>JARDWD010000442.1:6000000-6740295 GCA_029034505.1 Ornithoptera priamus | reverse complement strand
AATTGCCAAGCGAATAGTTTTTCACCCCCTCACTCGTTTTTCACCATTATACAAAGATATTTTTTTTCGATACCCGTACAACTCGTAACTTTCGCAATAGCGATTTCTTCAAAAATTTTGTTAAATCGCGTTTTCCTTTTGATCTTTCTTCTTTATTCGATAGGTATTAGCACCCCGTCGACCCCCCCACTCGTTTTTCACCACTATGTGAAGGAATTCTTTTTCTCGATACCCGTACAATTCGTAACTTTCGCAATAGCGATTTCTTCAAAAATTTATTTGAATCGCGTTTTTCTTTTGGTCTTTCTTCTTAATTCGATAGGATTTAGCACCCCGTCGACCCCCCCACTCGTTTTTCACCATTATATAAAGAAATATTTTTTTTCGATACCCGTACAAATCGTAATTTTCGCAATAGCGATTTCTTCAAAAATTTACTTAAATCGCGTTTTCCTTTTGGTCTTTCTTCTTAATTCGATAGGATTTTGCACCCCGTCGACCCCCCCACTCGTTTTTCACCATTATATAAAGAAATTTTATTTTTGATATCAGTACAAATCGTAACTTACGCCATAGCGATTTCTTCAAAAATTTATTTAAATCGTGTTTTTCTATTGGTCTTTCTTCTTTATTCGATAGGTATTAGCACCCCATCGACCCCCCCACTCGTTTTTTACCACTATGTGAAGGAATTCTTTTTTTGGATACCCGTACAATTCGTAAATTTCGCAATAGCGATTTCTTCAAAAATTTAGTTAAATCGCGTTTTTCTTTTGGTCTTTCTTCTTTATTCGATAGGTATTAGCACCCCGTCGACCCCCTCACTCGTTTTTCACCACTATGTGAAGTAATTTTTTTTTGGATACCCGTACAATTCGTAACTTTCGCAATAGCGATTTCTTCAAAAATTTAGTTAAATCGCGTTTTTCTTCTGGTCTTTCTTCTTTATTCGTTAGGATTTAGCACCCCGTCGAACCCCTCACTCGTTTTTCACCATTATATAAAGAAATTTTATTTTTGATATCAGTACAAATCGTAACTTTCGCAATAGCGATTTCTTCAAAAATTTAGTTAAATCGCGTTTTTCTTCTGGTCTTTCTTCTTTATTCGATAGGTATTAGCACCCCGTCGAACCCCTCACTCGTTTTTCACCACTATGTGAAGTAATTTTTTTTTGGATACCCGTACAATTCGTAACTTTCGCAATAGCGATTTCTTCAAAAATTTAGTTAAATCGCGTTTTTCTTCTGGTCTTTCTTCTTTATTCGATAGGTATTAGCACCCCGTCGAACCCCTCACTCGTTTTTCACCATTATATAAAGAAATTTTATTTTTGATATCAGTACAAATCGTAACTTTCGCAATAGCGATTTCTTCAAAAATTTAGTTAAATCGCGTTTTTCTTCTGGTCTTTCTTCTTTATTCGATAGGTATTAGCACCCCGTCGACCCCCTCACTCGTTTTTCACCACTATGTGAAGTAATTTTTTTTTTTGGATACCCGTACAATTCTTAACTTTCGCAATAGCGATTTCTTCAAAAATTTAGTTAAATCGCGTTTTTCTTCTGGTCTTTCTACTTTATTCGTTAGAATTTAGCACCCCGTCGAACCCCTAGCTCGTTTTTCATCATTATATAAAGAAATTTTATTTTTGATATCAGTACATATCGTAACTTACGCAATAGCGATTTCTTCAAAAATTTAGTTAAATCGCGTTTTTCTTCTGGTCTTTCTTCTTTATTCGTCAGGATTTAGCACCCCGTCGAACCCCTCACTCGTTTTTCACCACTATGTGAAGTAATTTTTTTTTTGGTTACCCGTACTATTCGTAACTTTCGCAATAGCGATGTCTTCAAAAATTTGTTTAAATCGCGTTTTTCTTCTGGTCTTTCTTCTTTATTCGTTAGGATTTAGGACCCCGTCGAACCCCTCGCTCGTTTTTCACCATTACATAAAGAAATTTTATTTTTGATATCAGTACAAATCGTAACTTACGCAATAGCGATTTCTTCAAAAATTTACTTAAATCGCGTTTTTCTTTTGGTCTTTCTTCTTTATTCGATAGGTATTAGCACCTCGTCGACCCCTCTCACTCGTTTTTCACCACTATGTGAAGTAATTTTTTTTTTGGATACCCGTACTATTCCTAATTTTCGCAATAGCGATTTCTTCAAAAATTTAGTTAAATCGCGTTTTTCTTCTGGTCTTTCTACTTTATTCGTTAGAATTTAGCACCCCGTCAAACCCCTAGCTCGTTTTTCATCATTATATAAAGAAATTTTATTTTTGATATCAGTACATTTCGCGTTCGAAATGTGGTGTTGGCGCAGAATGCTGAGGATATCCTGGACGGAACGTCGCACAAACGAGTCAATCCTCAAACAGTTGAACATAACAACACGGCTCTCAACAATCTGTAGGCAGAGAGTCCTCAAATTCTTCGGACACACGGTCAGGCGAGACCCAGACAGTCTGGAAAGACTGATTATTACTGGTTGTGTGGAAGGAAAGAGAGCGAGAGGGCGGTATCCTACAAGATGGACATGCACAACTCAAGACGCTACGGGAGCGACCCTACAATCATCCATCCAAATGGCGCAAGACAGAAATGTCTGGAAAGAAATGGTGGCCAGGGCAACGCACCATAGTCACGTCCCTCAGTCATGAGGTTACGACAAAGAAGAAGAAGACATATCGTAACTTACGCAATAGCGATTTCTTCAAAAATTTAGTTAAATCGCGTTTTTCTTCTGGTCTTTCTTCTTTATTCGTCAGGATTTAGCACCCCGTCGAAACCCTCACTCGTTTTTCACCACTATGTGAAGTAATTTTTTTTTGGTTACCCGTACTATTCGTAACATTCGCAATAGCGATGTCTTCAAAAATTTGTTTAAATCGCGTTTTTCTTCTGGTCTTTCTTCTTTATTCGTTAGGATTTAGCACCCCGTCGAACCCCTCACTCGTTTTTCACCATTATATAAAGAAATTTTATTTTTGACATCAGTACAAATCGTAACTTTCGCAATAGCGATTTCTTCAAAAATTTATTTAAATCGCGTTTTTCTTCTGGTCTTTCTTCTTTATTCGTTAGGATTTAGCACCCCGTCGAACCCCTCACTCGTTTTTCACCATTATATAAAGAAATTTTATTTTTGACATCAGTACAAATCGTAACTTTCGCAATAGCGATTTCTTCAAAAATTTATTTAAATCGCGTTTTTCTTCTGGTCTTTCTTCTTTATTCGTTAGGATTTAGCACCCCGTCGAACCCCTCACTCGTTTTTCACCATTATATAAAGAAATTTTATTTTTGACATCAGTACAAATCGTAACTTTCGCAATAGCGATTTCTTCAAAAATTTAGTTAAATCGCGTTTTTCTTTTGGTCTTTCTTCTTTATTCGATAGGTATTAGCACCCCGTCGAACCCCCCTCACTCGTTTTTCACCATTATATAAAGAAATTTTATTTTCGATACCCGTACAAATCGTAACTTTCGCAATAGCGATTTCTTCAAAAAATTTAGTTAAATCGCGTTTTCCTTTTGGTCTTTCTTCTTTATTCGATAGGTATTAGCACCCCGTCGACCCCGCTCACTCGTTTTTCACTACTATGTGAAGAAATTTTTTTTTCGATACCCGTACAAATCGTAACTTTCGCAATAGCGATTTCTTCAAAAATTTTGTTAAATCGCGTTTTTCTTTTGGTCTTTCTTCTTAATTCGATAGGTATTAGCACCCCGTCGAACCCCTCACTCGTTTTTCACCACTATGTGAAGGAATTTTTTTTTCGATACCCGTACAATTCGTAACTTTCGCAATAGCGATTTCTTCAAAAATTTAGTTAAATCGCGTTTTTCTTTTGGTCTTTCTTCTTTATTCGTTAGGATTTAGCACCCCGTCGAACCCCTCACTCGTTTTTCACCATTATATAAAGAAATTTTATTTTCGATATCAGTACAAATCGTAACTTTCGCAATAGCGATTTCTTCAAAAATTTAGTTAAATCGCGTTTTTCTTTTGGTCTTTCTTCTTTATTCGATAGGTATTAGCACCCCGTCGACCCCCCTCACTCGTTTTTCACCACTATGTGAAGAAATTTTTTTTTCGATACCCGTACAATTCGTAACTTTCGCAATAGCGATTTCTTCAAAAATTCAGTTAAATCGCGTTTTTCTTTTGGTCTTTCTTCTTTATTCGATAGGATTTAGCACCCCGTCGACCCCCTCACTCGTTTTTCACCATTATATAAAGAAATTTTATTTTCAATATCAGTACAAATCGTAACTTTCGCAATAGCGATTTCTTCAAAAATTTAGTTAAATCGCGTTTATCTTTTGGTCTTTCTTCTTAATTCTTTAGAATTTAGCACCCCGTCGACCCCCTCACTCGTTTTTCACCATTATATAAAGATTTTTTTTTTGATACCCGTACAAATCGTGACTTTCGCAATAGCGATTTCTTCAAAAATTTTGTTAAATCGCGTTTTTCTTTTGGTATTTCTTCTTAATTCGTTAGGATTTAGCACCCCGCGGACCCCCTCACTCGTTTTTCACCATTATATAAAGAAATTTTTTTTCGATACCCGTACAAATCGTGACTTTCGCAATAGCGATTTCTTCAAAAATTTAGTTAAATCGCGTTTTTCTTTTGGTCTTTCTTCTTAATTCGTTAGGATTTAGCACCCCGTCAACCCCCAGCAGGGACGGCTTGTCGGTCTCCTCCGAGGAGTACAACAAGCCCACCGAAATCGCCGAGACCGAGCGTCCCGGCGACAAGACGGAGCGTGGTGGGCGTGCGCCCACGACAGGTAAATACGTCGGCCTTAGCAAGGCTAAGGCCGCGTTTGACGCCAGAAGGCGTCAAGAGCTGAAACTCCAGGCGGAGGAGGAACTCGTCGCGACTGCGGCGAGGTACCACTGAAGCCGGGAGATGAGGCTCGCACGGTCTCCGGCGCTGGAGCCAAGAATGGCCTGTCGGGCCAAGAACCTGTCGGCCCGCGGCCGGACTCTGCTGCGATCACCGCAGCGTGTCATGGCCATACGGGTCGTATGCGGTTACCGTACCGTCTCCTTCGAGGCGGCGTGCGTTCTCGCCAGGACGCCGCCGTGGGATCTCGAAGCGGAGTCGCTGGCGCGTATCTACTGGCAGCGGAAGTGCGCCCTCGAGCGGGGGGGGCGAGCGTCCGTCGCCGGTCGAGGAGGAGAGGTAGCGCCGAGAGGGGCGCCTGGACGTGCGTCGGCAATGGGAGCGGCGACTCCGAGACCCGACGCACGGCTGCCTCACCGTGGAGGCCGTCCGACCGGTCCTCGAGGACTGGTTGGATAGGGACAGCGGAGTTTTAAACTTCCGCCTGGTGCAGATACTCACGGGGCACGGTTGCTTCGGGAGCTATCTGCACCAGCGTCACTGTAGAGCTAGGACGGACGAGGCGTGCGACGAGTGTGGACACCCGGTGGACACATCGTCCCACACCTTGACCGATTGCCCGCGATGGGGAAAGGATAGGGCCGCGCTCGTAGCGGCGATAGGGACCGACCTCTCGCTACCGGCCGTGGTAAGGACCATGGTCAGAAGCGAGGCGTCATGGGACGCGGTATCTCGATTCTGCGATATCATTATGTCGCAGAAGCGGGAGACCGAGCGTCACAGAGAGCGGGCGCCGAGGGGGCAGGAGACGGTCGCAGTGCGCAGACAGCTCGTCGCCAACGGGCGGAGCCGGGCTCACGACCGCCGCTTGCCTCCTTAGGCAGAGGAACCTGGCGCCGCGACCGACAAGGGCCGTCGGTCCGGCGCCCCCCTTGGAAAGGGTTCCTGGGGCGTATCTGGCGACGCGTCTCGTATTCCGACGCGTCGCCGCTAAGTGATAGGGATTTGTCAATTGGGAGGGATGCTTCACATCCCTCCCCGAGGCGGGCCCGTTCGATCCGGGCACCGAACGGGGGTTGCGGAAGAACTGTTTAAAGCGTTATCCCGCGACCCTCGTGCATTCCTTACGGATGTGATGGAATACCGTGTGAAGCTTTTTAGTCGGTTGGAGTCCGACACTACCCCACTACCGGCCCAGTATTGGTATGGGGTGTGCAATCCGTTAGCATTTTGTTACACACGTTAATAAAAAAAAAAAAAAAAAAACCTACCTACCTGGGGTGCGGGTCGGATAACCCCCTCGTGTGCCCGGAGGATGCAGTTACTCTTCGAACATCGGTTCGGGGTGTAAGGGTATCTCTTGGGACTGGTGCACTCTGGGCAACGGCAGTTGTCTTATGTTTTCGGGCATAGGACAGCTGACGGCTAATAATCCGACAGGGGCGTCGGGAAGTGACGAACCCATCGCCCACGGAAACGAAAACTGAATTTTCCCTCGAGGATACAGTTTTCTCTTCCGTGCAAGCAGTCGAGTCGCGCGGCGAGTCCGCCCTTAGGGCGGCTATTGGCTTAGGCCACGTCGGGCGCACCCGTAGACCGCTTATAGCACACCCCGAGCGGGAGCGGGGACTGCGGTCATTGCGACCGGAGTCAAGAGGAAGACAACCTCTCAATTTACCCCAATCCCAAGGTCTGGCGTGCCGATGGGATGAATGGCCGAGGGTATTGGTCGCTAGCGCCCAAAGCTATGGATCAGCAAACAACACACCATGGAGAACAGTTTAAAAGACATAACTACCCAGGTGGGTCCCGGCCGTATGGCTGGGGAATCCCACACGGCGCCTAGCGCCGTCTGCCATACGTACTCTGGGGTGGGCAAAACTGTTATGGGCGAGGGAGTATGTGCACGGCGGAGTGATGCCGGCGTAACGTCGGTATCACCATCTTCAGCGGCAAGAATGCCACGTCCCAAGAGGGGCGGTGGCCAAACCACGAAACCGGCCGGCCATAGGTGCGGCGGAGAGGCGTGCTCCACTAAAGTGGTGTCGCCTATCTCCAAAAAGCCGCCCGGTCGTCGGCGCGGAGCAGCTCGAGAGGGACTGCGGAGTCCATAAGTTCCGCCAGGCGTGGATGGTCACGGGGTGCTTTTGTGCTCCGGGACGTATCCACGCCTGAGTAGGGCGGTAGGGCGGCCGAGGCGTGCGACGATCCGTCGTCGTCCCACACCTCGGTCGATTGCTCTCACGTGAGGGCCGTAGGACCGCAATCGTGGCGGCGCTAGGGAGTGACCTCTCGCTTGACGGCCTCTGGTCGGAAAGCGAGAGTTCACAAGCGGTGGTATCCCGATTTCGCGACTCTATTGTGACGCGGAAACGGGAGACTGGTTCGTACCGTAGAGCGGATGCCGCGGGGACGCGATGCGGGAGTTGCGCGACGACGGTTCACCGCCATCTGGCGGAACTCGAGCGCACTTCCGCCGATCGTCCCCTCCGGCAGAGGAACCTGGCGCCGCGACCGGCAAGAGCCGTCGGTCCGGCGCCCCCCTTGGAAAGGGTTCCCGAGGTGACTTTGGCGACGCATCTTGTGTTCCGATGCGTCGTCACGTAGGGCTTGTGTAATGGGAGGGGTGGTTCTCATCCCTCCCCGAGGTGGACCCGTTCGAACCGGGTGCCAAACGGGGGTTGCGGAGAATGCGTATCATCACGCTACCCTCGTAACTATTGGATGAGGCGGAACACCGTGTAAAGCGTTTTAGTCGGTTGGAGTTCGACACTACCCCACTACCGGCCCAGTATTGGTACGGGGTATGCGTTCCATTAGCATTTTGTTACACACGTTAATAAAAAAAAAAAAAAAAACCTACCTACCTACGGCGACCCTTTTTGGGAAGCCGTAAAGACGGTACGGCAAAAGCTGCGGCCTTGGAGACCCCCTCTGACTCGCAGCCTCCGACCGGAACTTCTTGACCGGACTATCTGCTCCTTGTTCCGACGGCAGGATGTCGAGGGGTCGCCATCGACAGTTAATCAGTCCCGCTGCGGCGAGAGGGGGGAAGAAGACCCCTTTCAACCGGAAGATGCCTCGGGTGTCAGCGAATGGGGAACTGTCTAATATTTCTGACTAATATTTCCATTCTCTGTGACGTTTCCAGGGGAAGCCTCGTCCTTACTTGACCCTTCCTTTTCGCCGTGCGGTGTTTGACAAGATTCATAACTTGAGTCACCCCGGCGTAAGAACAATCATTCGCCTTCTGGTCGAACGATACGTTTGGCCTTCGATCAGGAAGGACTGTCGACAGTGGGCTCAGGGTTGCACGGCCTACCAACGTTCGAACTTATCCAGACACGTCAAGGCTCCCCTCGATACTATCGACCAATCATCTGGTCGTTTCAGGCACATCCATATAGACATCGTGGGACCTTTGCACGGCTGTAAAGAGTATCATTACTATTTTACCGCTTTGGACAGAGTCTCTCATGGCTTGAAGCGTGCCCCATGCGGTCGTCACTGTCGAAGAAGTAGCCGACACTCTCATTCAAGAGTGGATTTCGCATTTCGACTTGCCCTCGATCATTACGACAGACCAAGGCACCCAATTTGTGTCTGATCTGTTTCGTCGACTCATTGCAAAGGTTCCCGACAAAACACACCAGGACGACCGCATATCACCCCTATGCAAACGGTATGATTGAGCGAGTGCATCGTCAAATGAAGGCAGCTCTCATATGCCACGCAGAAATGTGGGTACGTGCTTTTCCCCTCGTCATGTTCAGAATGCGAACGGCATTCAAAGAACACCTTAAATCTACAGCAGCGGAAATCGTGTACGGCGAATCGCTGCGCTTGCCGGGAGAAATGTTGGCTCCCACCCTAGGCGCAGACCGTTTCGAAGACCTTACTTACTTGGTGGTACAGCTGCGACAGAAGATGTCGGCTTTACTACCAATACCAGAATCCCACGCATTTCTATAAGACGACACAGTACAACACCCACTACAACCTCATTACACCGGTCCTTTCGCTATATTGGAGCGTTCCACCAATGGGAAGATTCTGACTCTGGATATCAAAAGCAAACAGGTCGTGGTGAGCGTAAATTGCGTCAAACCAGCCTTCTTAGAGTCTGATAACTCAGAATGTTCTTCAACAGAACACTCCTGCAGCTGACCTCTCATTATCTCAGGACCCTGGACCTTCAACCGCAGATATTATCGCCCCTAACCCATGATCTAGAACAACACGGTCCGGTCGTCGTGTGAAATTTCGAGAAACCGAGGATTACTTCTATTTTTAATCACTTATTCTTCTCCGTGGGGGGGTGGTGTGGCGTTCCGTCTATTTTATTTAAATGTGCATTATTCTTTTCACTTAATTTTCAATCTGTCTACAACCATATTTAATAGTATAGTAATTTATATATTTTGTAATCTATGCATTTTCAGGATGGCAACTTTTTGCCATCACGCTCTATGCATAGACAACCCTCCGTTGACAAAACAGACTCTATTCAACTCTCAGGTGTAGTCGCACAGGCAAAATATAGAAACTTTATTGTTGTAATTACTGACATTAGTATAATAGTATTACTAACCTTTACGATAATAAAACGAGTCAGTGAAACATACTTGTTTTTTAATTGCTCGTCAACAAACAACGCAAATCCTCGTCGGACACAAGCGCTGAACCTTTAATGTTAAGAAGAAAATAAAAGAATTAAATTCAATAAAACCATGCCCATACAAGAAAACAATACTATTTAGCACCACCATCCTCAGTCACCCCGAACATTATCTTCGCCAAAAGCAAACCCAAGGTGTGCTTCAGTACAAATCCTCAGGCGAGAGGAGTTGGCTTCATTACGTTGTCGTGCATATATTCTGCCTTCTTTTGTGCAAACAAAACGCCACTTTAAGCAATGGCCAATTAAACGCGCTTGACGAAATAAGTGTCGATTGACCCTCGTTAGCCTCTTGTTAATGTAAAAACGCTGATGCGGTCCTGGCAATTCCAGACACTGGGTAGTAGCCCTACGTCCTACTCGCGCCGCTTGAAGTAATTTTTCCTTTATTCATTAATTGCGTGGTCCGCGTACTTTAGCGACTTTGAATGTACGGCAAAGGGTAAATGAAAAATCTTGCTGATGCTTGAATTATGAATTAATTTATTGGTTTAGTTTTGCTATAGTTAACCGGTATTGGATTAGCGCAACTAGCCGAGGGATTATACATCGCTCACCCGAAATGCGCAACATTAACAAAATATTGTGCAATTAATCAAATAGAGATTGCACATGCGCAAACGGGGAGTGTCCTTTTCCCAAAGCATAAATATAGGTCGCACACGGGCTCGGTTATTTTCTGCGGGCACCGTTGTAGAGTTGACACGAGCTACTGCGCCGGACTTCCGAGGCGTCGTGTAATCAGGTGATGTCATGTTGATGAAGTTTTTGATGCTGTATACTGCGACTGACTGTTCTTTTGAGAACAACTATATTGTTTCTATAAAACTGTTCTTTTCAGTACAACTATATTGTTTCTATAAAAAATGTTCTTATCAGAACATTCGACCTAGCGGTCGCGTTTCTATCAAGAACGTCATTATACGTACATATCCTGCAAACGCACCGCCCTCGTCAACCACGCTAGCTGACAGAGTTCGTAATGAACAGTTTTCGCAGATTAAAGAGTCGCGGAAAAAAAGGAAAATTGTCGCTCCTGGTGATGAAATACTTTTTACCTTTAAGGGATCCAGGGACATTGTTATGAAAAAAATTGGATCCAGAATTACAAAGACCCGATGATCGGTCTAAAGTCTCGCAAGAAGGAAGGAGAGGTCAGCGTGCCGCCACAGTTCAGTTCGCCGCTCGGTGTTCAAGTGGAGAGCCGTCTCAAGTGCCGTCTAAAGTGACAATGACCAGAGACGTCAGAAGACCGGCATAGGTAAATGACGATATTGGAGAACTTACAATGAGGCTGAGGATATATGTCGTGCAGAAATGCCAGAACAAATCAACACACAAGGCCCATGGCGAAGTACACGTAGACATACTAAAATTGATTGATCACAAACAATTTTATTTGTATAATCTAGGGGAGGGAAGTGTTATGTATGGGGTATATGTTTTATATGATACTTTGTTATGTATTATTAATGTTATTGTTTTGGGTGAACTTAGAATAATAAATAATAAAAAAAATTCGCATACATAAACAGTTTCAACACGGAGAGGAGATCCGAAGTGTCCGCTGCGAGGGTATGCTTAAAATTCATCTGAAACGAATTAATATACATTATCAGTGTTAATTGCACAACATAACTCATATATTACATTTCTTTGCGTACGAAAAACGTGCCTGAAACAGTACGATGAAATTGTTTGAATGAATTGAATAGATGTCCTATACTAATGTTGCAAACGCACAAGGTCTGCACGACGCGATCGTGGACCGCTTCCCACCGCTGGGCAACGCTTCTCACCGCTTGGCACCGAGGGAGCCCGCCCACCGCCGCGCCGAGCACCGCAATGCACGTGTAAGACTCTCGCGGATGCTGATACATCTTTGTATTATTTGCCATATTGTTTCAAGTAGGAACGTAAAATAGGAAAAGCTGCGGGTCATCCCACAAAGAACTTAACTTAAACTTTATGGGCTAGTTATTTCCTTACTATAGCCAATTATTTTCATTCTTATTGTTTATACGCTGTTTTTTATGTGTGTATAACAATGCGTGTGATGGATCAGTTTCTGCAGTGGCATCTGGTGGCGTCAGGAGAAACTAACAGATTTAATATAATAGTTGCAGTATATAGTAATGTTTGTAGTAGCATATTTAACCGTTTGAGAATAAAACACTTTCAAAGTAACAGAATATCTCTTTATTCGGTTACAACGCTTAAATAATGAGCGCGCCGGTCTGCGCGCGCTTCGCTCTCGCTCTCAGTTCAAAGCGATTCTCCACTAACTCGAATTACATTCTTTTTAGTTTTTTTAACACCAGGTAAAGCAATAAATTATATTTATTTTAAAAATATTTACAAATTACAAAAAAACTCGTTTTAAGTTTTTCACGTGTTCAAGTTCAGGAAGACATTGATCGTGACGCCCTTGGCGCGGGCGATCTCATTCGGTTCACTGAGCGTCCGCACCGGCACTTTAATTCGCACAAAGTACCGGGACTAGTGTTCCGTTGCGCGGCGCGGCGCGGTTCGCACGGGCGTGACGTCATAGCGCGGCAAGGGCGGGCGGCGCGACGTGCGCGTGCGTGTGCACGTGCGGCCCGCGCGGCGCGTGCCCGTGCACGTGCGGCGGCGCCTCCGGCTCGTCCAGGTCGAGCGCCGCGTCGATCATCGTGGTGTCGTGCAGCAGGCGCAGCCGCGAGGCGCTGAGCGCACCGCCCACCGCCGCTGGGCCGCGCGCCTCTCCCCGCCCGCCGCCAATACATATCTCTGCATTTATTGAAAACTGGAATCCTTACAATCCATTAAAGTTCAGAGTTGAAAGCGAGGGACCGCCGCGAAGGTTTGCAGCGCGCGCTCGGCGTAGAACAAGGCTACCTTCAGCCAATATTATTATATAAACTTTAATAAGAATTTATAAGAAAAAATCTAGGAGAGCTCTGCGTGTTCGCGTCGAGAGATGTGAAGAATTAAAATATTTAAAAACCTAAAACAATGTTATTTTCAATGAATTTAGAATAAATTCATATAATTTTTCCCAAAACTTTGAAGCAAGAATTCACGAAATACATACCCTGCAGTGGCACCGGATCGAGGTCCAGGCTGTGGTTCATGTAGGCGTGGCGCGGCGACAGCTCACAGCCTGCACAACACAGAAGTCGGGATTAGTGCGCAGCTCTACGCGCTACAGATTACACGCTAGACACTACCGCGTGCGGTGCGTGTACTCGTACAACGCCGAAGCATTATTTGAGTTTACTTTTTAATTTTTAAAGTAAGATGGCGCTGTGGCGGTCGCTGTTAAGAACTTACCGTCGTGCGGCACCGAGATGAAGGTGGCAGCTGCGAGATGCGGCGCGGCGGCGACAGGCGCCGGCGGCGGGCACGGGCAGGCGGCGGGCGCGTGCGCGGGCGCAGGCGCGAACCCTGCGGGCGCCTCGCCCTCAGCACTTACGAGACCGCGCCTGCGCAATGCCCGCGGCGTTACCTCGCGTGAGACGTAGTTCAAAGAGAAACTTTGACGGTGTGCCCGTTAGTAATAGTTAGGTCTAATCCGAACACTAGACGGATAGGCGGGACACAAAAATTTCACGAAAATAAAAAAATACGTCCTGTGGTAACATTTTTAATGTAATCTTTTCGAAGTACTCTCCACCAGTATCTCTACAAAGTTTCTAACGCCTGAACCGATTTTAAATACACTTTTTTGTAAGTCACGAGGCTCAATATTACATATATTTTTTTAATTAGAAGGCTGAGCCAGGTATTAGACCCCTGTGTTAATTTATTTCATAAAAAAATCAAATAACGTTATTTAACAAATACTACAATTATTAAAAAAATTTGTCTAAGGCTAATATGATGGATCAATTTCGTATGTTGGTATACGCAGGTAGTAAATTAAAATAAATAATTATTTAGTCGCAATTACATTGACAACGGCTGCATCAGTAAATGTAGTAAGTTAAAGCCAGTAAAAATAATTAGGTTAACAAGACAAAATTAACAATTTTGTCTTCTTAACCTAATTAACATTAAATATATTAAAGGTACTGCAAAGATTATAGTAGACCGTTCAAAAAACTAATAGATATAGATAAACCCAAAAATATAGAAACTAACAGAAGTCATATAAATCATAATTTTCCCTATCAACATATAAATAAATACGAAGATGTAACCACCAATCAAAATTCTCTAAATTTCTTTTATGCCAATGCACGGAGCATAGTAAAGCCCGGTAAAATGGATGAGTTACGATGTATTTTGCAATCATTTCCAAATACTATTCATATTGTTATACTATGTGAAACATGGATTAAAAACGAAATCGAAGCTATACACAGAATCTATACAACTACCGGGATATAAACATTATTACAATTACAGACACAATAGCAGAGGCGGCGGAGTGTCCATTTTTGCCCACAAAAACTTAAAACACCATATTGTGGAAGCACAATGTCTCAAAGATAACCATTATCTTTGGATACACCTTGAGAAATTTTCCTTAGACATAGGAGCAATATACAAACCTGGCAGTACAGCAATAAATGACTTTCTTGATACGTACTCTCAACATTTACTTAAAAGAAAAAGAGCAATAGTCTTTGGAGACTTCAACTACGACCTATGAAAACCTGATCGTCTGACAGATATGTATAAACAAAAATTAGTGGAATGTGGGTATTATATTTTGAACTATGTAAACGATAAATATAGTACTCGCGAAACTGCAGAAACAAAAACGATCCTGGATCATCTGTGCACCAACGTGGGAGAAATTAATTTTAATTTTGCCATCATTGATTCATCGATGTCTGATCACAAACAAATCTTTTTTGAAATGAAGAAATATCGATCTCAAACTTTAATAAAGAAAGACTATGAAGCAATAAATTAAGTATAACTTTATAAATCAGTACAAGAACACCAAGGTAATAACCAAGAAGATAGTTATGTAAATCTTGAAAATATGCTGAAAAACAGTCTATGTCAAAGCCGAATTCTAAAAACAAAGATTTTAAATCCACCGAAACAAGATTGGATAAGAAAAGATATATTGGACAAAATAAATAAACGAAATTTACTATGGAAATTGACAAAAGATCATCCTTACGATACCAAAATAAAACAGTACTTTAAAAAAGAAAGAAATAAAGTGTTGCGAACTATTAAAAACAATAAGAAACAATATTACAATAAAGCTTTTGAAGCATGTAGCAATGACCAAAAAAAGATGTGGAACTTAATTAATGACCTTACAAAGAACAAAACTAAAGAAGAAATATCTCTGCCAAAATTGCAGACAGAAATAGGTATAATTAGTGATCCCACGGAAATATGCAATTGTTTTAATAAGTTTTTCTCGACTATCGGTACACTCCTGGCTAAAGAAATACCTAAAAAATATCACCATAATCATTATTACACCGGAATGTCTCATACGATGGCCAATAAAAATCTTTCGATACTATCACCGACATCGGTTCACGAAGTGAATACATTAATTGACAATCTAAAAGTCAACGCTAGTGCCGGTATTGATGGTATTAACACGAAAACCTTAAAGTGTGTAAAGACACTTATACTGCATGAACTTACTGCATGTATAAATAAATGTCTCGAAATTGGAGTATTCCCTGACTCTCTGAAACTAGCAAAAGTATCACCAATTTATAAATCTGGACACAAAAACGACCCAAGCAACTATCGCCCAATCTCAGTCCTGCCTGTATTATCAAAGGTTTTCGAAAAAGTGATCTATAACAGGCTTGAAAAATATTTAACATCAATAAGTTATGTATATGAAAAACAATACGGCTTTAGGCCAAAATCAAACACACTCGCGGCAGTGGTCGATTTAGTTACAAAAATCAAAATACATATCGATCAAAGAAAGGTAGCCCTCGGAATATTTATAGACCTGAAAAAGGCATTTGACACGGTCAGTCATTGCATACTTCTCAATAAGCTAAGAGACATCGGAGTCACTCAAACTGCGTATAGCATGTTTGAGTCCTACCTATCAAACCGGTATCAACTTGTTCAGATTGGACGGTACAAAAGTGATCTCATGCCAATAACCTATGGCGTACCCCAAGGATCGGTGCTGGGATCGCTGCTTTTTCTTATATATATTAATAGCTTAAAAGAAATAGGCCTCTCGGGTGATGTAACATTATATGCAGATGATACTAGTCTCTTTTACTATGGGCATTCTATAGATGTCCTAACGAAAGATGCGCAAATGGATTTAAATATACTTAATAATTGGTTTTCGAATAATCTTCTAACAATCAATATTAAAAAAACAAATTATGTAATTTTCTCCCCTAAAAACAAAAAAATCAATAATAATTTTCATTTAAAAATAAATAACGAAATTATAAATAAGAAAAATCAGAAAAATATTTAGGGATTATATTAGATGATCAATTAACATGGAAACCGCAAATTGAAAAAATCAAAACCAAAATTATATCCCTAACAGGATCATTACGACGCATAACTCAATGTTTACCGAGTAAAGTGAAATATACAATATATAACTGTTTAGCAAAACCCCACATAGAATATTTGATAGAAATTTGGGGCACCGCAGCAAAAAGTAATTTAAATAGTCTTAATGTATGTCAAAACAATCTAATAAAGGTTCTTTTCCACTACGATTATTTAACATCTACCGAAAAGATATATAAAAATACTAAGATTATGAACATTTCTCAAATATACTACTTCCGCACTTGCATGTTAGTGCATAAAATACTAAATCAAGAAATACATACAAAAATAACACTTCCTAAAAATGTGACTCATTTTCCTTGTAGAAAGACTTCTAATCGAATGAATAATTTATATCTACGGCCTCCGCGAACTAACTATGGGAAAAAAAGTCTACTATACGAAGGAGCTAAATTATACAACAGTCTACCCGATAATATAAAAAATGCTAAATCATATCGAGTTTTCAAAAAACTACTAGTAAAACATGTCTTACATTCACCACCAAAGATTTATTTAATATAACAACACATTGTGCATGACTATTCCAGTTTGACTCACTCTGTGTTGTTCTATGCATTAAGTTTATGGAACCACTGTATGTTTTTCTTTGTACGCTCGTAATTTTAGCTTAATCTATTGCTTACTGTTTTCTCGCATAAGTGAATTGTATATATTCTTGTGAGAAATAAAGATTCCTAAACCTCAACAATATACAAACACATAAGTTAATAAGTTGACATTTAGCGACGCGGGTACGGAATATTATTTATTCTTTAATGTGGTCATGAATAGACTCGATAACATGTGTTTCGAACAAAGATTTAAACGAAAAGAAGTTCTGGAAAGTTTTGGGTAAGAAAAGAAAGTGTGCGAGCCCGTCGTCAGGTATCGCGGTAAAGCGGCAGCCTGCGAAGCCTTAAGTTCGGTCGCTTGTTGCTTTTGCTAACAAGAGTGAAAACTACTGGCAAACGTTTGGTGGTGCAAAAAAAATGTGAATTAAAAATAAAAATAAAGAAGAAAGAAGATGAGATGAGAGGAGAAGTACACACCGGTCAATGAGGCTGGGCGCGAGCGGGCCGCACAGGACGTGCCAGCAGTTAGCGCACGCGTTGCCGCGCGAGTACGGGTTTGGGTTCGACACACCGCCCCGGCTCGAGAAAGATCCTTTAATCTGAAACGCACGAACAAGACCCAATTGTAGACATTACAACGATAACGACACAGGAAAAAATTGTTGTTCCTTTAGCCGCGACCTTTAGATGCTCCCCTAGAGGGTCAAACAGGACGTCAACAGATTTCTGAACCGAAGTACTACACAATACTGTTTAGACGTGCAATAAATAATATTTATAAAAATCATTCCATTTCTTAACAACTCGTAATAAAGATAAACTTACATCTTCATTGGTGGTTTGGTCCGTAGACGCAAGGTAAGTGTGGAAGCCCGCCAGCCCCAGCACCGACCACACGGAGAGGAAGCAAACTGCGGCCACCAGCGCAGAGGCAGGGGAGGCGCGCAACGCAGCGGCTAGGCCGACACCGCGCGCCAGCAATGCCAAGTGCGCCACGGCACACGCAAACACGAACACGGCTAAGAATGACAGCGACACCACGAACGCGTAGAAGTAACGGTAGTTGCGCTTGCCCACGCAGTTCCCCACCCATGGACAGTGATGGTCGAAACGGTCAACGCAGTTATCACAGAGAGAACAGTGCGAAGCGCGCGGCGGGCGAAACATCTTGCAAGTGAAACAGTATTTGAGTTTGACGGGGCGGCCGCGGACCAGCACCTCGCGCGCTCGTGGCGGAGGCCGCCCCGCCTCGGGCGGTTCCAGTGCGGCGGCCTCGGCCGGCGCAGCCCGTGGTATTATGCCCGGGTCACTGAGCGCTGTTCGCAACAGAGCCGCAAGCGTTGCGCCGCACAGCGCAGCCCCCAGTGCCGGCACTGCGCCCGAAACCCGTGCTGCCAAAAACGGGCAATCGAACGCAAAGTGCAGCGCGCACGTCCCGCAGATCAGTGCGAGCGTCAGCACGAAGACGCCCGGCTGCGGCGCCGTCATCAGCCGCCCATCGCACCAGAAACGGTTACGGCCCGCGAACACTTCCCACTTGCGCGTCACGCGACGCGACGCCATGGCTGCATCACCGCGAGTGCACAATCTCCCAACGTAGTTCCACTGCCTCCACACAGTCTAACAAAATAAATATTCTTTACCAAAACTGAAAATATAACAAAAAGCTAAAATTAACTTACAACTTGATTTAAATAGTAAAACCACAATTCAGGTTACACTTAATTTTATATTCCAGATTGTTTACATTAGACACCTTGTTCACACTACCTACATTGCATTTTAAAAATCAAACGCACAGATGCTAGCAACCCACTGCTTCAGAGTGGAAAAAGACTGGCAAGATTGTGTCTGCCAGGAAGAATTTACCAGCAAATTTATTGATGAATTTTAATCAATAAATGCATTAAATTAAAATATTACCATTGGTGATCAAATTGATAAAACCAAAAAAAATATTGTACATTATGAAACCTTACTCACAAAATAGGACAAAATAAAAAAAAAACAAAAATACATAATGATGGAGATATTAAGTGGTTAAAACTCTTCAGGGCTTGCACATTAACATAGTACTTAAGTGTGAATAATGCTATTAATGAGACAGTCACAGACCTGAGGTCGGTATTTTTCGTATATGGTCCACACCAGTTTCGTGTTAATCTTTTTTATATCCTTTGACGCACATTTGCAATGCAATTAACTAAATGGTGGGTGTCGGATATATTCATACTCCTAGCGCATAAAAATGGAACGGTCATGTTTCAAATAAAGCAGACAGTAAAAACCTGCAAAAGAATATGTGCTGAACCTACTTGTCTTAAATTTCAAAGCGATTAGCTGATAAGGCAATCTTTCAACGAATCAAAAAAATCGTAACATTACTTATACTTTGATAATCGTACATCTCTTGATTACTTACTAATGTACCGTTGGACACTTACATCAACGAAACGTGCTTAAATTACACTCCATCTAATTATTGTTTCTATACGCGACAGAAGTTGAAACTTTTAATATTTTTAAAATAAAGTACTTTGTGAAACTTTCGCCGTCGTACATCGCTTTTGACAATGACAAGTAGTTTGATGGAATGTGTGCCAGAGGAAATGTCATTGGACACTTACAGATAACAAATGTTCAATTTATTGGGAAACAAACACTGTGCAAAGCACAACTGTAAAGTATACGCGACATTGACCCGTAAATGTATTTACACTCCAATGTTGCGTACAAATTATTCATTGTTATAAGTCTGAACGGTTCTTTAAAAAATTATTTTCTTTTTTATTACCAGTTGTGTAAGTTATCTTTAAATATATATGAGACTAGCCCACGTCTATCTAAAATAGGACCATAAACAAAAACGTCTTATTTTGATACATATCTCTCTTATTTAAATAATACAGTTTTTGTAGTAAGTCTCGATATTTCATCATAAAATTTGATTTATTTTTCGCTTCATTGATTAGAAAAAAACATGAAATCCCTCTCGTCCGGAATGAACGTCAGCTGATGAGTTGACGGCTGCGTAATCTGTCGTCGTATTCATGGCTAAATTTACATCACTTTAACGCTTACATTATATATAACTTAAAAAAAGCGATTTGCTTTTAAATTATGTAAGAATTCCGTGAAATTAAATTAAAAACTTTGAAGAGTTCAAAATTGGTTTCGAATATATAGTTTTAAGTGATTTATTTTGTACATCATGTGCGAAGTTCGAAATGAAGAATAAAAAGTAATGTGAGAAAGATATTTTATCACGAGATACAAAATCGTTAACATGGTCACCGTGGGTGGAAGACGAGAAGCGTTAACGGTGGTAACGTTATGTATTGCCTGGTACACACTCAGTTCAGCGAGCAATGTAGTGGGAAAGCTCGCGATGACAGAGTTCCCGTACCCGCTGACGGTGACGATGGTGCAATTGCTGTCGGTGGTCGTGTACAGCGCGCCCGCCTTCGCGGTGTGCGGCGTGCGTCGGGAGCCGGACTTTTCGCGTCCCTACTTTTGGCAGACGCTGGTCCCGCTCGCATTTGCCAAATTTTTTACTACGATGTTCTCACAGGTTTCAATATGGAAAGTACCCATATCCTATGCACACACAGGTTAGTAGTCGGTTTTGCGTCTTGATAATTCTACTAGTGTATCACTTGAAATATTTTATCAAGCCAATATGAATTCTTTTTAAGTACAGGCTAAGAAATTATAAAAATATTCAGACATAAATTTTTTATTAAAGTTTATATTTAATATATTATGTGATTATAGAAATAAATATTCTGCACCCTACAGCTTGACATGCTTTATACACTATTACAACTATTTTGAAACCTTGAATGTTAAACTTATACAGACTAGATAAATTGATAACACAAAGCTTAATATTATTTTATCTAACTTGTACATTTCTGATAATTGTTATGAAATATGTAATTATTTCAAAAATACCATTAAGCTTATTATCAAAGTTTATAAAAGCACAACACAATGCAATGTCTTAATATTAAAATAAATTGTATGAACTATATTTTATAATTTTGTGGAAAGCTACATCATGTATCTGTAGTAGACATCTCTAAGTTTACTGTAGTGTACTCTAATACTATACACTACTTTCATCATTACCTAACTTTTCAACAGTAATCTATTTAGGAACTAAATATTATTTTTCAATTGCTGGCTTCAACAACACATGTGCTATTGAAACTTTTAATAAAACTAAACTTTCTCGATTTTATTGCATTTATTTAATTATTTCATTATCCCGATGTTTAGACTGCAGCAGCCTTGATTTAGGAGTGACAGAGCAGACTGATATCCCATTGTCATAGCCATCAGGAGTACCTGCAACTTATTAAATATTATCCAATCTACACCGAATGGGCTTGCTGTCTTGAAGTTTACTAGTGGTATGCTCAGTGTTTGATTTAATTTAATAGATAATAGGATATCAAAGTTGTGGTATTACTCAACCATCTTCTCTATTCAAATTAAATTGTTTTTTAAATTCAATAGCCTCACAAATAATCCTTGATGAAAATTGGTATTCTTTTACAAGGATGTGTGGTTCATCAACGTTGATGTAATGGTTGGGATAATCTCAGAAACAATCACAGTTAACAGACTCTCCAGAGCTTTGATGTTTCTTCAAGTGGGCCTTTATAGATGTCTATGTATGTTCTATATAAGAGAGACCACATTCACAATCCAGCTTACATATTCCTGCATCTTGTAGAGTGCTCTTTCACTTGACAGATGGTAGAAATAGATTTTTATGGAAGCTTATTTCAAAACATACCCATTCATGTTTGTGACTCCTCTGGCTTTTGGTAAATTGGCTCCATTGACGCTGAATTCACTGTCTGTGAAGTTGTAGCGGTGCTCCAAAATTTGATAGTCTGCAAAATATGTTTGTCTTGCCGAAACTTCGGCACTCAGTTATTTATTGTTTTAGATCCTTGCTGCTCTTTAAAACAAACATTTTCATAAATACCTATTAGTAAGGGCCTTTTTTCTGAAAGGACTGTGGCAACAGAACATATGTCATCTCAGTGCCCCCTTGATCATTGCTACTGCGAGATGGTTGGAACATTGGGACAATAATATAATTAAATAAATAAGTAAAAACTCATAAAATTTTGTTTTATTGCAACTATTTTGTCATCAAATAATGCAATATTCATTTAATAAGATGATTTGTCATCAATTAGAGATGGCAAGAAATATCACCACCTTCCCTGTCTGACCCCACTGGTAACTTGCTACATAACTAGTTAACTAGTTACATAGAAAGTTGCTAAAATATCAAGTTAACTCCTGCATATTTATGGACTCTTCACACAATATAAAAAAAGCTGGTAGTCAGAGACCACTCCGCATCCATTTAGTAGAGATTTTTTGTAATTTATTATAATCTACAAAAATACAAGTATTTGTTTCTTTGCATAAAAATATTGAATAGTTCAAACATTAGGCAACATGTAGTTTCAATTGCAAACAAACAACACTCTCATTGAGTAAAGCTGCTAAAACATTAACTGGACAAGCAGCTTGAAAACAAACATTATCAAGTCACAAGAAAAAAACTAAAAAAATACAATTTCAATGAAACTAATATTGACAATAAGGACTAAATAATAAACAGAGAGAATATTACACATATGTGACTGTAATGGAATTCAACATCCTGATGATTTTAGTTTTGAAAGCTGTTAATTCGTCATGGAATATACCAATTCAGCTGTCTTGTTTATGAAATTTACTCAAGTTGGATTTATGTATGAGTGAGAATAGACCCAGAATGTCACTGCAAGAGAGGTAGAATATTGAAAGAAAACTGGCCAATTAACTCTGAATTATCAATTGTCATTTAGCAGTTTATATAAGAGGAGCATATCCTGCAAGGTGCGCCTGTCGGATAGTTTTGTTATGCGCCAAGTCCCTCTGGATAAGGCGATCTTTTTGACTTAATTAAATAAAAATGGATGAATTGTATCTGTATGGACTCAGTGCGGTCTTTATGAACCTGTACAGGGGTTCTAAACGACTAAGCAATACTCGAGTTTGCTTCTGACCAATGTAGTGAATAACATTTTCTTGGTGTTCAGTTTTTTTAAATCTTTGTTATTCCTAAACACAAAGTCTAACGTATGCTCAGCAGACTTGCAAATGTACCGACGTGCTGATTGAAATTCAATTTATGGTATAGAAGCGGGACGCCAGTTGCTAGACTGTACGGGGAAGGGCAAGATACCATTTTTTGTACTCCTTAAAACTCACAAATGAATGTTCCCCACGTCTTGAAGCGGCGGGTCGTCGATATGTACCTCCTTAAGTATTACCAGGGAGTGGGTAACGCAGGACTATCAGTACGTTCACCTTTTGGTCCATACAAAGATGTGTCCTGGTTGTCTGGAGCATATTTTAAATATTCGAGTGCAAAACTCTGGTCAAACCACTTATTTTACAAATCCAAGGCACCATCCTTTCCTGTTACTCACAATTTCGAGGAACCAAGGAAATCAGCCCCGAGTGTATCTTGAAGTACAGCAGAATGGCGCGTGCGGCGCCGCAAGTGCACTACATTGAACATCGTTCCTTACACTCCAAACATAATTAGGATGGTTAAAAACACCATGATTAAGGATGATGCTCTTTACTATCTGAACTAGTGGTTCGGGAGTCGCTTTTTGAAGATGCGGCTGTTTGGTCTAAGAAAGTTTACTTTGCCGGTCACTTTCAATTTGCCGCTTTGGCCGGTAACCGGGCCAGACTATTTTAGAAGCCCCATTATCAGTTGATAATAGAATTTCACCGGTAGCATAGTTCATAGTTCGAGGTGGCCCAAATGTATAAACTAAAGTCGTGTCAGACAAACTGGCGGCGAGCTCCCGCGCACGCGTCCGGTCTGGCCGCGGGGGCGGGAACAGGCGCGGGCAGGTAAAGCATTGTAATGAGGTGCGCCAGTGAAGGCGACGACGCCGCTGTGGACGGCGTTGTTGGCGCGCGTGCTGCTGGGCGAGCGGCAGCCGCCCGGCGTGCAGGCGGCACTGGTGCTGATTGCGGCGGGCGTGGGCGTCGCGTCCCTCACCGAGCTGCAATTCGACGCACTGGGCCTAGGCGCAGCGCTCGCCGCCGCCGCGCTTCTCAGTCTGCAGCACATCTACTCCAAGCGCGTGATGCGCGACACCGGCGTTCATCACCTACGACTCTTGCAAGTTAGTTCTTAGTATTCAATTCAGCTGTCACTGGTTAGTCGACCTGGTGCAAGATGAAGATAGTGACAGTCTGAAACGCAAAATCGATAGACTTGGCTACTAGACTAGCAACTGTACACGGTATCGTGCTTGCGACAGAAGTTGGGCCGCCTGGCGCTGCTGTTGCTGCTGCCGGTGTGGGCGGTGGCGGAGGGCGGCGCGCCGTGGCGCCTGGTGGGCGCGCCCGACGCTTCGCGCTTGGCCGCGCTGCTCGCCGCCGACGGCGCGCTCGCATGGCTGCAGGCCATCGTGGCCTTCAGGTAAGCTGCGAGCGGCTGTAGCGCCCGCTATTCGAGTGATATTTGCGAGTGGTCCACACGGCCATTCACCAATAAAAAAGGAAGGCTCAGTGTTGTAGTAACCACCAAAGTATTTTTTTTTGGCCATAATATCCCAGATATATGTATTTAAATTGTTGCTTATTCCATTGACGACATTTACTTTCGTAATCCGTAGGTACTATTGTAAATTGGGGGAATATTTGAGGGGTCTGTGTCCAGCACTGGACCTCTATCGGCAGATGTTGAAGACGATGTAATCGAAAATTTGAGTTTTTTATACCGAACTTTACCAATATTCCCCTGTTATCGGCGGTGGTGTAGTGATCGCGAAGTACAGGCGGTCGTGTTGTCGACAGCGTGCTGTCGCGCGTGTCGCCGCTGGCGTACGCCGTCGCGTCGGCGGCGAAGCGGGCGGCGGTGGTGGGCGCGTCGCTGGTGGTGCTGCGAAACCCGGCGCCGCCGCTCAATCTGGCCGGCATGGCGCTGGCGGCGCTCGGCGTGCTCGTCTACAACCGCGCCAAGTTACAGGCGCGTCATGGGCAGCAGGACCATCGTCCTCTGCTGCCCGTTTGACCGCCTCATCACCGACCGATGCTCTTCTAGACCGATCCAGAGTTCTAGCACAAATTTTAAATATCATATTTATTCACTGATAACAGTGTATTCAAACTGTACATAAATGGATCCTAGTCCTGAAGCTGCGGCCAGTTCGAACGCATCATGAGACGCGACGCGCGCCGTGCAAGTAAATGAAGTATTTTTAGATAAATTATTTTGTCAACACACCGTCGTTTCCTTTTCCATCGATCAGTACTGTCGGCACCAGGTCGTCATCGTGTCGTCGCCTCGTGTTCACACACTGCGTCGCCGGGCGTTAGCGATCGACGTTGAATGAACAGCCCAGTTGAATAAACCTTGGATTCAACACTCCGAGGGTCCACCGTCCGTACGTCCATACGCAGAATTACTTCGGTTAATACAGTTCATTTGTTTAATCAAACTATTTCAAAATATATCTTTTGCCCCGCAGCGTTCATGTGGTCGCGTTTTTTTTTTATAAACATGGGGTAAGTAGCTGCCAAACCCGTCCTGGGGGCAAGGACAGGTTATGTCGGACTTGCACCGACTAAAACCCCACGATGTTCCTTCTGTCGTCTCATGGAGGAGTTACGGGACCGCTTTCGCACCATCTGCAATCCCGACGGCGCCGACCGCTTAAGCAGCCCCACCTCGGGAGGGAGGGAGGAACCCTCCCTTTCCACCTCCGTAGGGGCATGACGGAACATGCAGCGCGCCTCCTTCTCAACCTCTTGCAGTCACGCGGACAACGGATTTCCTCGAACTTAACACCCATAGGTCATGGGAGCCAAGAGAGAAAACTCTCCTGGCTCCCTACTACGGATCCAATATTGGGTCCACCGCTACCGGTTAACGGCCGCGGAGGATAGGGAGAGCGGCGCATCGTAATACCGACACTCCTCCTCCCCGCGGCCCCACCGCCGCCGCATCAGCGGTACGGCACCGCTTAGTCGCAGAGGGTACTCCCTCCGCGACTCCACTTCAGCTGCAAGGGGCAGTATGAAACCGTCCCTGTAGCCTGACCGTAAAAGGCAGCATAAAGCCGCATCCGTGGTGAGCTCACGGTAAGGTTCCAGACCTCTAACCTGGAACGGCCGCCTCGGACCGGCACTTTTCCGCGGGCCGGCCGGGTAGGTTCCTCTTCACTTCACCGTGAGTGACCCAGCCACGGCTACTAAGCCCCTCCGCCACAAGGCGGGAACCTGTTCGGAGGGTGTGGACAGGGTATGCGTGAGTCCACCACGACCACACATGGAAACATCCAAGTGCGCCAGAATTATGCTTATTACACTCCCTAAGCTTACTTGGAATAGTGTGAAGGAAAGTTCAAATTGGTTACCTTAATGAAATTTCTGGAATATGTTATTTAGTAAAGTTGATTAGAACTAGTCTGTTTACTTACTATTTGAATGCTAGATAACGAAGACATCACACCGACCAGTCGACAGCAACAACATTCAACCAGTTAGTGGACTAGCCGATGAACGAATCATCTTTAACAAAATAAGTTTTATAACGAAATATGCGTCGAGGACAGAGGAGCCAGCTCCTGCGGGGCTGCCGCATCACTCTCGTGATTGAAATATCCGAGCAGACCGCCGGGGCGTCCCGCTGCGGGATCCAGCCGGCGACCTGCATGAAAACGTCTGCAGCCCCCGAAGCTACTGCGCCTGCACTTTACACTTGAACATAAATATCTTTTTTATAATAAGTTTAAACTTTAATCCGTTTAACGAGTTCTCCGGTGACACGCCGACCACGTGTTCCGTTAGGCTACTCCTCGGCTCCACTGCTCTGTTAGCAATGAACTTTTGACGTGAGTTACTTGCGCTTCCCATTCGAAATAGCATCAAATTGTGTCCTCGTAGGTGACTTACAGTTTGTAATGTAAATATTTAAGGGATCGTCGTAACATCCCGTTAAAATCTTGTAGGTTTCACCAAGATCTGCGCGTTCTGAAGTCGAGAGCAATCTTGTCAGCGTACGTCGCAATCTGAGTAACGCAGTGGTGGTGTTTATTTTGTAAACATTCTTTGAGTTTTTCAAGGAGAGTAATATTTCGAATCTGAAAACTATATTCGAACAGTGGCCGTACATGTTTATATACTGTCTGGAACAGCTTCTTGTCGTTTAAAAATGCCCAACAAATCCATCCATACCTACCCCCGTGCTCCTCCCCCAAGTATAACAATCAAATCGGTTTCTTTGTTGTAGCTAGATCCTCCCATTTCAAGTTGTTATAATTACTGCAATGTCACTCGTAAAGGCGTTTGCCATTACTTTCGTATCGTATTTCCTTTAAAGAGCTTCCGGCCACATCTGCTTTGATTACCTGATTTAGGTCACTGGTGTATATTCCAAATAGAATTGAACCTAACACTGACCGCTAGGGCACCGCAACCACATGAGGCCTTGCGTGTACGTTGACCACGGCAGACTCAATAATAGCGCACCGGTACTCGTCACCTTAGAAATTGCTTAATCGTACAACTTATTGACACAGCAGCGCCACCTGATGACGAATTACTGCAGGGACAGGACATGTAATGTCATCGGGGTGGTAATTTCGGAGTCACATATACGCCTAGTTTATTTATACAGAGTTAGTCGAAGGTTTTTCACTTTCCAATTTACCATTAAATGGACTACTGTATTCAATTAACCTTAAAAATAACATCTTCCACGTGGCTACCATGCTGCAGTTGGAACTCCCAGAGATCTAGCTATTGGAGAGCCCTGGATGTCGAAATCGTTATTTCTTGGAGATTGCTCCTCTCAGGTGATATTTCTTGTCTATTCCTTAACTCGCGTAATAGCTTTCAGTAAAAAACGCGCCCGGCGGGAACTCGAGATGTATTTGGTATCAATTTGAACCTTATTCCGCAGGTGGCATAAAGGTGACATTAGTACTATCGTGTGTCTTCGTTTTCGGAAGCGGTCTCCTAACATCCAGTATATAACTATATCGATACGTGCTAGAAAAATGGCTCTCGATGACATCGAGGTGGTAACGATGAGGATATTTAAACGATTGCCGCTCATCCATTTTCTTAACCTTGTCAAATTCCGAAGCTGGTACAATCTTTGCCCACCACGCCGGCCAATGCGGGTTGATAGGAGCCAGAGTCTCGTTTGTTGATTAGCAGGGTACACTACGAGCAGGTGAGATTGGCTTGGGTCCCGTGAGTTGTTGTGCGGGAGATACATACATATACATGTACGTTTGTACATATGTATAATAACAGACTGCGGGAAATAATGGAGTGCCACCTGAAGCGCAAGTCAGGTTGGCAAGGTAAGATTTTTTTTTTATGAAATTTGCGGCGCTAATTTCTTTGACAACCATAGTCGCTTCATCGGACTCAGGCCACGAAGATCTGGTATCCGCGAGCTAAATAAAAATGATGAGGGAAGTCAAAACAAACACAAAAACTAAACACACAAACCTAGATATATATACATTTATATGCAAATAATATAAGAAAGGGGACAAAGTATCGAATGAGGAAGGGTTGAAGAGGGGAGAGAGAAAAGGGTGTAAATTAATACATACATAGATAAGTATACATATGAAATCTTAAAGTCGCGCCTGGTGCCCATCGGATGACGGCGAGGCTTATGGGGTCATCGAAGGAGGGCAGAGGCCCGTTTTTTGATCACCTTCGCCCGAGTCGCGGGCTGAGAGCGGTGAGTACCGGGCAGACGGATGTAACTAGTGTACACACTGCGTGAGCCTAATGCACGACGGAAGCGTCGCGTCTGGAAGGCGGTGAATCCGTGGGTGGTGTTTTTAGGTTTAGATGCGGTGTTGTGCGTGTCGATGTCAGTGGTGGAAGAGTCGACCTCGTCGGCTAAAGTGCGAGTAATCTGCCGTCATATATATAAAGCCGGTAGCGCTAGCTCTAGCTTTCGTTTATCGATATCGAAGAAAATGATAAGCGAGGTGGCGCCAAGATTGGACGCGGTGTTGGCGCAGGATGCTTCCTCTGGCGGAGCTCGGGCTCGGGTTTGGTTTAATTAATATGCACGCACACTGCCCCATAACTTAACAATTTAAATCTTTAATTCAGACTCCAATGTTTTACTATAATAAAATACGGCTCGCCGGCACCGGCCGCTCACGAGTGGAAGCTTAGAAAAACTGAAGCACTTTTATTAATAAATACAATTTATTTACATTAGAGAGTAATCCGGCGCGGACACGAGCGCACAGCGAATATAAAAAGAGACAGTCTTTTGCAACGGGGCGCGGTGGCGAGCGAGGGCCCACGCCGCGGAGGCGAAAGGAGCCTTAAAGCTCGTCGTGCTCGTCCGAGGGCTCCGTCTCGGCGTCTGTGTCGAGCTCTGGCTCCACTTCGAAGTCTTCTTCCTCGGGCGCAGCATCGGGTGGCAGGCCAAGGGACTGTTGCAGCATGCCTTCTATGCTCTCCGCGAATTCGACAGCTTGCCCCTCCTGCAGCATGTAGCCGGAGCGTAGTGCGGCGGTGCGGTACAGTGTATGCGCAGCGCGTAAGGCGACCGCGTCCTCAGGGTCCTCTTGTACGCGTCGCAACAGCTCCAGGATCACTGGGTGGCGCGGGTTGATCTCGAGCATCTTCTTTTGCGACAAATGATGCTTGCGCTGCGCATCATCCGCCTTGGAGTTGTAAATAATACGACCGATTAACACAGAAGAAGGATGGGAGAAACACTGGAAAAGATTATTTGTGTCTCCAGAAGCGAAATACCTTCTGGTGCGCGTTGGAAAGCGCAAGCCGCTCCATGTTGCCGGTCCAGCCGAACACAGTGGCGACGAGCGCGGCGGGCGAGCGTGCAAGGCGACGCGAAACGGCTGCGCGCGTCACCCACGCACCCAACTTCTCACCAAGCCAGCGCGTCAGCGGCTCCAGTTGCTTCTTCTGCATCTCCAGTGTCTCTTTCTGCTGTTCGTCTGTGCACACATGTATGTAGATTAATATCAACTCTGGCGGGCAACGAAAAACTTATGAAACAGTATAGTTCTGATAACAGCCGCAATCTGTTATAATTGTGGAATATTGCAGAGCAGAGGCAGCGGCGCAAAGCGAGCACTCACTCTCGTCGAGGTCGAAGATCTCCTTGGCGATGTTCTGGAACTTTTTGCCTTCATACTCGGGCAGCGAGGACAGGCAGTACTCGTCCACCGCCTCCGTCAAGAACAGCACCTCGTACCCAGCGCGCACCAGCCGCTCCGCGAACGGGGATTTCTCCACCTGTTGGCCGCACCACAGCCGCGGGTCATTATATTATTTCGCGTATGTTTTAAATTTTTTGTTCAAAAATATTAAGTTCCAAAATACATAAATCGCCATGGAGTTAGCTTTGCATGGAACAACTATTGGAAGGTACCTTGAAGTGTTTACCATCAGGTCAAACGCGTACCGAACGATAATAAATAAATATAAACCAGGTCATGAGTTAACTAGCAAGCACTAAGTTAAGTGCGTCGGCTCGTATGTTTTGTGGGCGTACGTGCGCGCGCGTGTGTGACGGTGACATCACGTTCGTCGTGATGTCACCATCACCAATCTAAATACTGAAGGTACAAGCGGCACGCGGCACTTGGCAGAACATGAATGGCCCCTGTAATGACCTAGGAGCCGTGGCATCCTTTGCTCTTCCAGCTGCACTGACGAGGACTCGCAGAGGAAGAGACGTGTCGGTGTTACAAATTCTTTCGTTATGTATTATTGTCCCACAAGCTGGGGTGGAGGAAGTGTGTGGGCTAGAGATACGTTGCGCTTCACCGCTCTATTGTCCGTGTCCGTGGACGAATATTAGTTGGCGACAGAGCACAAGATCTGAAATCGTTCTAGTAGCTCTGAAGTAAAGCTGTAAAGGAACATCCCGCGAGTTTTAGTTGGTGCAAATTCGACATAGCCCAACCTTGGTTTCGTGGGGGTGAGTATGCGAGGGTATTCGCTCCACATGAATCAAAAAGGTGAGCGTGTACCTCAGCGCGACTAGAACCGGCGATATAGTAGATGTGATTCTGCTGCGGTTTCATCCGTGCCACGTAGTCCGCCAAGAAGGTCATCTCCTGCGAGCGCGAAGAGTGGAAGCGCAGCAGTTTGGCCAGCCGGGAGCGGTTGCTCGGATCCTCCATGACGCCCAGCTTAATACTGCGCACAGCGTAAGATTAATTTATTTTTATGCAATCAAGGCGACGAGTTGAGCATCTTCACGCTACGTAAAGTTCGTTCAGTCTAAGCGGCACGTGAGTTGGTACGGCAACCAGTTTAATTCAAAGGGAGCGTGCGCGCGCCCACGCGCACACGATCGTGCGAACACGTGGCCCGAACATTCGGCACAGTATAAGATGCGGTGCGCGCGGGTCGCAAGTGGCGCCGGCGCCGCTCGCTGCGAAGCCGCTGCTGGTGAACTGACCGATTTATCCGCAAAAATTATTTTCAACACACTTTCATGGAGTGGTCCTCACAATAACTCACGGAACCAAATCCAACCACCTCACCTGCTTGTGGTGAATCTTGCTAATCAACCAATGAGGCCCGGGCTCTCCCGCCAACCCGCATTGGCCTAGCGTTGTACGAAATGACCCAATTCCGCCAAATGAACCCCTCCTACATAAGAAAGCCACTAGTGCCCAGCGGCACCAGAGGCTATGTTGACTGTGTTTGTAGATCTTTGGGGGAGGTCTATGTCCAGCAGTGGACGTCTATCGGTTGATAATGATGATACTTGCATGCTAGACGTGAGGGTTGGTGTGGAAGGGACTCACTTGGTGGAATATTCCTTCCAAAAGTGATCATACTCGTCGTCGGGTATCTTCTTTAACATGTCGAGCGCCTTGCGCACCAGCTTCTTCTTGATAATCTTTATGAGCTTGTGCTGCTGCAGCGTTTCACGACTCACGTTCAGCGGCAGGTCATCCGAGTCCACGATGCCCTGCGACGGTAACGAGCGTTAGTAGTGAGACCTGTGGACACCAGTGGGCATGCGCGCACGCTGCGATCGTCCGCGTACCTGTATGAATGCCAGGTAATTGGGCATAAGGTCGTTGAACTCGTCCGTGATAAATACACGGCGCACGTAGAGTTTGATGTGGTCAGTCTTGGTGCCGTAGCGGTTGAAGCTGTCCGCCGGCTGCACTCGCGGTACGAACAAGAGCGCGCGGAAGGTCACCTCGCCTTCCGCCACGAAGTGCGCCCTGCGGAAGCGATACGAGCAAGCATCAGTGCTGACAGTTCATTGAGTATCCGCCGCGATGCTGATCACCTCACGTTGAAAGATCAAGCGTACCGTGCCAGCGGCGCAGACGCGTCCTTGGTAAGACTGCGATAGAACTGAGTGTACTCTTCGTCGGCCACCTCGCTAGGCTTGCGCGTCCAGATGGGTTTGTTGTCGTTCATCAGCTCCCAATCCCATACGGTCTTCTCGGTCTTCTTTGGCTCGCTCTTCTCTTCTGCTGCGTCTTCGACCTGTGACAGACAAGCGAGCGCGTCGGATAAGTTCGCTGGACTTACGACATTTACACTCGTGCGCCCCATTTTATTACATTAATACTCGAAACTGCTGCTGCTGCTAACGCGAACTACGATGGGTCTCAGGTCACATTAAACAAATATTAAAGTTATATATAATAATATTTAAGATGGGCAAACAAACAAACATTTAAAATATGGAAGAGTGCAAGTGTTACATTATACAATTAAGTTATTTGCGTTTTGTTGGACATGAATTCTTAAATTGATTACTATTTGATCCCGCTGGGTCCCAAATATAAGTTCTGTACCTGCGCGTCCTCGTCCGCATCAGCCTCCGCGTCAGGCTTGTCTTCCTCATCGGCCTCCTCCACGGTCTCGGTGCGCGAGGCCCACAGATAGATAGGGAAATTGATAAACTGCGAGTATTTCTTTACCAACGAGCGGATAGTGTCTGGCTGCAGATAGTCAGCCGCCTCCTCCTTCATGTGCAGCCTGCAAAGCACAGCGGTCAGCGGTCAGTGGGTGTGGGTGTGGATGTGGGCGTGGACGTGCGAGGTCGGGTCGCGAGGAGTGGTGCGTTAAGGAAGACGTACGTGATGTGCGTGCCGCGCCGAAGCGTGTCGGCGCGCGGGTCAGGCGCCACGCTGAACGCGCTCGCGTCGGACTCCCACACGTGCTGCGAGTCGTTGTTGTGCTTCGACACCACCGTCACCTTGTCCGCCACGAGGAACGCCGAGTAGAAGCCGACGCCGAACTGCCCGATCATGTCGTTCATCTCCTGCGCGTTCGTCTGTGGAATCACCGCCTCACGTTAATAGTTGTCCAGACCGCGGCGACTTGCTGACACAACTTCATTTTTATTTGTTAACGTTTGTTATTAAAATGGTATCATATATTAGAAATTACTTTTTCATTGTCTTGCATTTTGGATAGGAAGTCAGCAGTGCCCGACTTGGCGATGGTGCCAAGGTTGTTGACAAGCTCGTGGCGCGTCATACCAACACCCGAATCGATGATGTGGAGCAGCCGCTTCTCCGGCTCTGCCTTGATGCGGATGCTCAGGTCCGGGTTCGCCTCCAGCACGTCGCGGTCTGTGAGCGACATCAGTCGGATCTTGTCCAGCGCATCCGACCCGTTAGAGATCAGTTCACGTAAGAATATCTGTAAGAGTTTGTTCGTGACCATGCATTGTGTATATATTATACTGTAACAGCATCCAACAACAGCGGGATTTTTTATTAGCAATGGACTTATTTGATAAAACACGTAGAAATCATTTTTTAAGGACGTGTATGTACAGGACAGCTCTGGAAGGCCCCGCGTCACAAAATAGTCCTACGACCTAATGAAGGTCGCCAGTATGCGCCGGATATGAAGCAGTGCAGGACCGATCGTCGTGAAGATGTCCAGCAGCAAGCGTCTACCGCCGATAACGATATAAGGATACAAATTGAGTACCTCCTTATTCCTGTAGAGCGAGTTGATGATGAGCTTCATCATGCGGTTGACCTCTGTCTGGAAGGTAAAGTTCTGCGCTCGCTCCCGCAGCTCCCTCATTTGGGCTACGTTTAGCCCATCTAGCGAGATGGCCTCCTCCTCGCGCGCAACCGCTTCCGCGTCTGTTACAACAACGTGCCACTAAGGATCACAAATGAACGTAGCGGTGCGACAGCGCGTTACCCTGGCAACGATCGCCCACTGGATCGATAGGGGTTACATAGAAGACATGTCAGTTCGAATAGTGGCCACGGACACGGATACGCGGACAGTAGAATACATTCCTGCAGAAGACTCCGATGGACCGGACGGAGCGGTATATGAAAGGTCACGGAATCCGCACGCCGCCGTCGCGCGCTCCTTCAAGTTACGATTCGCGGCGCCGAACGAGCCCGGGCGCTCCGGTCTCTCCGCCGTCAGGCCGTTGACGTTACGTGCGTATTACATTATATACGTTACTGGATGTAGCAAACCTTCTCCTACCCCTAACCCGCTCCGCTCCGCCACGCTCTTCCCCGCTCGCCAACATCACTGCGCAATCAAACGCGACCTAATCAAACGAGTCTTAACAAATATATAGTTACGATGCGTTGACATTGGCCGGCAGCGGCGCCGGTGACGGACAAGTTCTACGCGCGCGGTGCGGGTGCGGCGCGGCGCGGGCGAAGGCGCTGTGGACGACGCGGCCATGGAGAGGGCACTGGCGCAAGTTCGCGAGCGCTTCGCCCTTGGCCCGCGTGAAAAGTATCCGCATCCAGTTACCACTTCGCATGAGTACGTTGCTTATTGGTAATCCTTACAATCTTGGTGGAACAACCGAAAATTATTGATACGTGGACGTCCAGGGTCTCTGTACTACTTTCATTCATTAAAGAAATCTAGATGAAACCGTTGACAGGACATGTGATGTTTTGACTAAACAACTAATCTTAAAATGTTTACTTGTGTAACGAGAATGCGTGGTGCGACATACGACTAGGGGTGAAAGATATATTCCGGTCAAACTATAACTGTGTACAGGTACGGATGGCACCACGGGTGCGCGACGCGTGCGGCGGTTGCGTCTGGAGCGTCGGGTGCGGTGGGGGCGATGGGGGCACGGAGCCCGCACCACATCCGCGACTCGGCATGGCTGCGCACGCGGCTGCGCCTGCTCGCGCCCGACGCGGCTTACAAGCGGCGATAGTGGCTGCACGTGAAACTAACTAAGCAGTGCTGTCCCACTGCTGTTTACAAAATGTTCCTCATTTCTCAAAAATATCCAGTTTTATGAAAAACTATTGCACTAACCATGCTCTGAAGGTTTAAAAATATTTAATTAGACAGGAAGCATAATAACATAGTGTGGAAGCTTTTAGCCTTACGTTAAAAATATGTCACACCAATTATAAACATCCCCCTGTGTTAAATGAAAAATACATATATTATAAATAAGAAGAAATCATTTTTTGTATGTTAATATATGCATGTTTGAGTTACTTAAAATTTCTTTAAGATGTTAATTTTATCAATAAAATCCTTTTTTTAAAATGAATTGAACATACAGAGTGAAACATGAGAGTACAGCATTAAAGGACATTGTTATTAGAAGTATTATTTAAACATGTTTACATTGTCCATAATAATTACTTAACTATTCTATCAACAATCTTTAAACATGCTTTTTGCTAAGAACTCTTTAATAAATGAAAATTAACTTTCTCATAATAGAAACCATTACAACATACGCAATATTTACAGAAAAAAATTACTTAAGAAATATCTACATTACTTATTACATCTCTCTAAAGATGCTGACCAGTGCCTAATTACTACAAAGGTGTTGAATTAATCAGTATTGGAAAATCATATAGATCATATTGACCATAGATGAAAAAAATCCAACTTTTAGTAGTAGAAACATATGATAGACAATTGAGGTTTTCGCTTCAGTAGGCAATTGATAAGGCAGAATAATGAATATTTGTACTACTATAAATGACACTACCGTACCCAGATTGAACTTTCAAACTTGTCACCACTGTTGAGTAAAGACTTTGATTTAAAATTTCATTCAATAAATAGCTTGTGATCATATGTATGATGATAATAGAATGTAGGTACGGAGGAAAGGCGCCTTCTGCTACAAGTTTACTTAGAAGGTGTCAGTAACGATGTCACTTACAATGTATGCGTTATTAACAATAAAATGTTAGTTTTTTTATGTAAGATGCAAGTTTAAAATGTTGCACTCGCGGGTACAGCACGTTACAATCACCAGATTTATACTTTAAACGGTAGATGTCATCAATTATTCTTCGTTCAAAAAATATAACCACACAGCTTTTCGATACCAGAGTAAGAACTCACCCGTTCGCGAGCCTTCCCGGGACGCGCCAAGATCAGCGTCAGCGGTGACTTCCTCCACCGTGCCCACACCAGCTTCCTCTTGCGCGTGGGACCATCCTAGATATAAAACAGTCTTTACCAAGAGGAAAACTTAGGTAAAGATATATAGAGGCCTTAATTGAAAGGTCTTCATTTAATAAATTGTTTATCAAACTAAATTAACTTTAGGTTCTTTAAAATTTAATTAATAACACCAGTGTCCTAAAACAAAAATTTTAAATATACTTGGCAGACAACAAAATGGGTTAAAGAAATTTAATACCTGAAAGAAAAAGGACCCCCAACGCTAAAAATAAAAAGTGCTTCATAATTGTAAAATAACCGCAGATATTAACACAACACTGCACTAGTTATAACTAAAAAGCTGGCACCCGCCGCCAAAAGGTGCACACCACAAAGCGCTCTGACCAACGACTAAACTACGACCTACCGCGCCGGCTCCATGTCCCGTAGCACCGGGCAAACCGTGAAACGCAATGCATTACTGGTTTCGCTGCAATTGGCTGAAACCGCGCTGTCAGTTAATGTATGCCAATCACAAGCTGCCACGACAGAATAATACCTAATCGTAGAAAAGGTGTTACAAATGTTTCTTTCCTATTGGATAGACCCACGAAGAGATAGTTGCGTTTAACGTTGCCATATACAAAGCAGATAAACACATCTTACGTGTAAACACAGACGGATAAAGGAAAGCGGTCTAACTAGACGTAGGTCTAGAGATAAATTAATCAACGCAATAACAGCGTGACGTTTGAAGGATAATTTATATGTCTTTTTGTTTATGTATTATATTGTATTTGATTGATGCACCAACCTCATCATCTCTGCATTACCCAAGGTAGATTGGAAGATAATGCAAATGGCATTAAGTCCGCCTTTACACAAGGTGTATAAAGTTAAATAAATAAATAATTATCTTTTTGTAGGATTACAATTTCTATTTTTCGAATTATAATACTAAGTGCTTCTCGTTTTAATAACAGTCTATCAAATACATGTGATCAACCAAATAACAGATAACACGATCTAATTAAGAATTCGTTTTTCGATAAGGATTTCTTCTTATGAAACGACTTACTATAATTTTGGTTTATTTCAAATAAATACTAAGTGTGTCTCGTTTTAGCTTATGACAATATTATGCAAAAGACAGACTAAGAATAGTCGTTTTATTTTTATTGGCAGTTCTGTTATTTCAAGTTATGTTAGTGACAGGCTGCTATCGAATACTGAAACTGTTGATTGTTGATAGTGGCTGAATAACGAATATGGTGAATTATAAATGATATCTTTTAACAGATATAATGACATTGCAAGAACAACAGTTATCTATTATTTTTGAATGCTTGTGATTTATATATGTTATGATAAATACGCCTCACTCCTAGACCTAACACAAATTCAGAAACAATTGAATAGGAATAATTTAATATTTTCTATCTTTCTACTCTAATTTAAAGTCAATAATGTTACCTATTTTGCTATAAATAAATTTAAATATATTTAAGTTGTAAATAAAAGCAATATGGCGTCAAGATACAGGAGACAAGTGTTTTCTTTTGCCTTTATATTATGCAAAAATTTTAATGTAAGATCTAGAAGCAAAGTAGTTTGCTATATGACAATACCACTACACGCTTACTAATTTAGTTTAGTGCACAGCTAGTAATCTAACACTATAACCGCGATACGATTGCGCCACCTGCAACAAGTTTGCGTATTTAATGCACAGGGTGTCTTCACCCTTTTATTTTAAATACAATAAAATCGATGATGTATGATGTATCTTTTACTTATGAAATATTCGAAAAACTTATAGACACGCATTATTTATTGTATAAAGAAAATATCGCAACAGCAAAAAAGAAAGGGATAACATTATTGACCCGTAATTGGAGTAAAAATAGTGATGTGTTCACCTTTTTTTTTAAATAATTCCTATCTATGTGTGTTTGTGAATTTATGTAAGATCTGCTTCCTTTTTACCATCTGTGCCGTGACATTCCATGTGACTGACAAAACTAAATTCATGTTCGTGAACTGTCAAAGTCTTATGTTAAATTTGACAAGACACTACTAGACGCTTTTATTTTGTTGTTTTGAGGGATATTTGAATACGTAGATCGCATTTCTTCCTAACATTTAGGATTGGTATTATGGATGCAATACCCCGCGTAGTGACGTCGAAACGGCGCATTAAGTACAGAAATAGTTCCTGGCAAGTTCACCGGTTTCAAGTATGGAGCGGAGAACTTTTGTGTCGCGTCGTTGTGTTGAAGATGAAAGATTCGTTACTGCTGTGGCTAGGATCTGGGTGCGGTGACTTGGGCGAAGTTGCAGTGGGAGTGCCAACGCCGGTTGCGGGCGGAGGCGCCCTGTGCAGCGCCCTGCTCGGCGGCGCGGCCGAAGCGGGCGCGGGCGCAAGCGCACTGGCCCGACAGCTGGCCGCAGCGCTCCGCCAGCCCGTGTTTGTTTGCTGCGGTGTTACTTTTGACAGATTCTCTGCGCCGCTTGTCTCGCGCGGCTTGATCGCCGAGATTAAAAGTAGGCCCGACTGCTTTTGACATGTGACGAATGGTCACATGTCAAAAGCATGGAAGTCGTTAATGGTCAGGGAAGCTCTGAACATGTTTTACTGTATATGCAAAGCAAAGCATTGGTTACATTGATGAAAAAATTGTACATTATAAAAAAATTGATGTCTGATTTTTTATATTTAATTTAAACAACAAATTGGCTAATTACCAAATTCATGTGTTTTAAATGCTGCTAGTGTGATTTAGAACATTAAATATTTTATGCATCCTGTTAAGAGTGTAATTTTATTGAGTCTCATATTTCAGTGTTTTTTTATTTATTGAAATGGCATCCAGTTGTTGTTACATAACTTAGGAATTAAGATTAATTAGGTAACAATATTACTATTAATGGTCAACATTTTAGGGTCATGCAAAAATATGAAGTAAATTTCCAAAAATTATATATAAATATGATTACAGTGATAGTTTATGTTGCTATAATTTGTTATGACCAGACATTGTAATTATAAAGTACAGGGATAGGTTTTGGACTCTTAATACACATACAAAAATAAAATTAAAGTTCTGCTCAACACTAATAAATAAGACATTAAATGACTACATTAAATGTCTTGACTTGAGCTGCTGCAAGTGATTAATGAATGAGGATATAATCATCCCTAGGTAAAAAATAAATCAAGGGATGTGATGATGCTGCAGACAGTTTCAAATACAAATTAAGTTTAACATACATTTAAAATATTAGTGTTAGGGTTTTGTGTTTAAAAATAAATGTTTTATAATTTTTTTATCATCATTATTGTGATGTATTGAAATGACTTACTGTTATCGCTAACACTCCACAGCAATGAATAATGTAGCAGGACTTTTGTGTAATATCTTCCAATGTGCTTATACCAGCAGCAACATAGAAGTTGGTTTAAAATACCTTGTACCAGCACACTTGGCATGACATAACAAACTTTCACAAAAACATTATTGAATACATTTTAGTGACTGTGCACTACTGTGTCGGGTTGAGGTGGTGGGAAATGTGCGGCAGAGTGTAGTGGCACACAGTTACTTGTGCACAGTGTGATGATATAATGTACACTTGCTGTAGCCAATATTTGTAGAAGTTTTGTTCTAAAGTGCTTTTGACATGCATTATCTTAACAGTAGTGAGCAAATGTTACTGTGATCCAGTTTAAGGGGCGAGTAGCTAGTGAAATTACTGGAGTAATGGGACTTAACAACTTATGTCTTAGGTGGGCAATGCGACAGGATGAGCGCAAGGTGGTGCAGTGTATACCATCGTAACTAGCGCCACGTTGTTATTGCTCAGGGGATTCACTAACCATCAGGCGAGTGTCCTGTTTGTCTCGTTGCTTCCTTGAATAAAAAATATATTTGACCAATTTAGATTAAAATGACATAATCATTTTCCGAATCCCTCCATCACGACTACATTCTGTCGTGCACCAGTACATCGGTGTGATGGCCACGTCCAGCGAACGGAAACAGTTCGAACGTTGCTTTTGTGGTAAATGCCATTAAGCTGCTCACCCGAGGATCGTGTGCGGTACTTTCACTTCAAGTCTAAAAAATGTCAGCAAATTTGTAAATTAAATGTTTTTTTACAAATTAGTTAACGATCATACCGTCGTACCCATCCAGCCACCCAGTCTAGGCAAACGTGTCTATTGTACTACTAGATACCTTCCGGTCACGTCCCTGTCGTAACTAATACAGGGTACGTTCGAATTTATGTATGCACTCTGTTAAACTGACCCTTACAGTCGTTTAACGAAAGGCACCATTCATCAACACTTTCCCTCATCTCAGCGAATGACAAAGACAAGGACGGAGACTCGTTCGCTCGCTGTTGGGACAAACTTACTGATCAGTTATGTAGGCTCAAACAATGCAGGAAAGATGACAGGTGTGGCGAGGGCTTATGCGCCTGTCATTTTGTGGTTGGCAAATGTTTGCTCGCGAACAGTGAAACTACCCTTCATTAAAATAAAATCAAAATGTGAAAAGCGGGTAGAGAGGTTATTTTTTGGAGTTAATAAGTTGCTCTGGATCAAACATACTCCTCCAGCACGCCGCCGGTGCCGGCCTCACATTTCAATGTTCTCTCCGTTACGTCGCTACATGTACGAATTGTGATATAACTGGATGGATGTATTTTCATTGATTTATCTATAATCATGGTTTCCTGGAATTTCATTTAAATGTATATCAATCTTTACCATCTTTGAGTAAGTGTACCAAGTGTGCTCCGCCCCCCCGAACAGGTTATCGCCTTATGTGGCTCACTAACCGTGGCTTCACTTCGTGAGCTCGGTCCGGGTGTGTCAGTGGGCTGCGGGGGCGGGTTTGTACTGTCCTTCTTGGGGAAGGAGTCCGCCGTCTCTACTCGGGGGTCATGTGATCGATAGCTCTTTACGGAGCGCCTGTATAGTCTCATCGGCTGTCATGTGGCCGGCGTTGTAGAGGCAAAGTGAACAGCCTGCAGCGTAAGATGGCCATTCGTATCGCGCGAGGATACCGGACGATATCCTTTGAGGCTGCAACTGTCCTGGTTCGGTTTTCATTCTTAGACATTCTGGCAGAGATGATGCGCGAGTCTATGACCGACTCCGTTATCGCCACAGTGAGGTCGAGCCCCTAGATGCGGCAGAAGTGCGTAGGCAGGAGCACAGGCGTGCTCTAGAGGTTTGGAGAGAGCGGTTCGCCTACGTCGCATAGCTCGCGACAGCGCATCATAAGCGCGGTGCTGCCAAGTTCGAAGTATGGCTCCGGTCGGGTGGAATAGCGCACGTCACCTTTACATTGATTCTGGTGCTGCCGGGACACGGGCGTTTCGGTGAGTATCTAAAAAGGATCGGCCGCGAACCGACGACGCAATGCCACCACTGTGGCGGGGACCCGGATTCCGCGCAGCTTACGCTTGCTTAATGCCCTGCGTAGGAATCCGAGCGACAAAGCCTGGTCAACAGGATACGGCTTCGATGAAGAGCAAAAGTGCATGGGCAGCGTTGGGCTCCTTCTGTGAAGCCATAATGGTGCAAAAGGCGGCCGCCGGTTGGCCGGAGTTGATTCCGTTCGGAGAAGAAAATGACGAGGCGATGGTAATGGACGCACCAGCCCGTCAGCTGTGTAGTCTCGGGCTAGTAAGAATAAAACTGAGGTACGCCCTGCCTGTCGTAGAAGGCGACTAAAAGGGTCTAGGAGTTTCGCGGGCCTTGAGGATGGGAGCCCTTATCGCTTAACAAGTGTATCTGTCTGTGACAGCCTAGGAGGGTTAAGCTTCTCCTTAGAGACGTGTTCAAAGAAAGTGTAGAGAGGCACCGGTTCGTTCTATTAGAGATCCCGGAGTCTCTCTAAATGCACTGATGCAGAGCACCGAGGGGGTTTCGTGAGTAAAAATCTCACGTAGTCCTGACTTCACCCTAGAAGCAGGGTATCTTTCGAAGATTTCCCCTCCGAAACAAAGAAGAAAAAAAAGGGTCAGTACTGTTCTTCGTAGCCAAGGTGAGTCACGGGGGAAGAGGAATATCGGTATTGCTATTCGCCGCTCTCTTTATCCTCCGCGGCTTTGTAACGGTTGGCGGCGGATTCCAAGACCAGACCGCCGTAGGAAGTCTGGAGAGTTTTCTCTCTTGGCTCCCATGGCCTCCGGGTGACGGATTCGGTAATCCGTTGCTCAGGTGATTATAAGAGGCTGAGAGGAGGACGCGCTGTATGTTTCGTCCAGAGTCTTTACAGGGGTGCAGAGGGTGGATCCTCTGTCCCGAGGAGGGGCTGCATGGTGTAGCCGGTGCTGGCAGGGTCGCGGAGGTGTGCGAAATCGTTCCTATGGCTCTGCCGTAAAGCGACGAAGGTGGAACATCGGTTGGGTTTTGTGTTGATCGACATAAGCTGTCTTTCCCCTGCGAGAGCAGGTATTCCCTCACGTAAAGCAAAAAAAAAATAGGGTTTGCTCCGCCAATAACGAGTATTGTATATTCTCTGTCTCTTGTCAGCCACTCTCTCTGCATCTGTAATCACTCATTCATATGTAACAGTCAGCTGCCGATAACAAACTTTTAGACCAATGTTAATTTAAGATGTTATTGGTGTAACTTACTTAGTTCATCATCATCATCATCATTATCAACGTTTGTATATCCACTGCCTCATATAGGTCTTCCCCGATGTCGTCCACCAAATGTTCAACCTCAGCTTCTCGCATCTACCATTATTACATAGTTATGCAACCTTAAAATAAGAAATGAATATAAAATGATATTTACACAGTGTTGCGCCAACGGAAGTGTATTCTGGGTTATTATCCGGGAACTTTGAGTAATTTGCAAGCACATTAAACAGTAGCTTGGAAATAATACTGTCTTCCGGTTTGAAGGGCGCTGTAGCTAGTGAAATTATTGGGGTAACGAGATTTCCCGTCGTATGTCTCAGGCGACGAGCGTAATGTGGTGCAGTGTTTACCATCCTAACTAGCACCACTTTGTTATGGGCGGGCGTATCACTTACCATCAGATGTACGTCCTGCTCGCCTCGTTGCTTCGTAGTATAAAAAATAAAATTGGTTGCCGAAATTATTGCAGATTGCATTTATACGAGTAGGTAGCCCCGCGCAGGCCGAGGGTTGTGCCCTGAGTGCTTGAAAGTCATAGCGACTCTAACAGTTCCTCTGATACGGGGCTCGTGAATTCGGATTGCTGGATGTTTTTTTTATTTAAAAAAAAGCTATTACATGGAGTGTAGTCATCGGACGGCGGTTTTCGTAATGCGTCTGGATTTTTGTCCTCTGGCGAACTACGCGGTCGTCGGAGACGGGCTCGGGGCCGTTCACCGACTACCTTCACCTGTATTCGAAACTCTGGGTATTTAGTTACTATTAGGTCTCGTACATACCGGATAAAACACATTGCACCGTTCCTAATGCGAACACTTGACAAATTTACGCATAAAATTGTGTACTTACTCTGTTTTCCATTGTTGTAATGGCCCATCGCCAACCCCGGCGGAGATCCTGGGCTGCACCCCGCGCGCCTCGCTTCGGAGAATTCGTTTAACCTCAAAACCCATGTCCGCTGATAAGGCGTGTACGGGACATCCATTGAGCAGTGTGTACCGCTCGCGTTAGGGCGCCGCTAGCGTGGGGGCGTGGGGGCGTGCGGGCTAGTGCGGCGGGGCGGGAGGGGGACAGGGGTCGAGGAGGGAGGCGCGGGGCCGGCGGCGCGTCTGCCGGTGCCCGCCGGCGTCATTAGAGGCAGCCGGACGCGTTATCTGATGGGATCTGCTGGATATTTATTGGAGCGGCCAGGGCGGGTCGTGTAGCGCGGTAGCGGTCTTAAATCCAACAATTTAATACCCCTCATAAAAGCGGGCGGTTGTCGCCGCCGCCGCCGCCGATAATTTCTCGTATTGTCTTAATAAATTAGCTTAATTAGTGTGTAAAAAAAGGCGGACGGCGCGGAATCTAGTACGTCCTGGTGGGTGGTCCGGTGACGCGTAGTCGCCAATTAGTAGCGGCGGTGCGGCCGGCCCGACCCGACCCGACCCGGCTCAATCATGCCAGCACGGCTTTTGCTCTTTCTCAATCCACTTACAATGCATTACACTCTTTGCCGTTGCGCCAATACTGCCTGTTACGTGTATTCAGATTCTCACTCTGTATATTACGACGTGTCGCTGGTGGTAAGTCACCGTATCTGGACACCGTCCAAGTAGGTACCACCGCAGCGCCTATTGCGGCCGATAGACAGTACCGTGTAATAATTACTGTGTTCCGTTATAGCTAGTGTAATTACTGGAGTAATTAGACTTAACATCTTGTCACAGGGGACGTGCGCAATGTGGTGCTGTGCATATTATCCTAATTAGCGCCAGTTGTTATGGGCGGGCGTAACACTGACAGTAAATCCACTGGACGCCCCGCTCGTCTCGTTGCTTAATGATTTTAAAAAAAACTAAAACGATCTATTATTTTAAAACACCTTGCCGTATACACCCGACGACCTGGTGGTTCGAGTGTTCCAGCTAGAGGTTCCATGCTGGAAATGAGGAGAGGAGGTAAGACTACAACGTAATAATAAAGGAATTTTAGCATCACTTGAACTTTAAGTATGTTGTTAAGTTTGTGATGTATTTGAACATTCACTTCATGCGGTCGCTTCTTAAAGTTCTTTCAGAGGAATTATCCTTTCCTTAGAGTCCTGGGGGTGGGCAGTGGCCGCGTAAGGGGAATGGGTGGGCAGACCAGCCATGTTTGACGAAAATCTGTATTGTTGTATAAATCGATGTTTTCAGTTTACGGTACGAGCAACGTATTTAAGGTATTTCTATACACGAAAGCGGCGAAACACGTGAGACCATGTGGTGGTGAGTAAGGCGGCGGAAGCTGGCGCTGCAGCGGTACCTCACGGAGCCTCCAGCGCCGGGAAAGATCTACTGCCGCCGTTACCGTAATGTACGGAGATAATGTAAATGACAGACGGCGGCGGCGGTAGACCTGGCGGCACCCGGCGCCCGGCGTCCGGCCGCCTGTCCGCGCCTATGCCCACGCGTGTGCGTCGTTTGCATTCCTCGGATGTCTCTGCGCCGCGTTTATGACACACTTACAGTTATCGCGCGATAAATCGCTCCCGCGCGGGCTCGTCCTGCGTTATAATTTGAAATATTTTACGACCTGCCGTCACTTCGAACATTCCGTCCGTCCGCACCCGCCCCGCGACCCCTCATGTTGGCCAATACCATCATCCTATGAGAATGGGCCTGGTGGTAGCTAGTCAGCTCCATAATTAAATTTCAATGAGAACGTGGGTTGTACTTCCGAAAAGGAAATGTCGCACACATATACTTCATTCCCGCAGGTGGCAGTGGTGCGCCCCGCCGTCCACCAGCCCAGCCGCCGCGGCCCAGCAGCCACCGGATCTACTCCGAGTAGTTGATCCGCCACTGAATATTCATTGTTATTAGGTACGGAGTATGTCACCGTACTGTTACGGGAAGGGATGGAAATTCTTATAAAAAATATGATTTATTAGGGTTTGCAAAATGATTACAATTAAACATGTGTCCACATCCAAATCTGACTCCGAACTGCGCGTAAGCAGAGAATGTAGCAGCAGGACGCAATTACCAGCGAATAGGGTGAACCGAGCAATCGTGTTGCAGGCCGCGGTCTCTAGACATGGAGTAAAGCAGCAGCATTTGTACAGGTTGCTGTGCGAAGTATTACGTCCTTACATATGCAATTGGCGTTTCGTACGGGAGGAATATAAAGTTCATTTTTTTTTTGTAAAATATATTTAATTGATCAAAGTATGCACCGTTGTTATCTATGCACTTTTGCCGTCTCATAGGTAGGTCATTGATCCCTTTACTAAAAAAACGATGGGGGCGAGAATCAGTATACTCTTTGAAGGCGGTTTGGACTGCCGCATCGGATTTGAATTTTTTTCCTTATAAGAAGTTGTCTGAATTCCGGAAAAATGGTAATCTGTTGGGGCAAGGTCCGGGGAGTACGGTGGATGTCGCAGACATTCTAATTGTAGCTCATCTAACTTAGTGGTTGTTTGTTGTGCAGTGTGTGGTGGTGGTGTTGCGTTGTCGTGAAGCAGCAGTGCCCTAGAGCGATTTACCAATCTCGGTTGTTTAGCTGCTAGTTCCTCCTTCATGGTCTGCAGTTGCTGACAATAGATATCCGCCGTAATCGTTTGGCCAGATTTTAGAAAGCTGTAGTGAACGACACTGGCACTAGTCCACCAAACACTCACAAGTAACGTTTTCTGAGTAAATTTTCGTTTAGGGCAGGATTCTGCTGGGTCTCCAGGGTTCAGCTATTGCTACTATCGCCCAGTTTCCACTTTTCATCACAAGTGTCAAGTCAATTTGCTTCAAGTGGATTAATACAGTTTTATCACTTACCCCGAAGCCAGCAGCTATCTCTGAAGTGCTTTCTGATGAATCCGGTTCCACAATAGCCTTTAATTCTTCATTTTCCACTTTGGTCTCCGGCCGTCCACAGGGTTCGTTCTGAAGGTCGAAATTTCCAGAACGAAAAGGTTGAAACCAAAAACGTACCGTGGTTTATTTTGCGACACCAGCGCCGTACACATCATTAATCCTTCGAGCTGTTCCTGCAGCACTGGTACTGGTGCCACGGTGGAACTCATACTCGTAAATATACCCATATTTCATGATTCATGATGAATTTGGAGTTCTTAACAAAAGAGGAGATATTTCAGATGAAAGTCAGGTCAGGTCAGTATGATAAAACACTAATTTTATATGTATGGAGCTAATATATCGTAACAGCACGTTTACAAGTCTGGCGGAGGCTGCATCCGCCGGCAGCTCGCGGTGAGCCGACTGCGTCTCCACCACTCCTTACCTGCTCACAAATCAAACATCAACACTGTTGGATATAGGCAATTCCTGATTTCTTCTATTAAATACGCACCCACTTCCACCCGTTTTTAAGAGGATAGACGCCCTAAACCCCTAGGGGCTTTCCTCCCCTCCGGCAGACACTCGCACGTTGCACGTTTCTGGGCCGCTGTCGCTTCCGCTTGCAGATGTTGAGAGCGATGTCCGCTAGTTTGAATCGTTGCCGAACTTGATTGTACCGGATGTCGAGACGCGCGAAGCGGACCTACGCCCGCTGGGTGGTTCTCAATCGGTGGACCGGCCCGTTACTCAAATACTATGTGAGGGTGGATGGGACGCACCGGTTCAAGATTTTCGTTTTGAGATATTGGAATGTTTGGAGGTGGGGATTCGAGCAGAGGGAGCGTTGGCAGAGCGCAATCCGACGACTTAGCTGCGGATACATTTCCCGTGCGCGCGGTCGCTGGCCGCGCCGTCGTGGCGCACTACTGCGCAACCAGAACATCTTTTCGTCGTAACAGATTTCTTGCTCAAAGATCGACACATTACTTTCGCTGCCAGACTATACTGTGCAAACATTACTGTGTTCCGGTTTGAAGGGCGCTGGGGCAACGAGACTCAACGTCTTATGTCTTAAGACGACTAGCACAATGTGGTGCATTGTATATCATCCTAACTAGCGGTATGTTGTTACCGGCAACTGATTCACTTATCATCAGATGAACGTTCCGCTTGTCTCGTCGCTTCGTTGCATAAAAAAATATTATATCGGTTGGACCGGACGGAAGCTATCACATCCCACGCGCACGCGCGAACAAGTCGGCAAGACAAACAGCGGCAGTCGGCACGCGATTCTGCAGCGCAGCGCCGGACATACAACTCGTCCCAGGTAACGGTTGCTGCTTGCGGGGGTCCCTGTAATTAGGCTAAGTGGCGCGGAGCGGAGCTGTGGCCAACGGGGGGCGGAAGGCGGGGGGCGGAGCGCTGACTTTATTTAATTATTTTCGTTTAATGGAGCGCACCTCGGGGACGCGCGCTGTATTAAACTCGCGCTTTGAGAGCTCGCCGATGTAATTGGGAGAGCGCTGCGAGGAACGATAAATAGATGAAGACGCTCGTTGGGAGATAGGGGGTGTTGCGGGGCGGGCGTGGCAGGCCCGGCGCGGGCGAGGGGCGGCGCGGCCGTGTACCTTTCAACATGTGGACGTGCTGAAGTCTGACGCCGAAGTTCGCGGAAGTTAATCTTGAGCTTCATTAGATAAGCACGGCTCGTGGATTAACGGCGCCCGCGCCCGCCCCGCGCCTGCCCCGCGCCCGACCGCTCTCTGGTATTTCTACTAATTATTAATGTTTTGAACGCCGGCAACGCATTAGTAATTAATCTCAAATAACTGAGCAGAAAACAAATTTAATTGCGGGTAATTGCGCCGACGTCCACGCCCCGCGTAGCGCGCTGCCCGCCGCGCTCGAGGTATTGTTTTATTGTTGTATTGTTGAATTGTTGAATTGTTGTATGGTTGAATCGTTAACGTACTCTGCGTCGCGGTGCCGCGGTACCACCTTCTATTTTACGAAGGCGTGTCGTAAGGTGGTCGCCACACGGGGAACCACCTTGACACAGGAGCGATTTGATCGCGCAATCTAGGCCGAACCTGACTCATCGAATTCTATCCCCTGATGATGCTGAATGGCTACTAGTCCTATGACCTCTTTATCCTTTTTATCAGTCGGTAGTGTGTACGTCCCGCCGGGTGCGCCGGCCGCTACTTGCGACACAAACCCGTACAGAGAACAGCGCGCGGCATTCAGACGGCGCGACATGCTGCGAAAATGTGCGCCCTGTTTCGCACACCTGTCACTGTTCCACTGTTCCTTGTTCACGAGGAAGTAACAAGTTCGCCGGCGGAACCGTTGGGCCCAGTTCGCATACAGGAGTTGGATATTAGCACACAATGGCGCAGCTGCACGCCGCCCGCAGCCCGTCACCCGTCACCCGTCACCCGCCGCCCGCCGCCCGCCGCCGCGTAATGTGTACTACGATTTGTTTATACTAATTACTTATGTTAGCTTCCCTTTCCCCATTCCTCACTCGTTTCCTGGGTTGCAATATGCTCATTGAGAACAAAAGGTAGAAAGTGGGCAAGGGGTACAACTTGTCGATCCTGACAGAAGTTGTAAGATATCGGTGTACGGCACAATGGTAGCGCTTCCGCAAAGGGAGAGGGTGGTTTTGTGGAAGCGCGTGGAGCGCATGCATAATGTGGCCAGCATTACGCGAAACAGCAGCCGGTACCCGCTGGACGCATTTGCATACAATAATAGCAACGACAATCGCACTCCACGCGCACTGCACTCGCTGCCCACGCCTGCCCCACGCGCGCCCCTCACGGCTAGCCGCGGAGATTGCGCCCACGCCGAGGGCTCTTAGCTCCCGATACCTACAAAAGACCGAAACGACGCGTCGGTATTTGTTTCTCTAGTGTTCTAGCCCAACACTCGGCCCCGCTTTCACACCGTGCCCGAACACTCCGCCAACCAGCGCGTGCAGCGTGGAGCTTGCAGCGTGGAGCATGCAGCGTGGAGCATGCAGCGTGCACCGTCTAAAGAACACCAATTGTGGGTGACAGTGATGACTTCAAAGCAAGTGTGTAGCCTGTTAGTCATTATACGCGCTTTCCGGTTTCATTGGTGTCATGGTTTCACGACGGGTGCGGTTGCTGTAGCCGAGCGTAAGTTAAATCCCCACCGATCGGGTACCCCGGTACACACGGTGCACGCGGTGCTGTTAGCCCCGCTCCAGCAGCCTGGGGAACTGAACGATCACTTACTTAACTTCGTTGACGGCAAATTGTTCGATAACTGTGAAAAATTGAGGCCGCGTTAACTGTACAAATTGAGTGAAGCCACACCTCCCTCCCAGGCCTCCCGGGCCTCCTAGCCCATTCCGACCCCCGACCTCGCGCGTACGCTCCTCGTTCCACCTACACCACTTCTCCCTCTCAAGAAGGGAAATGAAAATATCGAATAAGCGGCCCCGCATTATGTAGAAATTCCCACAAATTATATATTATAAAGAGTGTGAAGTATTTAGTTTTACGTGTGCGAGCTAGAGCGGTAGCGGGTGCGGGAGCGGGAGAGGGTGCGGGAGTAGAAGAGGGTGCGGGAGCTGGAGCGGGCAGACCTTGAAAGGTTCAGCCGTAAAATTGATCTATTACGTGTGATCGTGTACACTCTAGCCATCTCGTGCTGCATCTTGTCGCTCGGCGAGCCGCAGCTGCGACGCCACTATGGGCGCGGCGTTGGGCGAGGTGACGCGGGGCGACGCGAGGTGACGCGGAGTCGCGAGGCGGCGAGGTCATTCCGCACGTCCAGTCCTGTCGCGTAGATTTATATTTAAAATCGTCTGACTTCAGCAGTTTTCGATTGCCTTAATGAACAAAGCGTTGAGTGCATCGCGGGGGCCTTTACCACTTGCTCAGTGAAACGCGCGCCTGTTACGACCAGGGGTAGAACGGAGGCTCGTCACACCAGTAATGGTACTGACTCAGCGACATTTGGGTCGGAAGCTGATATATGCACAGCCTGCCCCCTGCCGCTGGGCAGACCTCTCAGAATGTCGGCCCACGAGAGTTGGCTATATCATATATTTGTTTTCATATATGTTCGTAATGTTATCAAAGTGTTACTATGTTACATGTATTTTATACAGATAACTATTCTATAAATTAATCTAATATTTAGGAATACGCACCGACACACCGCACGAGGCCGCACGACGCCGCACGAGGCCGCACGACGCCGCACGAGGCCGCACGACGCCGCGCCGATAAATGTTCACTTACTGATCGGTTACCCGCACGCCATGTACTCACTCACTCACTCGCACCATTTACATACATTATAATGCACTTGTACACAGCAATACGCACACACACATAGTGACAGGAATCTCTGATTCCACCTTAACAAAAGGGAAACGGTTCCATATAGTTAAGAGAAGACTCCGCACCGACTTCATGTTTGGGGCAGAGCGACGGAAGTGGCGGGCTGCTTCTTCGGAGACGTGTCTTATAATTGTTTCGTTACAACTTTGCGTTATGAACTGCTGCAGACGATGTCCCGCGCCGCCGGCACCCAGCCAGTCCTCCAACCCATGCAGTGCATCCGAACTTACCGTGTGTGCGGGAGCACTTTGCACGCTGACACTGACCAGCTGTCGAATCCTGTTGGTTGTTACACACTTGTAATTAGCACAACCAGCGCGACCCGGCACGGCATCGTGCTAGCTGCATCGCCCCGCTAAGCTCTTTCGTGTCCAGGCGGCGGAACAGCCATATGAGAGTGCAGTAATCTCTTGCGGAAGTCTATCCCATATCGATTCCGAACCCCGTATACGCCTGCTGAATGCGGAAGTGACGCTCCCGTACGACATCTTGATATCGTGGAAACGCGACGAAAGCGAATAGTAGCAGTTGCATCCACGAATGAGAGCAATCGCACCAGTGCTTGGCAGCCGTGCGGAATGCTGCACGAGCCACGGGGGATGTACGGGGGGGTGTTTTCCATCAGATAAAGAGCAATATGTTTACTCCACATTTAGAGATGATATTTCTAACGACATCTTCTGATTAGTATCATCACAGTTCTTCTTCTTCTCCTTGGTGCAGTTTGTGACTGAAAGCCGCGTTTGTTAGGTTAGGTCCTGGAACGCTTCTGATGACTAGTGAACTAGCTGCCACCACACCGTCTTGTCCTCGGCGCGTCTCAGGGTATTCGGGATATCATGATTTTGCTCTCGACATATCATCACTGTTAGAGAAATAAATATCCTCCAATCTCATTCTTTGGATAAATATCCATGACAAGGTGGAACACGAAGGCGGTGCAGCGGAGAAAGTGGTTGTTTAGAAATATCTAGCTCTGAGTTTGGCCGGGGGCGCGGTACCGGCTGAACCCAGAGTCCAGACCCGGGTCGGCCGGGGCTCCGGCCCGCCGCCGCCCTGCGTGGTGCAATAGTTACCGCTGTTTTATACATTTCTCCTGTCTGTTTTGTGTATTATTGGTGTCGATTGCGAAACGTAACCACGGCAACCGTGCTCACACGCGTACAAACACACGCACGCACACACGCGCACCCACTTAGTGCTGCGACCGCCACCGCCACCACGCACCGGTACTTCTAGTGAGCGAAATGTAAAACAATAGTTAATTCAGCGCGTGTTTCCGGTTGCTGATACTTTAATTAACTGCGCATTCGTCTCTCGCCCCGTAAATCAATCGCCGCCCGCCGCTCGCCGCCCGCCGCCCGCCGCTGCACAAATCGGCTTACAAAATATGTGACTTAGTGTTAACTAATAATAGCCAATTGTTGGCGGCGGGCGGCGAGCGGCGGGCGGCGAGCGGCGGGCGGCGAGCGGCGGGCGGCGAGCGATGGGCGTCAGGCGGCGAGGCAGCCCCTGCTGTCTCTAGTGTATATTAATTCTTCGGTAATTCTTTTTCAGCAAACGAATGCAATGCAATTGTTTTAATGTAGACAACCCACCTAGTGGGCTGTCGGCCCACGCTCCACTCCCCGATGCGCACTCGCTCTTCCAAATCTTGAAGTCCCCGATCTGCACGGATCCTGCGACCCAAGATCATCAAAATATTTTTTAAATGTGCGTGTGTTTTTATCTTGAACAATTAACGTTCTTGCGCGCATGGTCCCTAGTCTATGTTAGCGCGGAGCAGCAGCCAACAGGCATGTTAACGCCGGATGAAGAAATCTCCTTGAGGACCTTGCCAGACTCCCGCGGCCTGCTGCTGGCGGGTGCTTCGCGGACGCGGTCGCGCACTGCTTTTCTTAAACGAGCTCGGGCTTTCTACTTCATGTTACTTGTACCAGTACTGTTGCAACGACACCTTCCCGTGCATCTTTCGGCGGGTGCCCGCGCAGCCGCGAGCGGGCGGCGAGCCGCTACAAGTAAACTGACATTATTACTGTGCGCCTGCGCTGATGTTAACAGAGTTACTGTAGCAATGCGGCGCGGTGTAGCTCGGGGCGAGCGGGATGCAGGATGCGGGATGCGGGGCGGTACATAATTAACGCTCACTCCTAAGCACGTGTTGGGCCATAAATCGAGACGCGCTTCACTTAAATTTAGTTGCGGTGTGAAATATACGTCGCGCGCCTCCCCCGCGCGGAGCCGTGTCCCAACAACGCCGTCTGATGGATTTCAGCGAATCTACTTAACGTAGAATATTAAACGTTGTTGTTGTAACAGCTTGTGCTTTCGACTAGTAGCTTATGTTTTCTGCTCGCGTGCAACGTGCGTGCTGCCCGCGTACATTCAGCGGGCATCACGCGTGCATCACACTATGAGTGTAGCGTGTCATTCACGAGCGTAAACCGCGAAGTTAAATAAACCTTCAAACACATCGGCATCCAGCAACTAACGCATGGAATTCCTGAACGAACAGAGGGCGAAGGTCTCAGGTGGACTCGCTGTCTCTGCCGCGGCCCGACAGCCGACCGCAGCACAGTGTACGTTTCCTAGTTTTGATCCATCATTCTATTGCCTTGGTTTGGGCTCTGATGAAGTTTCTTACAATTTTGCATGTCTTCAAAATAACGGTTTCTTCCAGGTCTATTAATTTGAGGTGGTGTGGGATAGCACCTGTTGTGGATAGGACAATTGGAAGTACCTAGTCCGGCCTTAAGTACTTTTACAAATGAAAATGAATTTTGTTTAAAGAAGCAATGTAATATTATTAAAATGTATACGAACATGTTTATTAGTCTCGGCAAAATATGAAAAACAATATTCCATTCGGAATGGCCACCTTTGGCTTTTACAGAGGCCTTTCATCTGTTTGGCCACGTATCACGATTCTATGGATTCACGCGCTGTCCCCAAGGGAAATTTCCACCACCACCACTGCTTGCTACTTGCTCCAAAGATTTTTTAAGAGACTCGATGTCGCCGAGTCGTTCAGAACTGCAGCGGACCATGCCCTCTAAAACTTGAACATAATTTAAAGTCTAAATGGTTGAGGTCTGGGCTAGATGACTGCCAGTCTTCAGCTCTTATTAAGTCCGGAACGTTCGATTCAAGTCAGGCTTGGGTAGATCGTGCCTTGTAACCAGGTGCAGAGTTGTGCTGGAAAGTCCACGGTATATTTTTAAAAAGTGTACTGCTTAGAGGTTTCACGACATGACCCAAGACTATAGCTTGACACTTTGGCTGAAGTTTTCACTCCTCTTTCACAAAAATGTAGTTTTGTGACCACTTGATAAGACACGCTCCACCAAACCATCACTAACGCAGGATGATAACCATGGCCACGTTGTACCTTTCCGACCACCACCACTTGAGCAGCTTCTTTAGAACTGTGAGCGTACACTTTATCATTGTGCTTATTGTAGTGTTCTTCAATCGTGAAACTTTTCTCATCTGTAAAGAGGATATTTGTGTGCCTCTCACCTGCCTGTTGCATCGCGACAGAGGGCGTTTTGATCGATCCACTCTCTTTAGTTGTAAAGATTGATTTAGGGCATGTCCTGCATGTCGACGATAACCATCGAGCACCGAGCTTCAGCTCTTATTTTATAACACGCGATAGACTCCTAGCGGGAATCTTCATTTCTCACGATAAGGTTTTTTGCTTCCTAATGGGGTTTCGACGAATTCTGGCTTTAACAGCATAAACAACCTTTGCAGTTCTAACAGCACGCGGCCGCCCCGACTTTTTCTGGTCTTCTTCTGGACAGAGGAAGTGTTGTGGTCTGTTGAAGGTACGATATACGAACACACGGCTGATACGAAGCTTTTGAAATGTCCGGAATGTGACTGACCGGACCGGCTCCATATCCACTTTGTGCAAGGCGATCACTGCAATCCTATTTACTTTAACATCCCCACCCCATTACATATTGTAATTTGATAACGAACACGGATATTTATGTGAAATGGCGCAAAATCGAAAGAAGTTTTTAAAATATTATACGTGTTCCCAATTCAGGAGAAATAAAAAGTTGAAAAAACGAAGTTTTGATGTAATAGTATTTATGGGCAGACCAGTTATATTACATACACTTTACTTTTCCTCCTAACTCTAGATACTTCATCCTTCAGCTCTAAATGTTTGTTCATTTCCATGTCTCTTCTGCGTGGTGGGTGTGTCGGGAGCCGCGATGGTAGTGGGGTACGTTTGTCGTAACTTTATATATTTTATCTTGTAAAGCGGCTCTGGGTCTGCTGAAATGGACTGTCCTTTCAGTGAGTGCAGGACGGCCATAGAACAGCTGTATTTGTTTACTATCATCCCTCTTGGTCTGAGACTCTGCTCTAAAACTGTATCTTGGGGATTATTGGGTAAAAATTTCTTTCGGCTGCTTCATGCAGGTGGTAAGGTCTGCCTCTAATTTGGTAATGCGAAAATATGTTCGCCTGAGAAACATATTAACATGTTTGCTCCACCTCATGCGAACTCCTGGTTCTAGGTTGGACTGGATGGAGTTGTGATTAATATTACACAGGGAGGTCACCATGTATTATTACTTGTCACTGTGTGTAATGTATTGTCACTTGTCCCTTTGCAGGCGTAGAAGTGAAAGAGAGGCCATGAGATATTTTATCATGTTTTGTGGTATAATATTTGTGGCAACTAGAGTAACATTGTTAACGGTGGACACTTTGCGTTCTATCAGGTATACTCCTGATTCGCGTTGTCCTTGGCGAGCCATAAGAGGTTAATAATTAATAAATTAATTGAACGTTTCATTAATAGTAACCCCGACAAGAACTCATCGCGAATCAAATCAAACGGATCACCTAATAGCTGCCGGTCTTTATCAAGGGCGTATTAAATGAGTAAAAGCTCGGATCCCCTCTTCGGGGTGCAATAAAAAAAGCAATAAAGAGCAAACAAAGCGGCGGGTCCGGCGGCCGCGGGCGGCGCACCCTTCCCCGGTCCGCCGCCCGCCGCACCCCATCGCTCGCTACCCGCTACCCGTTTCCTGTGATCCGCTACCCGCTACCCACTACTCGCTACCCGCTACCCGCCACCTGGATCGTATCGCATAAAATTCAATTACCTCCGCAACATTAATCAAAGAGATGCGCCGGCGCCCTCGCGCCGCCGCGCCCGCTCTCCCGCGCCCGCGCTCTCGCGCCCGCGCTCCCGCGCCCTCTCCAGTGCGCCCACTCCCGCGCCCCCGAGCCCGCGCCCCCTCGCCCGGCCGGATAGTAGGACAATGGTTAATTTTGTGTGCGGCTCGCCGCTCGCCTAGAACAGCGAGCCGCTGCCGTCAGGTCGGTCGGGCAGCTCTGCATCCACATCCACTAGCAGATGTGGGCCGGGCCTGGAGCCGCCTCCGGGGATAACTCGGGGTTTGATGGTGTTGCAGATTTTAGTTTTTGGGCATCGAAACTTGAATTGTTTTTTACACAAAGGTAGACTTCCTCCCGCGCTCGCCCTGGAATCGGACTACAGTATGTGCGTCGCATCCGCTTACCGGTAGATCCAGCATCAGGCGATCCAAGTGTCCACCAAAATACCTACGACCGTCGCTGGTGTGGAGGTGTGGTATTTCTTGTACCTGCTACCTATGTGGACGTATGCATCTGTAACGGGCTCTTCAATCTTTAGTACGCGCCGGCGCCGGCCCCTCGACGAGCGGGAGTCGGCGCGAGATGCGGCGCCGCGCGGCCATGAGCCTGCAGTGGAGCTGCGCGGCGGTATACAAAAGAATCTGGATATTGGAGGGTCGCGATTGTCTCCATATTACGGGCACCCCAAACGGAATACTCGCCGTCGAGGGCTGTCGCCGCGAAAAAACTAATAAAATTCCGCATTACACGCGCGAAAATATTGCTCTGACCCGCGACCCCCTCAACACCCCACCTGCCCCCGCCCCTCCATCCCGTGCGCTTCCCGCGGCTGCACGTCGAGAGCGCATAGTTGAAATGCTCGGCAGGAGTGGGTACCAATCGGAGAAGTGTCTGTCGGGGAGCAGCGCCAGCGCCCAACCCCCACCCCGCTCTGCCCCGCGAGTACGCAATAAACGCATTCCGGCTGCACCGCGCCGAATTAAAAATCAAATAATGCAGCGCGCACGTGGCCGCCGCACCCCCGGCGCGCCCCCGCCGCCCGCTCGCCTCTTGAACAAGTGCGCTAATAAAATTAGGTGCTAAAGCGTGCGCCTTCCGCGCCGCGGGCCGGAAGTGTTGTTAGCGATATAAACAGGAGGTTAGTTTGGGATGCGGTGCAAGTGCTGCGGCGAGTGCTGTGCGTACCACAGGCACCGGAGCCGGTTCAACACATACAGGTGTTGTTCTGGCGCGCAACACACGCGAGTCATTTTTGACACGTATTGACACACCTATCCGTCGCTGATTACAACTTATTAACGCCGCGGGCAAATATAGTGAAGTACGTATAAATACTGTCTTAGGTTACATAACAACACACGATATCAGATGTAGTGGCTGCGACGGTGCTGCTGCACCCCCGGCCCGCCCCAACACAACACGGCAAGGAAAATATTCAGCGCTGCGAAATAAATTTGCAGGCCGCGTGCGGGCGGTGGGCGTTTGATGATGAGGAGCGGGCGGCGGGCGGCGGGCGGCGGGCTGGTCGCAGGTACGGGTTAATGAAAGGTTCAATATGTGCGCACGTGCGCGGCCCTCTGCCCTACCGCCTCCGCGCCGCTCCTCTCATCGAAACCAATTTCGCATGTCATAAAAGCGAATTACAGGGCCTCGGACGATTTGTCGTCCGGCACGGGGCGCATTAATCTCTTTAGCCAGCGCGGGCGCGGGCGCGGGCGAGGGTGCGCGGCCGGGGGTTGGATTAATTCGGGACGCTGGAGCACGTGGCCGGCCCCGCCACTTCACAATTTATTAAACAAAATTTACTCGCTGAGTGAGTACGCACCTTTTGATAATATTTCCGCGTCGTTGGGTGCAGAGTTCACTTGCTCCGCGTTATACCACGCCCGCCCGCCGCACACACCCTCACACACCCCCACACCCTGCCTGTCGCACCGCTGCCACCGCTACGTACTTGTTTGGTTCTTCTGAAGACCTGGTGGATATTATCAGGAAAATGTATTGGTATAATTCTAAAGTTTCTGGAGGTACAGAGCTTGTAACTTTTTAAAATAGTCATAACTCCGGGGCGTAGGGACCGCTCCTCCGCGGGAGCGGGCGGCACCAAAGGTAGTCGGAACGGGGCTGCAGTTACCTCGGCCCCTCGTACCCTTCGCTCCTCACCGCCGCCGCGGCGCGCGCGACACCAAATTGCCTTAATGAAGAGCGTTTCGAAGACGCCGTGACAGCCACGCTCCGCCTCAGACTTTGAATTGGTGCTCAGCACCTGGAAGTGATGCATTCAAGTTAATTTCGTTTTCAGAAGGCTGTGTCCGCAATCGGTACGCCGCGCTCCCGTAAACGACCGTGGACAATGTGCTTTGAGATGATTACTTCATTATAAATCGGACACCAGTGATGTATCCTAATCGTCACCCTGCAACGCACCTGCACACATCCGAAACATCCCGGACAACTTCGAAGCTGTGCAGGTTCTGCTTCGCATCATGGTCAGCGGGCCGGTCCCGCCACTAAGGCATTAGTCTCATACGACCTTGTGCCAGAAGACTCTCCTCGTCCGCTGCGGAATTCGTGGCCACACGGACACACAACAGTACAATAGACCTTCGAAGTTTGACTTGCAACTCTACATATATAGAGGAGCAGTACCTGCCAAGTTCAGCGAATTAACCTATCAAATTGAATAATAAAAACGAATTCAGTGCTTGAACGGCACCAGCTCCCAGAAAACCGAAGATCTGAAGTAAATGGTAATGTGTGCCAATAAATAGTTATTATAAGCCAAAGTCAACACTTTTATTTCACAAAGGTACATTCGTTCACTGATTGAACGGCAGGATCCAGTAGCCACTCGCAAACGGAACGAATTCCACCTGAGAGCACACGCTGTGTCATCATCATCAGCCGAAAGACGTCGGCTATTGGATATAGGCCTCCGTCAGAGATCTCCACATCGATCGGTCCTGCGTTCCACGCGACCTTCATCAGATAGTCAGCATGGTCTCCTGTACCGCCTGGCACAAGAGTCGTCGTTTCTAGGGGTTTATATGGGAGGATTTGGGCTATTTGACACCACGCTAGGGCAATGCAGGTTGGTGGAAGCCAGAGCCTCGTTTTTGATTAGCAGAATGCACCACAAGCAGGTGAGGTTAGAGCAACCTCACGGCTATGCACTACACTAATACCGTAGATGCCGAGTCCAGTTGGTGTCGTTTAGTCAACCCTTAACGCCGCGACGCGCTGTACTATTTAGAATATTTTTAACTTGATTCTTAAATTCGTTAATTTTTTTTATTGCAAATAAGCGACGAAACTAGCGGGCGTTAACCTGATGGTAAGTGATACGCCCGCCTATAACAACGTGGTGTTAGTTAGGACGGTGTGCACTCCTCCACATTACGCTCGTCGCTTGAGACATCTCATTACCCCAGTAATTATATTAGCTACGACGTCCTTTAATCCAAAACACAGTGATATTTGCTCATCACTATTTGGCGGCTCAAATAGACGCCGCGGTGGTACCTAGACCGTCTCCGGCATCCGGTAAGCGGCAAGCTGAAGGCGTGGAGTAGGGTCTTTTTGCAGGCGCGCGCACAGGGCATCCTGGTGCTCGATGCACTGCCCAGGAGGAATACTAATACTGACATTTAACGGTTTGGTACAATTTATTTTAAAATTTCCCTAAGCCAGTGCAAAGGAAGGGAAAAGCGATGCGATATGAAGAAGCGCTGTGTTCTTGCTGCCGCGTGACTCCCTATGAAACAGCCCCTGCGCCTCCCGGAACCGATTCGACGAACCTATCGACTCTTAATAATAACGCTTTTGATTTTTTTTCCTAAAGTAAATAATTTTTTCTATTTTTTTCCAACAAAAATCATTTAGGTCTGTGTCCATAATAACTGCAATAGTTTAAAAAAAACTAGCGGTGTAAATTTCATCAAAAAAAAGAGAGATATGAATTCTGAAAATATAATTAGAGATGAGGTTGGAGGTAGAGGCCAGGGTCCAGGGTCCGGGGTCGCGGGGTAGCGGCGGGCCGCGGGCCGCGGGTCGCGGGCGCACCCGGTGACAGTGCAAGACGGATGTCGCGCGGCCGGCCCCCGCCGCGCATGGGAACGCGCCACAAAAACCGCTCCGAACAGATGCCTATCGCGCGCGCCGACATCAATCTTGGTGTCGGGGCCCGCCGCCGCCGCTCCGCCGCTTCGACCGTCGCCCCCACCGCCCCCATCGGCCTCATCACCCTCGCCGCTCCTCATCATTACTCAAACGCGTGTTTAAATAATGACGCAACCGTGCCGCCGTGACATCGCGTTCTGCCAATTCACTGCGCGTCGTCCGCGGCACCGGGATCACTGGAGCCGCCCGGTGGTCCCGCCATTGCTTCACATCAACGATTGCTCCGAGTAACATAACACAACACCCAACTGCAGGACATGCACCGACGGAAATAGGAGGTGAATCGTTCGCAGTAGACGCGGCCGCGGTACGCCCGCTAGCGTTGCGCATTGAACAGAACGCTTGTGAGCCGCGACCGCGCGCCCGCGGCGATGGCGCGCCGCTGATAAGCGCGATAAATTTAATTAGAGCGGGTGCCGCGCCGCGCCGCGCCGCGCCGCGCCGCGCCGCGCCGCCGCCGACGAATTTGTGTCCGCGGCCCGACATGTAGATTAGACTTCCAAGGAAAACAATACAACATTCCTGCCGGCCCGCAAAAAGACCACGACGACCTCCACTCTTTTACGGGGACCGTGTGAAAGGAATTAGCAGCGCATCGCCGGCCTGCCGCCCGCCGCCCGCCGCCCGCCGCCCGCGCCACACCGCATGAATCATGGCGAAATCGTTTTTTTTTGTATATTAAGCTGAGCTTGTCAAAATTAAACGTAATATTCATTCAATTTCTTTACGTCTTTCCTCTGCAAGTGAACCTAACGCGAGAGCCAGCGGCTCCGTTGCCGCAGCGCCCCCGCTCAGCAGTGTGCAGCCCGACTGTAGTGTGCGCCTGCGCTCTCGCCCGCGCCCGCACCTGTACCAACAAACCAATAAAATGGAGAAATATTATAATTTAATTATAAAAAAATGAAACTTTGCAAGATCGTAGATTTGTGTTATTTATTTATAATAGTTCGTTGTATAGTGTGTGATACAATGAATAAAACTACAATGTGCGTGGGCGCAGCCGCCACCCAACAACCAATCCCAGGCGGTGCTGCGCCCACGCACGCAACAATTTGTCGTTGTTGTTACATACAATAAGGTTCGTGTTATGGGGAAGGGAGTCACGAGCCACATGGTATCGGACAGAGCTAGTTTTATTTCGCGGCCCCTCAGATACCAGATTCTTGACCCGCTTCAGACTCCACGCGGCTGCATGACCAGCCGCCGCCGCAGACCAGGGCGATGGTGGCGTGAGCAAACTACCGCGTTAGTCATGCTCAGCTTGCTGGCCGTCATAATTAGCAATAAGGTATATAACTTGATTACCCTACCCAAGAAATATAAATTCATCGGTTCCTATTCGCGGGGAAGGCGGGCCCAGTGTTGCGCTCGTCAGTCGTTGCCAGGTGCTAGGTGCTGGGTGCCGAGTTCCGGATGTCGCGTATCAGGACCCGGCTATTTCGCAAGTTGTTCGCTGAAGAATTGTGTCATGTACTCTCGATTAATTAAGTGCGGGCGGCAAACACAAAGCGGCTGCATCCGTCTTCGCAAAAAGCGCCCGCGCCTGTGCCTGCGGTCGCGCCCGCGCCCGCGCCCGCGCCCGAGCCGCTCCACGGATTCCTTCTATATGCTATTACCTGCCTAATTCGCAGTTTTTGCGGCGCGTCCCCTCGTTCCCGGTAGCGCTCGCTTTGCAGCGCGCCGCCGCGCCCGCCCGCCGCCCGCGCCCTGCCCTGGCTTGTGTGCATGTGCATCCGGTGCCACCGCGTATTAATTCAATCAAGAAAAACGTTTATTGTTTTGTAAATTGTTAAATTGTTTGTAAGGTGAGCCCGGGCAGGCTTATGTGCAGTGCGTAGATGAAGTTTGGGATCTTTCCGGACGTAGCGGTGCCACTCTAGTGTCATGGCTCGAACCGGACTTCGCACTCCACCCCGAACCTGTGACATGGCAGCTTTCGCAAACGACTTTGTCAGATAGATACATAGATACAAATGTATGCAAACTGACTACCCTTTTTTAAGTAATTGTGTGTAAATACCGAACCCCCCCTCCCCACTCCGTATTCTAGCTCAAACCTGTTTCTTAAATCGTGAGGTAATTCCGATAAAACTATATGCAATAGTAAAAACGACCAGCTTGGTACGGGTAAATCTAAACCCTTAGCCCGTTGACCGCTATCAATAAAGGGTTGAGAAGTCGCGTGCGCAGCGACTGCACTGTGATTGTTCTAGGAAGCCCTGAGTAGTAGCCACCTGAGAATCCGAGATACTGCGAGTATGCAGATTCCGAGCAATCTTACAACTGGCATCGATGAGTCCTAAACGTTGAGCTAAACCCTCGGCCTCACCTGTTAAAGATACGAACAATTATGCCAGCTCTTGAGCCGGAGTCAAATCCTTCCGGCAATGGAGTATACTTTCGTATAAATTATTAAAAATTAGCCACTAGTTTAAATCACCGCCAAACTGAGGTAAATCGTGCTGCGGCAGCCTACTGATGAGCGCTGGAGACCCGTCACACTGAATGCGAGTCAACGACGCTCGACCCCTTTAAACATCCTATCGCCTGGTGTATCTGATCTCCTGGGTCCCTGCTACTCGCACCGTGTACTTGCCGGCCATCATTAAAGTAAATATATATACGAGGGTCAACAATGAACACACTATCGCAATAATGTCACTGAATAGAGTTCAGGTAGCCACAAGAAACGTATGAAGGTAGGTCAGAGAATAATTTCGCCAAATGAAACTACACGACAGCGTTAAAAAGCTTAAAGAGAATTATGTAAGGATGAGCGAGTGCTCCGGGTATCCGCGTCACACGCACCCGGAAAATGGAATACGCCTATAACCAGCTAGGGTAAGTAGCCACGCTCCCCCCCAACGGGTTCCCGCCTTGTCGTGACGGAGGGGCTTAGTAACCGTGGCACAGACACGGTGAAGCAGAGAGGAACCCACCCGGCTGGCCCGCGGCGGCCGCTTCGGGTTAGAGCATTGGTTGGATAACTGGAGCTCACCGGAGCGGCCGGGAGCTGCAGGGGTGGCTTTATGCTGCCTTTTGCGGTCAGGCTGCAGGAGCGGTTTCATACTGCCTCTTGCAGCCGAGATGGAGTCGCGGAGAGAGTACACTCTGCGATTAACCGGTGTTGCACCGGCGAGCGCCGGCGGGGTTACGGAGGTGCGAAAGCGGTCCCATAACCCTGCCATCAGGCGACGAGTTAGAACACGTGGGGGTTTTAGTCGGTGGAAGTACGTCATAACCTGTCCTTGCCCTCGCGCGGACGGGTATGCGCAGGCATTTCCCCTACATTAATGAAAAAAAAAGTAGCTATGTTACCAGCTCGGTGTGCTGCACCGACGGCTCGGGATCCCGCGACGCAGCGCTCACCTTAGACTGCGTGTGTGAGGCGCGCACTCACCGCTCGCTGTCAGATGTCTCGGTCGAGTCAGTCAAGTAAGAAAACTGGCGCGTGACCGAAGTCTCGTTCCAGCTGCACCCCGCAGGAAAGCTCACTTGCTATGGCAATCCAAAAATGGGACTTCGTACGCGACAGCTCTAAAAACGCTGCTCGCGACCGCGCCGCTGTGAAATGTTGCCTATTCTACCCTACACGGAACAGTTTTCTTTCTTTCTATCAAATAGTTTTCTGGGTGTGGTACATAAAAACACAGCAAAGCAAAGAACTAGTCTAAAGTAAGGACCGCACTCTTAAAGAGGTCTTAGCTTGGCGTAATGTTGCAACTCTGGTGTGCTGTAAGTGTCCGTGGTGGTGGAAGTACAAAGATAGAAGGTGTGTGTGGTGACACGCAGGAGTACCGTCATCACGTTTTACGGCGAGAGGCGGGGAGTTGAGAATATACACGTCGTAACCAGTTCATAAGGAAGAAGAGAGTATATTTAGGGACAAGGACTGAGGGTAATAACTTGTGGAGAGTCAAGAAGGCACAAGTGGATCCGAATAGAGGCTAGACGCGCACACACCGCTACGAGTCGGCTTGAACGATGTCTGGGTCGGTGAGACCATGGGATGAGGCTAGAGAGTTGGCCCCATCAAGTGAGTGCAGTGGTGCGCGCAAGCAACTGGCGCAAGGTAACCGCTCCGGTGGCTGACAATTTGTAAATTTATTCCCACGAGAAGGCGTTCGGGGAGCGCCTCGCAAAAAGTGCGAACGGAGAGGTTAGCGCGCGCGGGCACTAACGAGCTTCCGGGGCTCGGCAAAAACGCACGGCTCAGCAGCGGGCCCTGAGCCGCGCCCGCCGCGGCCGTTGCGCCCGCCGCGCCCACAACGCCCGCCGCGCCCGCCGCGGCCGCCGCGTTCACCACATGCACTCTCCGCCGGCCACAGTTGGTATCGGCGTTACTTGGGGGGAAAGAGGCTATTTGCGACAATATCGGTGCAAGTGTCCGTTCGGAAGTCGCAGCGCCTTTCTGTGAACGGTTCGCCAACAACGCGTTCGTTTGTCGGCTGCTGCGTAGGAACATGAAGCTTCACGTTCGCTGGATAATGCGCAGTTTATAGTATGCAAAAGGCAGGCGGTGCAGTGCTGCGGTGCAGTGCGGCGGTGCAGTGTGGCGGCCCGGCGGTTATGAGTAACATGTAAATAAATATTGTGTAAATTCTTCTGTTTAATCGGCCCATTAATCTGGTTCGAACGCGTTCGTTAGCGGGCGACGCGCCTTGTTACGTGGGAAGCGGAGGTGGGCCCCGCCCCGACCGACAGTGTGCTCTGACAAATAAAATTTGATCCCATATTTGATAAGTTATGAATAGTGGTAGCGGCGCTTCCGGCGGCGGTGCGTCTTCGACTTAATAAACATTTACAAATGTCACTAGGACACGAGCTCGTTGCCGGCGGCGGTTGGAAATTCCTTGTCGTCTTCTTTTCAAACTTAAAACATATCTAAAGATTTTTTTCGTGGTGAGGGTCGCGCACCACCTGGGGCGAGCCCGGCGCACCCCGGCGAGCACCGCGCCGGCTAAATGAAGTCTTTATCAGGGCACTGATCGTCGCCGCGCTGGGAATTTACGATGACCCGCGGGTGCAGGGACTCCGACCAACTATCCGATTATGCTATCATTTATCTATTGGCAGGTCTCTGGTGCCGGAGACCGTCAGGCAGGTACCACCGCAGCTCCTATTGCAGCCGCGAGGTATTGCGCGAAAATTACTGAGATACGGTTTGAAAGACGCTGTATCTAATGAAATTCCTAATTTAACGAGACTTAACCTGTTGTTTCAAGGCGACGAGCAATCTAATGTGGCGCAATATTTATAATGTAACTGGTGTAACGTGGTTATGGACGGTCGTATACCATCACGTCAGCGGTGTCACTTCGCCGAATTAAAAATTATGTAAATTATATAATGTGTGCAGTGTGCAGTGTGGAGTATGCAGTGCACAGTGTGTCGCTAGCTGCCGCGAGTCATGGTTACACCCGCAGCTGCATGTTCACCGGGGTGCAGTAAGTATTGGAGGGGGTGTCGCGCGGCGAGGTACGCGCGGGTGCGTGGCGCGGGCGCAGCGCTCCGCCGGCTGACTCAAAGAACTGGGTCCGTTACGAGTTCCTATTGATTTGTTGATAGAGATCGCGGACGCAGTGCGCGCAGCACACCGTCTCCACCTTTTTGGATTACGGTTTGTCGATGCCCGCGAACGGGTCGAGGTCTCATGTGATATGACATCATTATGTAAATTGATGTTTTACCGCTTCTTAGAATTTTTTTAATAAAAATTTGTTTTTTTTTTTGTTGCGGGATTGGCGACTTGGCGGTGATGCCCTTTGAATAAACATATTTTGTTGTTACCTTACTAATGGATCGACATCAGGATAGAATGTTTTGTAAAGCATTATCACATATCAATAATGTTAAACTGTAATGATCGAGGAGCGCGCGTTGCGGTGGGGTGTGGTGGGGTGCGGTGGGGTGTGGTGGGGTGCGGTGGGGGTGCGGTGGGGTGTGGTGGGGTGCGGTGGGGTGTGGTGGGGTGCGGCGCGGCGGGGTGTCGGACTGCGGTCACCGCCGCCGCGCCCGCGCCCGATATCCGGATGCTTTGTTTACTCGACACGCTTTAAATATGGTTTTACATTCATATGCTTTTTAAAGTTCATTCCATTGCCACTGATTAGATTAAATAGTTCACATTGCGCACATTTTATTTCATTATTAAACCAACGGAATGCAAATCAAAAGTATAATTAACGAGCGCCGTAGCCGAGCTACGAGCCGCTGCTACGGCGCTCCGCCCCCGACCCCGACCCGCTCTACGTCGCCGCGTCCGCGCGTCTCACCGCCGGATGTTGTATTTTATTGTAGAGTAATGAGACTTCAGAGGAATTCCATGAAATGGTAAGCAAGAAAATGATTAAGGAGACGGAACGGCCGATTAACACTAATCTACATTCCTCGCGCGTTTTGTTCATAGCAAATTCCGTACTTTTGATTTATTACAATGTCCCCGCGGCGGCCGAGCCCGCCGCCCGCCGCCCGTACCCGCCGCCTGCCGCGCGCCGTGCAGCTCACCGCAGCGTTTCCGTTTGTGGGGGGTGCGCTTGGTGACGTGGTGCGTAATTCACAAAATTTTTTGGGTAGAACAATTAATTAACCCAATTTATTGCGGAGCTCGTTCACCGCGCGCCGCAAGACGCCCCGCATACACCCACCCACGCCCGCGCCGCACACGTACAAAGTTTTACCGCGCATGCTTACTGACCACTAGTAAGGCTGGGCGCCGCGGCCTGCTCCTGTGATGCGCGGCGATGGGGCGGCGGTGCTCTCTGCGGAAGCCGCGTGCAAACTGGCGGCTATGCAATAAGGGGACACCGCAGCCGCCGCGTTGCACTGCACCGAATGCAGCGAAGCAGCAGGTACGTAGTGGACACCGAGCGGTTGCACGGGGTCCGCCCGCTCTCGTGCCCGCGTGCCCGTGCCGCCTGGGCGGCGGGGCATGTGCACGTGTGCGTACATATAACAATTTATTTTATTCGTAGCGCAGTTTGTCCGGCCATTTTGTTACTATCACTTTCATTAAACGTTTCTAAACATTTATTTGTTTTAATACAGCGACGACAGCCACGCTGCACGCCGGTATCACACTTTATATCTCTTCTCTAGGCAAAATACATCTCCCAGCGCTCTGTATACATCATACGTTTAAAGTATCTGAAATAAAAATTCTGCTATGTATTCCATTGTGACCTATGCGTAACGGAGCACCTGGTGAGCGGTGGGCTCGCGGCGTGCTCGGCGGGCGGTGGGTGTGTGGGTGTGTGGGTGTGGATGTGTGGGTGTGTGGCGCGAGCGGGGGGCGGTTGGGACACGAGAGCGCGCGGTGGAGGGCGTGGCAGGCTCGGGCGCGGGGCGTGTGGCTACTTTTTGCAAATGCAGCAATCCGTATGGCGCGCGTGGTCGTTCTTAGAACGCAATTACCGCATCCGGGGCCGCCATCTTGCGCCCGCGCCGCCCTGCCGCCACCCCGCCGCACGCGCCCACGTCTCTCTTTTTGTAGTACTTAGCATTGCAAAGGGCGTGCATTCGATGGTGAGCGGCACGCCTCCTCCACCCTCCCATCTCCATCGACTGCGTTTGAGCCCTGCAGTTGTAGTGATACTTCCACGTGCTTATTATTTGTTCTGCTTTAAAAGTGAATGTGGCGACTCAAAGCTATATATTTATGCAGGTGAGACCTCTGTGCCCTTTGTAGGTATACCTTGTGCCAAAATTATTCATACACCGAAGATTCAATTCATAGATGCTGGGATAATATTTTCTGTAAGTGGCCAAAAATAAATAATGGTATCGATACATACATACATATACACACATCTTCGTTCCCAGTGGGGTAGGCAGAGACCACCTCTTTCCACTTGCTACGATTCTGGCACATCTCTCTCGCTTCCTCCACTTTCATGATCGTCTTCATCCATGCTCGTCGGTTGCGAGTACTTTTGGTCCGGCCTTTCTTTAGGACATCTTCGATTTGATCGGAATATGTCCGCTTAGGTCGACCTGCACCGGTTTGTCCAATCATTCTTACCTTGTGTATCTCCCTTATCACATTGTTCCTCACTTTGTCCATCAGACTCACTCCAATTATACTTCTCAAGATTCTCATCTCCTCAGCATGAATCCTACTTTCATGTTTGTTCTGCCATACCCAACATTCACTACCAAACACCAGTGTGGGGATCAACATGCCTCCATGCACATACAATACTTAAATATTCAAGTACACATGAAGTTTCGAAGTGCAATTGGTTGTCGTCGGTGGTACGCCAGCGGTCCGAACCAGTACGACATGGACGCCTTCACGAAGTATTCACACAGTTTCCTCAAAGGCATCGCGGAACCCTCGGGAGTTGCAATTATTCGTGGGCGTCAGTGATCACTTTGTATGACGTGAACTGTTCGCCTTTTTACCAATTTCCACTATAAATAAAGGAATGTGAAAGTGCGCTGATGATATGTGGCCGTGGGGATTACGTCAAACAGTTCATAAGAACATCTGTTTTAGAGGAGGGAGAACTTATACAAAACGGTTAAATCTCTTCTTCTAAAAACCAAGCCGTCAATGCCACCCCTTTGTAACGGTAAGACGATAATTCTGAAACCTCTGTCTTGCACCGACTCCAAGGATCCCAGCTAACATCGAGGTGCTTTAACCCAAAGTTGGGAGTTACTCAATTAAAACCGCGTCGGTGACAGAACCGAGCCTTGCGGGCCACCAGCATTTGTGTCCAAGCGTATGTATAGAGCTACTCACACCAACGATGGCATTTATATGCTCCTGCAGGACATACCCTCGGAGTCTTCGTGTGATGGTTGCTTCATAAGAACATCGCGATATCCGACCCGACCAAACGCTGGTGGTAGATCTCTTTTGCCGGAGACCGTCTAAGTAACTAGGTAGGTCTAGGTAGACCATCTATTTGCACGGCACTATCTATTGCACATATAAACTTGCCGAGAGATTCTTGTTTGCTGAGCGGCGCACCGCACGCAGTATAAGGAGTAACGGGCTGCATCACGGCGGCTGTGCTCAGAACGTGTACCATAAATGATAATCTAGCTTACTTTGTTGCTGGAACGGTCACGAGATGGCGGCAGGCGGCGGGGGGCGGGCGGCGGGCGGCGGGTCCACACCTCACGTCCATGAGGTAATGTTACCACTGGCGTCGATAGCATAGAGTCGGCCATCTAACTGACGGTTAAAGAATCGAATTTAAAACTTTTGATCAATGTTACGATTGAGTGATTGTTTAGGACTGGGGCGAACTCACGAACCAAGTCACGTATCCTCCCTCCCCAATCCCGCAATATTTAAAAAAGGGGGCGTTACCTATTATGTAATCGCAAAGACAACTGCACTTAGCTTGTCTACTATTCGGAGTTTTAGGGTTTGACATACAATTGTGTGCGTCTTTAGGAAGATCTGATGTTAGAACAGCCAGGTGATCACAAACGCAAGTGCGCTGCATGCGTATGCGTTGGCGGCTTCCGACGTCATGTAATTCAATTTATAACTTCAAAAGACGTTCGAAATCCGTTTTACCGCAAATACAATCTTCCTAGCACTTCATGAAGATCCCTCTTAATTGTATTCGTTTCAACAATTGCCCCGCCGCACACCCGCACCGCACCCCCGCACCGCACCCCCGCACCGCACCCCCGCACCGCACCCGCACCGCACCACCGCACCGCACCCCCGCACCGCACCCCCGCACCGCAACCCCGCACCGCACCACCGCACCGCACACCCGCACAGCACCTTGGCCGCAGTATCATTAGTACACTTTTTAAAATCACCGATGACATTCTCATTTCATCATCGTCATGTCATCATGCTGCTTCCGCGGTTACTCGGTGGGTGATTTACACGCTTGCTTGCTCCACTTCTGTATTATACGCTTCAATTTGGTTGCATTTGACGACAGTCGCAGGCGCGCCGAGCGTGACGCCCTGTTGTCACGGCACGTGGGATATTGCGCGGCCCGGTCCGTGCGGAGTACTTGTCGCTGCGGCGGCGGTGCGGCGCGGTGCGGCGGCGGTGCGGCGTGGAGGCCGCACTTCGCGCGCCGCTTCTTGGAAGTGGTTACTATGTATGTCGCGTGTTATCTAAACGAGCGCTAATGTGTCGTTAACAGTATGGAGCGGCGGCGCGCCCGCTCCGCAGTGGAACGCGTTCCTTTGGAAAGGAGCGCGCGCGGCGGGCTGCGGGCGGCGGGTGGCGGGCGGTCTATATCACCGCGTCTGCATCCCCGCTGCAGCAGAACCGCGACAACCTAGTGACAATGTTTCAATATAACAACTTCGCACGCTTCCTGCCGACGCTGCCGCTCTCTCCATGACTTGTTCCCTTTGGCTGCAGTGTTTCTCGTTAGACAAGTGTCGTACATTGGAACAGGGTGTACATAAATGCGTTTCATAGTTATTCTACATGTATTACTAGTAAAGTAGTAGCGGACCTGCTCTCAGCGCACGCAACCTCTACTACCACCGGCTCGGGCCCGTTTTTTTACCCTTCTGATCCCCGCTAGGAACTTTACACGTGTAATAACAGACGGACGACCAGCTGAAGCTTCCGCCGCCTGCATTCCTTGTTCATGTTATGTGTGCATTAGCCACCGCACCTCTAGCGTACTGCACTGCGCTACTATAAGAATTCAGTTGCAGGGTTCTCTGGTAGTGAGAGAAAAAGCTGGAAGTAATGGCGCTAGGACATCCGATTCGGCGGAGGGTCGCGAGCGATACGCTGGCGCGGGGCGGGTTCGTTCGCTGCGTATAAATAGTGTGCGGGGTGGGTGGGGACGAGGCGGGCGGTGGCGGTTGTGTGGCGCGTCACGCGGCGATTTATTGCGCGCGCGCACGTGCGCACGGACAAAGGTCGCGCTGTATTTGGAAGCGCTGTGCGGCGCGGTGTGGTGCGGTGCGACACGGCGCGGCGCTGTGCAGCGCTGGAAATGCGCCGCTTCTATTGTTACATTCGCCAGCAGTTCATCGCTTTGAGGATGAAATTATCGGAGAGTGGCGCCGGCGCCGCGCGGGCTGTCCCCGGGCGCGTTGCTGTACAACAGGACGTTGCCAACTTACTCTTTTTCATGTTAATTGCGTTTGCAAGTGAATTTCGTGACGCATAGTATATTGTTTGTATGTTTTATAATACTTTACTGTCTTACGGGTTGTCGCAGAGGAAGGGTGCGGCGGGTGATAAAGTATAATGAAGCTTACGAGATGTACCACCGGAGACAGGGACACGCAGTGGTTGATCGTGGTACAGCGCAACCATTTTACACACCTCTACTGCTACGTCGATGATGACAAGAAAGAACCGATAAGGAAAGATACAAAATCTGAACTACGAAGTGTGAACATTAATGAAATAAGGTACATTAAAAAAATCTTTTAAGAATTTGATAACACCTACAAGGAACACCTTGCAGCATCAAAACAATCCGAATGAAACAAAACTCTGAAATCAATAAATGCTTTCGCTTAGGGCGCGAAAAGTGACACATTAAAACATCCCCCGGCCGGGCCAAGCGCCACACTTGGAAAAGTTCAACTCCCAAAAATACTAACAGTAGTACTTTCTTTACGGTCCCTCACTCGCAAGGTGGGAGTGATTACGTTTCGGTATCAGGTCAATTCGAACATAAATTGTTAGAATAGTTGCCTTTTCAATGCCAAGTAATAAAGAGTGCATGTGTGTGATCAGTGGAACTGTTTGAAGAGCAGCAGTAGTAGCGGCGCGGCAGGTGGGAGCGCCGCGCACGCACAGGCTCGGCAAAAAAATTGCTTTTTTTTGTATTGTTCTGTGGTAGTATTTTTTAGATACTTTTTTTATTCAATTATGTGTATACGCTTGCCCATCAGAACGTGGCACTAATTAAGATGGTATAAATTGCACCCTGCTCTTTGCTATAACATGTTGAGTCTCATTATCTCAATAATGACAGTAGCTACAGCGTCCTTCAAATTGAAACATAGCAATTTTTATTGTTGCGACCAGTTGACGTAGTCTTGGCCGGCTCTGAACGCGCACCAGCCGATGCTGATCTCGCAAACGAAACGCACGAGGCGCTGCGAGCGCTGCGGGCGCGGACACCAAAAGGCGATTGCGTCGGGAGACTGGCGGCCGGGCAACACCGGAGGACTGCGCTCCGGACACTCCGGGCGGGCGGCGCGGCGATGCAAACGGACGCGGTACGCTCGCGTTCGTTTATTTGTCGCGGTCGGGGCGGGGGGTGGTGAGTGGAGGTAGGAGCTGTGCGGGCGCGGAGCCGCGGCGATAGTCGGACACGATCGTAAACATGTCAGCGAGGAGATGCATGCACCGGCGCACCGCCCGCCGCCCGCCGCCCGCCGCCCGCCGCCCGCAAGCTCCTATTTAAACACGGTGCAGCGCGCAGCGGCCGCGCACGCATTATACTCCGCAACGAGTCGTGCAGCCTGCACCGACGCCAGTCGGGGTTTGTCCTCTCCTCATTGTTCATTAACCATGCTGCTGCTGGTTTCAATATATTTGTTCAGCACCAGCGCGCCGGGCATCTGTCGCTCACTATTGGGGAAATCGACAATAGCGACCGCCAGATATTCCGCACCCGCTCTCGCTTCCGCGCCTTCTTCCCACTTGCCCCTATTGAGATCGACATGTCATCAATTAAACGGAGGCTCCCATTTGCGGACCTGCGGCCTAGGCGACAGGTTCCGGGGCGGCAGCAGAATGCAGCTGTTGGAGGCGGGTGGTGGCGGGTGTGGCGGATGATGGTAGGTGGTGGTAGATGTCGAGCGGTCAAATGACAGAGCTTCAAACACCACCGTGGACAATTCTTCATCATTATTCAGGTATAAACGATAAGACACTGCTGAGGAACATCACCTGCCATTCCTTAGCGCGGTGGCTCGAAGTGCTGACTCCCATGCGGTACGACTGACGCACAACCGCGTGCCCTCGATCGCATTACGCTTTTTTGCACGAGCTACTAAGGGACAACTCTCCAGTCTCCTATGGCCTCCCCCATCCAGAGGTCACACTGGCAGTGTCGCAGGAGAGCGTGTGCGGTCTTGTCTTTGTTGACTCTCTACAAGTTATTTATTTTTTGTCCTTCTCCCTGTTCTCTACTCTCTGCTTCCGGGCTGATCATGACGTGCCCACGGTAGATGCCGAGCATCTAATTTATCCATATTCTTTTCGTAAATTATACATATTGTGTGGAAATGTTAACTCCTGCCTTCGGATTGTATTCTTGCTGGGTAGGTCTTAGACAAGGCTGCTTGCGCCGGACCCATTACACCTTTAGCAAGTAGCTACACTCTCCTGTAGGGCTCTACAGTTTACTCTGGTGTGTTCTCAAGTCCCGTGTCCGCCGTTTCTTTTTTTTTTTTTTTTTATTATTAACGTGTGTAACAAAATGCTAACGGAACGCACACCCCGTACCTATACTGGGCCGGAAGTGGGGTAGTGTTGGACTTCAACCGACTAAAAAGCTTCACACGGTATTCCATCACATCCGTAAGGAACGCACGAGGGTCGCGGGATAACGCTTTAAACAGTTCTTCCGCAACCCCCGTTCGGTGCCCGGATCGAACGGGCCCGCCTCAGGGAGGGATGTGAAGCATCCCTCCCAATTGACAAAATCCCTATCACTAAGCGGCGACGCGTCGGAATACGAGACGCGTCGCCAGATACGCCCCAGGAACCCTTTCCAAGGGGGGCGCCGGACCGACGGCCCTTGTCGGTCGCGGCACCAGGTTCCTCTGCCTAAGGAGGCAAGCGGCGGTCGTGCGCCCGGCTCCGCCCGTTGGCGACGACCCGTGTCCGCCGTAGAGATCTTCGCCTGCCTTGCAAAATTTAGCTGGGTGACCATATAACTGGCTGTCACTTTGGACACTGGACAGTAAGTTGCATTGTTGTAGTATGAACGAGCTATATTCGGCTGCAAACGTGTAGTTAGCTTTGTATTGAAAGAAATGTACATTTAAATATATGGTTTGTATGACGTCAACGACGTCAATGATGTATGGCGGCAATGACGTTAAGTATAAACTTGACATCATTGCCGCCGCGCCGCGCGAACGTGACGGCCGGAACTGCAGCGGCTGCACCAGCCGCACCAGCCACACCACTGGCAGTACGCGGCGTGCGGATCCGTCGGCGAGTGAAGCGGAGCCGTGCGGTGCTGAAGTGGGCTCATCTCCTGCAACCTGCCGGTGTTTCCGCGTAACCAATGTTTATCACCAAGCAACCGAACTTTTTTCTGAAGGACCTTTCGAGAACTTATTGTGTGTACAGTACCTTACCTGCTGCGACCGGGGCAGGCTGCTATCCAGTCATGAGACGGGGTTACCTGCCTACTGAAATCGAATAGAATGGTGTCAGTTGAGGGATGGGGAAGGGGACGGGGGCTGTGAGTGTCGTGAGATGTTGGGTGTACGGTTATAAATAAGCGTGCTAAATTTAAAACAATAGAGACAACTGTCCCGGCGGGAGCGGTGGGGCGCGGCGGTGCGCGGGCGCGCCGTGGCAGGGAGCTGCTAATCCGGGGTAGCTCGACGTGCTCCAGCAGTGTCGCGGGGGATTAGCGCGAGGCGCTCGCGGCGGCTGCGTCACGGCAGTGACACGACAGCGACACGGCGACGACTCTCGGGCGTTACGACGGCGACATGTTAGTAGTATACCCTGCGTATATGAAAATGCATTAAATTAATTAAAATTCGTCCAGACACAAGGTCGGACGCGTCCCGCGCTCCCTCAGTGCACACGGTTCTGGTCAGCGCCACCGTGTGTACGTCGGGAAGCTAACGAACAGGGCGCCGCCGACGCCGTCACGTCGTCACGTCCTTAAACCGTTACACCGCTAATCCAGCCTGTCAGCGCTTTGCCCCGACCTGCCGCTTCTGTTGGGTAGGGTCTCGCTGTGGATTTAAGGATTGCATGTAATGCTCTTCCTGACCTATGTAGCCGCCAACGACATGTCGACACGTCTGTGACGTAGGACGCAGCCGGTGCTGCCGGTGCGTGCGGGTTCATGCCCCGACGGCCCCAAATCGCGCTCGCTGCGACGCTGCTAATCCCAGAAGTAAGGACGGGTACTTGTTCTTTTATTAGAAAGCGTAACCCTATTACTTATGACTGCTCGATCTCCAGCAGAAAAATTAAGCAGGGCGACGAAATTAGTTACTTAGACGCTCTGGAATCCCAAGTCACAATTTGACGCTCACTGCTTCTGCAGATGGAATTGTTTTAAAACCATATAAAAAATTTTGTTTACTTTTGTGATTGAAAGAATTTTCGTAGCTACAGCGCTCTTCAAACCAGAACACATTAATGTTTGCACAGTACTGTTTGTTGGCTGTAACAGGCGCTGCGGTGGTACGTGTGCTTATGCATTAGCGTGCGCATGCGCGTGCGCGTGTGCGTGTGCGTTCGGGCTGGGGCACCGAACACTGTACGCCCCGTGAACTAATTAGGTGGAGGGTGTTTGCGGCGCGAGAGACAAGTGGTAAGCAGATGGAACGGCGTCGGACCGCGCGGGCTCATTGAAATGTGAGCGGTTTTTTTGATGGGAGTGGGCGCCGCACACGTGCGCTGCCCGCTCACCGCACCCACTTGTCCCCCTTCGCACTTCGTTTACCGACGCTGTGGTGCGGCCTTGCCTGCACCCGGTGCTGAAGCGCTTGGCTAACACGGGCGCAGCGAGTACCGCGAGCGCACCGTGCGCCCCGCAATGTCGCATCAGTTCAGTCACCGCTCGGTGCCCCGCTCGGTGAGCTGACGTATCTCGTCACCATCATATGAATACTTTACATCATTTCAATTTATTTCCTATTGACATTAACTTGCAGTCGTAGCTACTCGCGAAACCTTCTTCATCTACTTCTAGAGAATGAACTGCTTTGCATTTGGGAGTAGCGCGAGGGTACCCGGAGCCCACGTCACTTAAATATAAGCATTAAGGCACAAGGTGCGGGTGTTCTCAGGTTTAGACATCGCCTACGGAACGTCTGGTGGATTTCCGGCGACTGACGGGTAACTGGCGCCTATCTCGTCGGCGCATTTGCCGACGGACTAGTGGGACTCGCACAGGCAGCGCTGCCCGCGCTGCACTAACCTAGTGACATGTACTAGATAGCGCTCGTCGCTTTAAGAGGTTTCATTGTGTCCATTACCTCGGCAATCTTCCGAGACGCAGTACAATGCATATTCTCTAGTGTTTTCGGCAGAAATTGGCGCTGTTGAGTTAATAGCCGACGATGCAGTGGCAGAGGCTCGTCTGTACGGATATACGCGTGCAGGTTCAGGTCCTGTCCAGCATTGCAACGGTTCGCGCGGTGTACTAATGAGATAACGGGGGCAGCGGTTCGGCAACCGGCGCGGCGCATCCGCCCGGCCCGCTCTTTGTTTACAAAAATCAATTGCTGGCAATAAAAGCAAGGTAATCGCCTCGGGGCTCGTTAGAGGCAGTTTACGGCACCGCCGCGGCGGCTGCATCCCTCCACCTCCCCACCCCCACCCGCCGCAACTACCGCGCGACACTCAATTAGCCGCTTAGTATTCCCCAGGGATGCCGGGAACGAACCCGCGACGTCCACCGCCGCTAAATTAAGACATTTGTGTCGTCGGGAGCCGGCGCCCGTACACTTGTTTGCGAACTCATTGTCTGCTGTAAGGAGCGCGTAAACAAATACAAATAAAAATATAAACATGACGTGTGGCGACCTATCCTGCCGCCCAGTTTCAGTCGAAGCAAACCGTGCCTCACTTACTGTGCTTTAAAACGAATAGTCTAAGTAGAAGATAATAAAATACATAAATAATACGTGCCGGGGGTCGGCGGGCGGCGGCGGAAGTCGGCGGGCGGCGGCGGGTGTCGGCGGGCGCAGCTCGCAGGCAGCTCTATTCGAACATAACTTCAAATGTCTAATTGTGATAAAACTGCGGCCTGAATCGAATTGATCTAAAGCAGGACCATGTGTCGGTACAGCCCTCACCATCAGACAAGCCTCGACCAGCAGCGCCCCGCGCCTCCGCAGCTGGATGCAGCGATAAACAGAGCGACGGATAAATGAACCGATCGTCGTATAATGTATTTATCGGCGCGCGACGTGCGGCGTGCGGCGTTAGGCGTGCGGCGTGCGGCGTTAGGCATTAGGCGTGCGGCGTTAGGCGGGCGGCGTTAGGCGGGCGTGTGGAATGCATCCCAAAGTGCTTTATTTGCAGCGTATTGTCGCGCTCGTGTTTACAAACAGCGGCTAATGGCGCTATTTGCGGCGGCAACGGTCTGCGGCGGGCGGCGGCGGGCTGCGACGGGCTGCGGTGGACGGCGCCGAGCCGCGACGGGCAGCTATTGTTTATTTTAACGCGCCCAAATCCCCACACTTAAAAATACAAGAGAAGCGGAGACACGTGTTAATTTGTGATTAAGCGGTTGCGCTAAATGTGTCGCGCGCTTGTATTTGTTTAGGTAGCGGCAGTTTCAGGACTCCGCTGAATAGAAATAGACCGCGCCGCCCGCCGCGCGCCGCCCGGACGAGCAGAGTATTGTCAAGAGCAATCAGTGCCGAGGCTACCGTGTCAATTGTACATAGTGTATAATTTCCGGATGGGTTGTCTGCTAGAAATACAATGCCAACCTTCTGGTGTCCAACGAGGCTAACTACGAGCCGCCGCTGAAACCCGAGATTAAAGAACACAGGTGACGGTAAGCGCAGCACGCACACCACGCAAACCACTCACACTACGCAGAGAGTTGCAGCGGACGGTGAATAGAATAGATGCACTATACGTCATCAGAGATAGCACAGATACAGCTGACAGCATTCCACTTTGTTACGGAATCGGCACGTGGTTCGCCGGTACTTCTGGTACTGTGTGTTTGCGCTGAAGTGGATGAAATCGACTAATACGGATACAATGATCTCGTCCGTAGTGTTATTTTTTACTTTATTTTATGTCTACATCCCATAGTACATACAAACCGTTTACAAAAGAAACTAAGTTGGTGGTTGTTAATAATGTCGCATTACGGTAGTTATGCGGTCGCGATGCGGTCAAAGTCAAAACTTTTATTCAACCGAGTGTAACGAGATACATTAATTTATAAAGTTAAATTAATAATTTTATAAAAAACATTCGTTAATAAGATCGTTGAAACAACTCAAACAAAAATTATTTCAATTTTTAGAGTTGTAAACGTTATTTAATATTACGAAAGTTGATAGCGCGCGAAAGTGTCTCCAAAATAATGTATAATATATAAAAATGTTATAAATATAAAAAACAAACTTTATCCTATAAGTAAAATGCGAAAATTATGTAATAAAATTTCAAGTTCACAAGTTTATTATAAGGCGGGTGTTCGTGGAACGCCTTGAAGACGTAAGAGAGATGTTCGCGTATCGACCGGCCTTACGAGCGAGCGCGATACTCAATCTTTTTAACTTTTTTCAAGTCGCGTCCATTGAAGACGGGCCGCAGACTGTTTGCCCTCCTTATTTTATGAATTTTGCAAGTGAAGGCCTCGGTAGCTCACCATGTTGTAAGATATGTGGCGAGTTGTCGGTGGGGAAACAAACTTTATTAAAACAATGTTATACTCAACGACAAAGGACTGTGCTTGATGGCATATAATATTATGATGTTTAAGGGTTATATTAACTACAGTGGTTGGTGGGGTTATGCGTTCACTTCATACGTGGTGGTTTCTGGTGGGAGCATGATCTCTCAAGGCTGCGAGTGATCGCTTTGCCCTACCGCTATGAGCTCTCGAATGCACTCCGCGAGTTGCGACTCACGCTGACTATGTTGTTGATGGTGACGCCAATGCCAACCTTTTACATTGCATATGCAAGTGCACCTGGCTGCTGAAGGTGGCTCATACTAGGACTATGTTTTGCAATGGAATACTCTTTATATTTATTTTATGTCCTAGAACGAGCGTTGATCATATATGTACATATCACACATTCATCCTTCTATATAAACCTAAAAGAACTGAAAATTACTATAAACAACGTAGAATAAGGTCCTAACCGACGCTATTACAAATAAATAAAAAATAATTAAAGACTATGACATAAATATTGACAATACATCATTCTGATCACGTAAAATATGATTATGTGGCGTTTTAATATCTTTCTAATTAATAAATTAACTTGAAGAAGTATTGGGGCGGAGTGCGTGGACTCTGCTGAATGACTAGATACTATATCGATAATGAGCAGAGCGCTTCAAAGTACAGAGCAATTTACTAAGTAAAACAGTATTACGAAGATCCAGAGAGATCCAGTTGAGGGATACAGTTGCATACTCCGTAACGACTTAGTGACTCGAGTCAATGTACACAAAATGTACGAAAGTTATATAATGAATATTCGCGCTATGAAAAACGATAGCGCGATCTATTATTTGTGGTGGCGCCGTCTGTGGTGTTCTTCGAAAACTTCTCGTTACCAATTATTATTTTAATTGAAAAGGAAAAAGGTTACAAACATTCGTGATCCCAGCAATTACCTATCCGTTCAGAAGTATGAACTGGACAAATTCTGACCTAAAATCAATTCTGCACCTGATCTGTAATCAAATGAACTCCATTAAACCTTTAAAACCACATCACGCAGAGCCACGTAACACGGATAGACGATAAAACAAAACTAGCTGAATGGGTGGGCGGTCCCTGCGCGGGAGGCGCCGCCGCGGCCCGCGCCGGCCTGGCCTGCAGGCAGGCTTGAACCCTGGCCGTCGATTCAGACGTACAGCGATACTTCCCTAATTTGACTAATTAAGGCTTTGCCTATTTGGCGATAGTTCTGCGTATCAGTTAATTTTATGTAAATATTGAGAGCACGGAGTTGAATCGCAGCAAATTTGTTACTTTATTGCATTTATTAAATGCTTCGTGAAAACGTGTGCAGCGCAGCGCGGTGTGCTCTGAAGGTGCCCGCGACGCGCTCACCGAGCACCGCCGGCGGGCCCACCGCGCGCCGCGACGTGCCTCCCACTTGCAGCGGCGAGCGGACGGGACGGGACTGGGACAGGGCGGAGGCGGGGGCGGGGGCGGGGTGGTACGGGCCGTGCTCCCCTTCGGGTGCAAGTAAACACGAGTACGTTGTTTATCATATGTTTAATAACAATTATTAAAGACATACACAGTATATACAGTGTGCGGTGCCGGTGCGCCCGGTGCGCTCGGCGCGCGCTGCGCAGACGCGCTTCACCGTGCGAGCGACTGTTTGCTTATCAACACACAATGCATCGCACGCGCCGCCTACTCAAACTGCAGCTCAGTGCAGCGGCGTGTGTCCGCACCTACGACTACCAATTGCACTATCATTTAATGATGAAATATTCAATTACTAATGTAACATATTGATGTGAAGCACTAAACGCGATATACAGTACTTTTACTGCGCTCTCAGGGCACCGCCGCGACTGCCGCGACGTGACGCGACGTGACGCGACTTGACGCCGGCGTGCGAGCGCTGCGCTTGTACCAGTTAAGCCTAACTAGGTCTAGATCGGTCGCTACTTAACTTTATGCCTACTGCTAACGTAATGTCTTTCTTTACAGCCTTGCGATCTGTGCGCCCCGACGCTCACGCGGCCGCGCGCACAGCGCTCACCGTGCTCACCATGCGCACCACGCGCACACTAGGCGCGCTCTCAGAACCAGTAGAGATCCTTAGACGTGTCCTGCACCTGCGCCTCCAGACCTGTCAACAAAACTCATAGTTAAGAACATTATCATCATCATCATTAAATGCCCCCCTCTTCAAGCTGAAGTTTGGCAATCAAATCGAGAAAACCGGTTCGATCCTCAGCTATTCTTTTTAACTGATGGTATTAAAACCCGCTCCACTCCCTCATGTCGTCAAACCATTGCTTGCGCTGCCTACGAGGTGCACATTTGCCAGGAATTTTGCGCTCCAGGATCAACCTTGGGAACTCATAAAGGGATGCTCTTTGAAGGTGTCCGAAAAATGCAACCTTCCTTTGCGTTAACCTCAGGGCAAACAAAACTAGCGACGGCGGCGGGGTTCGCGGCCGAACGGACACTCCCACCACAGCACAGCGCGCACCCGCCGCCACCGGCGCCGGCTACGCGGTGACCAGTTCAACTGTATTTTGGATTTAGGCGGCCCGGTAGGTGTTGCGGATTTAGTGCTTCCTTAGTTTCGACGCCATTAGTTTTTTGATTGACTTCCGTCCGCTCACGAAATGAGACATTTGAAGTAATTACGTTACTGGCGGATATGATTCCCGCCGCGTCCCCGGCACCGCCAGTCAAACACCAAGATTTCTCCACCAACAGGGAAGCTGCTGTAGACGAAAGCACCGTACGTTTCATGTGTCAGTGTTCTCAGATTTTGACCCATATGGACACTACTGGTCAAGCCCAGGAGGACCGACTGCCCCCGAACAGGTTCCCGCCTTATCGTGGCGGTGAGGCTCAGTAGCCGTGGCTTGGTCACCCACGGTGAAGCTTAGAGGAACTTACCGGGCCGGCCACAGGTGGCTGCTCCAGGTGAGCTCCGTGAACTCACCTCGGATGTGTGCCTACGGGCTGCAGAGGCACGGTGCACGGTGCGCTCCCGAGTTACGCGCAACTTGTAGCGTGTAGCGTGTACCGTGTAGCGGACGTGTAGCGTGCGCCACAGCAGTCATGTATAGATGTATTCAGTATTAGATAAAGAGAAACGAAAATCTAATGAGCGTGTTCGCGCGGTGCACCGGGCTCGAGGGGCGAGAGCGAGCCGGAACCGTTGCCATTTTGTACCGCGCGGAAATGAAGAGGGGCTCCATCAGTCAGGAGTGATGAACAAGATGTAGGGGGATAAGTGAGTGCGGCCGCGGTACCGGGGCCGCAGCGCGCGCAAGTGGTGGAGGTATTAATTAAATTGGCCGCGCGTGTTGATTGTGGCGCTGCGAGGTAGGCAGCGCAGGGAACGGAGCGCGTGACGAAGGGAGGGGGCGCGGGCCGCAGGGCAATAATGACACAGCCCGTGATATAATAGTCGGGGCCGTCCAACGTTCGGGGGCGGAGCCATCCGTCGCAACTATTGGTTTAGCAATCGTTTAATACACAAGCTCCGCCCCCAGTGGTTTGTCGTGCGAGCCGGCCACTCACCGCCTATGCGCGCCTGGTAACAAACGGCTGTGGAGACGCCGGGCAGGATACCACCGCAGGTTCGCTCAATTTCACTCCTGGCTCTCCGCCAGCCGCTCGCTGACCACATATAGTACGTACGGCGGGCGCGAACCAGTAAGTAAGTAAGTAAACAAACTATTGTCGTTGTCAAGTTTTCGACGATGGGGGCACTGCCCGCCCTTGCTGCTGTTGCGGGTGCAGTGGAGCTAGCGGTGGAGCTAAGCAGCCCCGCGCTTCGGAGCAAGATCAATATAACATGTACGTGCACACTTCTGGCACGTAATTGATGGTTTTCTTTATGTGCACCAGCTGCAACCCAGCTTCAACTCCCGTAAAAGTTCCTCAGTTAAGACTGCTTCAATAAATTATATAGGCACAGGTATGAGAAGTAGCTCACGTGACTTCTGCAACTTGTTCTCATGAGCACTGCTCGAAAGATGTTCCGGGAGTTCCGTGGGTTCTGGGGGGGAAGTCAAGGTTAAGTAAGATTATTTTCACTGAAACCCCTCGGTGGTCTCCTCGTTGCAAGGGGTCCCCTCCACAATGCGTTAGTGCTTTCCTACTCTACACAGTCCAGCGAAGGGTAATCCCCGGTGGGTAGGAGAGAGAATTGTAACAAAACGGGTTGTATGGAATAAGGAAATGTAATAAACAGATTAAGGAGAAAATAAATAAAGAACGGCTGTCTCCTTATTTCGAGCGTGACGTATGAACGAGAGGATAGGAATGGAGAAACAAAGAGAACAAAGAATGATACGAAATATGAGAATAGAAAGAAAGAAGAAGAGAAAGAAAGGAGAGAAAGAAGGAACTAAATAAACAAGAAATTGTAGAGAGGCAATAATAGTCCAGGCCAAAAAACGCTCGCGCTGTGCTGTGGGCGGCGAGGGTTCCCACCATTGCAGAAACGAAAGTTTTTTGGTGACCTTGTGTCCACCACCGCCTACGCCCAATGCCCCCCCTCTCCCCCTGCCTCACCCCCCTGCGCCTCGCTACAGCGCCCCTACAACGGCCCCACGGCGCCTCTGCCTGTTATTTAGAACAACGTTATTAAAACATGGCCCGCCAACCGGAAGCGTTCTTGTTACCTATGTATTTATATATATAAATATATATATTCATAAATAAAATGTATCGTAAGTGTGAGGCTCGGGTTTGAGCAGGGGTTGTGCACAACAATTCATTATCAGTAAAGCAGCCACCTGCCGGGTTTACTGGTGGTGATCTCTGTTCCTAGATAATGTCTACGTACGTACCAGCGCAGGGATTATTTTTCTTGACAAACAGTACTTTGGAAACGTTACAATGTTCCGGTTTGAAAGGCTTTGTTGCTAGTGTAATTAGGGGGGTGACGCAACTTAACATCTTATATTTCAAGCGATGAGCACTGTGTGGTGCAGTGTATACCATTCTACCTAATGCGACGTTGTTATGAACGGGAGTATCACTTTTTATCAAGTGAACGTCCTACTCGTCTCTTCGCTTCATTGCATAAAAAAGAATGCTTGAACCGCTCAGATGCAACCTCCTTGGATTACTACTACTCGAAGTGGGGGGTGGTCTGCTCGTGGCATATTCAGGTGGCGTTGACTTGGGCCCATCAATTAGAAAAACTGATAAGACAGCAAACAATTCGAACAGTTCATCGCGTCGCCAGCTCATCAACTGACAGGAACCGGCGTCGCGGTGCTGTTCAACAAAAAATTATGGAACGTGTTTTAACGAGTACAAATATTTCATTACTGTGTCCCGTTACCCAGCTAGGGTGTGCGGCGCGGAGAGGGCTCGAGGTCGGGGAGCGGGTGAGGTATCCCTCTCGGTCCGTAGCCTCCGTCCGGTTACCGCCCCACACGCGGCTCCGCGTTATGTCGGAGACCCTCACCCCATCAGCTATCGCTGAGCACACCCTCTTTGCACCCCACACGGCGACACGACCGTGTACACGACATGTGGCTGAACAATTGATACGCCATGTACCAGACCACGACCGGTCACCGCGCCGTCGGCTGAACCACAATAGTCACAATTGGAAATATGAAAACGTCAACACGTAAACGTATCAAGCGGCCATCCATCTCAGTGTCGAGGTCTCATTGGAGCTTAGGTTTTCTATTTTGGCCTACTGCAACCGGATAATGGAAGAATTATCGTGCCCGACTCCGCAAGCGGGGCGTGGTCACCAATTCGGCCGTAGCTCGTACCAGACGGCTGGTATGTGGCGAGGAGCGCGCTACCCCCTGCACATCGAGTGTTTGGAAACTCCGTGTCATGTCATGTTAAAAGGGCGCAACGTACATGAGGGGCGGCCCCCACCTCCGCCCATCGTGGGCCCTCGCCGGCTCCAACCCGGCCCCTCTGTCTGCTCGCAGTATTGTCACATTACTCACACACGCACACGCACACGCACACGCGCACGCGCACGCGCACGTGCACGCCCACGCGCACGCACACGCGCACGCGCACGTGCACGCCCACGCGCACGCACACGCACACGCACACGCACACACACACGCACACGCACACGCACACGCACACGCACACGCACACGCACACGCACACGCACACGCACACGCACACGCACACGCACACGCACACGCACACGCACACGCACGCGCACACGCTCACGCACACTCACATGCACGCGCGCACAGATACACGACTAGCGCGCGCCTGCCGCGTAAGGGTGCATGAGGCGCGCCCGTGGCCGCACATTGCCGCTGCTCATTGCTCCGCATATTGCATGCATGCATCGACCGGGCCACAGACGTTGTTCCACTGCGCCTCGGCTACCCTTGACTAAGAAACGGATAGCGATCATCTCATCTAACTAGCGCTGCACTGACGCAAAGACTCACTCCGATTCATTCCGCGCCCGCCGCCGCCCGCTGCAACTTGTAACCGGTTCCACAAACACTAAACTTTGTACTCAGAGACCGAGCTCCACCGTCCTGCTCCCGCACCAGCTCTCCCCGCCGTCGCGGCTTCGCTCATCGAAGTGTCCAGCGGACGATATCGCGTGCACGTTCAAACGCTAATATTTAAGCTTTACAAGGAGACGATCGCTTCTACTGTGCCTCCGCGCCCCCCGGCGCGCGCCCCCCGGCTCGCGCCGCAGCCCCCACATGAAACAATGCGAACAGTTACGCTTTGAAGCTTTTGTCCTTGCGGGCGTAGCAGCGGTTGGCGCTAAGAATTGTTTTGTGCAAGTTAACCCATCTAAATGGATTTAACATTATAATGTCTGCAGTGAATGTAGACGAAGTTACGTTTATGTTGAAATAATTGGTGCGCGGTACCAGCGCCAGCCCGGAGGAGTCAATCGGGCGGCCGCGAGAGCGGGCGCACGCGCGGAGCTGGCGCGTTCCAGGTGAATGTCGCGCCGCACACACACGCACAGGCACGCGCGCACGCACGTACCGGCGAGCGGAACACGGCACACGGACTTACTCGAAGGAGAATCATGAGGGAAGCCAAATGTATTAGGTCATAAATAACGCTGAGCCAACACCGCCCGTTCCGTCCCTGGCGCGCCTCCTCTATCCGGTAAAAGCAAAGTGCTTTTACCGGATGTTAGAATTGTTTGCCCGTGCTCGTGTAAGGAGTTTCCATAGGAGAATAACTCGTACAACTGATCAGCAGTAACTACTGGCATAAAAACAAAAGCATATCAGCGTGGCGACTGCGACCAAGCGGGCTGCTCACACAGCCAGGGGGAGAGGAGCTCCAGAACGAGGTCTCGCGCAAAAACAAAAGCATGTCAGCGAGGCGACTGCGACCAAGCGGGCTGCTCACACAGCCAGGGGGAGAGGAGCTCCAGAACGAGGTCTCGCGCAAAAACAAAAGCATATCAGCGAGGCGACTGCGACCAAGCGAACTACTCCCACAGCTAGGGGGAGAGGAGCTCCAGAACGAGGTCTCGCCCAAAAACAAAAGCATGTCAGCGAGGCGACTGCGACCAAGCGAACTGCTCCCACAGCTAGGGGGAGAGGAGCTCCAGAACGAGGTCTCGCGCAAAAAATGTTGAGACCTGTCGCCGGGTCGAGGTCACCGCGGCCGAGTGCAATGCGTTACGTAGCAGTCACGTGGCGTCTGCACGAAATGTAACGTCACGCGCCCTGCTGCACCGGTCACGCTGCAGCCACCAGCAACATTTAGAAAACCGACGTTGAATTGATGAAATCTGAGTTGCCCGCCCTCACCCCGACAAACTGAGTGGGCGCACAACTTAAATTATTATAGCAAGTTATTTGAAGGCTTCTGGACGGATAGCTCGCCGCTACCGCCGCCGCCGCGGGGGGGTGAGCTCGGGCGGTGCGGGGCGGTGCGGTGCGGTGAGGGGAGGGGCGGAGAGGGCGAATAGAGGTTGGAAGCTAAAGAATTTAATTCAGCAGCGCGCCCCTCGCGGTGCAAATTAATTTTAATCGCAGTCATTACAATGGGGGCCGCCGTCTTTCAACTCGCCGCACGGTTTTTGCCCGCGCTCCTCGCGCCCGCCGCCGCGCCCGCCGCCGCGCCCGCCGCCGCGCCCGCCGCCGCGCCCGCCTCTGCTATTGCTTATTAACAACGTTACGGCAAAATGGTTCGCCGATAGCTGATTGCGATCATAAACACTCCCGAACGTCATACGCTACATGAACAGCGCCATGAGGCGTGCGGGAATGGTGAGGATGTGGTTGCACAGCGCGGTGCGGTGCAGTGCGGTGCGGTGCAGTGCGGGAGGGTCAGCAAACCATTAATACAGTTCGCAATCTGGCCCGGGCATACGATAGCGGCTATGTATTCTGCGCGCTACTATAACGCGCGCGGCCTCGAGCATGCCGGTGAGAGTGGGGGCTGCGACCGGGAGCAGTGGTGGTGTTGGTAGTGGCGGCGGCGGTGGCGGTAGAGGGTTGTCCGACAGCAGGTTCAATGAGTAATATTTTTGTTGAAATTAAAGGATGGGACGAAAGGTGGGACACAAACAAACGAAATGCTATCAATGCGTCTCTTTGTATACACCTCAATGGCACCTCGGTTCAAATGCAAGTTATTCGAGCGGAATGCGGCGCCGTTCCAGGATACCACCTCCGGGAGTACTTAATAATGGAACAACTTGCTGAATTCGAATTCGAACAAAGAAACAATCTGTCGAGGTGGGAGTTGCCGCCCCATCTCGCCCTCCCTCTCCGCCTCGCACAACCTGTAGCTATTGCCGGTGCTGCCGGCCGTTTAGTGCAACGGAACCACGTGGTGCACCACAGGAAGAGTTTGATTTGAAAGCAGGCGGTTCCGGATGGTCGCAACGGACGCGGGCGGGCGCAGACGGCCGGGGGCGGGCGTGGGTGATAAATGCGCCGCATGTCGCCGCTTACCTAAATCCTCAAAATTGAACATTATGAACCATGCGAAGAATTTCTTTGAACAAATGAAATGTACGCATTTGCACCCTCAGCCACTCCCAGCCACTCCCAGCCGCTTCCCGCCGCTCCGCCGCCGGCAGAACGCGAGCTATACACGGCTAAAGTTCATCTATCACTGCGATGCAACAATTGATAAAGGTCGAAGCACTGGTCCGGGGAGTTCCGGCAGCGTTCTGGTTAACGAAGGCAGCAGGAAAAACATTGAATGGTTGGAGTTCGAGTTGAACTGGAATACTTGGTGCTTGGTGTCGGTGTTGCCAGGACAAAACGACGAAAACAACGCGACGGTGGTCGAAGTAAGTATATGTCGCTGAGTGTGGGGGCGCGGGGTTCGGGGCGCGGGACGCGGCGGGACAAAAAGCGGGCGGGAATGCGAGGTCATGCGGGGCGCGCTTTCATCTCGCCGCGCGGCCGTCTCGCCCCGCCCGCAGCCCGCCGGCCATCGCCCGCCGCCCGCCGCCCGCCGCCGGCACCGCCGAGGCTCGCGCTTTGCGGACTGATCGTTATCGCGGAACAATCGCAGCGAGACCGCGCCGATACTTATATACTTTTTGTGATTGTTCAAAAGAACAAGTCAATCGGGAATTTGGAAGGGAGGCTGCGGACGGATACTAGGCGCTGGCTCCGCGAGCTTGCGAACGGCTGTTAGAGCCAGTACCCCGCGCGGAGTGGAGCATTGTCGAGTACGGTTTAGGAAGGAGTTCATTTCATGGTGTTTCAGAAGGGTGCCGAGTGTGCTGTGCGCAGTGAGCTACTGTGCTTGATCCGTTACGTGTGTGTGTATGCGCGGGCGTGCGTGCGTGCGGTCGTGCATGTATGTGTGTGTGTGTGTGCCCGTGTGGGTGTGGGTGAGTGTGTGTGTGGGTGTGGGTGTTTGTGTGTGGATACCGCTATAGTCCAGGCACACTGACCAGGCACGGCGGGGTAGGAGTAGGGCGCGCAGGCGGCGGGGTCGAGGTGCGCGTGCTGGGCGCCCCACTCGACCGGCTTGTACTGCGCGTGCAGCCCGCCGCGGCCCAGCAGCAGCCCGCCGTAGCCGACGTGCTGGTAGTCGCGCGCGTAGCCGTACGGTTGGTGCCACGGGTCGTACTCGTAGAGCTCGAGGCCGCAGCCGGGCGCGCCGCCGCCGCCGCCGCCGCACGCCGCCGCGTTGAAGAACGACGCGGGCAGGTTGCGGGACGTGAGGGGCACGCTCTCTGCAACAATGCAACCGCGGTCAGCGTGCGTGCGCCCAGGCGCAACTACTTCTGCCACCGCTCTCACTGCAACCACCTTATCTAGCCACATAAATAATGGATACAAAATATATAATTAAGATGATGAAGTTACAAGTTTATGCGAATTGCATTTTTTGTAGATTATCTTATACTCGTTGCATAGTCGCAGCAGTTGGGCGAACAGCGCTCCTCACTTACTTTGTACAAATACATTTGGAGCGGTCGGGCCGGGCGCCGCAGACACTCGGGAAGAGGCCGTACCAATGCGGCGGCGGCGGGCGGGCGCGCGAGCTATCACTTTTTTTTTTATTAACGTCTGGGAAATGCCTGCCAAACCCGTCTTCGCGGGGGCAAGAACATGTTATGTCGGACTTGCACCGAATAAAACCCCCACGATGTTCCACCTCGTCACTTGATGGCGGGTTATGGGAACGCTTTCGCACCATCCGCGACCCCGCCGGCGGTGGTTGTTTGCACAGCTCCACCTCGGAAGGGAAGGGGGATGAACCCTCCCATTCAAACTCCGTAGGGGCACGCTGGAACATGGAATGCGCCCTTTCTTCGGCCTCTTCCAGCCGCGCCGGTAACGGATTCCCTCGAACCCGTCTCCCAGAGGCCATGGGAGTCAGGAGAGAATTCTCTCCCGGCTCCTTGCGGCAGATCTGATGTTGGGCCCGCCGCCACCCGTTATACGGTCGCGGAGGGTATGGAGGACGACGCATCGCAATACTGACACGTTTCTTCTTTCCCCCGTGGCCCCGCCGGATAAGTTCCTCTTCGCTTTACCGTGGGCGACCCAGCCACAGTTATTAAGCCCCTCCACCACGACAAGACGGGAACCCGTTGGGGGCGAAGGGGGGGGGGGCGCTATCGCTCGCATTAAGTGCGCGCGGGACGTGCCCGCGCCCGCTGCCCCTGCGCCTCTGTCAGTGATATTATATATTAAATAATTAATGGAGACATTTAGCAATGTCCAATGTTATTACAATGATTTAAATGTAAATCGTAATTAAATTAACTAAACTGGCTGTGTCGTTACATCGCCCGCGTGCCTGACCCCGCCTCCTGATCACTGGCTCGTTAATAAATGTAACTGTAGTTTTAAAATATTTATATTATAAAAGTAATGAAGTATCACAACAGTACACGTGCACACAGCACGTGCATACAGCACACGGGCACATAGGCACACAGGCACACGAGCACACAGCACACGAGCACACAGCACACGGGCACACGAGCACCACATTATAGCATAGTATCTCTGACGGAAGTGGTCGTTCTAAAACTGATTAAATTTGCTCGTCAACGACTTTCGGTGCAATCTCCAACCCCCGCGTCAGTGGGTTGGAGTACATGACAATTTGTCAAGATCTTTGTCCTTTCCACTTCATCTTAAGACTCACTTGATCGAGGTTGCCACACATAGCCATAAATGATTTATCCCGCATCTCCAGGATCCCGTGACTACGATATCATTCGGTAAATCGAAAGCCAGTCCTGGTGACGGCAAATCTTTTTAAGCTTAAAAGCACAATGACATCTGTCGGCCTTAACACTCCCTGCAGCTCGATAAGATTAGAGTTCTGAATCGGAAGGCGGTGACGTGACGTAACTCGATAGCGGTCTCGTACAGAGACTGAAACGCACTGAGGGACTCTTCGGCGGTACGGAAGTGAGCGCAGCGCGGCCCTTGGGCGATTGGATCGGAAGCTGCTGCATAGCCTACAAGCGCTATGCATAGTGCTAATTGTTGTTTAATCTGCTGAACACCTCACACACATCAGCGTGTTGTCCGCTAGTGGCCAGGGTTTAATTAGCCTCTCAGCGCCGGCCGGCGCAGAGCCGCCTTCAGGGCATGCGCCGCCTCTATGTAACACGCGGGAACACAGGTTTCATAATTGACGGGTGCTGATAATGTCGTTCTGTGGTCTACGAAGCGCTGTTCTTCACTTCCGCCGCGCACTTGCTTACACTCCGCCAAGGTGTCAACAAGTTACGTTATTAAAACGTGACCATATGCAGGCCGGCGACGCGCTCGGTGCGCTCGGTGCACTCGGCGCGCTCGGCAGTATGTTTATGCAAAACCCGCAGCCTACTTTCCAACCGCTATGGTTTAGTTGCCGTTGCAATTACAAATAAGTTAATGCTGCCGTTACGTTCCACACTCTGTCTAATCTTATCCAGCTGTTGATAACGGATCGTACGCTGCTGCGGAGTCACGCGACACGCCGCCGCCGCCGCCCCCACCCGGCCCCACTAACGTAAAATACGTTGCTATGACAAGAAAAATTACACACATATATGCAATGTGTTTGTTATATATTTTGTATATGTAAGATAATTTGTTTCATTTGTAATTAGTGCCTAGATTTTTGAATCCAGGTGCCGGCATTGTTTAGCATTGTGCTTAGGCGGGAGATTGACGAATCTGGATGCGCCGTGGGCACGATCGACCATCTGCTCTCTCCTCCACTCCCCCTCCCCTACCGATCCCCTATAGAACCGCCGCCCCTCTTGTTAGCGCCGCGCTATCGCGAACTGCGAAAAAACGCGCGCCGACTTCTCGGAACACGCTCCCGGTGCCGGTGCTCAGAGCTTCCTTATGACGTTTAATTGCTGACGCAACCGCCTGCTACCCCGCGCCCGCGCTTGCGTCCACGCTCGCCGACACCCGATTGCGTGGTACTCCTGAAAACACGTCCCGCTGCAGCGGCTGTTAACTGTGCGCAATGTCGGCCGGGCACCGGAGCCGGCGCCGGGCAGCAGGCGCGTCGTCACGGCCGCTTTTTCAACTCCTGATTTTCATGAGTGGAAATACTTGTCGCGCCACGCCCCAGACCGTTCGTTGCGACCACTCGCCCGCTGCTCACGCGATTACAGAATCCGTCACGTTTTTACGGCGGCCACGTGTCTCGATAACAGACCGCATTCTTCATACATTTCTAATTACACGCGCGCATTGTTTTTTGTGTTGTAGAGTAATTAATCGAATAAAACATCGTCTGTTGGCATTGAAACGGAGCGCGCGGTGGGCGCGGTGGGCGTGGTGTGTCGGTCGCGGCGGCAACAGGTCGCACCGCACTGCCCGAAAACAAGAGCTGCGTCGGGCGGCGGGCGGCAGGCGGCAGGCTGCTGCAGTGTGCACTGCGCGCAGCCTGCACCCAGTGTTACACAAAATTATTGCAGTATTGCCGGTGGTTTTCATCTCAAATTATAAGAAGCCTTTCCGGTATGTCGTTACAACAGAACCACAACTGCGAAGTGGCCACCAGGACTAGGATATTGGTGAAGATCAAAGACTTTACCAGCTAAAGTTTGATCAGCGCCATAGAATATATATATACATAGTAAATAGTATATATATGTATATATATATATATATATATAGTATATATATACTATTTACTATATAAGGGCTGTCGGAGGCGCGAGCGGACGTGATGCGATCCCGTTTAGGTCACCTTTACTCTACAGAAACATTCGAAAACAAGCTGCCAAACCAGAACGCGAGCTGAACGATCAGGGAAAGTGAAGCGGTCAGTAGAAGCCTTCGCTGCAGGACACGTAGACTATGATACTGATATTGAAAATATTTAATATTATACCTAATTAAATACAATATGTATTCTCAGGAGAAGCTTAAAAATAAATTGGTAAGCGATCCAACCCAACAACAACAGCAACAACAACGATGCATGTAAATAATACGACGACAACAATGAGCGGCAGTGATGTCTGCCGTGAGCGCAGCCGCCCCTGGGATGCCCACCCCCGGCCCCGGCACAGTTCGCGTGCGCTTTTATTTTTTGCGATGCTATCATGTCAGCGGCCGAGTGCACGCGCGGCGCGGCCCCGGGCCCCGTTGGAGCGGTGCCAGGCCGCAGCCGCTCCTTCCTGGTTGACCCTGCCGCTTCGCCGTTCCTTTGAAGACGGTTATACTCTTTTTACATAGTTCTGCGGCTGCTCGTCAGCTGCTGCTGCCGGCTTACTATTATTTCGTAACTGATGGCGGCGATATCCAGTACACGCGTTATGGTGTGTCCCGCGCGCGTCCCCCGCGCATCTCTCGGAACCGGTACTCCGTAGAATGCCGAGGAGCCGTTCATCGCAAGTCGCGGCCCCGGTGTCCCACGGCGGCGGCTCGTTGTTTTTCTCCGCGTGAATCACTAATTAGCCGCTGCCGTTTGATCCGCCGCGCGGCCCCTCACACCCTGCTCACCCACCCTACCGGGTCTCACCCGCGGCCGGCTCGCCGCTAACAGCTCACATTTCTTTATTCAACAAATTTTTCATTAAGTACGCTGTACGGAGCACTCCAACTTCTTTATTTTGAGTGCTCGGAGCGAGATTTATAGCGGAGGAGGGAAGTGCACCTTCCACGTTAAATGACTTCGAAAATAGTGTATAATAAACAAATAATTAAAAAGCCACGCGACGCGCCGGCGGCTGGCGGCTGGCGGCTGGCGGCTGGCGGCTGGTGGCGGACGGTACCTTTGGGCTTGTCGACGGCGAGCGCGCGGGCGAAGTGCTCGTCCACGACGGCGGCCACGTCGCCCGCGTAGTGCGTGAACACGACGCAGTTGGCGCTGACGTACTGCGCGCGCCCCCGCGCCGCGCTGCACTCGCCCTCCGACTCCGAGGAGCCGCCGCCTGCACCACGTCACACACCCTTACTGACTATTTGAGGAATGTGACACCATCATGTGAATAAAAGGCGCACACTCCGCAATGCCGGAATAACGCTTATAGAATATTTGTGAGAAAATTTGGTAGATAATTAATTGGTATGTAAACAGTATGGAACATGACGTTAGTGTCACGACGTCCACTCGGCGCCGGGGAGTGGCGGCGAGTGGACGGGGACGGGAAACAAACAGATGCAACGTGGACGCACCATCGGCACTGGCGCGCCCATGCGCCGACAGGTCTTCCTCCTTGGCGCGCAGCCGCGGCGACTGGTGCGCGGAGTGCGCATGCGGCGCATGCGCGTGCGCGTGCGTATGGGCGTGCCCGTGCGCGTGTGCGTGTGCGTGCGCGTGAGCATGCGCGTGCGCGTGCGCGTGCGGCGCCAGTGGGAGGTGGGCATGCGGTGGCGAGGCGGGCGACTGCGCGCCGGAGGACGCCGAGCCGGAGCTGAGCGCCGCCGCGCCCGCCCCGTACTCGCTGCCATTGCCACTTTGTACGTTCACCTGCAACAGACGAGATAAATTGAAGAAGGTTTCGGCCAGAAGTAGGAGTACAAATATTGGTGATGGCTCAAGTAGTGCGTATGATATTCGTACTTCAGCGGGGACCATCCAACGTTCAGTCTGTGAAGTTAATGGATGCTGTTGGATCTTTGCAGGTGATACGGGCGCGTCGTCACTGTGAAGTGCGCGCCAGGCGCACACTCCTTGGAAACAATATTGATTGACTGAGCTGCAGTATTGATTGCATTAAAATGGCGATACTCTTATTTGAATAAAGTTTGATTTAATAACATGTAAAACTTCGTGGGTGTTAAGAATGGGCACAAGTGAATTGCGCGCGGTTATTGAGTATAGACGCTTCAAGAGTTTCACTACAGAACGATTTATAAATTCTCGAACAGGTTGCCGCCTTGTTGTAGCAGCGGGGTTCAGTAGCCATGGTTTTGTGACCCACAGTGAAGTTAAGAGAAACCTACCCGAGCTTATCCCTCCAGGTGAGCTCTGTGAGCTCACCTCGGACGTGTGCCGGTGGGCTGTCGAGGTAGGCTTGCACTGCTGTTCGCAACGGTGGTGGAATCGCGGAGGAAGAGGAGTGTCGATATTGCGTTTAGCAGCTTTTCTCACCCGCCGCAGCCGTATGATGGTAACCGGCGGAGTCCAAGACCAGCTCTTTGACAGGGAGCTGGGAGAATTTTCTCTTGGCTTTCATGGCTTCTGGGTAACGGGTTCGGAGGGGATCCGTTGCCCAGGTAATTTAAGAAGCCGAGAGGGGTACGGTCTCTTCGTACGCGGAATAAATAAAAAAAATCCGTAATAAAAGTAGCGAGAAGCGAAGAAATAATCTGGCCAAAACTGTGGTGGCCCCTGCATCCGCAGCGAACAGGTGCCGAGGCGGGAGCAGCCGCAGCGCCTCTCCCGCACCGTCAGCCTCTCCTCCAATGAAATGATACTTGTTGTCCACAAATATAAATGATGTAGTAATAAAAATATATTACTACTTCTTAGACGCGACAAATGTGTTTGAGAAAATTTACCAACGTCCCATGATATATTCCTTCACTGGTGGTAGGTCTCCTGCCGGAGACTGTCTAAGTAGGTACCACCGCAGCTCCTATTGCAGTCGACAAACAGTAGTGTGCAAACATTAGTGTTTTGGTTTGGAGGGGATTCTAATTCTTGGGGTAACGAGACTCAACATCTTATATCTCAGGCGACGAGCGTAATGTGATGTAATGTCATTTTAACCAGCATCACGTTATTATGCACAGGCGTGTTGCTTACCACCAGGCTAATGTCCCCTCTCGTCTCCACGCTTAATAGAATAAATAAAAAGATACGGAAGTAAGTGAGCGTGTTACCAAATTCTTGTTAATGCGGAGAATTTTTTGTTAGAAGTAGTAAAGGCTTTAGATTTTTATATAATATTAATGACATATTGCAAAGTATTAGACGCGGGCCGACTGAGATGAACCGGAAGCGGAAATGATACGTTAGTTAAGGAGGATAACAACGGACAAGGAAGACGCGCGATCGGGGGCAACTTGCCGAGTAAGTTGTGCACACGGGGCGACGCAGAAATGGTTTAATTAAGACGCGTTAAGTAACGGGTTTCGCGCGGGATACGCACGGGATACGCGCGGGACACGCATAGAGGCCCTCGGTAGTGACGCGACCAATTATTTGTTAGGCTATTGGCGCACAGGTTCGCGCAGTGTTCTATTGCACAACCGGATGGAACCAGTACGGTAGACATGTTAAACTTACGGTAAACTTACTTAAATATATATATAATTTAATTAAAGTTATTGACTAAATGTACCGAACAATTAAACATCAAAATTTAAACTTAACAACTATATATATATATATATGTATATAAATATATATATATTACGTCCTTACATATGAAATTAGCGTTTCGTACGGGAGGAATATAAAATTCCTTTCTTTTTTGTAAAATATATTTAATTGATCAAAGTATGCACCGTTGTTATCTATGCACTTTTGCCATCTCATAGGTGGTCATTGATCCCTTTACTAAAAAAACCATGGGAGCGAGAACCAGTATACTCTTTGAAGGCGGTTTGGACTGCCGCATCGGAGTTGAATTTTTGTCATTGTAAGAAGTTGTCCGAGTTCCAGAAAAATAGTAATGTGTTGGAGCAAGGTCCGGGGAGTACGGTGGATGTCGCAGACATTCCAATTGTAGCTTATCTAACTTAGTGGTTGTTTGTTGTGCAGTGTGTGGTGGTGGGGTTGCGTTGTCGTGAAGCAGCAGTGGCCTAGAGCGATTGACCAATCTCGGTTGTTTAGCAGCTAGTTCCTCCTTCATGGTCTGCAGTTGCTGACAATAGATATCCGCCGTAATCGTTTGGCCAGATTTTAGATAGCTGTAGTGAACGACACCGGCACTAGTCCACCAAATATTCACAAGTAACGTTTTCTGAGTCAATATTCGTTTAGGGCAGGATTCGGCTGGGTCTCCAGGGTTCAGCCATTGCGACGAGCGCTTCCGATTATCGTACAGTTTCCACTTTTCATCACAAGTAATGATTCAAGTTGTTTTACTTTCCCGATTTGCTTTAAGCGGATTAATACAGTTTTGTCACTTATTCCGAAGCCTGCAGCTCTCTCTGAAGTGCTTTCTGATGAATCCGCTTCCACAATAGCCTTTAGTTCTTCATTTTCTACTTTGATCTCCGGCCGTCCACGGGGTTGGTTCTGAAGGTCGATATTTCCAGAACGAAAAGATTGAAACCAAAAACGTACCGTGCTTTCTTTTGTGCCAATAGCGCCGTACACATCATTAATCTTTCGAGCTGTTCCTACAGCACTGGTACTGGTACTGGTGCCACGGTAGAGATCGTACTCGTAAATATACCGATATTTCATGTTTTCCATTGTGCGGCAATAAGCGACGCCAAAGAAACAAATAATGAGGGAAAACAAATGAATGGCTGTTTTTAAAACTCAAATGTATCAACTAAATGTATTTATAAATTTGAATTTGGAATTGTTAACCAAAGAGGAGATATTTCAGAGGAAAGTGGTCAGTCAGTACGACAACACGCTATTATCATATGTAAGGAGCTAATATTCTACACACATTTATGTAATGAAAATTGGTTTTATTTGTTCGCCAATCACTTGGAAACCAGTGAACGTGTCTAGGCGGGAACGCGGGCACGCGACGCGGTATTTATTAGTTGTCGGTGGTTATGGGCTCCTTCATTTTGGGACTCCATATATCCTTCCTTCATCATTTTATTTCTAATTAACTTTTATAAACATTTTCTTTTAGTATTAATTACGAGGTTGCTATGGTAACGGTGGGTATAGAAAGTCATTTGCGGTTGCCGTTACGCTCAGGGAATGGTTCCAACAAATATCAAGTCTAATTTTATATTACCACCAACGAACAGCTGGTATACCATTTGGTAAAAGACATTACTGTATGTCAGATTGTAGCCAAAACCAAAAATGTAGCCAGCTGTGGTAGAGCGGCGGACCAGACATGAGGTGGAACGGAGACGTAGGCAATTTGGGAGTTTATTTATTTGCACAAGCGCCTGGTCGCGCGGGTCCGACGCATGGAGGTTTACACCTGTTATGGTTGAAGAAGTTAAGAAGTTGGTCGGCGTCCGTCAGTGTGTAGTGACCGCGTGCTGCAGCCGCGACACCTGCCGCTAATCGCTGCGTCTTGTCCAAATTTCTTTAATATTCAGTTATTCGACGTCAAAAGTGCGATAAGGAAGACATAGGGCCCGCTTCTGCTTACATTAACCGCAACGAGCCGACGGACAAAGGCGTATTTATTACGTTCTGTCGATGCTCAAAAACCGGCGCGTGTCCCGGTGGCCCCGGAACTGGTGCGCGGCCCGCGATCTAATCGCGGCGCCGTCACAGCGGCAGGTGTCCCGGGCTGCGCGCGCGTGCTGCCGCGCAATGCTACGCTGTCCACTGTCGGAGCTGGGGCGCGCGGAGAGCGGGGTACCGGCGGACACCTCGTGCATCTGAATTGCAAATGTGGTGGTGAGCGCGGGATGGGTGGGATACGCGCGCGCCACACCGCTTTACCGCTTCATTCCGCGCCCAACGGAGCGTGCGCCGCGTCGCTGCTCGTAAACTATGAAATGCGGTGTTGTCAGCTGCGATAACGTGAACCACTTCCGCCTGGTACTCACTAAGTGGCTCTAACAGTGGCAATAAGTCACAGTCGGCGCCGGTGCCCGCGATAGCAACGGTTCACGAGAGCCGTCCGTCTCGTGCGTGCGCTAACGCGGCACATGACAAAACCAGTTTCCAATTGACCTCTCTGCGCATGCGTTAACGCAACAAACTAATTGTTTCCCTTTTTGCTCTAATACGGAGCAACGGCGCAAGTGGCGTTTGAGAGGCAGAGGTTCCCTCTTAGTATCACGAAGATCTTAAAGAAGAAGGTCTTATTGTACGCTCCGTAAAGACTTTCTCAGTCTATGTACAGGAAGGTGTCGCGCGATCTAAAGCTCGCGGCGGCGCCTTCCGTTGAGTTGTTTGAAAACTTCTTGTTCTTCGTTTTAATTTATTTATATTACTTGCAGGAACCGGACTCACTGGTAAATGTAATCCTACGGCGGCGGGCGGCGGGGGACGGGCGGCGGGCGCGGTACCGCTTCAGAGTTAGTGCGGTAACTCTCATGTACACGGGCAGCGAATTGAGCTGTGCGATGGATGCCGCGTCACCACCTGCCGCTCGCCGGTCGCCGCCCCCCCACCGGCACGCTGGTGGTACGCAGCGGCGCGGGCGCAGTGCGTCCGGCCTGCTTCGCGCGCTGTCTCCGTAAGCGCAGGGCATTAAAATGACATCAAGACAGATTAAATGCAAGAAGTGCACGTGCCTATCTCTCCTATTACAAGCAAAAAACTGTCTCATTTACGGGCAGTTGTCGTCACCAGGCCACCGACTGCTGGAATAATCTTCCTCCGGCTATGCGTCAATGTAGCTCAGTTTTTAGTTTTAAAAAATATTTTAAACAGTTTTTATTGGAAAATCAAAACGTTAATAATACTTGATAGTGGCTTATTATTCAAATTTACAGTCAGCACTGTTGACCATGTCCTTGGCAACATATTTATTTACATGAATCTGTTGCAATCATAAATAAAACATTTATGATTAACATTAGGAGCGACATCTCGCACGCACCGCGCCCGCTCCGCGCCCGCACCGCGCCCGCACCGCGCCCGGTGGCTGAAAGTCACTGGTTCACCTCCAGCAGGTGAATAATCATCAGCACACACGCCCACGCACACGCACACGCACACGCACACGCACATAATGTATATGTATATGTGTGTTACATTTTTTGGTTACAATATATCTATCTATCTATCTATCATGGGCGGGTAGAGCCCGCACAGAAGCATCAGCCGCGCCCTCGCCCGCGTCCTCACCCGCGCCCGCGCCCTCGCCTGCGCCTGCGCCCTCGCCTGCGCCTGCGCCTACGCCACTCACGACTGAGCGGGCAGTTTGTGTCCGTAGATATACAAACATTACTCGTCTAAATTTATAAAAAAAATTAAGTATATCACTTGATAAAGGTCGTTGTTAATTTGTAATTATAGTTGGCCAGCGCGGCCGGGGGCGGCCGACGCGCGCCGCTCTCGGTCATCGAATATCCGGCAGAAGATCCACCACTACTCCTGTCTGTGTAACTCTTCACTAACACCCGTACACACTTCTGTACTGCTCCGTCGGTCGGAACGCTCCTGTCAGATGTATTGGAAGATAACGAGTGTGAGAAAAATTGTGAAAAAAAATCATAACTTGCCGAGAAGTCAGCCACGTCCACGTTGCAAATTAGATATTTGTTATTTAGGTATCCGTAGAATCATCTTACAACCGTTAAATTGATCCAGTTTCCTAAAGGAATGGTCTAAAGATCAGGGTTTCTCAAAGTGGAGTGAATCGTGAATCTTTCGAGGTTATCCAATTAACCGCGGGAGACTGTGACAAAATTTACGTAAAGATGACTGGATACGTTACCCATTTGTGGTCAGGAACGGGAGCAGAAGTTCTAGTTTCAGTGTTAAGGACCAGGACTTGTTATTAGAAATGTCTGCAGATGAAACTCTTAAAACTGGATTAAAAAAGATGTCTGTCATAGATTTCTGGGCTGCTGGACAGGAAGAGTATACCGAACTGTCACGTAAAGTGGTGAAGGGTTACTGGTAGTAAGTTTCTGTTGCCAGAGATTAACCTAGAGCAGCCGCCCCCCAACGGGTTCCCGCCTAGTCGTGGCAGAGAAGCTTAGTAACCGTGACGGGGTCGCCCGCTGTGAACAGCTGCCCGCGGCGGCCGCTTCAGGTTAGAGTACCGGTTAAATAACAGGGGCTCAGCGGCCGGGGGCTATAGAGGCGTCTTTATGCTGCCCTTTGCGGCCAGGTTGCAGCAACAGTTTCATACTGCCTCTTGCAACCGAGGTGGAGTCGCGGAGAGAGTACCTTCTGCAACTAACAACGGGTGGTGGCGGGCCCAACATCGGATCCGCCACAGGGAGCCGGGAGAGATTTCTTTCTTGACTCCCTTGGATTCTCGGCGACGGGTTCGGGAGAATCCGATGCCCGCGCGACAGCAGGAGGCCGAGGAGGGGGCGCGCTGCAAGTTCCGGCGTGCCCCTACAGAAAGGGAGGGTTTACCTCTCTCTCTCCCGAGGTGGGGCTGCGAAAGCGGCCAGTGCCGGCGAGGTCGCAAATGGTGCGAAAGCGTTTCTGTGACCCTGCCATCAGGCGATGAGTTGAAACATTGTGGAGGTATTAGTCGGTGAAAGAGCGACATAACCCGTTCATGCCCCCGCGAGGATGGGTATGCGCAGGCATTTCCTCCACGTTAAAAAAAAACACCTAGAGCAGCCGACAAATCGACATGTGCAAAGATTATTGTGTTCCGGTTTAAAAGGCGCTTTAGCTAGTGTAATCACTGGGGTAACTCAATATTTTGTCTCAAAGCGACGAGCGCAATGTGGTACAGTATGTATCATCCTAATTAGCGCCATATTGTTATGGACAGGCATGTCACTTACCATAAGGTGAATGGCCCGCTCATCTTGTCGATTAATTAGATAAAAAAAAATACCTTTTGCTACAACATATTTATGTGAGGGTGGATATTCACATTTCGCTATGATAAAAAGGAAATACAAAAATCAACTGGATACCGAGTATGAGAACTGGGGTTACATCTGTCCAAAATGACTCCAAAAGTTGACTGCACCCACGACAGACCACAAGCAGCGGTCACTTTCATAATAAAAACATATCTCCTTTGGCGCTGTGTTTGTTAGTTTTTATTTAAATAAAATAACTTGTTCAATGTTAGATGTTGAAGTTGATAAAGTAAAGTTTCAGAGGTCCGTGGAGCCAAGAGTTTGAGAAGCCCTGCTCTAGATTAATTTGTACCTTATAAGGACGTATTTTACGACAGGTCTTATCTTTGGTTGACTAGTAATTATCATTAACGATGATGAACTGATGAAATGACGGTTTCCAGGTTAGTTATGTGAGCACTACACCGCATGCAGCTGGCGCGGTGCGGTCGCTGTTGCCGCTGCCGCTGCCGATGCCACTCACCCGGTCGTACTGGAAGTGCGGCGCGTGGTGAAAGGAGCGCGCGGCGCCGCGCCCGTACAGATAGGGGTAGTAGGCGCCGTACATCCCGCGCCTCAGCGCCGCGCCCGCGCGCCCGCGCGCCCCATGCCGCCGCGCCGCGCGCTACTGCACCGCGCCCACTGCAGCCGCCGCGCCAACCGCACCACCCGCACTACCCGCGCCACCCGCACCACCCGCACCACCCGCACCACCCGCACCACCCGCGCCACCCGCACCACCCGCACCACCTGCCAAAAGAAACGAAATTTTATTTTATTTTATTTTTCCGCGAAAAGAGGTTGGACATTTCGTGAGATAAGAAATTACTATCTTCTGATGCAGAGGCGGCGCGCCGGTCACAGTTACCACTCCGGGCGCCACGCCCGCCGCGGCGCACACGGAATCCAGATCATATTTTTTTAAATATTGAATGGCCTACGGTCCCAATTGATAGTAAACGGATATGTAATTTAGGTGGTAAAACGCACTAATCTAAAATAAACCTATCGTCCCACACGTCATAGCTGAACGGAAACACTGACGCCGGCGACTGTTCTGTCGCTTTGTCCTGAAGCGCGGTATATCGACACCGTAGGGATGAATCAAATCATGTAATTGTGTGTGGTGCACTCTCCGGAATGCATTCGGTAGAACACCGAAAGATGTGCTAGCTTGCGTCGGTGTCTTGAGCTATCGAGTTTTAAACTTAACCACTCCTGGTCACTGACTATACTCATGGCGCGCCTTTCCGTCGAGCCTTTTTAATTGTTTTACGTCTAGAGGCCATAGGAGATAAAATAGAAACTTTTCCAACTCTCTGCAGCGGATCTGGTGTTAGGCTCCGCGGTCCCCGTTATACGGCCGCGGAGGATAGGGCTGTATAGTTCACATAGTTCACCTGGACCGGCCACCTTTTGCCTTCGCTGAAGATAACAAAACCACGACTTCTGACCTTCATCGCCACGACATGGCGGGAACCTGTGCGGGGGTTTCTATTCAACCTAGAACTGCTGGATGGTAATTGACGGCACCTGCCCATATATCGCAGCAATACTCCACACGCGATTGGTCCTGGGCTTTTTATAGGGTCTAAAGCTGTCCCGGTGGCAAATACTGTTCTACTCTGGCAATGGTTCTCATAATTTATGTTTTTTTTTTTTGTTGAAATAAACCAATTGCGAGACCTCGTGAGCCGCAGGGGGCCATTGGCGAAGAGGCACTACTTTTGTTTAGGTGCGGCTGGACGTTTCCTTGTGAAGCTGCAGCACCCGTAACTCGCGGGCCGACAGCGGACGGGCCGCGGCGCTGTGCGCGCAATACAAAATGGATCTTATTCATACAATAATGGCAGTGGTGTGACTGGAAACTCACTGACAGAGTAGCCTTGTTGTTATGCAATGCTATACTATGTTATGTTATACTATACGATACTATACTGTGCAGTAATAATTACGGAACTTTTTGTTTCGTTACGGGGCCGCGCCTGCGGGCCGCGACGCAGTAACGTGCCTCTCTACGGATTATTTGTAGGGGCTTCTCCCTCTACCCCCGGCCACTGCGCTCAGCAGAGGTAAAGGTCGGCGCGGTGCCGGCGAATGTTTTCGTGTTCGCCGCGTAATATCCTCATGAATGCAGTTATGGTCCGCGCAAGGTCAGCGCGGGGTTCCTGTAGCGCAGTCTGTGGACCCTGCCCCGCCCCGCCTCGCCCCCCTCCTCTCTCTGCCGTTCCCCGCCACCGTCCGCTACGGTTTTTATGCGCTCGCGTATAGTTCAATTAGATGTACTGAATGCGGAAGTAGCCGAGGCCACCACACCGTCGAGCCGCCAGTGAACGGCGGGCGCGGGAGCAGCTCGTCGCCTCTCGTTATCTCCGCGCAATAAAAGCAATTGTCCTTAATCAACAACATCGTTAGAGTTCCTACGGACAAAGAGCATTACATTGACAGTGCTTATGTTATCCAAGTCGCCAGCGTACCGATGAAGCAACTGAGCATAGCTTTCCACCACTGGTGACCACCCCAATTTTATGTAAAAAAGACCTAAGTTATTAGAATTGGCTCTTACTGATCTTTAACAATAAATAAATTGTTAAGCCCAAGCAACCCGTCGCACCTCCGCCGCACCCCCGCCGCACCCCCGATACCGATATATATTTAAAGACTAATGTCTCGTGCGCGCACTGCGCGCTACCGGCGGCGGTGTGTGGGGCCCCTCCGCACTACTCGCGGAAACGACAAAAAACTTGCTGCACAGAGGACCGGGGCAGCCGCTCCGCTGTGCAGCAGTCGCAGCGTTGCCCCCGGTAGCTGGCTCAATGCAAATAATTATTCCATCTCATTTGCCTGGACGGAAATTAAGGTAAGTATGAAGCGCAATAAGCGGTTGGTGTTACAATTTACATAAAATGTGTTAATTTTTATATGATTTGTGTATTCAGATTTTTTTTATCTGTTTATTCCGGTCGTTTATTTTATATAGTACAATTGAGTAGGGGTGGAAATAAATAAGAAATTAAATAAATGTACCGCGGCCGGGCTCCGCGTGCGCCCCCCTTCTCCTTGCCCGCCGAACCTCGCCCGCCTTAATTGAACTTTTTCCTATACTTTATCATGAAAATTAAAAACTTCATACGCACACGCATGCGCACTCTGCGCAATAACCAGGACCAATCCGCGAATTGCATGCCCCCACACAAAATATTAATCATCCCTTTATTATTCCACATCGAGTAGTGCGCTCATGTTCTGAATTAACTTTGCAATTGATTTTGTGTGCCGGCCGGCCAGCGCGCCCTCGCAACCACCACCCCCGACACGGCACCGCTTGCTGCGGGTGGCGAACGCGATTTTCCCACGATATCGCCTGCTGGGCCAGGCACGCCGCTGCGCGTACTTTTCCTATCGGAATAAAAATGTATTTACTAGCAGAAAGAACAAGACGGTGAACAGAACAGCACGGTGGGCAGCGCGCAGACCAGGGGTGGTTGCGGATATCCGCTGCTTATCCTCATTCCGGTGCCGTGGGAGCGCGCGGTGAGCAGTGCTGCGGCCTCAGCGCACAAGCTACGTGTTGCGCACCTGCCGCCCGCTGCGGCCCGCTGCGGCCCGCTGCGGCCAGCTTTGTTACACCATTCTTTATTTATATATATTTGAATGAAGAATTATGTATATTTTACAATGATAATGTCGGTGCGCAAGCTGTCCGCGCACGGTTCAGTGTCGCAAGTCTATGTACAAAGTTTTAAAAGCGGTCAATTGAAGTAAACACATTCATTCACCTTTCCACACTGGACGATGATTATGTGTCATGAGTCGCTGCGAGCAGTGCTCAGCGAGAGGCGGACACTGCGGCGGAGGCTCTTGAGGAGCCGGGCCGCGGTAGTGATCGATTACCATCTGCTGCGTGGCTTTTTTTATTGTTATTTTAGTTGCTCCCAGAAAACGAGCATTCGATACGATCTGAAAAGCGGCGGAAGACTGCAAAGCACGGCCAGCGAAGTTCCGTCGATTGATATACAATCAATCAGTTTAAGAAACACTAGTGTTAGTTGAGAGGGGGCTGGTGACGCGATCCTCGGGCGCCTCGTGAGCCGCCCCCCGGCTTGGCGAGGGGCTCATTGCAGCTGTCTCCGACCAGGCCGGTAAAGTCGCCGCCGCTCGTAACAATTATATTTAACAGCGACCTGTCGTGTTCATTTGTAAAAATAAACACTGATCTGTGTTTGTTTTAAATTAAATGGACGCCGACACCCGCTTATCAATATTAATACGCTGCCCGGCGGCTATGTAAATATGTTGTCGAATGATTTAGTGGCAAGCGACGGGCGGTAAGCGGCGAGCGGCGAGCGGCGGGGCACAACGAGACATAGGAAATATCACGTTGTGCCCCGCCTGGCTACGTGATGCAGTGGCTAAGCGCATACCTACTAACATGGCCATCCCTGGTTCGATTCCGGTGACACGTTGTTGAGTTTGGTCGTAGCAGTAATTTTCGGAAGCCCGTCTGGCGACAACCCTTCCATTGTAAATATGCCACAGTAAGAGCATTGCTGTGTTCCGACTGTAAACACGTGAGAGCCAGATTATCTTGGGCGAGCGCCCGTAGCACCATTGTCACTTGGCAACGTGCGAAAATTGAGCTCAACTATTGGCACATTGTGAATAAAAAGTATTGCTATATCACTGTTGAAGTTACAATGGGGTATCAGCTAAATAACGAGCATCGGGATTGGGGAGTGGTTGCTAGGAGTCGCGCGTTTGTTCCAACACCAATCACGGAAACGTGGCTCCGACGGGGGTAAGCGGCGCGGCGCGCCCTGCGGTGGACGTCGACAAGTCGACATGAACCACTGGTGCGGCAGATCGCAACCTGCGACCCCTAACTGATAATTACACTTTGTACATGTGCATAATTAAGTATGTTATAAAACATTTATTAACCACAGCAATATGATAACGCATTAACGGGGCGACCTTCAGAGCGAATATAATTATGTGATTACTTGCGCGTGACACGTGCGCGTGCGCGGAGCTCAGTGTCGGTGCTGCGGGGTGCGCGATAAATAGGCTAGGTTTTTTTTTTTTTTTTTTATGATGATGTTCTCGCCGCAGTTTTATTGACAACCATAGCAGCTTCATCGGACTCAGGGCTCGCGGATCCGGTATCCGCGAGATAAATAGGCTAGGGTAATACTGCAGTTGTAGTGTACTGTCTGCCCGGACCGAATCATGAAAACTGTTTCATTCCACAACAACTGAACAGCCAGGACGCAATAGTTCCGTAACATGCGAAGTAAGAAAGAAAGAAAGGAGTTCATCCCCACATCACGTGTTAACGTAAACACGTATTAACATTAACATTAACAAGCACGCAAGGGGTGCAGACACACCGCGCCATTAGAATGATTTACTCGCGGTCGATACGCACATCCCTTTAACGCTGCGCACCAACGCGTGCGTTGCGCGTCCACATAAGTATAATAGTGCATTGCGCGTCCACATAAGTATAATAGTGCATTGCGCGTCCACATAAGTATAATAGTGCATTGCGCGTCCACATAAGTATAATAGTGCATTGCGCGTCCACATAAGTATAATAGTGCATTGCGCGCCCACATAAGTATAATAGCGCTTTCGAAGTGTCGCACCGCGCCGCCCGGGGCCGCTCGAGGCCGCGTTGCGCCGCTCGCGGTCGCTCGGGCCGCTCGGGGCCACTCACTGGGTTCATCGCGCAGAGGTTCAAGTTATTTTATGTTAAAGGGATTGCAATATTTTCCCGCGCGGTGCCGATCTGTAGTGCACCCGCGAGCGCGCGGCGAGGATTTACTCGCACAGTGCAGGCGACGGAATTTGAATTAAACATAAATATATTAACTAGATGAAGAGGTGCCCAGCGCCCTGCAGCCGGCCAGCTATGGGCGAGTCCCAATTAAAACTTATTCAGAGCTGATATATGAATGCTTTGAAATGAGGACAAGAATAAAAACAACCGGAAAATCAGGTGTCCAAGAGGTAGGTTGTAACATTCATCTCATTGTTATGCTGCAGTCACGCTTTGTATACTGTTCGTGGCGTATGGCTGTGGCGGTCACACGTGCTGCGGGCCGGTGCTGCGTGCCGGTGCTCCGGAACCGACGGGGCATATTCCTCAATACGACCAGCCTTACTGTCGCACTAGCACCTGAGCACTTGCGGCGGCAGGCGGCAGCAAGAAGCAAATCGCTGATAGGGCACCCGGGAAACGAGCCGCTGCGAGCAAAAACTCAGCCCTTTGTGTCGGCGGGTGCCGGCGCAGGCGCGGGCGCGTGTTCGTTTTATTCGCATTCAGAATCGTAGCGAAACGTTTATACTTTGTATACCGCCGATGGATTGAAGGGACAAAGTACGAACAACAGTGCGAAGAGGGGCTCGGCGGGCGGGTCCGTCGGTGCCGCAGCGCGCCCGACACAGGAACACTATGTACTTCATGCGGGTATTTACCTTTTTAAAATTAAAAAAAAAAAGACGTTTCCGATAACCCTTCCACCTAATCGGAATAGAAAGAGACAGCGCTAGTGGTTCACATCACGGCCGAGGCTACAGCCATAAATCGAAGTCAAACTAAAGACTGCTTTTTATGCTTAACTTGAAAAATGTAAATAAATTGGTTCCAAGAATAGAAGGGGCGCTGCCGCTGCACCTCCGCAGGCGCGCGGGTTTAGGCGTCGCCCGCGGTACAGGGGGCCGGGGGCCGTCCCGATACACAATCTCTTTCCAGGAGTTGTTACACATTTTGACATCAATAAAAATCAATATTGCCAATGGTCATTTCAAAGCCGAAACATCGGACAAATTCCAAAGAATATTTGTGCAGCGGTGAAGTTTTTCGTGACAATTCTTATTTTCCAGCCGGAGGAGGTTTTCGCTGGAGGGTGGCGAGTGCAAATGAAACCGTCGCTCTTACCGGCGGCGGTTGACAAGCGGCAGGCGGCAGGCAACAGGCGACAAATTACATTTACACGAAAACTCGGCGCACTGCTCGCACTCGCTGCGAGCGGAGGCTTTGACGGAGCCTTTAAGGATTCGTTAGGTTGCTGGCGGTGCCGTATCCAGCTGCGCAGGTGCACGTACAGGGGGTTTCCTGTTTTAATGATCAACGCATATTATGTGCGTTTTATCACATGGGAGCACACAGCAGTTGTAGCTGGAATGCGTTTAGGTACTGCCCGGAGGCGGGCTGGCTGAGAGGCCGGGCCCGCCCCCGCGACGCAACCGCACTGCATCAGCTGCTAGGCACTGGATCTGGTAATGGCTCGGTCAAAATGTAATTTAAAACTGTTTTCTCTTAATGCTTTATACGTAAACAAGCTGTGGACCCGGGTCCACGAGTCTAGTTGCAGATGAGATGGAAGAGTCAAAAAGATTACCAATTTCAGTCGTTCCAGTTCTCCTCACTCTTCCGTGTCACGGAGTCGTCTGGTAGAGAAGTTCGCTCATTGCAACCTCTCTGGCGCATGCAATAAAGTTATAAAAAAATGATGTAAAAAAAATTCATTAATTATTTCATCACACTATTAATAAATCTTCGAGACCAGGGAGCACCTTGTGGAAAATGATAAAACTGCTGGTTGCTATGAAGCACTAAGTAGGGTATTTATTCAGCGAAACTGTGATGCTCCTCATCCTTTAGAAGTATCGATGCCCCGTTTTTCTCGTTAATATACAAACAAATCCCGAGAAAGAGTATGCAGCAGATTCCTTTTAGTGCATACCACTCGTTTATGCATGAAGCCTTGGAGAAGAATGGAGAAGTAATAGCTGTTTTTTTTTGCTGTTATTCTAGATGTCTCTAAGGCCTTTGACGGGGCAAGACACACGTGACTTATCAACAACCTTCAAGCGTACGGCTTATCTCCTGGCCTGATCGGTTCGAATGAGGACTTTCTGAGTGAACAGTCTTTTGGTGTGATCTTCGAAAGTTGTTTATCTGACTCACGCACGAAGAGTAATACTGGAGTTCCTCAGGGGTCCGTTCTCTCTGCAACGCTTTTTCTGCTGAATATCAATGATCTTTTGGTCCTTGGTTTCTTTGAATATGCCGGCGATAGCTCAGTTATGGAGAGATATCTAGCCAATTCACAGACCAGTCGGGATCAAGTACAGGTCCAAAGAGTGAATATGGTTGAACATTTGAGTGACTAATTAAATGCAGTGTCTGAATAGGCAAAGACAAATCTTCTATCAGTCAATCCAACCAAATCGCAGGCGTCTATCTATGCCCTGCAAAGAGGAGCCTTAACCTGTCCAGGCAGGTACCACCGCAGCGCCTGTTGCAGCCGACAAACAGCGCTGTGCAATTATTATTGTATTTCGGTTTGAAGGGTGCTGCAGCTAGTGTAAATACTGGAGTAATGAGACTTAACATTTTTTGTCAGACGATGAGCGCTATGTGGTGTAGTTTATGTCGTCTTAACTAGCGCCACGTTGTTATGGGCAGGTGTATCAATGACCATCATGTGATTGTTTGCTTATCTCATCGAATCGTCGAATAAAAAAAAGACCTCGTTCACTATTGCTCCAACTTTCTGGGATGGATTCTTGGAGTGCACCGACCGTCTACTTTGAAATATCATCAAACAATTAACTTTGGGAGATTTGGCGAGGCTCTAGATGTCCTACTCAGTGCATTTAGGAGAGAGTGCACTGGAACTGTATGTATGCGTCCGCCATCGCCCTTCTACCATCTGACTAACAGACGCACCGCAGGCACTCATCTCTTCGTTGTCGAACCCCCCCCCCCCCACGCACTCGGACAAGGCGTTTCGTTTCGACCTTCATGATGCGAACAGCGAAGGATTGCAACAGGCCGCCGGCGTCAGTGTTTCCCCCCAGCTATGACGTGAGTCTTCAAGAGATGTGCGCTTTACGAGACTAGCGCGCTTTAATACCAATAACTATATGGCCGCTTGCCATCAGGTCGGGTCGTAGCCAAGGGCTATTATATAAAAATAAAAAAACGGTGGTAAAACATCGTAAGAAGTAACTTTGATTGTAATTTGAACATTTATTCACGATGCCTAACAAGTGGTGCACGGGTTCCTGTTCCTGTTCCGGTTGCGGGGCGCGGCGCGGCCAGGAGACAAATCAATATTAATGAAGTAATTAATCATTCATATGTGTTTTATCTTTTTTAATTTGATATATAGATAAGATACCTTTGAAATGTGTCGTTGGAGAAGGATGCTTCGAATACCTTGAACCGTCAAAGAACATTCACTGCGTACCTAAAGCAGCTGCGCGTCAGCACCAGACTTCCGACTGTTTGTTACCGGAACATTCTTGGTAACTTTAGTTATATAGTCCGCCGCTGCAATGAGGGCCTGGATAAAATTATAGTTGTGGACAAAGTGTACGGAAATACATGCGGCCGATCACTTAACCGCCGGTTTGGCCAGCAGGAGTCGCTGACGGGGCTTCTACTTACTTCGGTTGTCAGAAACGTTAAGTTCCGGACCCAATGAATAGTAATAATAAAAGCACCCGCGAGGTGCACCAAATAGGTCGGGGCGGCAGTGGCATTAGTGGCGGCGCGGCCACAATCTGGTGCGACTCACGATTGAGGGGATGAATTCTAAGTTCCCGATGGCGGTTCCAATGGTTAACAACAAAGTGGCGCGGGGAGGAAATGTATAATGTTGTCGGCACGATGGCCTCACAACCGTGCAAGTTGAAACAGTGGGCGTCGTGGTGGTACTGATGTATGGAACAGCAGTCACCAGGTACCTGACCATCAGGGAATTAATAACATCAAAAAGCGTGCCTGTTGCAGCTTTTATTTCCGGGAGCAGCGCACCGCCGCTCCCTTACAGCGCAAAAGCTGAGGAGAGCACACCAGGTGCCGCGCGGTCTCGTATCTATCGAACTAAAGGAATCTCTTTAGCAAAATACCACATCGGAAGGGTTTACTGGCGGCGGGTTCCCGTTATCACCTGATGCTTATCGCGTTAACGTAAAGCTTCACGTTTGAAAAGAAACGAAATGTTCAGACGGATAACGACTGGATTATAAGAATATCTTTCCTTGCGAGATATTCTGAGGTATAGCCTGATCTTTACTTATCTCTATAGTAGATCTTCGCGAGCCTTTTTTCCCGGCACATCACACTCATAAATTTGTGACCGAATGAATACAGTGTTAACGTAATTTTATTTTATTTACTTTTATTTCCATACATAAAGTTATATTAAGTCAAGGAGCGCAGTGCAGCGCACTCGCACTGGGCACTGAGCACCGCGGGGCAGGAGCGTGCGCCGGCGGAAACCGTGTTGCGCTAAAGTGGCACATTGAGCAACTCGTTTAACGAGGATAACGAATATCTCATAAGCAGAACCCGCGGAGACAGGCTGTGCGAAAGCTCACATTAACAATAAAACTGTATTTAAAACGGTCGCCCTTTTTTTCCAAGATTCATATCGATTTTGAAACTACATTAAGTTATAATAGAATATGTTATGTACGGAACGTTGCTCGAATAGCGAGAACTTGCACTTGTACACTAGATGGATGACGATGGAATGTCCTCGGCGAGAAGTTTTATTATATATTAAAGGCAACTTGCTTTAAAAACTTCTACCGTATGTAAATCTCACAACAACAGGCAAACTCTGCGCAGGGGGTGAACAGTCCGGAAGCTGTTACACATTATCCGCGGGTGAATATAACTTATCATAGCTACTGAGGAGGCATCACTTATTTTGTTATATAACGATAGTTACCCCAAGTGAAACGACAAACTAAAGTTAACCACAAGAACGGCAACGCCTCCGCCCACTCCGCACAGAATCAGCGCGGGATTACTTTCGTTATAATAATGTTCTATGTTCTTCATAAAATATGATGGCAGGGATATTTACTACAACAATACAACTATACTATTATACAACTACTGTTTATTTACCTTATTTATTTTTCCAATATGAATACAGCTACCACCACTTTAAGTTGGTATCGCAATTGATTACCAAAAGAGAATAACTCTGAAGTGAAAATGTCGGCGCGGAGCGACCCGTGGCCAGCGCAAGGGAAGTGGATACTAAAGAACCATCTTTGATTAGGCTCCTTCAGTGAGAGCTACGCGAAGCCGCTGTAGCGGCGGCTGGTCGGCGACACTGCATTCATCTTAGAGTAATGGCCGATGAATGAAAAGCATTCGGTTTAATCAGATGGAGATACATGTTTTGTCTTGCAAGGAGTGTCGCGGCTTGCAAATATTAATATTAAACGTCTGTATTCCGTAATATCTTTAACCGTTTTTGATTAAGGGTTAAAATTTATTAACATCTTATAACCCTTATTATAAAAAGCATTGGAACACTTAATAATCATGAAATAGACGATGTAAACTAAATATTGATGCTACTTGAAATGTACTTGGATTGATTCTTACTGTGGTACAGGGGAAATCTCCAAAACATACCCTGTATAAATCTAAAGCTGTAGTGTGCTGTGGACGCACGCGCAAGTCGTATACTGGCGGACACAGGACGACACGGGCACAGCAACGGTTGAAGAACGATAAACCAGCCGACCCGCCGACGTCTTACGTCCGCCAGGTGAAATGAGTGCAGGAAGTAAAGATCTGCATGCGATGAGGTTGCGCGATCAGTTTCAGATTTCTTTTGTTAACAAATGTCATTGTCTTAGTTTATTCTTACCTGTTTCAAAATAATGAGAGTGTGCTTCCCAAAAAGTTAAAGTAGTTTGGAAACCTATAGTTTTGTCTAAAGTGCCAAGCGGCTTCCATTTTCTACTCAACTCTACAAATGACTGTTTGTAAACAGTGGCGTATCCGTGTCCCACCTTCGAGTCAGCACAAGGCACTGCGATCCCAGCGCACAGGCGGCGGCGGCGGCGGGCGGTGGGCGGCGGGCGACAGGTGACGGGCGACGAGCGGCTACCGTCACGTCACTCGGCAAGTATTGGTCGTGTTATCACAAAGCACTGGTGGACACTCGCGGAAGCACGCGGTCGCAGGCGCGCTGGTCGGCTCGCGGTGGCCCGGGCGGCGAGAGCGTATCGCGTCAAGAATGCACACGATGCGGCGCGCCGCGCGAGACTGACGCGCCGGCCGCCCGCCGCCCGCCGCACCATTGGCCGGGCCCGCCCCCGGCCCGCGCCTGCCGCCCGCGCGCTCCCTCGCGCCGCCCCACGCGCCGCCCCACGCCCGCCCCACGGCCGCTCCACGCTCGCCCCACGCCCGCCGCGCGCCCGCCGCACGCACAACTATTTCACTTTTATTGACTCCTCGCACAAAAAGCGCTCGGACAGCGCTGCCCGCTGCCCGCTGCCCGCTGCCGCTGTCGCAGCACGCCGCACGACGCACGCCGCGCCACATCAATGTTAATTGCTTGACGAGCGACATTTATAAGTACGCTCGGTGATGCAAATCTGTTGCACGTGAGACGAGAATTGTCATTGAGCGGTGGCGATCGCTGCTGCGACGTGCCCGGCCACCGGCGGCGCCGCTCGCGCTTTCTGCCCACCGCCGCTTTCGCAACCAGGAGGCACTGGCACTTGTGACATCTAGTCGCGGGTTCATATCGAACGGAATTGTTTATTCATGACATTACTTCTCGCTCCGGGACGGTGGCACGCCGCGCGGTCCGCAGCTCGCAAACACCTACCCACGGACGGCTATCGCCTATGCGCTGTCCGGGCCCACTACCGGGCAGCTCCATTGCGATCACGGTTCATACCTTACGCCTGTACTGTGTCTGTAGGTCAGATAACGTGAATATAATAGGACCTGGATAACCGGGGTCAGGATGACACTATCACTATAGTGACTTATGAAATGATACATTGCGTTCACGATAGTACACGCTACCAGATCGTCGCGAGATCCAATTGAACTTATCTAATTTCTCCCTAAGTAATATTTGATACAAACATCGACTATGTAATGAAATATCCACGTCCAATTTCGTGTGGCTGGCTACGTCTATCGGACGTGCGCGCCCTGCCCGCCGGTAGTGCGGTGCCGCGAGCCGCGCCCGCACCGCGCCCGCCCATTGACTATCAGGGCCCTAACATAAACCTCCTCGATGTTCACATCGTAAGTAGATTTTAAACGCCTTGTGCCGTGGAACGCGCCCTTTGCAGTTCAAATCTAATCCTATATTTACTGATGGTGGGTGTCTGCTGCCGGAGATCATCTTCGGAATAGGAAGTGTGCAATTATACTGTGTTCCGTCTTAAATGGTACTGTAGCTAGTGAAATTACCGAGGTAACGAGACAATATCTTATGTGTCAAGGCAACGAGCGTAATGTGGTTCAGTGTATACCATCCTAATTAGGGCCACGTTTTAATGGACCGGCGTAACATTTACCATCAAGTGAACGTTCCGCTCGTCTTGCCGCTTCATGGACTTAAAAAAAATCCCCAGGAATAACGTCTCCCTTAACTGTACATAGGTTGAGAAAGCAGGGAGACGTAAGTCATATTCAAATTTAATCAGACGCAAGGTAACTCTATATTGAATTATTTTGCATCGCCAGCCGGCGCATCGCGGGGATGGGGCCGGCCAGCGCGCCCGGCCAGCGCGCCCTGCCAGTCCGCCGTTGCAACCAAAGGGGAATCGGTACCTTGGTGACGACTGTCGTTTCAGAGAATTAAGAGAAACTCACTTTGTAATATGGTGTGCAAAGTGGCACATGCACATAATGTCCCGATGCAAGTAAATAACATTGAAGTGAGTTTCCGTATAACGACTTGATCCCTGTGTATCCTTACACGACTCGCGTAACTAAGAATATATAGAACAAAGAGTTCACATCTGAGTGGTTCACAACAGAAAGACATGTCAACCTGACAATAGTAAAAAGCCAATTTTTTTCATAGTTCAGCATGTCTCCTTGTTCCCGGTAATCTGCGAAGCTTAGAAGGAACCCTCGGTATATTAACATCTACGCTGTCCAATAAAATGTCATGATCATTCATTAACAGACGTGCAGAGAAAGTTACTGAAATTTCAACATAGTTGTGGGATCGGAAACTTTCAAATATCATTCCTCCGCTTCCGGTGGTAGTCGAGATGTTTATTTAAGACTACATTATGTTTTTCACTATGATATTCTCTCTCATCTAAATATGAGAATTCAAATGCCGTTTCTCTAATAACTCCCCTAGCTACGACGTACTTCAAACTGGAATACAGTATACCAAGCGTTTGCAGATTACCGTTTGCGTTTAAGGAGGGAACGGGTGGTGGTGGCGGTGGACAAGCAAAAGAAAGAAAAAAATAAAATATATATAAGTGGAAAAATAACTGATTAAATAAGTTCCTAATTATCGCGAGGAGTTCACTCAAAAACTGGAATGCTTTGAGCAGAATAAAAAAAAATGGCCGATATGTTGAAAAACATTTCAATTACAGCGGAAGACAATGAAAAACAAAGGAATTTGTGGAATCCCACGCAGTCTAGCGCTTAATATTTTCCAGCGTAGCCTTCACACGCGCCGGCGTCGCGCCCGCGATGCGCCCGCGACGCACCCGCCCCGCTCCATACATTACACGCGGCCATTCATTAACATTCCACACGTCGCATTCGTCAATGGACTCTACATTTTATTGGAATATTTTACTTTTACATTCACAGTGCAGTTACTAGGGTAACGAGACCTCGCATCAAGCATTTATGATCCCGCGAGCTGACCAGCGCCACGTTGTGTGGGCGGGCGGGCACATAGCGCAGTCACGCGTCGACGGGTGTCAAGTGTTAAAAAAGCTGCATTATTTGTTATGGTTTATTATTATAAATGGGAATTAAATGTAAACACCGATGGCAATTATCGTTTTAAAATTTATGGCGTTGTTATAATATTTTAATGTATTTGCCGCCATATTTTAAATTTAACTTTTGTATCGCAACAGAAAGCCAGCATTATACTTCGGGTCCAGGCGGTGTTCCGGGAAGTAAACCGGAGCGACCGCCGGTCGTGGCCCACACAGCGTATGGTTCGCTCGGTGGCTCCATTTGTGTAGTCGTCGACATGATCCTAACTCAACAAAAATAAATATAAACATACGTGATAAATGACTGAGCGAATGTCTGCCCACGCCGACGTTCTTATCTACTTGCATTACTTTGTCGATGTACTGCAATAAATTACATGATCAATCACAAATAAACCTTTGAAAATTTTATTAGTAAATGCTTATATGGACTTTCTGGTCTGAAATAAAGATCTGTTTATTGTTGCATTTTAACGCCTATAAATTTATATGTAACTACGATTATTTTTTACAAAATACCGTTTCTTTCAGTTGGCTGTAGCTAAGTGCAGCAGTGACGCCATCTAGTATATGACTCTAATACTAAATCAACATTACTAAATCGTAAAGTAAAATAACATTTAATTATCAAATACATGAAATAACGTTAATTTACTTAATATTATTTTACCTATTAAATTTAGAACAAATATGTATTCGTAGTCTCTTAATTAAATTTGTAACGATTTTATATTAAATTATATTTAAATATTAATGATTTTAATTTCATTAAAATAATTTTGTGCGATATAAAAAGCGTTGTAACGGAGTGTTGTTGTTAAAAAATTTTACGCTAGTGGCAGTACTTATATTTCCGTGACACAGTCCAATGACAATTGGTGACAACAAATGTCGGCGCAGTGACGTTGGGTGTCGGCTTCGCTGATAGTGTTGTTTACGGCGGCCTGTCTTATTATTACGCGAAATGCGTTATAATATCATTAATAGTGAACACACAAGTTAGTCAGAATGGGAAGTTTAAATATCGCAGAATGGTCTCCGGAGCAGGTGGCGGAGTGGCTGTCGGGTGTGTAACCGGCACGTTGTTTTGATTCAGTTGTTTTTGAGTGATGAGTCACAGGGTGTCCGTGCAGGTCTGGGGCCCACGGTGGCGAGCTACGCACCGGCGCTGCGGCAGCGCGGTCTGGACGGTGCCAAATTGCTTACCCTGCGCTGCGACGACCTCGAGTACCTCGGAATCCATATCATTGGCCACCAGGAACTGCTTTTAGAAGCGGTTGAACACCTACGAAACTTTGTACGTAACACTTGTTTCAATTTATTCAAAACAACAATTGCATGCATCGTATTTGCATTACTTTTTTCAGTTCATAGACAACTATAGTTTTCTATATAATGTTAATCCACATCTCTAAATTCAATTAAAACAATGTTATTTTACTTGTCAGTGTTAGCTATATCAAAAAGGTTTTGCAACATTCAGCCTGATTGTTATTACATAAAGGTTGTAGAGAACAGTGCATGGATTTACTGTTGCAGTACCAAGTACTTTCATGTGTACAAAACATAAGTTGTCAATAATATTTTCATTATGATATGTCGGAGAAGTAAAAAAGAGTGCACTTTATTGCACAATGAATCAAATTTTTATAATGAATAAAAAAACAACTATTAAAAAAAAAATAGAATTAGCACATAATTTTTATATTGAAAATTTACAAAAAGCTCAGCAGGAAGCTGTAGTTAAACTTAGTAAGTCTGCATATGCTTTATATATATCAACATAAAATGTTATGCTATTATCACTGCTTACTATGGAATAGCTGAACCCTTTTATGGTATGGTGTTGTTTTAGGGCGACACCATTAACAAAGTCATAGTGTTTAGAGTCCAAAAGCAATATATTAGATCTCTGTTTCTTTTAAATGCTAATGATATTTGCAAGCCATCTTTTAAACAATACAAATTATTAACTTTACCTTATTTTACTTAAAGGAAATAGCCATATTTGTGAAGTCCCTCCCACCTGGATCGTTTCAAATGTCTTCTTGTTATTATTACTAGGATTAGATGTGACAATAGCAAACTTTGCTTATATGTACTGCTAAGGCAATGTTGACAAGTAATTGTGTTCTGCAGTGCCCATCATTTATGTATAAATAACCTCTTAAAGCATTAAAAACATTGAACCTTATGATATTTTAAAGAATTTGAAAAGCTTTTGATTTCATAAGGTGTATTACAATCTGACAGAGTTTTCAATGGAACTAGATTTATAATAATATGCAATAAATCAAAAAGCGTTTTTCCTTTTTTTTTAATATTAATTTGACGAGTGTCGAATTCTTAGCAAACTTTCAATTAAATAAATATTTTATTTACTTTTGATGTGACATGATCAAGACACTACACACTTATTTAAGTCAATTTTTACCTTCTAAATAATTCTGACTTATAATTGTTACAAACCTACCTTCAATAACATAATTTTGCATACCATGATTTGGTTAAATATGCTTGCCTTAAATGATGTAATGTATATTTATCTTAAAATATGCACCGACAATGACAAGGCTAGAGGATGGATTTCTTTAAATGTGCTGGTGTCTGATATGGGTGTAGTGAAAAGTGTGTGTGCATTAGTTATGTCAAGTGGTGGCGAGCCTTATCCTCGAAATCCATATTATAAACTAATTTGAAGTATGAGGATAATTTGTTTATTACAGAATAAGAAAGAAATAACAGTGTCAACATATCGGAACTGTTGATTGCCAGTCTTTTATGCTTTATGTTAGTAATCACGGTAAATACAGAAAAACCTAATGAAATATTGTTACATTAATTTTATGGTATGTGGCAGCACTGTGGAGTGCCCATATATACAATGTATGCTTGATAAGTATGAATAGTTCTTATAAAAAGTAAATAATAATAATGTATGTTACCAAAACCAAAAGAAAGTTGGGAATGTAGGAATCTTTACATACTTGTAGCACATCTGTGCATTTGTCTTAGTGTTACAGGTAAGGTATCCTACAGGAAGACAGCCTGAACAAAAAAAGTGTTGACAAGAAATACAATTGCAAATGTCCCAAACAATTGATAAACTTGAATAATGTGTCATTTGTTTGTACGTCACTCATATTTCTTAGTTTATTATTCAAGGGCACTATGTTAGTTTGTTTGTTGTTGAAAACTGTTGAATTCTTGTTTGTGACTAACTGGTTGTAACATTTGTATAGATACATGTGAACACTTTTTTTGTCTAACTGGCTAATCTCGACAGACGCTGGGCTTAGCAGGCACCACTTGCTTTATATGTAGGACTGCTTTAGTTAATTTTTAGTGAAGGTGGAGCTTGGTGAAATCTCAGCTGGCTATAACTGCCAACATTCACAATGTAATGCTATAATATTATGCCTGTTCACAAAATTATGCATGTATGAGATGGAATGTCATGACATATGAGCATGATTCACTATCTGTCTGATTGTGTGTCAGTGGTGTGCCTGATTGCGATGAATGTTGCAGTGCCATTAGCTAGCAAGGTTAGATGACGATATGCTGCAGCGCCATTTCGAGGCGAGTTTTAAAACAAAGGATGATATAAATATGTAATATGGCATACTGTACTGTTGTGAGTGAAGCCATGTTGCAACTGCAGAACGTGCTCTTGGTAGCTTACATGTTTCATAATGAGGGAAAAAGAAAATAAGTATTAATAGAAATGCAAAAGTTAAGACTAGCGTTTATGTTAGGATTTAAATTTATCTCGTCCTCATCTCGCATGACAAATGAGAGTAAAGTATAATTTGATAGAGGTCCGCGGGGGCAACTTTTATACGGCCTATAGATGGATATAGGAGGAATCCTAGCAATAAATTAATATTAACCCCGAAGCGGTTTGAAGCTGCACGTAAACGTAAACGCGGTCGAGTGTCGGTTGCAGCAGTACGAGGCGTCGCGCGAGTGCGTGCAGCAGCTGGCGTTGCGGGTGTCGGGCGCGGCGACGTCGCTGGCGCGTGCGCTGCGCCACCACGTCGACGCGCGCCTCGAGACACACTCGCTGGCGGACGTCGCGCGCACCGTGCACGCGGTCAAGCCCCTCGTCTGCTGGCTCGACAGGCAACTATCTCCTTTACGTTTGATGCGCCATCCCATCTACTTCTCGCGAAACATCGACGGCACCTTTCATTGTTACAATAAAAGAAACCTCTATGGCATTGCACGTTCTGCAAACCTGCGTTTTTTGTAATTCGCATACTCGGCCCTGCTTTACAATGAATTAAGCATAGGCGAGTACGTGTTAATGCGCAAATGTGGGGCGGGCGGTGCAGGTGGGCTTGTATGGGCGCGGCATTGGGTGATCGCAAGGCGGCGTTGCTCAAGCTGGCACTGGAGGCGGCTACGTGCGCTCAACGTGACCGCTTCGCCGAGCAGCCGGCGCGCGCGGTGGCTGCGGCCGCCGCTGCCGCCGCGCAGCTCGCTGACTATATCATACAGGTATGAGCAGTTCGTACGGATGTGAGATTGTTCAAGACAGATTTGGGAGTTTAACGTTATTAAAGCACACCGTGTCGCACAGGACGTCTCTGACCCGATGATCCTGCAACCGGCGTCGCTGGACACGGTTACGCTTCGGCAAGGCTCGCGCGCGCTCGGATTCGAAGTGCTGCCGTCGTTCTGCGGTCACCACCAACTTGCACATATCCGCTTCGGCTCGCCGGCGCACGCGTCTGGCGCCGTACACGAAGGCGACGAGATAGTGCAGGTGCGGTGCAGCGCGCGCACTGACGTGAATCTTCGTCTCCGGATATTTAAGTTCGACAGCAAGCGGGGTAATTGGCGCGACCGCCTGCTTGCAGGTGGGCGCACGCTGCGTGATCGGGTGGAGTGGCGAGGAGGTGGAACGGTTGTGCGCGCGCACGGCGGGCGGCGCGCCCGGCGGCGAGCTGCCCCTGCGGTTGCGCAGACGAGGCGGGGCGCGCCCGGCGCGAACGCCGCCGCTGCATGCGCCGCGCCGCGCCCGCCGCCGCCTGCCACCCGTCGCTGAACTACGACTGCATAGGTACTCGTCTAAGCCCAAATTTTCGTTTTTCTATTATAATAAAAAAGATTTACTGTTTTTACGAGTACTTGGGTAGGTCTTTTATCCCCAAATTAGTGCTCGAGTTGTAACCTGAGTCCAGAGATCTCAGGTTTGTAGAGGTCCGCCACCAAAGTGAATAATAATATATTTGCTCCCTTTGTTGTATTCATTCCATTTAATGCCGTTGCTTTTGAGGTACTATATATTTTAAGATTTTATAATGTCCAACAAATTTTTAAGACGATTATGCTTGGTATATCATCATCAATATTAATAATTAATTCGTAAAACGATCTTTCCTATTCTAGATAACATTTGTCCCGTCATTACTTCTATCTTTAACAAATCTATTCATACTTAATCCTTTCCTTCCCTTTGGAAAAATGCGAACGTAATTCTTTTCCTAAAAAAGAAAACTCTTGCCTGTTTAATTATCGCCCTATTTCTTTACTCCCGTTTCTGTCCAAGGTTCTAGAAAGATTAATATCTAACCAACTTAGTCCATAACTTTTAAAACACAATCTTTTCAATCTCTTATAATCCGGTTTTCGTTTTGGCTATAGTACTACTACTGCATTGCTAAAAATCACCGATGACCTTCGTCATAGAACGGAATATCAAAAATGAACAGTAGTTGTGTTCCTAGTTTCTAGTAATGCCTTTAACACCGTCCACTTTGATATCATGTTAAGTACTCTACGCTCTCTTAACGTATCTTCGGTTGTTATTGACTGGTTTCATAGTTACTTGCTTGGCCGCCAACAGCGCGTTCAAGTGCAGAATGATTTCCCCACTTGGTTGAAAACTGTTGCTGGCGTGCCTCAAGGTGGGGTGTTGTCTCCAATCATCTTATCATCAATTCTATAACTCATGATTTGATTTTTTCTTACCATTTGTATGCTGACGATCTCCGAATTTCTCACAGCATTAACTCTGATCTTGCTAGTATTTCGAATTGGTTTAAATTGTATGGTTTGAACGTAAATCCTAAGAAGACACAATTAATCATAATCGGTAACTGTTCACTTCTCTCCAAAATTAACTGGTCCGGTGTAACGCCTAATATTCATTACGGTAACGTAATTCCTTATAATAGTAAAGTTAAGAATTTAAGTATTTACATTGACTCTTATTTATTGCGAATACCGCAAGTTAATGAGGCGAGTAGAAAGATGTATGGAGCTTTAAGCTCCATGAGCAGACTTCTCAATTTTTTTCCAACAGCCACTAAGGTTGCATTTGCTAATTCCCTTCTACCTATTCTCTATTAAGGCGATGTTTGCCATCTTGACTTAAGTGAAGCGCAGCTTGACAAGCTTGATTGTATTCAAAATTTGTGTATACGATTCATATTTGGTCTCCGCAGATATCATCATAAACATCTGAGAATTTCGCAAAAAACTTAAGTGGCTGCCAATCCGCCTTCGCAGGAATATTCACTTTGTTTTCACTTTATACAAGATATTGTTCAACCCCCTAACACCTTCCTACCTAAAAAATCAATTCGAATTTATATCCTACTGCTATATTCGTACTCTTCGCTCTTCAATAAATCTTTCTCTTCGCGTCCCCGTGCATTCCTCTTAATTTTGCCAAAACTTCTTTTCCGTCACGGCGGTCCGCTTGTGGAACTCTTTACCGAACCATATTACTCTATCGCCACATCCCTATTTTCTCTCAAAAGACACTCAACTAACTACTATCATAAAGTTTAAATTCTAAACTCCTATTTGTGCTCTTGCTTGTTTCCTTTATCAGATGCTTTAGTTTTTAATTATTTAGTGCATCACTATCTTTTCTTTGCTCTCAGTTTGTCTTCTTTTCCAATGGGTTGTCTGGCAGAAATTGCTTCCTGAGTAATAAGACCACCTATTGTATATTTATGTTTATGTTTAATGTATTCCATCCCTTGTAATTGGTGTACAATAAAGAATAAATAAAATATTAGTCCGTATCCGGCACAGAGGTGGACGTATACCTCTTCCATAGCACGCCAATGAGTACTATCTTTGGCCCTTTTTATTTAGTTCCTATCAGTCACTCAGCGTAGATCGTGGCTCCGTCTACTCCGACTGCGTCCTACATTGTGTGTGTGTTGTGAGGTGGTTCTGTTGTTATTGTTTTATATACATATCTAGAATAATATTACGTCCTTACATATACAATTAGCGTTTTGTACGGGAGGTATACTTTTTTGTAAAATATATTTAATTGATCAAAGTATGCACCGTTGTTATCTGTGCACTTTTGCCATCTCATAGGTAGGTCATTGATCCCTTTACTAAATAAACCATGGGAGCGAGAACCAGTATATTCTTTGAAGGCGGTTTGGACTGCCGCATCGGAGTTGAATTTTTTCATTGTAAGAAGTTGTCCGAGTTCCAGAAAAATGGTAATGTGTTGGAGCAAGGTCCGGGGAGTACGGTGGATGTCGCAGACATTCCAAATGTAGCTTATCTAACTTAGTGGTTGTTTGTTGTGCAGTGTGTGGTGGTGGCGTTGCGTTGTCGTGAAGCAGCAGTGGCCTAGAGCGATTGACCAATCTCGGTTGTTTAGCAGCTAGTTCCTCCTTCATGGTCTGCAGTTGCTGACAGTAGATATCTGCCGTAATCGTTTGGCCAGATTTTACAAAGCTGTAGGGAACGACACCGGCACTAGTCCACCAAACACTCACAAGTAACGTTTTCCGAGTCAATTTTCGTTTAGGGCAGGATTCGGCTGGGTCTCCAGGGTTCAGTCATTGCGACGAGCGCTTCCGATTATCGTACAATTTCCACTTTTCATCACATGTAATGATTCAAGTTTTTTTACTTCCCCGATTTGCTTTAAGCGGATGAATACAGTTTTGTCACTTACTCCGAAGCCTGCAGCTCTCTCTAAAGTGCTTTCTGATGAATCCCCTTCCACAATAGCCTTTAATTCTTTATTTTTCACTTTGGTCTCCGGCTGTCCACGGGGTTGGTTCTGAAGGTCGAAATTTATAGAATGAAAACGTTGAAACCAAAAACGTACCATGCTTTCTTTTGCGACACCAGCGCCGCACAACACATCATTAATCATTCGAGCTGTTTCTGCAGCACTGGTACTGGTGACACGGTAAAACTCGTACTCGTAAATATACTGATATTTCATGATTCATGATGAATTTGGAATTGTTAACCAAATAGGAGATATTGCAGATGAAAGTCAGTTCAGGTCAGTACGACAAAACGCTAATTTCATGTGTAAGGAGCTAATAGTATTAGTAAATGAACGACTGCGGAATTGAAGTACTTAATAATACATTACAGTTCTGTGTATAGATACGAACTCGAGGTGCCGCGAATGACTGCGGGCGAGGCTACCGGCGCGGAGCGGGGACGGCCGGAGCCCGCGGCGGAGGACGTGGCGGGAGCGGCGGGTGCAGCCGCTGCGGCCGGTGCGGCGACGGCCGGCGACGGGGGTAGTGTGGGTGCGGGCATGAGCGAAGGGACGCAGGGCGTGGCGGATGGCGGTGCGTCCTCGTCTGATGAGAGCGAGCCGCTGTCGCCGCCCGCCTCACCCACACAGCTGCACCTCGACAGCGCTAGGTGGGAGGGGCGCTGCTCGTGCTTAATGTTTTGGTCAATAAAATAATATGAGCTTTGCAGGTTATTGATAAGGCAAAATAAAATATTGTCGCAATGAACAGGATGTACATGGCGAGGCCGCGCGGCGCGGCGCGGCGACGGCACAGCGTGAGTGGCGGCAGCCCGCCCGCGCGCCGCCACCACCTCACCCTAGACCAGGTATTGCTCGACTCAAACAACAATATAAAAGTTACAGTGGTACAATATAAAAGTTAAAAAATTGAGATGTGATCCATCTACACAAACCGAGATATTCACTCTGTCAATTATGTTCTAAATCACAAGTTCCAAACAGTGGCGGCGTTGTAGCTAGTACTAGGGTAAAGAGACTCAACATCTTGTCTTCCCCCAACGGGTTCCCGCCTTGTCGTGGCAGAGGGGCCTAGTAACCGTGAACTGACACATGTTGAAGCATAGTGGAACCCACCCGGCCGGACCGCGGCGAAGGGTCGGCGGAAGAGGTCGCTCCAGGTTCCAGCACCGGTTGGATAACTGGAGTTCACCGGAGCGCCCGGGGGCTGCAGGGGCGGTTTTATGCTGCCCTATGTGGCCAGGCTGCAGGGGCGGTTTCATACTGCCTCTTACAGCCGAGGTGGAGTCGCGGAGGGAGTACCCTCTGCGACTAACCGGTGGCGCACGGGCGATGCGGCGGGGGTGGGGCCGCGGGGGAAGAGAAGTGTCGGTATGGCGATGCGCCATTCTCCCTATCCTCCGGGGCCGTTAATGGGTAGCGGCGGGCTCAACATCTCTCCGCCGCAGGGAGTCGGGAGAGGTTTTCTCACGTGGCTCCCATGGCCTCTGGGCGACTGCAGGAGGCCGAGCAGGGGGCGCGCAGCATGTTCTGGCGCGCCCTGAAAAGAGAGGGTTTATCGCTCCCTCTGCAGGTGGGGCTACGAAAGCGGCCAGCGCCGGCAGGGTCGCAGTTGCGAAACCGTTCCCGTGACCCTGCCATCAGGCGATGAGGCGGAACATCGTGGGGGTTTTAGTCGGTGCAAGTCTGACATAATCCGTAATTCCCCCCGCGAGGACGAATATCCGTAGGCAGTTCCGCCACATAAAACAAAAAAAAATCTTGTCTCAGACGACGAGCGTAATGTGGAGCATTATATGCCATCTTAACTAGCGCCACGTTGTTATGGGCGGGCGTATCACTTAACATCGGGTGAACGTCCCGCTCGTCTCGTCGCGTAAAGCCCGTCGTCGACGTATAAATAAAAATCACAAAACTAGTGTTTGACTTTATGCTGTTTTGCCTGTTTTTTTGATATTTTAAAAATGAAAGAAAACATGTTTTAACCAGTAAAATTAAATTGCAAGTGCAATGTATATTACTTTATTTAGCTTCAGTCAACAATGCGCTCAACTAGTCTAATTAAATAAAATGATGTTCTAGTTCTGGCAGGAGCTACAGCAGCGACGTTGCGCGCGCGGCCACAGCCCGCACGCGGCGCACGAGGCGCACGCGGCGCACGACGCGCATGTCGCGCCACACGACGCGCTCTACCGCCGCGACAAGGTAATGCAGGGCGCGGGCGCGGGTGCCGTACACTGCAATTGTAAGTAAATCCGAACGCAGTACCGTCGCATCACGGGTTTCCAGTTCCGCCCACATGTGCACTTGCTTTAACTTACCACTAGGCTGCCGTATTCTCAGCAGTGTTCGGTACAGATTACTTAAGTTTATTTTTACAATAACAGAAAATATGTAATAATGTCTGTAAATACAGGCAGTGTCGTACAGCACGGGGTTGGAATTGTCCCCGCGGCCGCGCACCTACCTAGGTGTGTCGCCGCGTGTCCAGCGTGCTGCCCCGCCTCTCCCGGTGCTGCCCACACCTACCACTCCACCCACGCAGCGCGGCAAATTGGATAAGAGCCACTCGACCCCGGCGTATGACTTTGATGGCTCTCCCCCAGACTCGCACCTCGCCCCTCTGACCTCGCAAACTATCCCGGAATCTCCTACGACTCCGACCGAGAGCCCTTCGATAGCTACCTCCGAGAAAGCGGGTCAGATTCTAGATTTTAAAAAGTCCAGCTGCCAAATTGGCGAAGCGATACTTCAGCAGCGTAGTAAACGAGGAGCCACCGGCGAGGAACTTGACGAGCCGCCCGACGAAGAGGCGCCAGAGGGTCAAGATACACTAGAGACCTTTAATCCTGTGGTTGTGGAGGGACGCAATCATGCTTTGATTAAGGTTCTCGTTGAGAACGACGAAATGAAATCATTAGAAGTTCGCGCCGGAGGCAGCAGCCCAGACTGCAGCCCGGCGTGTGTGACGCGTGCCGTCGTACCCAGGTAACACTTAATGTCACTGATTGTTAGAGACATGTATCGTTGTCAACACCAGGATGGTGGTTTGTACGTCCATTAACGTTAACAGACTAGCACAGCCGAACACGGCGGAGCGATACCTACCGCTGGAGCCTCCGTCGCGGCCGGCGCCCGCCGAGCGACGGACCCTCAACCCACAACCGCCCACTGAGTCATGTGCGGCGGCGCCGCAGCTGCACGCGTATTGCCCCGGGCGCGCCCGCGCCGCTCCTGTCCGAGACTCTCGTCACGTGTCTCCGCCGCGCGACCTGCCCGCGCCGCTCTGTAAAGGCAGTATGTTGTTCACTGTACGTTTATATAAACGCACGAAACCTGTGTGGTCACCACGCGTATCTATTCTGGTGGATTCGTCAATGGTTTTGTAGCCATTTTAACAGGTATGTGTATACAAAGATTACAGTATTCAAGCTGTGTCTGTGTTTGTGTTTTGCAGGCGCGTGCACGTCGCCGTTAACCTCCCCGCCGTCACTAGAGGTGCCGACGTACCCGGCGCGCCCCGCCGCGCCCGCTCTCGTCCCTGTCGCTGCCACACCTGCTACCCTGGCACCGCGGGTCATGCGGGATGCTCAGGTGGGAAGTTTTCGTAGTAAGCTAGTCAGTTGGATAAAGGTTAAGACTCGAGCATAACGAAAATCTGCAAGACTCTAATATCAATCGAGAACATATTCATCGCTTATACTTCATTTAAAGATTTCCACGTCAGGTAGAGTCTGGCAGGTTGTGGTCTACGGTCCTGCGATTCGTCGAATTTTGCACCAGTTCTTTAACTTGCGGCAGCCTATAAGGTGACATGTATGTAAAGAAGTAAATTCATCTAAAGGAGTGTGTGATTCATCTTATGCATGAGCAGCAATGGACTTGATTTATAGGTTTTATACGTGCTCTTAAGGAATCTGAAAACTGCGTAGGGCTCGCTTGTGCGACACATAACGAAACACGACATCCGGCTGGTGTCGTGTGAGCGACGGGCACTGCCGCCCATCAACGGTGAGGCGGAGCCGCCGCTCTCGCCGCCCACTCCCGCGCCCACGCCCGCGCTTGCTCCTGCGCCGTCCAGCACGCCCGGCGCCACGCACGCCCCACGGGCTCTGTTCCCCTCTTCCAAAACACGCAGCCTCAAAAAGAAAAATTCAATATTAGTCAGTAAGTTGTACATCAGCCGTTTGTTGACGACGCTTAAAAATTACATAAATGGTTTTTTAAATTAATTTAATCCTTATTAATTAACGCGGTTGACTTTGAAGGTTGTGAAGTATTGATTTTATGATACTTCGTAGAGCGACGCGAGGTGCCGGCGCGCACGGTGGCGGCGCGGGGCGGTACCGGCGGTGGCGCGGCGGGCGGTGGCGTGTGGCAGCGGGTGCGCGCGCGCGCCGCTCAGCAGCCGCGTTGGGCGCGCCGGCACTTGCTGCTCGCGCACAACCTGTTGTATGCGTACCGGTCGCCCGAGGTACTACGCTATTCTCTTTTACAGCAATTTTTTAAGTAATTTTAAGCAATAGACAGTTCGTTCACGTATAGCGACAGGTGACTGAACATCAATGTCGCCCGGTCGCTGTACTGTACGTGGTTTATAGCAATTAAGACGAATTGAAGAGCTTGCGGTGGTTTGATGCAGGGTCACCGCGCGGACTGCATGATCTACCTGGAGGGGTTCACGGTGTGCGCGGCGGGAGAGGTGAAGTCGCGCGCGAACGCCTTCAAGGTGTACCACACGGGAACCGCGTTCTATTTCGCGTGCGACTCGCGCGACGCTATGCTGGCCTGGATCCAGCTCATCCACCGTGCTACACTGCTACCCTCGCTTCTGCCTGCCAATAACGTGAGCTCGACGTAATGTTTTATTGTGCGATGTGCTATCTCAGAGCGTCTATTCACGCAGCGGCATTGCGTGTGTTCCGAGTGAAAGACATTGGACATCACAGATAAGTCTGCACGGAAGAGAATCGCTGCACCTTCTTACATCTGATGTGTTCTTGAAGGTAATGTCACCGCTGTTGTTAAAGATTAGTCGCTGTCAGGTAAGCTGCTCGTTTGTATCACCTTGTTAAAAATTTAATAAAACTTATACAGGAGGTATAATAAATATTGCAATGAAGTATCATTCACAGACCGAGCTCTATAAGCAGTTTTCCGAGACGGAATATTCAGACACGGAGTCTGACACCGAGGGAGCGGAGACGCGCGCGGAGCCAGTCGAGAGGGACAGGGATAGGGACAAGTCGAAGTTCGGTTCGCTGAAGAAGCTGACGCATCGCATGCATCGTAGCGAGTCACAGGAGAACGTTGGCCACTCATCGACGAGCCTGGACAGAAAATACCTCCGGTTTTTCTCCAGGAACAAGAGCAAGGACGAGACTAAGGCGAATAAAGTAAAAAAATCCTGTTAACCTTTAACAAGTTATAAAAATAACTTACCTCTTTGTCTGTTATATTCTACATTCAAGTTAAATCTTAATGGTATCTTTTCTTTTTATATTTTGTTTACGAACTATGACTATTAATTATGACAGATGTTCCGCCTCTATCAATGGTGTGCATCTGGAGGTGAGAACACAGCATAAAACTGGTTCATTGTCTGGCGACCTCATTTATAACCCTAAGTTTTGCTCACTATTGCCTGATACCGGTTTACTATAATCTCATTGAAGCATCGAGTTAGCGCTGCGGCGTGTTCCCTGCGCTTGGTTAAACAACGCCACTGCACTGGGCGCCGGACGCCGGGCACCGGGCGCCGGGCGTCGGGCGTCTGGCACCGGCTGCCATCCCAATGTTTCCTCTTTTACTTGTGCGAGTAAACTCTTCCTTAGAAGCGTTTATTTGAAACTAGCGGCGTTAGCGGGGTTATTTGCAGGCGAGTCCTAGTCGCGCTGCGCCCGAACCACAGCAGCAACCGCAGCCACAGCAGCAACCACAACAGCAGCTGCAGCCGCGGAACGCACCCATCGTCAAGAAGATTCCCAAACCGATCAACTACATCCACGCGTCTAACCCTAACCTACTGGACTTCGAGAAGAGCGACTTTGTCACTAAGCCTGCAATACAGGTGCTCAGCTATTATTCCATTGACTACATGTACTGGTGGTAGATCTCTGTAGGTAGAGACTAATTTGGTACCATCGCAATACCTGTTACTAGCGCCAAACAGTATTTTGCAAACGTTACTGTGCTCTGGTTAAACTGATGCTGTGGCTAATACAATTTCTGGGAAGATTTGACTTCTTATAGTTTCCGTATCGAGACGACGAGCGCAATTTGTAATAAATCAAAATTATCCTGCAGTTGGCCTGTCGTCGCACGCTGTTGGCGATCTCCTCTGGCACTGAAACGCTGCAACTTTCCGTAGCCCTCCCCCCTCAAGTTTAGGCATCGGCCATTATTCAGTTGTCCCATTACTTTACGAATTATACCCTCCGGTTTCGGAAGTGACTTGATTTTTTTGATTTTGGGTCCCTAAATGACGTACCACACAGTTAAGATTACTCAGGCAAAGTATTGAAAACAAACGGAGCGCTTGCTTGCTTACTTGCTCGCTTGCGGAGACTATCTTGAGTTTTTAGACTCTGCGCACAGACATAATCACGGTCTCTAATGGCAGCGTACTACTGCAACGTCTCATTTTCTACTGCACTGTCCTGGCTGTGCACGGAGTGTGGATGTGGTCGGGAGCCATGCGGAACATTAATTTAATAAAAAATGCCTGTTACCAGGTGCCTAAGCGTAAAGTGCAGAAGCCGGATAGCTTGGTGGGGTTGGTGACGTTGGAGCAGTTCATGCTGCAGCGGCAGGCGGAGGAACGCCAACAGGCAGCTGCAGGCCGAGTGCGCCGCGACGTAAGCTGTCGTCAATTATTATTAATAATATTTATTTCTTATCACTGCTAATTAGGTTTTGATATAACGTTGTATTGTATCCTTGTAGGTCTCTATTGCCAGAGACCGTCTATGTAAGTAGCAGCAGCCGCAGCGCCTATTTACCGCCAAACAGCAGTGCGCAAGCATTACTTTTTTCCGGTTTGAAGGACGTCGTAGCTAGTGAAGTTACTGGGGTAACGTGACGTAACATCTTACGAGTCAAGGCGACAAGTACAATGTGATGCTGTGCCTTACATTCTAACTGGTGTGACATTGTTATGGATAGGTGTATTACTTACCATCACGTAAATTTCTGGCTCGTCTCGACGCTTTGTAGAACAAAAAAGACCTCTAGGTTGGGATGAATAGGATGTAAAGATTACTGCTTCTGTCAGTCGACTTGTGATTTTCCTAAGCTACTTTATTACATGGTCAAGATCAGCGCGGGTCATTTACAAAGGTGCCACTAACCGCGCCGGGGCAGCTGCTTTTTCATTTAACAAGTGAATACACTAGTGGCGCGCACTGTCCGTTCAAACCACGGACCTCATAAAAACAAGATAAACTTACGTGATAATTGGCGTTGTGCGCAGGAGTTGCACAACCAGCTGGGCCGCATAGTACCCGACGTCATCTACGGGGAGGTGCGCGACGCCAAGCGTGACGACATGCACACGCGTGATGACATGCGCGAGGACGCGCGAGAGAACAAGCGAGTTGGCGACGGGTGAGGTTGACGCTATATCTATTGCACTTGGTGCTAATGAATCATCAGGTGAGCCGCAGGACGTCCCAGACGACATTGCGTTTGCGACACTGCATATCATTACGATGTGTTTGCAGTTCACCGACATCATCGGTTGAAAGAGCGAGCGAGAGGTGGGGTTAGTGGATGTGATGCTGTAGTCCACTGACTGACTGGACAAAGCTAGGAATTTATTGCAATGATATAAATGTCCGCATACCTTCGGGACCAGCATATTGCGCAGTGAACTGCTTCGTGATTATTGTTATGTGCGCACCACCAATCGAGTGGTGTACTGTATGTTATGTAACGCGGTGTTGTTCCGCCGCAGGTGCGAGAGGGGCGCGTGCGCAGAAAGCCGCGGCGACTGGCGCGATTCGCTGCGCAGGAACGACAAGGTGACGTTATGGGTCTTAAGTTATCAGCGGGCGAGTGGCGCAGCGTGACAGAACGCTTTCAGTGCCTCTTCGGCGGCCCTCGCGAGCGTGTTAACGATCAAATCAGCTCTCAACTTAGTTTCTTCAAGTTGTCTTCGTTGCCTATTACAGTCCAGTCCGCATGAATGATGAACCAGTCGACTTACAACGCGTAGACTTTACCGCTCACTGAATATGGATAAACATTAGGAGCACAATAAGAGGACAAACGCGTCAACAGTGCAATGGGTGGCCAAAACTTTAGAGACATTTACGGATTTTTTTGACAGTTTCTTTAACGTTTCATTTGTTTGAAATCAAATATTTCCAGCGATTGGTTTGAATTGATACTGATGGTCTACGTTGACTTTGCAGGTGCATTCAGGCCCCCGGCCATCGCCCGACAGGTGAGCAGCCATCAGCTTACTTTCGTATTTAACTTGGCGAAAAACCTAATTGGAAATTCACCTTGTGCTGAGCGGTGCACCAGCTATGTGCATGTCGCGCTTATCACTTCAAGATATGCATAAAATGTTACATAACGTTATCCACAACGTTTGATACCACCGCTACAACTGGGGAAGCACAGGCGCTGTCCGCTTGGACGGCATTTGCCGGGGGCACTTCCGATGAATACCCGAGGGGGCAGGAGGTGGTCGCCAACGGGCGGAGCCGAGCGCACGACCGCCGCTTCCATCCTTAGGCAGAGGAACCTGGCGCCGCGACCGACAAGGGCCGTCGGTCCGGCGCCCCCCTTAGAAAGGGTTCCTGGGGCGTATCTGGCGATGCGTCTCGTATTCCGACGCGTCGCCGCTTAGTGATAGGGATTTTGTCAATTGGGAGGGATGCTTCAGATTCCTCCCCGAGGCGGGCGAGTTCGATCCGGGCACCGAACGGGGGTTGCGGAAGAACTGTTTAAAGCGTTATCCCGCGACCCTCGTGCGTTCCTTGCGGATGTGATGGAATACCGTGTGAAGCTTTTTAGTTGGTTGGAGTCCGACACTACCCCACTACCGGCCCAGTATTGGTACGGGGTGTGCGTTCCGTTAGCGTTTTGTTACACACGTTAATATAAAAAAAAACCTCCGATGAAGACAGTTCAGGCCGTATATCGGCACTCAGTCCCTGACTAGCAGACAGCGGATACACGGGCAACGGGATTATATTTGTTGCGTTGTCGATGCCCATGGCTAACATAAATAAGTGATAAGTGACTCCTCATTCATCACTATGTGACGCTTGGCAAAGGTTACCACATCACATTGCACACATGCTGTAGTGTAGCGAAGGAGTTAGGTAGGTACAGTTTAAACAAAGACTTATCGCTACAGTGGTGCCCTAACTAAATTACTGGCGTGATTTTATGTATGAATAGACAAACAACGATTATAGATCATCATTAATATTGCTTCAGCTTTCAGGTGATGTGCAGTTAATTTGAACTTCACCGCTACTAATGCTGAAGTAATCTTACTTATACAATTATATGATCAGTTATGCGACATAGTATTACGTCCTTACATATGAAATTAGCGTTTCGTACGGGAGGAATATAAAATTCCTTTTGTTTTGTAAAATATATTTAATTGATCAAAGTATGCACCGTTGTTATCTATGCACTTTTGCCATCTCATAGGTTGTTCATTGATCCCTTTACTAAAAAAACCATGGGAGCGAGAATCAGTATACTCTTTGAAGGCGGTTGAGACTGCCGCATCGGAGTTGAATTTTTGTCATTGTAAGAAGTTGTCCGAGTTCCAGAAAAATAGTAATGTGTTGGAGCAAGGTCCGGGGAGTACGGTGGATGTCGCAGACATTCCAATTGTAGCTTATCTAACTTAGTGGTTGTTTGTTGTGCAGTGTGTGGTGGTGGCGTTGCGTTGTCGTGAAGCAGCAGTGCCCTAGAGCGATTGACCAATCTCGGTTGTTTAGCAGCTAGTTCCTCCTTCATGGTCTGCAGTTGCTAACAATAGATATTCGCCTTAATCCTTTGGCCAGATTTTAGAAAGCTGTAGTGAACGACACCGGCGCTAGTCCACCAAACACTCACAAGTAACGTTTTCTGAGTCAATTTTCGTTTAGAGCAGGATTCGGCTGGGTCTCCAGGATTCAGCAATTACGACGAGCGCTTCCGATTATCGTACAGTATCCACCTTTCATCACAAGTAATGATTCAAGTTTTGTAACTTACCCCGAAGCCTGCAGCTCTCTCTGAAGTGCTTTGTAATGGATCAGCTTTTACTTCATTTTTCACTTTGGTCTCCGGCCGTCCACGGGGTTGGTTCTGAAGGTCGAAATTTCTAGAATGAAAACGTTGAAACTAAAAACGTACCGTGCTTTCTTTTGCGACACCAGCGCCGTACACATCATTAATCCTTCGAGCTATTCCTGCAGCACTGGTACTGGTACCACGGTAGAGCTCGTACTCGTAAATATACCCATATTTCATGATTCATGATGAATTTGGAATTGTTAACCAAAGAGGAGATATTTCAGATGAACGTCAGTTAAGGTCAGTACGACAAAACGCTAATTTCGTGTGTAAAGAGATAATATTAACCAATAGGTCGGGCTTTATTAGAAATAATTTTGTTCGCCAGATGGGTAACGAGCGGCGGTTCAGACGCCGATGCGGGCGGTGCGGCTGCGGGCGGTGCGGCTGCGGGAGGGCCGGGCGTGTCGCGGTTGCGACTCATGTTCGGCGGCGCGCGGCAGGTGCGTTGTTGCTGATCACTTTGTTATTTTAACTTTGAATGTCAATGTATGCTCGTGATGTCGTAAAGTGCATTGTGTGCGTGATGCAGGACAGCGGGCGCGGCGCGTACCCGCACCTGCAGTGCCCGCCCACGTTCCAGCCGGAGAGCTACTCGCTAGCGCACGCGGCGGCGCGCCGTCCTGCGCGCCCCTCCCACTCTGCTCACCCCGCTCACTCTGCTCACCCTGCTCACGTTGCGCGCTCGCCGCGCGACTGACGTACAGGTACTACACACGGTCTCAACTAGCAATGTTTTTATAAAAAAAAGATGAACAGGTATACTTATTTGGCAGCTAACATCAGAAACTAACCGCTTATACCTCAATAGTATTTAACTACATTAAGTTAAAAAAACAGTGTGGTTATTTAATGCCATAACTTAAGTAAAAAGTTTATTATGGCAGGTCCCACGCACAAACCTGAACACCCACATATATTAAATGCAATGACTTCCATTGAAGAAGTCCGATCGCCGGATTGTGTGGAATGCGCTGTTCCAGGCGATTGGTATTTATTAACAGGGTGTGCAGAAACTGAGACATTTGCAACTAGCCTGTCTTGCCTCCAGTTGTTGGAGACTGCGGTGCGTCCACGTACAGCTGCATCCGCCATCTGTTATGGATATATGTAATGAATATGTGTACGAATAACTGCAGTCGCTTCATCCGCAGAATGCAGGAGGCGCGACCGAGCGGAGGGCGCGCGCCCACGGCACTGCCACCGCCCCCGCCCCGCCGACGGAAGTGGAGACGGCTGAGGGGGTTGCGTGCAGCCCTCGTGTACCAACGGCTCAATGGTTTCCATATAAACAATAAAAGGGTCATATCAATGTTAACATTAAGACGAAATTCATCGAATACATGTTTTGAGCTGTTCGTCGTGCGGCAACCGAGCGACGAGTACCACTCATACCAGTCGTTGGCGTAGCTGGTGCTGCTGGTACGGTTGGTGTCGCCTCACGCTGCAGGTTCACAATAATTGTATGGAGCACACTTATGATCGGTCGAGAGTGAGGTGACACTACTGATACGTTGGGGTGTTTTTTTATGTGCAGATTAATGTCTTTCTGTACATTGATAAATTTTAACGTGATAGATTTAAGAATGACTAACGGAATGGAAAACAAGTGCGTACGAGCAGTAATTGCACGGCCTACCGCCATCCACCGCCAACCACTGGTGACCTGCCGCGTTGACTGGGCGCGGTGACACACTGCCTCGAGCAAGATCTTGTGACTGAAAGGATTAGCCGTCCGATATGTTTGTGTTTGTATGGAGCATCGCCCGGGGCCGAGCGGTCGCGCCGCGTCCTCGCACCGGTGCCCGTCACGCGCTGCGACGTATTCGACGGCTACGGCCTGCACCTGGTTGCGATTGACTTTTAATAAGCTGAACCTGTTATGTATGGGGTGTGTCGCCGTGTATTTGCAGCAACAAGCGGTGGGTGCGCCCGTCCGCCGACAGAACGCAGTAAAGTCTATCACGATACAGAGGTATATCTATGTTTAAAAATTACTTAAAATGTCTTTACATGTAGTGAAAGTAAACAGTCCAGTCGCATACAAATCGGTGTGCGCGTGCGCGCTGGTGCTCCGCTCCATTCTAAAGAATGTTTCATAAGTATTTATGTATTGCAGAAAAATTATTTTTATATTCTCATAACTCGTCGTCCATTTGCTGTACAAATATCTAATTAATAGTAAAGATAGCATTTTACTTGTCGTGTACATTCTGAGTGCGACTGTTAGTTAGGTGCGTGGCGGGAGGGCGGCGCGTCCCCGGCGCGTCCCCGTGTTTGTACCCCTGACCCCCGCTCCCCGGCGCGGCGCTCCCGTGATGTTTTATCGAATCAATTTTATACAATTATATTTTGTTAGAGTGACGCGTGACGGTTTCGCAGCAACAGTGTGAGAATATTTTAAATGTATGTAATATTGTATTCATTGAGCGCGCCGTCGCCATGTAAGAGAATGCCAAACTAGATAATTAGCTGTCATTGTTTGTGTAAACAGATTAGTATTTTACTGAAATGTAAACTACTAGACGCTCCACGCAGGTGTCCAAACAATGCAATCGTAATATATAAATACATTTTATACAAACGCTTATTTGTATTGTTTTTTTTCTGCTGTGAACAATTGTGGTCCCTCTACACACTTATTAGTAATTTTATGTTAAAATTGGTTTAAATGAAAAATGAAAGCTCCGCTAGTGTCTGCCCGTTGAACCTCGTGGTGACAGTGGCGGCAGCGCGGCCGGCGGGTAGTGCAACTGTGCGCGAGCAGTCAGTTTGTGGGCTGTGCAGCAGCAGCAGTTGCACAAACATATTTTCTTATGAGAAGGCTTGTTACGTCATACCAAAATTAGTCTGTGTTACTTTGAGGTGCGAGTACTGCACAACAGGTTCACAGTAGTTTGCACATACGCTTGTAACAGATGCGGTGATGCGCTCTAAGAAAAGATGTGATGTTAAAAAAGTTTTCACATATTGCAGTTGAGATTAACCAAATATACGAAAATACAAATACAATCAATTATTAAACAAGCAGAAGTTTCCCAGTAGTGCCACCAACCCGCGAATAAGATTCCTCGAGTCTGCAGTCGGGGTGGCACGGGTCCGCCTGCTGAAGCGCTGCACGCTCGTTCACCATGTTTACTAGCTACAGAAAAGTATAAATTTGGGCATATTATTAACACGCGCTACCTCGCCAGCGGAAATAATCCTTGTGGAGAATGGATATACAGGTTATCCAGTAAATCCTTCCTATCCTAAAACCACCAGTAAATAATGCCAATGTAGCAGTTCTAAAACTTTATTTCATTTGCGGTTCAATACCAAAGGATCGCGGAGGCAGCTAATAATAAAAGCCACTGTAAGTATGGAACATGTCCTTGTGCGTCGCTCCTCAGCATCCAAGCAAAGGCGGACTCATCCGGCCAGATGTACATGCGTCCGGTGCTGCGTGTACAGCTGTACAGCGGTACAGCGCAGATTAGCTACAGTGACGTCGCGTGCGCCGCTCCGCAGGTGATAATAAGAAATTACGTCTGCCAGAAACCTTCGTAACAACAGCAATGTTTGCTTACTCTGTGGGAGACGAGCTCGCTGACCGCCTGCCAATCACAATCACCGCGGCTTTATTCTTCATTAAATGTTGTTTACTCCCTTGGACATTTTCAGAATTGAAGTTAAATGGTTGAAAACAGTTAAGATGTTACTTGCAGGGACAGAAGGCAAAGTTATTGTCTGTAACAACGCATCCGCCGGTAGTGGAGAGGGTGCGCGAGGGCAGCGATTTTTATATAAGCACACTTTTCTGTAAAATAATTACTACACCCAGTTCATTTAGAGGCAAAATATTTAAAGTTTTACTAAATAGAATTTACTGTCGATTAGTCCTTGGTATCGAAGACGCTCTAGGTAAAGTACAGTAGTTTGCAAACATTACTGTATTCCAGTTTGGAGGGTGTTGAAGCTAATGAAATTATTGGGGTACATCTTATATCAGGTGAAGGTCCCGCTCTTTTCGTCGCTTCGTAGAATAAAAAAAATATTACTGTGAACTTCGTAAAAGTACATAAACTCTTAAAAGGAGAGAATACATGACACTAATAAGATGAGCAGCTCGAGTAGATTACATTGTCATTGTTATCAAAATTGTTCACAGCTGTGCCGGAAAGCAATGGGAGGGTGTCTGTCGCCGCGCCCGGCGTCGCACGCAGGTGCTGGCAGGTATAGGGGCGGAGTTTCGATTTATTTAGTTTACGCGCTAAAAAACTTTACTAGTGCCATAAAATATTTACTGTAATGATCGAAGTTATAATAAAAAAAAACTTGTAATATTTTAGTTAACACGCGCGCGCGGGGCGTCCGTAAGATTTACCACCTCCTAAGGCCCACCCTATACGTGCCCTCCAGATGGTGCTAAAGAGCAACAACGCCGATTCATAAGCGACGGTTAAGTAACCTGTCAACGGCTACCACAAGCCGAGAAGTGTGCAGTTAGTGACTTTCTGAAAAAGTGGTTATGGTGCCTTGTGAAAGTACTATAAAAAAAATTCCCAACCCCTTTTTTAAATGAAATGGCGCAAAATATGGAATGTGTTACATCGTGCCATCTGGCTGACCTCCGGCGCTCCCCGGTACTCGGGCCGGAGAGTGGGAAATTTGCTACCGAAGACCTCAATGAAGTAGGTGACCAGGCTTCAGTGTCTGTTAATGCTACTGGAAACAAAAACAAGAAGAAACTAGTGCAGCAGGCCTTTCACCCAGGATTATTTACCAAGGCCAAGAGTATGTCCATGAGCAACATACCAAACACCCAAACCAAAGAAAGCTCCTCTCAGCTGGATGCTGAAACGCAGCAATCAGATTTAGAAATAGTCATCCAGTGCTCCCACATATCAAAACCACCAGACTGGCAAAGAGTTTCCATGTTACGCCATCCAAAAAATAGAAAATTATCCTCCACACCTTCTCCCGAATTAATAAAAACAACAAATAACTTTTGCGGACTTCCGATAGATCAGCCGGAATATAGGGCGAGAGATGCAAAAGAGAAGAAAATTAATAAACCTCTCCCTATAGTCTTGTACGGAATTGAGGATGTTCATAAGCTTACTGAACTCCTAGACACCGCAACAGATAGATCTAATTTCTCTTATAAGATTATTAGCAGAAACCAACTTAAAGTTTTATCAGTGGACTTGGTGATATACAAGAAGGTAATAACTGTTATGCGAGAACATGGACTAATAGGACACATCTTTAATAGAAAAGACCAAAAATGCTACAGGATCGTTACAAGAAATCTCCATCACACTACTCCTACTATTGCTATCAAAGAGGCTATTGAAGAGAGTGGCAACACTGTAGTAAGCGATATTATTAATGCCAAATTTGGTTCCGACAAAAAACCCACTTCTATCTTTTTCGTAAATTTGCTATAAGATCCTAATAATAAAGCTACTAGGGATATTAGATTTATATATCATCAAGCTGTTACTATTGAAGAACCCAGAAAAAGATCCACTCTAGTGCAATGTCAAAGATGTCAGCAAATAATGCAAAAAAAAGCAAAAACTATTGTATGAAACCATATCGCTGTGTCAAGTGTGCTGGACCGCACAAAACTTCGGAATGAACAAAAGTGGATCGCAGTAGACCTGCTTTATGTGCGTTGTGTTTAGGATCCCAACCAGCAAATTATAAAGGCTGTGAGGTATACGAGGAAATCCTGTCAAGGAAAACCTCACAACACTCACGACGTAAACATAAGCAATTTTAGTGTAAACCTCAAAAAAATAAGGGAGAAACTGATAATAAGACATCTGTAAATCTAAATAAAGAGGAAAATGAACCGCTGCAGGAACAGAGGAAAGTACATGAGCACAAATCGTATGCCGGTACGGTCAGATCAAAGGTACATTAACATAATACAATCCATCAACCAGGCTCCGAGAAAGTCATAGAACGAATGTATAGAAAACAATCTCAAAAGATTGATACTGTGTTACAGGAAACGAAGACCTTACTTGAACTCATTGCAGTACTAGTCTCTAAGTTAGCAAAATGACTGCACTAAAAATAGCTACATGGAATATCAATGGCTTGGCACCCAACATCGATGAAGTGGAAATCTTGATCCGTCTACATAGTCTAGCCATTCTCCTAATTTAAGAGACACATGACGACCAGCAGCGCGATAAGAATTAAAGGATATAAGATCTATTTCACAAATCATCCAGACGGTACAGCTCACGGCGGGGCAGCGGTGATAATTAAAGCCACTGTTAGACACCATGTGATACCAAACTACTGTACCGAACATATCCAGGCTACCACAGTAGCAGTCAGTGACAGAAATGGAGATTTTAATGTATCATCAATTTATTGTCCCCCGAAACATAAAGTAAGCGAAGCGCAGTTTCATGACTACTTTGTAAGCTTGGGATACAGAGAACCAACACGCTGGCCCACAGACCAGAACAGACTGCCAGACGTTCTAGACTTCTTCATCACAACAGGACTGTCTCAACTTTTTTTAATGTCGAGTCATGTCTCGATGGCTCATCTACCATGTTCCTGTATTATTGACAGTGACCGCGTCTATCGTGTTATACGTCGCACGGAGACTAGGCGTGAGGACGTCCCTCTCGTCCAGAGAGGGAAGGTGCTGGACTTAGCGGGGTTAGCCAGGATGCTTGCGGAGGTCTTCCCGGAAGATAACGCCTGGGAGGACAATGCGGACCACTGTGCTGTAAGAGCTAAGTCCAGTGAAGGCAACGAGGGGGGCCATGATGATTCATGTGAACCCTCCTTCACGATGGAGGAGCTCCGATGGTCCGTGTCGACCTTCAATGCGAAAAAGGCTCCTGTCCTCGACGGACTCACTGCCGACATCTGCCGGGCGGCCATCGCCGTGGATGCTGCGCTGTTTCTTGCGCTCTCTAACCGGTGTCTTGCTCTCGCCTACTTCCCCAGGAGATAGAAGGAGCCAGCGGTTGTAGTAGCCCGATAAGGACGACTACACGCACCTGAATTCCTACCGGCCCATCGGACTCTTGCCCATCATGGGCAAGGTCCTGGAGAAGATGATGGTCCGGAGGATCGGGGTTTTCTTTTTTTTTATTTTTTTTTTATTTACGTGTGTAACTAAATGCTAACGGAACGCACACCCCGTACCAATACTGGGCCGGTAGTGGGGTAGTGTCGGACTCAAACCGACTAAAAAGCTTCAGACGGTATTCCATCACATCCCCAAGGAATGCACGAGGGTCGCGGGATAACGATTTAAACATTTCTTCCGCAACCCCCGTTCGGTGCCCGGATCGAACGGGCCCGCCTCGGGGAGGGATGTGAAGCATCCCTCCCAATTGACAAAATCCCTATCACTAAGCGGCGGCGCATCGGAATACGAGACGCGTCGCCAGATACGCCCCAGGAACCCTTTGCAAGGGGGGCGCCGGACCGACGGCCCTTGTTGGTCGCAGCACCAGGTTCCTCTGCCTAAGGAGGCAAGCGGCGGTCGTGCGCTCGGTTCCGCCCGTTGGCGACGAGCTGTCTGCGCACTGCGACCGCCTCCTGCCCCCTCGGCGTCCGCTCTCTGTGATGCTCGGTCTCTCGCTTCTGCGATATAACGATATCGCAGAATCGGGATACCGCGTCCCACGACGCCTCGCTTCCGACCATGGTCCGTACCACGGCCGGCAGCGAGAGGTCAGTCTCTATCGCCGCAACGAGCGCGGCCCTATCCTCTCCCCATCGCGGTCAATCGGCACAGGTGTGGGACGATGTGTCCACCGGGTGTCCACACTTGTCGCACGCCTCGTCCGTCCTAATACTACAGTGACGCTGGTGCAGATAGCTCCCGAAGCAACCGTGCCCCGTGAGTATCTGCACCAGGCGGGCTGCCTCCTCTCGGGGGACTCCTCGCCGGCGTTCGAGCTAGAGGGCGCGGGTCGTTCCCGCCGCTCACTTTTGTCGAACTCCGCCCTGAGGTTGGCCAGTTCCTTCCGGAAGTCGGCCACCTAGGCGCGTAGGCGTGCGTTTTCCGCCTGCAGCTGCCGCGTCTCATCTGTCACCGTGAGAGACCCGATGGCCGCCACGGCCGCCTTGATGGAGGCCGCGGCGTCCTTCAGATCCCGCACGAGATCAGACTTCAGGTTCTTCGATTTGCTGGCGATCGTTGCGATCAGCTCAGCGTCATCGAAGACGCCCTTCTGCAGCATGGCAGCGGACTGGTCGTCCGCAGTCATTCTTGGCTCCAGCGCCGGAGACCGTGCGAGCCTCCTCTCCCGGCTTTGGCGGTACCTCGCCGCGGTCGCGGCGATTTCCTCCTCCGCCTAGAGTTTCAGCTCTTGACGCCTTTCGGCGTCAAACGCGGCCTTAGCCTTGCTAAGGCTGACGTATTTACCTGTCGTGGCCAGGCGCCCACGACGCTCCGTCTCGGCGATCTCGGTGGGCTTGTCGTCCTCCTCGGAGGAGGCTGACAAGCAACCCCTGCTGGGACGACGTCGTTTGCGGTCCTGCCAAAAGCGGGACCCGCCTGACGCCACCGTAGTGAGGCTGCAGTCGGAAACCGAGGCAGCCTCGTCGTCACAAATCGGGGTAACGGGGGCCATGTCGACATCGACTACGCCCTCGTTGTTATGCGGCTCGAAGCGCAGCCGCTCCAACACCACCTGCGCTTCGGGAAGCGCAGTCGGTGTTGGCGCGCCTTGCGCTAGCCCGTCTAGTCCGGTTTTTTGGCCAGCGCCCGTCTGCGGGCGCGGCACTGTCGTCGCTACAGCTTCGCTGCATTCTATGCTCTTCTCACACACTCCTCCCTCTCCGAAAACAGTGTTGCCCACCCCAGAGTACGGAGGGCAAACGGCGCCGAGCGCCGTGTGGGATTCCCCACCCATAAGGCCGGGACCCACCTGGGTAGTCATGTCTTTTCCACTGTTATTCATTGTTGTGTTGGGTGCTGATCCACAGCTTTGGGCGCTAACGACCAATACCTTTGGCCATTCGTCCCATCGGCACGCCAGACCTTAGGATTGGGGTAATTTGAGGAGAGGTTTTCTTCCTCTTGACTTCGGTCGCAATGACCGCAGTCCCCGCTCACGCTCGGGGTGTGCTATAAGCGGGCTACGGGTGCGTCCGACGTGGCCTAAGCCAACAGCCACCCTAAGGGCGGACTCGCCGCGCGACTCGACTGCTTGCACGGAAGAGCAAACTGTATCCTCGAGGGAAAATTCAGTTTTCGCTTCCGTGGGCGATGGGTTCGTCACTTTCCGACGCCCGTGTCGGATTATTAGCCGTCCTATGTGTCCTATGCCCGAAAACATAAGACAACTTCCGTTGCCCAGAGTGCACCAGTCCCAAGAGATACCCTTACCTTTATGCCGCAAAGGTGTACCGAAGACTCCCTGTATGATCTGATCCAGCACATACGAGCTCGTTTGAAGGAGAAGGAGGTCGTTGTGCTGGTATCATTGGACATAGAGGGAGCCTTCGACAACGCCTGGTTGCCTGCTATACGGTGCAGACTGGCGGAGACTCGTTGCGGAGAGTGCGCCAGGGAGACCACCAAGGGGTGCGTGGAGGGATCCGTGGGCGGGCCAACCTTCTGGACCCTCCTCCTCAATCCACTCCTGGAGGAGGTGGCCAAGAGCGGGACACACTGCCAGGCGTTTAGAGACCGGGAACATCACGAGAAAGGCAAATGCGGTATTCGCCGATGTTCACGGTTGGGGGGCCGAAACAATCTTCGGTTCGCATCTCCCAAAACTAAGGTGATGGTGCTAACCAATTAGCTGAAGTACGACAACCCAATATTGAGTATGGGTGGAGAGCCCCTTTGTCGAACTCGTGAGTTTCGGATACTGGGCCTCACAGTTGACGATAGGCTCACGTTCAACACGCACGTGAAGAACGCGAGCAAGAAGGCTCAAGGGCTCTATCGTCAACTGTGCAGAGCCGCAAAAGTATCATGGGGGTTGAACTCGGAGGTTATCAGAACGATGTATCTGGCGGTGTTGGAGCCGATCATTTTGTATGCAGCGAGTGCATGGGCGCCGGCGGCTAAGAAGCTGCTCGTCCGAAAGCAGCTCGATGCGGTTCAGCGTGGTTTCGCGCGGAAAATTGCGCGAACTCACCAAACCGCGTCGTTGCACTCGGCCCTAGTACTTGTCGGGTGTTTCCTCTGGACCTTCGGGTCCAAGAAGCGGCCACTTTATTTGAGGTAAAGCGCGGTCACTCTCGGGAAGTGCTAGGAGACCGGGAGCTCGAGGTTCCGGCCAGCTACCTGAGGCTACCACACCCCTCTGAACAGGTTGGTGTGGAGTTCTCCTGCTTGGGGTAAAGTGCGGAGGAGGTTCAACTTGCCACCTCGGCTGTCGACTCGGCCATTTACACCCACGGCAGCCGCATCGACGACAAGGTGGGTGCGGCGTTCAGCGTCATGCGAAACGTCGCAGAGGTTACCAGCAAGAAACTAAAGTTGGGCAACTTCTGCACTGTATACCAAGAGGAGCTGCTGGCATTAGCGGAAGCGACGGGGTACGCGGCCAGCGGGTCGGCGCAGTCACGCGCCGTACTTAGCGACTCGAGGTCCGCCCTTGAAACAGTCGCAAGATCCGACATCCTCCACCCCCTGGCGCTCAGAATAAAAGAGAACATAATGAAAGCGCGGTCAAAAGGGACGTACGTAAGGCTATTTTGGGTGAAGGCGCACGCGGGGATGGAGGGTAATGAAAGGGCGGACCAACTGGCCAAGGAAGGGGCCCTGAAGGATAAAAGAAGACCGGTATACGAGGATTGCCCCTTTTCCTTCGTCAAGCGTCAGCTCAGGCTGAAGACGCTGAGTACCTCCACAGCTTCAAGCTCAAGGAGAGTCCCGCGTGCCTCTGTGACCCGGCGGTGGACCAACCGTGGTGCACATCCTCACTTCCTGTCCCTTATTTGGGAAAGAGAGATGTGAGTGTGAAGTGGAGACTGGAAGGAAGATAGATATCGGAGTCATCGCCTCTCTGATGAGTGAGGATGAAAGTCATACCATATTTCTGGAGTATTGTAGGAAAATAATAGGAAAAGTGGTAAAAATGTAAATAAATAAATAATAAATTGTAATAAATAAATAATGGTGTTTATAAAATTGTAATATATAATGATAATGTAAGAATAAATAAAATTGTAAGAAGAAGAGATCAAGAAGGAGAAACCATGCTACAGGGATGTTTCTTTTTAGGCTATATCCAACTCTCCGTGGTTTATAAAAACATCGGAGATTATGAGCACCTCAAAATCAGGACTGTTAAAGAGGAGATCAAGACCTGGAGTATGAAATACAGAAAAAGGCTAGAAATGCAACCTAATAAGCTTGCCACGCAACTAACCACACCGGACCGAATAAACAGGCTTAAAAGGCGACAAATCCTAAGTCTTAACGGACACGGTTGACAGAGTGGAGCAGTCTCGATGGAGATTTTGCTGACCGGCTAACAGCTCTCAACACGTCTGCTCATAGTCTAGCTGACTGATTGCAAGATAAAGACATAAAAAAACACGCACGCGCCCCGCCGGCGTGGCCCGCGCGCGCCCACCGCCCGCCGCCACTGCACACGTTTCCGAAAGACTCATGCCTTCTTCAAGGATGGGGATTCTCTCTTCGCAATGGAGGAAGACTTTGTCTAATCCTTCGCGGAAGTTCTTCGCGACCCTTGGTTCATGTTAATTACCAATTACAGTTACCGATACAGGCGAACGTGGTCGGAGAATGGACCCGAACTCTTCTTTAATGCCGGAGTAGATTCGCCAGAAATCAAAAAATCCAGACTCACAATGTGAAAATCCGCCGTCGGATATTTACACGACGTGTAGTACACTATTTTAAAAATGTATCGGATAACTTGTAAAAGTTAAAGTGACTACCAAGCGATCAACATCATCGGTGAACAGATGATCTCCCGCGCGAGGGGCGTCAGAGCATGTCTCCGTAACATCCAAAAGTTGCAATGTGTCCTGCGCAAGCACGTCGCGTGCGCGGTGTTGCACGTGCTTGCTGGTTCAGTTGGCGGGCACGTTGCTGCTGCCGCTGCTGCTGGCAGGTGGCAGCCAGCAACCAGCACGGCGGCACGGTGGGGAGGTGTTCGATCAACGCGCAGTCGTTGAGTGCAGTCGCTCACTTTATGGGTGTTTGTGCAACAATGTTTGCATTACGAATGAATATAAATAAACAAGTTAGTGCCGGCCATGTGCGTTGAGGAGCGACGGATCGGCTGACACTTAATTGAATTTGCAAAAAACAACCCCCATTTGCATTTATAAATGATTTATGAGCGAGCTGTTACTGGGGAAAACATTACGCGTGATTGTCGCTTAACCGAGCTCCGGCGGACAGCCCCGTCCCGGCCCCTACCCGCCCCGCGGCCGTCACGGTTCTCTTCTCGTTATATACACACACACGCACGCACTCACGCACGCACGCACGCACACACAGTGACGTGTTGACTGAAACGTTGCGGTTAATCGAAATGAGATATATATGGAGGAGCAGCTCGCCGCGCTGCTTCCGCGCTGCTGCTGCGGCCAGGGCGCGAGCATCGGGAGCGCGGGCGCATTGTTAATTAATAAAAGCTCCGTCACCAGTAACCGCTGCACCACGAGTAGCATCGAACTGGCGATAGGGTGGCGAGGGCGCGCCCGGGGGCTCCGACATTGTTGCAACTAATACAAACATTGTTAAACTAAAGTACATTCTTTTTCTAACCCCTTCTAAAATGCAAGCAATTGAAACGAAGTCAAAAGTGACTTCCGTTGCTGCGCGTAGTAGCGAACACACGGGCAGTCGCACTTCCGGCGGGCCGGGGCGCCGCGTCGCGCAGACCTCCGGGGAGGGACGGCTCGCTGAGCCGGGGCCCTCGGATATATATTCAAATAGGCAAAATACTATTTGGTCCCACTGAAAATCACGTGAAATATTAATTACAGCATTAGTTGAAGTGAAGTGTGTGCCGAGGAAGCGAAGGAACTAGCATCATCATTGTGTTTACACCAGCCGTGAATTCCATGCCGCCGTCGGGTTCCTGTGCCCGCGGCGCTGGCGGTTGGCGGCTGGCGGCTGGTGCCTGGTGGCAAGCGGCCGGCGGCTGGCGCTGCTGCGGCGCCGGACGTGGCGCCCACGAGTAACACATCTCTTGCGAAATATAAATGACATCATCGGGAGGGCGCCGTGTTAACTAACTTAGCTCAATTATCGGGAATTAATAAAGGAAATTGCTTCCTTCTCGCGCAGGGGGAGGACTCCCGGCGCGCAATAAACAGCGCTCTTACCGGGTAATTGATTTCTCTCCGCATTCTCATCGCCAATCATGTATTTCCTCATCCAACGTGTTCCCACTGCCGGTCGCGTGAGACCCCAGCGCGCGCGTACCAGTGTCACCTATCTGTGATGACAACCAGTTCGTGGTCAGTGTTATGATTACAATGTCTGTTGCCATCGACGCGAGCTGTGACATCTGATTCCAACGGAAGCAGCTCTGCGCTGACGCCGCGGATCAATTCGTTATTTCTCAAAGTACTTTTACTGGTGGTAGTGTCTCTGTTGCTGCAGGCCGTCTGGGTAGGTACCATCGCAGCGCCTGTTGCAGCCGACAAACGGTGGTATTACATTAATGTGTTTCGGCTTGAAGAGCGTTGCAGCTAGTGTAACTAGTGCAGTAATGAGATTCAACATCTTGTGTGTCAGGCGACGAGCGCAATGTGGTGCTGGGTATACTCGAATCATCGGATATCGCACGGATTCATCATCGACGTCATTCCAAACACCGAAAAACGAATACAAGATGAAAAGATATTTAATCAGCGGCTATGAACTCTTGTATATCCTGGGCAGCAACCGAATGAACAAGTCATGTTCCTGATGGTAAACGAAATCCTCGCACACTGCGCCTTGATACTAAAAACCTTATCTCGTTACCACAGTAATTTCGTTTTCTATATCGGCCTTCAACTTGTAGCCGGAACATAGTAATGCTTGTACATTGCTGTGTAGTTGCCTGACTGGCGGTGGTACCTGCTCGGACGGCGTCCGGCAACAGATCTGCTGCCGGTAGTGTGTCGGTGGTTGAGTTTAATAGCAAGCGAAGCCGCGGGACCCTTCCGTACGGGGCAACGTTGAGCGATTAAACGGATAAAGAATATGTGGGGGCGGTCCGGATCCGCCCGGGCCTTATCTCGCGTGACCTCACCGCTTCAGGCTTGCTTTATTGAAACCTTCGCAGTGCGAGGTGGCGGCGCAAGTGATAAGCGCGCGCGGCCGCCCCGCTAAAGTATCAAGACGAACACCCTACTGTACCGACGCGACGGCGTTTGGCTGACAAGTGTCTGGTGATGGTGATGCTTCGAGTCGTGTTACGCGACGAGGCGGAGGCAGCGTGGGTTACGTGAGTACGTCGGTACGTGGTTACGTGGGTATGCCCCAGTACGTTATTGACATGGCGAACTGTTCGCGTCGGTGATGTTCCGCAGCGATCCCGCGCATCCTCCGCTTGCACGTGTGACACGTACCCGCCGCGGGCCCCCGCAACAAGACAAAGCTTTCAACAGCCTGACTTGCTGCTAATCCGACGCGAACCACTTCCCGGCGCTAACCGATCCGTCCCGCGTCCGCGCAAACCGGACACGGAACTAGATGTTAACAGTTCAACAATCATTGCAATAAGTTCACTGTTTGTTTCGGCTTTTATTATTATCCGTTCATTTAGTCTCCATACAATAACAAAATATAATAATCTTCTATTCAACATTTCCGCAACATCCGGCGCACCGCGAATGTACGCCAAAAGGGCAACGTGAGATAGCTGATGCAGGCAGCCTGTGATGTCACAGCGCAGGGAAATTTTCGCCGGGATATTGTTGCCACGTTGGAAAGTCATTCTTGCTAGCCTCAATTGTCCAGCATAGATTTAGCTATTCGTGGATAGTAAAAGCGACTGGAGAGATTTACATTTCAACGGGTCCAGCGTAATGTGGCGTTGTGTAGACATCCTGACTGGTGCAAGTTTTTTGGGAACAGGCGTATAACTACCATCCGGTATGAATAGGTTCATGTCGTGATTTCGAAAATAAAATGTACGTTACGAGTAACAAAGGTCGATCTCCGTTTTTAATCATCGGTGCGTTTACTCTTTGCCTGGAACCAAATTGAGTGGATATTGACACAGATGTCGCGGCAGACGCTCCCAATCAGCTATCATAACTTGACGTAATTCCCAATTAATTTTACATGCGGCGCCCCCGCGGGCCCCGGCTTCTCCACGCGCCGGGTGTACACCACTGCAGCACAGGGGAGCTGCAGTGATGACACCAGCTCACTCCATTTCGACAAAATTTAAACGGGTGGAAGTGTACACAGAGACATTTGCACTTTTCCGCATTATAACAAAATGTATTCAGAAAACGTTTCCACGGCTTCAATATAATATATAATCATGTCAGTCAAGTTGAGGACAAGATGCTTCTAGCATCCAGCTCTCTGCTCTTATTGTGGATTAAAATAACTTCCGTCACAAGGCTGTTGTTCCACCTGTGAAGGAATATATTGAAACGTTTGTACCTGTTGTGCAAAAGGTTCTACGGCACTGAGCGTGCGAAGGCTGTTACGGCACTGAGCGCGCGAAGGCTGCTACGGCACTGAGCGCGCGAAGGCTGCTACGGCACTGAGCGCGCGAAGGCTGCTACGGCACTGAGCGCGCGAAGGCTGCTACGGCACTGAGCGCGCGAAGGCTGCTACGGCACTGAGCGCGCGAAGGCTGCTACGGCACTGAGCGCGCGAAGGCTGCTACGGCACTGAGCGCGCGAAGGCTGCTACGGCACTGAGCGCGCGAAGGCTGCTACGGCACTGAGCGCGCGAAGGCTGCTACGGCACTGAGCGCGCGAAGGCTGCTACGGCACTGAGCGCGCGAAGGCTGCTACAGCACTGAGCGCGCGAAGGCTGCTACGGCACTGAGCGCGCGAAGGCTGCTACGGCACTGAGCGCGCGAAGGCTGATACGGCACTGAGCGCGCTGCCGCGTGCTACGCGTAACCTGACAGCTGTCAGCTGTTACGTGAAAAATTTATGTTAATCGCCGATAACTGCCTCCTGAAAAAATCAACCAAAGGATAATTATAAAACTTTTCGTTTCATGGCCCCGCGCGAATTATTACTGATGTGACTCCAAAAGAATTAAGACAGCGGACGAGCGGAAAGAAATTTCATAATTATTTTTCTTTATTCTTCTTTAAGGCGAACGAGTTGTTCGCCTGGTGTTTAGCTTATACGCTGCTCGTATGCTCTTAACAACGCTGTTTGTCTGCTGCAACAGGCGCTGCTGTGGTACCCACCCAGACCGTCTCCGGCGACAGAGACACTACCACCAGTGAATAATATATTTCAAGTTACTTTAAAGAATTAAGATGAAGAGCTAAGGAGATTATTGGTTCTCTCTAGGGTCAGGCGCGGTGGTGATTTGTACCTTCAAGCTGGAGGCTTTGTATTATTAAACGGCTTGGGCTCTGCCGGTGCCGCCAGCGAGCACTTAACTTCTGGTATCGCAGTGCAACATGTGCAATATATTTGCACATCGAATGTAACCCGAGCATGCTCTCGTCGTAAGCACGCGGCGGAAGATGAACTTGTTTCCGTCGCAGCGAGCGGCTTGCTCACTCATTCATACTTAAACTTCCTATAGATTCAATATCCTTGATAAAATATTTTAAGTTATGATGTACTGTATACTTAATTGAATAATATGAAAATTATTTTGTGTTTAAATGAAACAATAAAAATGCTCTACTTACAATGCAGATTGCTGTGTAATACCTGACGTACACTCACCAACACACGCATGCACACACACACACATACACACACACACACACACACACACACACACACACGCGCACGCACAAACGCGCGCATGCGCACGCTAGAGGACCGATAAGGATAAAATTATTGTTTCTTTTTAAAGCTTAGAACCGATCGTTTTTTTATTATACCTTACATAACTAATGTCACACAGTAGACCACCATTACAATCTGCCGCATAACACCAGCACCGACCGGAGTCGCTGTACTGGTCAGCATTACCTGAGCCGTCTCCTTTTGCCTTTGCAATGGATCATATATAAAAATGGATATGTAATAGTAATGTAAGGCAGTGAAGTGGATCTTTTATTTATTTGTAAAAACCTTGCGAAGTATAATTTCTTACGGCGTCTTACAGGTCCAATACGACGGTGGTCAGGTGGCAAGCAGCTGTCGCGCCTGCGTCCTGGTGACACTGCTGCCGGACGACCGCGATATATAGCGTCACGCATGAAAGTACCGCCTGGTTACTGCTCCTCCGTTCTGAATGGAACGCGAACACCTCGCCTGCAAGCGTGACTAGCGGGCGCAGCATTCGTGTATATTACTATATCTCAATGGCTCCCGCGACTGCCGCGGGACTCCGACTGCACATCGATATTATTACATAGAGGTCACCGGTCTCACCGGTCTCACCGGTCTCACCGGTCTCACCGGTCGCCGGCTGCTTTGGCTGGAAATGAACAGGAACGACAAAAGTAGATAACATACGTGTTCAGGCGGCTCTGACCGGCGACGACCGGCGACGACACTCGGTGCCGCGTGACGCTGCTGCTGGCCCTCTCGCCGGCAGCGTCGCCTCCGCACAAACGCAAACATGTCCGCAGTACGACACAACTTGTATAATAACCGTTGCGCCCGCGCCGCCGCGCCGCCCGCGCCGCCTCAGCCTCCAATCGTGTACTTTTTACAATTTTTCTGGGAGAGTAATCTAAGAGAGTGCCGGGGTTGCTACCCCCGCACCCCGCTATCCGCCGCATAACCATTTATCACTTGTTATCATTTTCCGTTATTGTTTTCGACTCCAGCGGAAGTTGGAAAATGTCGGAGCATTTTCTGTATTTATTATGAAACATGAAATACCAATTCAAAGATGAAGATGGAGTAGGGGGCTGGAGTCGAGTGAAATTATGTTTATCATCCACTATTTATTTTGTGGGTAAAATAAAATAAACTCTTGATGGATTACCGGAGTGTGGGCTACTACCATTGTGGACAGGCCGGCTGTGCTGACGCCGCCAGCTGCGCTGCTCAGCTCATTATTCCTTGGTAAGGCTTAAATAATAGAACGATAATAATCATCATCATTAGCCGATCAACGTTCACTGCTGGACATAGGCCTCCTCCAAAGACCTCCACGTCGATGGGTCCCGAGTTGCTCGAATCCAGTGGGTTCCCGCAATTCTTACCAGATCGTCGGTCCACTTTGTGGGAGGCCTCCTAACGCTAAGTCGCCGGTATGCGGGCTCCACTCGAGGATCTTACTGCCCCATCGGCCGTCGGTCCTTCGAGCAATGTGCCCTGCCTAGTGTCATTTAAGTTTAGCAATCTTTTGAGCCATGTCGGTGACCTTAGTTTCCGCAGCGTTCCGCTAGCCCGATGTAACCGGAACAAGGGCACGACCTTTACACCAAATGTATTCCGGTGCGGAATGAGCACTCCGCAACGGTTTAACCCAATGCACCGCTTTAACTGGCAGGAAATGGTAGAAGAATATGTGCTGGGATTCCCAACGGACATTCAGAGCGTGCCACGAGGGTCGCACCACCTTACCACCACACCAACAACAGGTTGTTTACTTAAATTAAAAGCTTGATCTGTGTGCAACTATTTGTGCTGACGTCGTTCTGAATACTGTTGATTCGTTCGCGGACCGTGTTCAGCTCGGTTAAGTAGGAACTCTTTAATTAAGATCATTGTAAATGAGTTCAAACACAAAACCCGAACTCGTCGGTAAACTTGAACTTTGCAACGATTTGCTATTTAACGTTTCCAACTTTCGCTTGGTCCAGCAAGCTCGACCGAAGCCGGCTGCTCGAGCTTCCGGTTGCAGCGGTCCGCTTCGCGAAATTACACAAAAATATAGTTCCAGTCGCGCGCCGCGACACTGGACAGATGGAGTGGGAGAAAGGAACAAGAACAGGAGAAGTCATGTCTTTGTGACGGCAGGAGCGTGGGTGGGCGAAGCCCGGCATCTACGTTGCAAGTTCTTCTTCTTCTTAAAGTGCCTCCTCAACTAATGAATGTTGGCGATCAGCGTGCTACAGTCTTTCCTGCTTCCGGTTCGACGGAACAATTCGGAGGCCGCTGATATGCCAGTACATTCCTTGATATTCTTCAACCATGACTTTTTTCTTTCTCCTCACCTTTCGTTTTTTATGTTGCATTTAATTTGTTATAAATAAATAAATCAATAGAAAGACAGAAGTGATGGCGCGAGTCCAGGATTTATTCGCATCAGTTAGAAAATGCAGCGTGGACAAGTTTCCAACTGTGTGCAGGTGCTGAAGCTCCGCAGCGTTAAGTAAGTGCTGGATGTCCGCTTTCTATATCCGCTCGCATGGAGAAAGTAACTTAATCCTGATCAAGTTAAAAAGCGTCTGCAGTTTCGAGCACGACATCTCGCAGGTGCATGTGCTGCCGATAATTGCAGCGCCGGTGCATGTGTGCACATGGAGATTGTGATGAGGTACCTCCGGGCAAAGTTTTCAATAGATGTTTATGATTCTTGATTAATGATTCCGTGAAATTGCGCGGCATGCGGCCGGCGGGGGTTGTACGGGGTGCAGTCCGCGGGCGCGTGCTCGTTTCCACAGGACAATGCACGTGCACATGTAAGCGGAGTGCAAGCTTTCAGGGGAACGAGCTCTTTTATGCACATGCGTTAAAAACGGCTGAAAGCTGGCTCTTGTGCCTGTGGGTCGGGTGGTGGAGCTCGGAGCGCGGAGGGTGAACGCCGCCGCGTGCGGCTCATTTGTATAACGCTTGCGCTGTATTTTGTTAATTATACTGATTTTATAATCTGTTGCCGAAACCAATGTCCAGCAGCCGCGCACCGTGTGTATCGTGATGATGATCAGACCGATTCATTGGGCAACTGTTTCATACGGAATGTACAGGCTTGATGTTTCTTTTGGGCGAGAGCATGGCTCTAAATCAATTCCATATAAAATTAAAACAGAACTCTACCAGCGGAGGAGTGGAGAGATTGTTGTGAAAAGTTGGGGCGCGCACCCCGGCAACAGCTCACGTGACACGGCCGCTGCTGCGGTCCGAGGGGAATGTGCAGTACAATAGTCGATACTTGTCATTTTTTTGAAGAAATTTTATAGTATAATTTATAACCAAAAGAACGTTCCACCGGGTGCGTCGGTGGGGGTAGGTGGACGATGGTGGGGTGGGAAACCGCATCCGGCGGTGCATCTAGTGCGCAGGCGCCGTTGTAGAAATGCAATTTATATTTCCTATTAGATTCCACGGGGAACTAATGAATACATTGCGTGTTATGGTCAAATGTAATACAACAATTCAATGTATGTAACAGTGTTGACGTTGAACTTTGATACCTGCAACGAACTTACCACTCGCGCTAAATGCTGGGTATCTGGATCCGAGCGTGCAGCGCGGGCATGCAAGTAAATGCAGCGCGTCGTGCTCGCGGCACCGGCACACGGCACCAGCACACCGCACCAGCACACGCTGCAGGGTTCCGTTAATTTCTACGTATAGTACGATGCGTGTTTACGTTTATGTGGTAATGCGCCAAGTTGCGAGCGCGCCGGAAGGGGTGACGGGGTGACGGGGTGCACAGTCGTCGCCGTTTACGAGCACGTTATTCAGTTTAATTGGGACGTTAGATATCTGCTAACTGTTACACTGTCTCCGAGTTATTAGTTATGCTCAGGTCCGGCGGCAGGTCGGTCACTGCCGGTAGGTCCCTGCCGCTACAGACCCTCCACCTAGGTACCAGCGCAGCGCCGGTTACAGCTGACAGAAAGTAGTGCAGAAACATTACTGTGTTCCGGTTCTAAAGACGTTGCAGCTAGCGAAATTATTGGGGCAAGGAGTCCTAACGTTTTATATGTAAAGGTGATGAGTGCAGCATGTTGCAGTGTATACCATCGAGCGTGCGTCCGTTGTGTGTGTGTCATGAGTGTACGTGCGTGCGTGCGTACATGCGTGCGTGCGTGCGTGCGTGCGTGCGTGCGTGCGTGCGTGCGTGCGTGCGTGCGTGCGTGCGTGCGTGCGTGCGTGCGTGCGTGCGTGCGTGCGTGCGTGCGTGCGTGCGTGCGTGCGTGCGTGCGTGCGTGCGTGCGTGCGTGCGTGCGTGCGTGCGTGCGTGCGTGCGTGCGTGCGTGCGTGCGTGCGGATACGTGAAGTGACGCCGTGCTTTAGCTAAGATCAAGTTATAATTGACCCGCCCTCCGTCTGTACCACCCGATGCCCTAGCTAATCTCCCGCAATGTGGCGGTTTTTTAAAAAAGGAAACTACATAACGTCGGCGCCCTGAACCCCGCGGCTCGTTGCAACCGGCGTCGCAAGAGCCGGTTTGCTCTCTACACCTCTGCGTGCGGCCCTGCTGCATCACGTGGCGGTGTACGTAGTATGGGTTTCGTTTAGCACGATGCCGACTTCCGCCTGACGGCGCCGCGCCTCGCAACGTTGATCAAGCTGCAGCGCAGATGGGAGATAACGCAGCCGACGAGGCAGCGTGTTCGCGTGCCGGCGGCGCGCCCGCTGCGTGTCCTGTCTCGTCCTCTCGGGATGTATAGCTTCAAAAGTAAACCCACCACACTTTTATGTCTTTTGGTGGTAACAAGTTTTCTATAACTGTAACCACAGTGCCGGGGTGCAGTATATCTGCACACCGTGTGTTTGAGTTTGCTTGCGGCACGCGCACGCGCACACTGATATATACCGCATGGAGCTGCTTACTGTATATCTACTTTTACCATAGTGTAAACATGTTTAGATCTCATTCAACCCTGCAGGCTGCGCCCGCGCCACACTGCCTCTGTTGCGATCTTCAGTATTTCCTTAAATACAGTACTCGTGCTTCCTCTGTTCTCTGCTGTAGGTATCAATGCGCGAGGTGGCGGCAAGGGGGCGGCGTGTGCGTCCCCCTAATTGCATGTTTAATTAAACCGTTTAAAATTCATAGCGTTATTAATCTACGCGTTTTGTGTTTAAAGCTGCAACTTGGGATACCCTAACGACCTGCATCCGTTCGCTTTATCTGCTATCTGCGTTGCAGGCAGATTGCGCCCTTTTAGTTATTAACAGTGCAGTCGTTGGTCTGAACAATTACTTTTGCGTTACCTTTAACACTTAGCGCCGTGCGAGTACCAGCAACGTAACGTCGACCTGCCGATGCGTCCACTCATAATTTAACCAACTGTAAGTATATGCCACGCACGCGCACCCACGCGCACGCACGCGTACGCACGCGCACCCACGCGCACACACATTACGTGCGTCAGCGGAACACCACGCAAAAAGCAGTGCATGTCTCCTAACATATTGGTAGCCGTTTTATTTTCTTTCAGTACGTGGTAATACTTCCACATTTGGCATCCAGATTGAGAGCTTTATATATATAGGTGTGTTCCTCTTATTGTACAATGGATGGCAGGCTGCGGGTAAGTATGGCGATACAGGGTTACCAGAGGCGTCATTACTGGCCCCTAATGTAACGGAAGTCTCCTGCCGTGATGCGGGACACTAGAGTTAATACATAAATACATACTTCAGTAGTGGAACGTGCGCGGCGGCGGCCGTATGTTACGGCAACAATCAGGGTAACGAATTATTGGGGGGGTTGTTTCGCGACGGATTCATCCCCACAGGGCTGTCGCGAACTCCAAACCAAACTCCTTCAAAAAAATATAAATACTTAAAGCTAATCGGAAATGGAAGGTCATCAACAACTTGTTCCCCCCAACGGGTTCCTTTCTTGTCCGACTTCTTTTTGTCTTGACCGACACACGGTGAAGCGAAGTGGAACCCACCCGGCCGGTCCGCGGCGAAGGGCCGGCAGAAACGGCCGCTCCAGGTTTGAGCACTCGTTGGATAATTAGAGCTCACCGCAGCGGCTTTATGCTGCCCTTTTGGCCAGGCTTCAGAGGCGGTTTTATACTGCCCCTTTCAGCCGAGGTGGAGTCGCGAAGGGAGTACCCTCTGCGACTAACCGGTGCCGAACCGGCGATGCGGCGGCGGTGGGGCCGTGCGGAAAGAGAAGTTTCGGTATTGCGAGGCGTCATTCTCCCTATCCTTCGCGGCCGTTAACGGGTAGCGGCGGGCCCTACATCTCTCCGCTGCGGGGAGCCGGGAGAAGTTTTTCTCCCGTGGCTCCCATGGCCTCTGGGAGACGGGTTCAGGGGAACCCGTCGCTCGCGCGACTGCAGGCGGCCAAGGAGTGGGCGCGCTGCATGTTCCGGCGCGCCCTGGAAAGTGAGGGTTCATCTCTTCCTCTCGAGGTGGGGCTGCGCAGGCGGCCAGAGCGGCGGGGTCGTGGATGGTGCGAACGCATTCCGGTAACCCTGCTATCAGACGACCAGTTGGAAAATCGTGGGAGTTTTAGTCGGTGCAAGTCCGACCTAACCTGTCCTTGCCCCCGCGAGGACGGGTATGCGCAGGCACTTCCCCACGTTAATTAAAAAAAAACTTGCTGTGCAACGAAGCTCATCTTTACAAGCTTTTCAGTTATCTAATGTCCACACAGAGCTTTCTTATGAGATATAGAGCCGGAAGCATGCGAGTGTTCACTCGATATCTGGCGTTAGCGATAGCCAGAGCCGTATTCTGATAGATAAGATCTGGTGGTGGCCCTGCGCGGCGTTAATTGAGATGTGTGCAATAACAGTGCACCGGTTGAATTTGTTCCGCTAATAAATATGAACGAGGTTCGTGTTGGAGATTATTGCAACCGGAGCAGCACGCGGAGCCAGTGTAGCGAGCTGCACGCCCGGAGGTTGCCAGCTGCAGCCGGTATCGTAAAGACCGTCCAGCCTCTACGAGAACTCAGTAGTAGTTTTTTATTACGACATCTCAAACATAAAAATATTACAAAAATCTCACTGTAGCCTTTATAAGGAGACGAACTCTGTACTCGTTCTTTCCTTAAGGAAACTGTACTTGCTGCTACACGACGGGAAGCTGTGACGTGTACCATTGTTTTATAAAGCAGCAGAATATATATTCTGTTGTAAGTTCTTTTGTAAATTTGTAAGACGGATGTTTCAGGTATTTGTAAATCTGTTTAAGAATTATCTGAATGGAGGCGAATAAAGAAACGCGAAGGTCGGCTGGGGATCCCGATGGCCACGTGAATAAGTAAGACAATGTGCTAAGCGAGCTGCGAACTGGAAGTCGGATCCGGATATTCTGTTGTTATTGGCACCGGGTACAGCTCCCACTTCGCGCACTGACACAACCTCCAATTTTGTAAAGGGGTTATTGTTACTTAACGCGTTAACAATTAAATCATTTTGTTGCTTACATGAGCGCGTACCGTAAGCGTTGCATACGCGTTGCATACGCGTGCAGTAACAACGACGAGTGCAGCATTGCAAATAGATATTAAGAATTAGAATGAATGTAGCTCAACCGAGCCAATGCCGAGCGCCGTCGCCGGCGGAAGTGATACGCCAAGGGCGAACGTCTCACCGTGGGTACCTCAGCTGATTTTTCTGTACAGCATTCCCCGGGCATTTTAGGCCTGCGCTTCGTTCCTTTCTTTATTACATATTTTTGTTGCTCTTCATTCTCTCCTTCCATCCTGTTCTTGTATTCTGTCCTAACCTTCTTGACGGGTGTGGCTGTCTGTGCTGTAGATTACCGGTGCCTCCAGGTACCGTTCTCCCAGCACTTGTCGGGAGTGGCCATGCTATATTTCAAATAAAGTGGCTACTTCTTGGATTTGGAGGTCCAGAGGAAGCAGCCCGGGAAGTACTAGAGCCGAGTGCAGCGAAGCGATCCGGTGCGTACGCGCAATATTTATTGCGAATTCACGTTGGACCGGCTGCCTGCCGGCCAGCAGCTTCTTAGCTTCTTATTTGTTTTGCTTTTTTTTTATCGTTCCCCGTGCGTGTTTGGGGTCAGGACCTTTTACTTTCCTTTCACTTATCATCAATTATTAATTAGTACTTTTCCTTAATTACCATCATTCATTCTTTTATCTTTCGTTTTATACTTATCTTACACACATTTCATATCTCGGTCATTCTACATTCCATTTTTTTCTTTGCATGGTCGGAAGCGAGGCGGCATGGGACGCGGTCTCCCGATTCTACGACATCGTTATGTCGCAGAAGCGAGAGACCGAGCGTCACAGAGAGCGCCCGCCGAGGGGGCAGGAGGCGGTCGCAGTGCGCGGACAGCTCGTCGCCAACGGTCGGAGCCGTGCGCACGACCGCCGCTTGCCTCCTTAGCAGAGGAACCAGGCGCCGCGACCGACAAGGGCCGTCGGTCCGACGCCTCCCTTGCAAAGGGTTCTTGGGGCGTATCTGGCGACGCGTCTCGTATTCCGATGCGTCGCCACTTAGTGATAGGGATTTTGTCAATTGGGAGGGATGTGAAGCACCGTTGGGTTGCGGAAGAACTGTTTAAAGCGTTATCCCGCGACCCTCGTGCGTTCCTTGCGGATGTGATGGAATACCGTGTGAAGCTTTTTAGCCGGTTGGAGTCCGACACTACCCCACTACCGGCCCAGTATTGGTACGGGGTGTGCGTTCCGTTAGCATTTTGTTACACACGTTAATAAAAAAAAAGAGGGGTTGGAGGGTGTCAGATTTTGCGACTGTTTCAAGGGCGGACCTTGAGTCGCTAAGCACGGCGCGTGACTGCGCCGACCCGCTGGCCGCGTACCCCGTCGCTTCTGCTAATGCCAGCAGCTCTGCCTGGTATATGGTGCAGAAGTTGCCCAACTTGAGTTTTTTATTAGTAACCTCTGCGGCGTTCCGCATGACGCTGAACGCCGCACCCACCTTGTCGTCGATGCGGCTGCCGTGGATGTAAATGGCCGAGTGTCGAGGTGCCAAGTCGGACCTCCTCCGCACTTTCCCCCAAGCAGGAGAACTCCACACCAACCTGTTCAGAGGGTAGCCTCAGGTAGCTGGCCGGAACCTCGAGCTCCCGGTCTCCTAGCACTTCCCGAGAGTGACCGCGCTTTACCTCAAATAAAGTGGCCGCTTCTTGACCCGAAGGTCCAGAGGAAGCAGTCCGACAAGTATTAGGGCCGAGTGCAACAACGCGGTCCGGTGAGTTCGCGCAATTTTCTGCGCGAAGCCACGCTGAACCGCATTGAGCTGCTTTCGGACCAGCAGCTTCTTAACCGCCGGCGCCCATGCACTCGCTGCATACAAAATGATCGGCTCCAACACCGCCAGATACATCGTTTTGATCACCTCCGAGTTCAACCCCCATGATACTTTTGCGGCTCTGCACAGTTGACGATAGAGGTCTTGGGCCAACACGCACGTGAAGAACGTGAGCCTATCGTCAACTGTGAGGCCCAGTATCTGAATCTCATGAGTTCAACAAAGGGGCTCTCCACCCATACTCAATATTGGGTTGTCGTACTTCAGCTTATTGGTTAGCACCATCACCTTAGTTTTGGGAGGTGCTAACCGAAGATTGTTTCGACCCCCCAACTGTGAATATCGGCGAGTACCGCATTTGCTGTTCTCGTGATGTTCCCGGTCTCTAGCCCCGAGAAGATCAGAACGACGTCGTCTGCGAACGCCTAGCAGTATGTCCCGCTCTTAGCCACCTCCTCCAGGAATGGATTGAGGAGGAGAGTCCAGAAGGTTGGGCCACCCACGGATCCCTGCACGCACCCTTGGTGGTATCTGTGGCGCACTCCGCCCCCGCGTACCTTACGGACACCTTGCGGTCGCTAAAGTAGCTATCGACAAGGCGCCGCAGTAGCTTCTTATTTAAATAACAACTTCAGATATATATTGACTGAATTTCAAATGTAGCCAGCCTGCGGTTACGCGCAGTTCGGCGGCGGGCGGCGGGCGGCGGGCGGCGGGCGGCGGGCGGCGGGCGGCGGGCGGCGGGCGGCTAAAACTGACTCCACCTGCCCCGTCTCCCGCTCGGCCGGATCAAACGACCGCTAAAAGCTGATAAATCGGGCGCAATTTGCTGCCACAAACGTTTCCCAGTTACCCGGACGTGCGCGGACATGTAGACGTTTGTAGCTTTGTAGCGTTGGACCGAACCCGCGGACGTTGCGCTGCTCTTGCTGAACCTGATGAAACGTACGGGATGGGAACACTGACCTGATAAAATAAATCTGCAGCTGATTACCCCGGGATATATATGTACTTATCTGTTACTCGGAATGTTTAGCCGATTTCAAAGCAAAAATGTTTAATTGTGTAAACATTTGCGAACTAATTGTGCTGTTTCACTCAAATGAAACATTTCTACAAATTTATCGGCAGCCAACGGGAAGTCGGCTGCACAGGTCTCGCAGGTCGGCCACCCCTGGCCTGCTTTACTGCCTGAACCTTACAGTCAGCCTTCCAAATAAATATTTCACTTACGTACACTTTAAATGTTTTTCGACTTGACGAAGTGCATGCCGAGGCGATATTTAGTCACCAGTGAGGAGTAAAGCTTTCAGCTCGTTTTCTTACAAAACTACTTACCTGTCTGCGATAAGCGGCACTGCTTCACCTGTCCCCTGGCGGCCGCTTCCTGCAGGGGTCAAATGCACGCGTGGCGGTGGAACATATTCGTCTAGTGAGTGTTTCAATAAAATTTACTAAAGCATCGATAGCTTTGACACAATATGTATGTTAAGAAGCGACTACTTATTTCCGGTACTGCGCAGTTTTTCCTATTGGTTTTCGGGTGACATGTGTTTCGCTCGTTTTTACAGTATGTGGGAAAATTGCAAAAATATTATTCCACTAACATCTTCCACTCTTTTATCGTTATCGGCGCGTGCAATGGTGCAAATTCGCGGCGGCGCAGGGCGCAGGGTGCAGGGCGCGGCCTTGGTCCGGCGCTCCTGCGGCGCTGCCACGTCGCGGTCATCACTCCACTGTCAGGTACAACGCGGCGCGGTTAATCCGTGTCCGTCGGCATTGCGGCACCAGTGGCGACGCGAGCCCGCCGTGCCACTGAAACTACTGAACGTACACCGGTAGCTCGCAACGACCATTTAAACAAGGACTACTGTATACTCGGCACTGTTATTATTCAAAAATATAAAGTGAGCCGTCGCGACGGCGGTAATACGATTTGATCCTGGCGCCGCCGCCGGTGGCCTTCGATCCCTCCTCCATTAAATCGCTCCATTTACATAAACTGTTTGTGTCATTTCTATAACAAAATATTGTAACCCATTTCTCTCACGTAATTCTTGTTTTTATTCCATACCTCGCGATAGGAGCAGCATCTCCGCGCGAGCAACCCTCGCGCGGCTCGGTGCATGCGAACGTGCAACCAGTGCTGTTGTTAAACGCATTCAATGATATCTATGATCGCTGGGTACCAAAGACTTGAACTACTGTTAAAACGTGTATTAATAACAAAGATATATTTATTGAAATTGTTATAAAGTAATCGGTAAGATTTAGTTATATTCAGCGTGTAGTGTAGTGTGTAGTGTGTAGTGTATGCGCAAATATAACAAGTCGTAATAAGCAGGGATCCCACGCTGCACGCGCGGACGTCCGGCCGGACGACGTCGCCGATACTTAGCGCGAACCGGGCCTGTAGAACAGGAAGTTGCTTGAGAGTAACCAGATAAGAGTGATATTTGCTATAAGAATAATGTTTTAGTGCGACGTACTCGAACAAGAACGCGAACAGAGCAGACAGACACTAAGTCACCGGAGTCGGTAACTTATACATTGCTTAGGTTATTTCTTATATAACTATTTACTATAACATACGGTACTATAAAAATCATCCCTTATCAATCTTTCTGTGCAGTCATCCACCCATAGTTTCCGTTTGAAAATACTTGTTGTTTATTGTAAACAAAAAGCAAAGAACAGAAGATAATTCTAGCTTAGACTTATTCAATTTAGTAAGTTTACGGATGGGGAGGGGAGCCTCGTCACAGGCAGCTCACTCGGGAGCAGCCCTCGTGATGCTTAAACAGTTTATGTTAAACTCGGTACCGAATAACTGAAGGGGTCTGGTCTCGGGGTACGGCGGGGCGCAAGGAGGTCCCGTGACTCCACGGAAACAATAACCCGACGCGGCCTCGACTCCGACTTCATAAAGCGGTCATTATGAACTTCTGCATCACTTCATGTGCGTTTCCTGTAAGGAATATCTTGACGCTGTGCTTCATGATATTTCCAATCATTTGAACTTTTGTCGATGTCCTCGAAGCCCTAACATGAGTAATTGTATTATACTCACTGTCAAAAAGTCTCTTTTTAGTATCGAAGATGAACAGCAGCAACTCCTCGGGCGGAAGTATCCGGATCCCGAACAAGCCGCTCACGAGTAGCGTCAATCTCTTCTCCTTTTCAGATCCGTTTCGATAAAATAAATGCATATTTGTTGATGGTAATAGCCATTACTATTTCCGGTTGCTCATGTCATGTAGGAGATTTAATAATAATTCGTGGGATATGTAAAAAAAGCTACTCACCCTGGTTATGAGTATGAATATTGTATGCAAAAGTGCTGCATATCTAAATAAAATCTCATATTAGCATTATGCAAGACTGAACGCTCGGACATGTCCAAAATGTTTCCCTAAGAATGAAACTAAGAGTACCCCACCCCCCACCCCGCCCCCACTACCTGTCGGCAGTAATAACGAATATAGGGACTATTGTATGCATTTGTACAGTGTACGATATACGTCCAGTGCTGGACATAGCCCCCCCATAGTTCTCCATATCGATCGGTCGCGCGTTGCCCGCATCCAGTGGGCTCCCAGAGAGAGTTTATCTTCGCATCAAAATTTTAATAACTTTGTTCCTCCGCCGGGAACCGGCAATGGCGACCAGCGTTTTAATTAGCACTCTCAAAACGGGAGAAATACTTTAGCAGATTCTTAATTAGTTAAATTGGCTTCGGGCCGCGTTAAGTTCTCAATCAGCGGGAATACTTCGCCGCGCAGACGCAGCTAACTCTACTCAACAAATCTCCGAAATTTGCAATTGAACGGGATAAGTTATTGCACACAGTTAGTTAAAGAAACCAGTGCCGTTCGGTGAGAAAGCGAGGTTTAATTGTTTCCGGCGCTCTTAACGGCTTCCGGCTGCGGGTAGTTCCACCGGTAGCTTTATAGTATTAGAATAAAGGATACGCCTGCAGCGGTGTGTGTTCACTACTTTTAGTGCATGCAAATGTAAAACGATACTGAATTCATGTAAATGCATTTGGTTTGAAGTTCAGGTTTTTTGCCAGGTGCAAGCGTTCCCAATGGCTGGAGTCGAACACCGTTCGCGATAAAGGTCATGGTCGATCTTTCCGGAGGCGCGCCGCGAGCCGCGACGTCTAACCCTTAGCAGGGGGCTCGCAGAGGCAGCCGGGTAAAGTGAAGTAGCTGCTTATTGCAATTTAAAATTCCCGAGGGCGTCATGTTTGTGTGCACGGCGCGTGCAGTGGACGGAGCGCGTGCTGTCCACTCCTAGACATCGGGGACGACTTGACAACGAAGGCGCTGCGCACATACAACGCGACGCGCGCTGGTACACTGCAGGCTGGCCTAGCAGTGTGGGCGGGCGTTGCGGGTGGGTTACCGCGCGCATCAGCTCCTGCTCGGCATCTTCTGGATAAATCGATTCCCGCTTTAATATTTCTGATCAAAGCGGCAGACGCGTGCGAGTGGCGCGCTGTTTGAGGCGGAATGGGGCGGAATTTGATCCTCTGTGTGGTGTTGGTGTGTGCGCGGAGGACTTGGTCGTCGCGTGTGCGTGTGTGTGCGTGTGCTGTGCTCGGCGCCGCTGTACCGTCGCGCGCACTGTACTGTGCTGTACACTGAGACATGTCGGCGTCCTTTGATTATTGTACATACGTTTGTACCATAACCTTGCAGAATATTAATTTTATTTTACCTTTGTGAACAAAACAAATTGTGTTAAATAATAAAAAAAATTGTACCGGAATCGTGTATATTAGCTTTTTTTGACATTTAGCTCCGTCTGCGGCGCGGCGCTGCCCGGGGTGCACCGGGGATACAATTACAGGGAAATTAAATTATTTCCATACACTTTTGTTTTTTATATTTTTACATTAATTTTTTTAAGGATAATTTAGTAAAGAATATTGCTTCCAGAAGGACATCGCGCGGGATGCGCGCCACGTCCTTAAATTTAAAGCGATCCCAGTGCTTCGGCGGGTGTTCCACATAAAAGCGGAACACCCGCTCTACTGCAGAAGAATTTACACTTAGCTTTTCTAAGTGGAAATTCCTCTTCAGTGCGCTGGGGACGTGACCGGGGATTAAATCACCTAAAGCAAATTCATCCTCAGTAACACGGGCAAGTGAGTGACGCGCAGTGTGCGGAGCTGCTGGGCAAACGGAGTGCGAGTGTGCAGGCAGTTCAGTGCGCTTTTGAATTTTATTTATTTACTGTATACAAAAAATTATATTTTTTTATTACTGTTGGGATCGGCGCGATCAGTCGACCAATCAGAACACGAGCTCGGTTGTAGGAGGGGGAAATAAAATGGTGGGGGAAATACTGGCTCGTGCGATGATCGCCCCGTTCCCGACAGTCTGTTGGCGGCGATCGGAATGGAAGGCTAACCCACAAAACAGTTTATTTTTTTGTGAAACAAGTGTTATTTTGTGCTACAATTATAAAATGTGAGTACTACTTACTACTATTCTATGTTAGAATAGTACAAGAAGAGGCAATCCCGGATGTGTGGTGTAGCAGTTCACTGATACCCATTTTTAAAAACAAGGGTGATGTACAGCTCTGTAACAACTATAGAGGAATAAAGCTCATGTCGCATAGTATGAAAGTGTGGGAAAGAATCTTAGCGGGAAGACTCAGACAGGAGAGTGAGGTAGCCCGGAACCAATTTGGATTTATGCCTGGGCGGGGGACTACGGACGCCATTTTTGCTCTTCGCCAACTGTGCAAAAAATACAGACGTGTGCATAAAAACCTGCACATGGTGTTCGTGGACCTCGAAAAGGCTTACGATAAGGTTCCGCGGTAGGTTCTATGGTGGGCTCTGAAAGTGCAAGGGGTGCCTGGGAAATACCTGCAGCTTATTCGTGCTATGTACTGTCGTGCTAGTACACACATCCGGTCCACTGCTGGTGAAAGCAGCAGTTTAGGGGTCTTGGTGTGCCTACACCAGGGGTCGGCATTAAGCTGGTATCTCTTCCTCCTGGTAATGGATGCACTGACATCAGACATACAGGAGGACGCGGCACCCTGGTGTATGCTTTTTGCCAACGACATCGTACTTGTCGGGGAAGACAAACGCGAGGTGCAGAGCAAGTTGGAAAAATGGCGAAATAAATTGGAGAACTCTGGGCTCAACATCCAGACCAAAACTAAACATTTGTTCTGTGACTTCGGCGGTCCCACCAGCTTTCTTCCAATCGCCTTAAATGGTGTATCCTTACTAACCTGCTCCGATTTGAAGTACCTAGGTTCACTCATACAATGCGACGGCGATATTGATCGAGATGTGAGAAGCCGAATAAATGCAGGTTGGATGAAATGGCGACAGGTCATTGGAACGACTTGTGATCCAGGAATGCCCCTCAAACTTAAGGGACAGATCTACAAGTCGGTCATTAGACCTGTCGTATTGTATGGATCTGAGTGTTGGGCCACCAAGGGTTCGGATAAAAGGAGATTACATGTGGCCGAGATGTGAATGTTAAGATGGATGTTATACAAGGATGGATAAAATTAAGACCCAGTATATTAGAGGAAGTCTGAAATTTGCGCCAGTGACAGAGAAGTTGAGGAGCAAGAGGTTAGCGTGGTGCGGGCATGTTATGCGGAGTAATCAAGGATATATAAAAAAGAAAATATTGAGAATGAATGTGGATGGTTACAAGGGTAGAGGAAGACCGAAGAAAGTGTGGATAGATTGTGTGAAAGATGATGTGTGTAAGAAGAGTGTGATTTTAGATATGGCGGCTATTAGAGGGATGTGGAAGAGAAGTACATTCTGGGCCGACCCCACATAGCTAGGAAAAGGGCAGGACGAAAAAGAGACACGTACACGCGTGATCCAGAGGCCGAAGGAATATCAAGGTTTGGTCCAACAATAGATACTGGAAAAGTGTAATCATGATTTATCCCTACTTTACGTTGCTGCGCTTGCAAGGTAGCTCTTGTTTGGTAATGTCTTTAAATCAAATATTGTATATTTATATATTTCTGAATAAACGTGTTCGGAAATGAGAAATTAAAGTGCCAACATCGGAAACCACAAGCTTTATCGAAGTTCCTCATTCAGTAGCAGACTCGTTACAAGTGTACACTGCTGCGGGGAGACGCCGGTGAACAATACATAAAGAGGAAATGGTTCTCGCAGCTGCAGCGCCGCGGGACCGGGGACCGGGGACCGGGGACCGCCGGTCTGTGAGCAACGCATGTACTTTGTTATATAGTTGACACGGAACAGTGGTTGCGCCGGACGTGTACGATCTCCAGCAATGGCACTCAATAGTATAATAATTTTTTTTATAACAATATTAATAAATGATAACAAGTAAGTAATGAGAATGAACGTGGATGGTTATAAGGGTAGAGGAAGACCGAAGAAAGTGTGGATAGATTGTGTGTGGGCTATAGAGGGATGTAAAAGAGAAGTACATACTGTGTCGACCCCTCATAGCTGGGAAAGGGGCCGGAAAAAAAATAATAATAAATCATTAATTTCCAATATGCTATGTATGTGATCAATGTTTTATAAGGAAAGGAAGCGCTTAACTTTTAATGGAAACGGATGCAGTTCGTCGCGCGCCCGCTGCGCGCCCCCCGCGAGCCCGACAGCGTGTCCCCCGCGAGCCTGACCGCGCGCCCCCCGCGAGCCTGACCGCGCGCCCCCCGCGAGCCTGACCGCGTGCCCCCCGCGAGCCTGACCGCGTGCCCCTCGCGAGCTCGACCGGGAGGCCCAACGCGGCGCCGCTGAGCCGCAGATCAGGTATTGCTGCAAACAAAATGTCACCGCTTACCAATCCGAGTGACACAGTAATTCAATTCGGTAGCGTTGCAGCGGCTTGGAATTTGTTTTAATATATTTCACGCCGGAAACTGCAAACAGGTATATTAAATTTTCCTATCGAACCTGAAACAGCGCCTGGCGCCGCCGCCGCCCGCTGAACAACTAAAATAAAATATTTCGCTTTACGGAAGCGGCTATAATATTTTACTGCAGCAAGATTCGTGGGTAAAGGTATTTCTCGCTCTAAGCAAGTCCGCGGGAGACATCCAACACGCCGGCGGTGCTAGGGGGAGCTGTTCTTCCCGTGGTATGCTAGGCGTAGTACGGGGCCGTGTACAAGTCAAAGTCTAACGAAAATTCCTCCGTATTATAAAAAGGATTTCAGTGTCCCTGCAAGATTCCGAGGCGTTGTTAATTGCAAATGCTGCAGATCTCGAGGCCTTATCTCGTAGTGCTCTAGAAAATGTAGAAATTATATTAGATCTAATCATTCACACCGGTTCATGATTGGTAATAGTTAATCCAATTTGTAAATTATCCAGCTGTCGACCTCTGCGCTCATACAACCACACGACAGCTTGACTTCTCAAAAGGGTTGCGCCATACCTCTGGTTCCCCGGAGCCTCATCGACTCGGGGGTGGTTGCTTATTTATACTTAATAGGTACAACGCTCAACAATTTCCTCATGTTATCAGGCAATTTCGTTTTTGCCGAAACGTTCAGTCGCGGCTCCGCCGACTACTGTACTACTATTACTACTACTACTACTACTACTACTACTACTACTACTACCTATACTTGCTTTCGTGCTAAGGAAACGACGAATTTCCTGAACATTTAAATTTGGTTTAATGTCTTTTCATAAAGTTAATAACTGCACATTAGTGTTGGTGTTGCCGGAAGTAATTTATGCGGTACACTTAATAGTAATGTCTAGATATCCGAAATATTACTTACAATAAGCTACAAATGGGAATACACTACCCCTAAGTGTTATCAATCTCCAATTTTAGAATTTTATTTTTTTAATCTATAAAAAAAATTGTAAATTAAGTCACCTTTTGACTTGTTCACTCGTTATTGTCGGGATCGGCGCGACCAATCCACCAATCAGAACACGAGCTTGGTAGTAGGAGGGGGAAATAAAATGGTGGGGGAAATACTGGCTCGTGCGATGATCGCCCCGTTCCCGACAGTCTGTTGGCGGCGATTGAAGTGGAAGGCTTTACTACGAAAAAAGTTTTTTTTTAAAACAAACACGCACGCGTGTGATCCCTAGGCCGAAGGAATATTAAAGTTTGTTCCAACATAAGCTACCAAGAGACGAGGGTAGTAACAAACGACATTTTTCCTTCACTCGCTCTGACGTATTGTAATCACTCCGCATAAATTTAGCTGTTAGAAATATTTAACTATACTTTTGGTGGTAACTATACATTTTTATTGGAGATTTTAATGGACATGTAGGAAGAATGAATGAAAGATATGAAAGAGTGCACGGTGGGTGGGGTTTTGGAGATCGAAACCAGGAAGGCGAAAGTTTATTGCAGGCGGCCTTGGCCTTTGACCTTGCCATTGCCGACACATTTTTTCAGAAACGGGAGCAACACTTAATTACATACCAAAGTGGGACACATAAAACACAAATCGATTATTTCTTAATCAAACGCAATAGACTAAATATAATTAAAGATTGTAAAATAATACCAGGTGAGGCTCTAGTCTCCCAACACAGACTTCTTCTATTAGAGATTAAACTAGTAGTTCAGGCGACTCAAAATAAAACAAGACCTAGACTCAAAACTAAATGGTATATGTTAGATAAGATTGAGTGTGCAAAAGAATTCCAGGAGAGAATGTTTGATGAAATCACGGAACTGCAAAAGAATATGAATGCTAAATCAGTGAATGTATGTTGGAATGAAATTGCTACGTGTGTAAGGTGTGTGGCGAAGGATGTTTTAGGAGAAACTAAAGGTAAGGGAAATATAGATAAAGAGACATGGTGGTGGAATGAATAAGTGCAAAATATTTTGAAAGAGAAGAAGAACGCTTTCAAGGAATGGAAGAATGTCCAAGATATGAATGATGATATGAAAGAAGTTAAAAAGAGGATATATACGGAATGTAAGAAAAATGCTAAAAGAGTTGTCGCTTCGGCAAGGGCCAAAGTACAGGGAGATCTTAACCAGAGATTGGAAAGTCCTCATGGCCAGAAAGATCTTTATAGGTTGGCGAGAGCGAGAGAGAAGAATGCAAGAGACATAATACATGTTAAATGCATGAAAGATGAGAAAGGAATTGTTTTGACTAATGATGAGGCTATAAAAGATCGATGGAAGGAATATTATGAAAAGTTAATGAATGAGGAGAATAATTGGCGTGGTGTTCTCCGTAGAGCACCGATATACATGACAGTTGTAAAAGAGATTACTGTAGATGAGGTTAAAGTGGCTGTGCAAGGAATGAAGAATGGTAAGGCAGTTGGGCCAGATGGCGTACCAGCTGAAGTGTGGAAGGTTTTAAATGTAGATGGATGGAAATGGCTAGCCTTATTCTTTAACAAGTTGTTACATGAGGAGGCGATTCCGGAGTAATGGTGTAACAGTTCATTGGTGCCCATTTTTAAAAACAAGGGTGATGTACAGGACTGTAACAACTATAAAGGAATAAAGCTCATGTCACATAATATGAAAATTTGGGAGAAAGTGATAGAAAGACGAATAAGAGTAGAAAGCAAGGTATCACAGAACCAATTTGGGTTTATGCCTGGGCGTGGAACAACGGATGCCATATTCGCATTGCGCCAATTATGTGAAAAATACAGGCGAGCGCACAGAAACCTGCATATGGTATTCGTTGACCTGGAAAAGGCATACGATAGGGTGCCCCGTGATGTTCTGTGGTGGGCTATGGAAGAGAAGGGAGTGCTTGGGACGTACGTGCAACTTGTACGTGCTATGTATGAAAGAGCGAATACGCACGTCCGGTCTGTAGCCGGAGTAACCGACAAGTTCAGTGTGACTGTGGGCTTACACCAGGGATTGGCTTTAAGTCCTTATCTGTTCCTCCTGGTGATGGATGCATTGACATCAGACATACAGGGGGAGGCACCCTGGTGCATGCTCTTCGCGGGCGACGTTGTTCTTGTTGGAGAAGATGTTTTTGGGGTCCAGAGTGGGCTGGAAAAATGACAGAATAGACTGGAGAGTGTCGGACTAAAGATTAGCAGAACCAAAACCGAGCATCTGTTCTGCGACTTTGGTGGCACATCCGGTTTTTCTCCTATTGCCTTAGACGATGTACCCCTTCCAGTTTGCTCCAATTTCCGGTACCTCGGATTATTGATTCAAAACGATGGTAATATTATAGACCGAGACGTGCAAAATAGAATAAATGCGGAATGGATAAAATGGCGACAGGTCACAGAAACAACTTGTGACCCACGAATGCCCCTTAAAATTAAAGGGAAAATATACAAAACCGTCATAAGACCTGTCGTAATGTATGGTTCTGAGTGTTGGGCAATCAAAGAGATGGATGAAAAGAGAGTACATGCGATGGAGATGCGAATGTTGAGATGGATGTGTGGAGTGACAAGAAGTGATAAGATACGAAACAATTATATCAGAGGAAGTTTAAAAGTAGCGCCGGTGACGGATAAGTTGAGAAGTAATAGATTAGCGTGGTATGGACATATTATGCGAAGGGATGAATGTCATATAACAAGAAGAATGTTAGATATGAATGTGGAGGGATATGTGGGTCGAGGTAGACCTAAGAAAAGATGGATGGATTGCGTGAAGGATGACATGAATAAGAAAGGGGTAACCGATGAGATGACGGCTGATGGGCGAGACTGGAAGAGAAGAACATGTTGTGCCGACCCTACATAAAGTGGGACCAGGGCAGGAGAAAGAAGAAGACTTTTGGTGGTAACAATGCAGTGTATTGTGTTTATAATATAGAGATATATTGCGTAAAGTGTTATCTCGGTGATTTGTGACCCAATAATCCTGATTTTTAACTGCTGAACTTAGTGACTGACTCTCTTTACTTTGGTTTACACTCCTTTATCCCCACAGAATAAAGCTCTGCATGCTGCGGCCAAGCTCGAGGCTTAAAAACTTAATTATAAATATGTGTGGATTGGAATTATTTAGTTGTAAATATATTTGGATTGGAAATACTTAATTATAAATATGTTTGGATTGGAAATGGTCGTGTCTTTATGCGTAAATGTGACCGCTCTGGTTATGTTTTAATCAAAGATAGCGCCTCTCTGGATAAAATTGTCTAAATATTTTTTCTTTTTTTTTTTTAAAACAAATATTCGCATGTTCCAACTAGCTGTTACTAATAAAATTCAATAGGTTAAGGTTATACTACCAAGATGTACGCGGCCTGCGCACTGAGACACGCGATTTCTATGCACAAATGTGTTGCAATGACTTTGATGTTATACCAAGCCACTCGGAAAGTTTTGCGAAAAAAAGTTTTTATGTATAAGATACTGGTCACTTGTGATTATTTTGAAAACTTCTATTATTTAAAAGTAAAAATTCCACTGTTCGATTCTCAAATTTCCCTCCCCAATTTTTTGAGAGCCTATTAAAATTTTCTTGACTCATTAAAAAATAGATTTGCATCGTGAACATTTTCGTGCTATGGATTTTTTACGATTTCAAATGTGGCTTAAAACCTGATGAGTTATTTGCTCGACTTCGAATTGCTTTTATGGATGAAGGACCTTCAAAAGCAACCACCTACCGCGGGTATAGCGAGTTCAAACGCGGTCGTGTTACTTTTGGGGGATGAATAAAGGAGTGGTCGTTCTACGACGGCTATCACCGGAGAAAGTGTGCTGGCAGTAAACAGATGAACTACGTGCGAAGAGATCCAAAATACTCTGCAGATGTGTTCAGGAAGTGCATCTTCGCGTAAGGAGGGTAGTTTCCTGCTGGGTGCCGCACAACCTCACCGAAGTTCAGAAGCAGGTCCGTGTAAATTGGTGCCGTGATATGATACACACATTTGATGCAGGCTCGTCACGGTGCGTTTACGACATTGCGACAGGTGATGATTCCTGGATTTATCAATACGATCCAGAAACAGAGCGTCAGTCGACAGTTGTTTGGCTTTATTCAAAATGAACCAACGCCTACGAAAGTGAAGCGATCGCGGAGCGCAGGGAAAATTTTGATTGTCAGTTTGTTCACTTTGACGGGGTACCTAATTCCAATTCCAATTCGAGATCAAGGCAGCATCAACGCCGAATGGTACAGCACAAAATGCCTGCTAGAAGTTTTTTCTGCAATGAGCAACAAGCGACCGAACACCTAACACCGGGCTCCGCGGGGTCCTTCTTCACCACGACAATGTGCCCGCGCACTCTGCGATCAAAACAAAGGACTTCCTGGACTCCACACCGGTCAGATTCTTGGGAAACCCTCCTTACAGTCCTGATTTGGCTCCGTGTGACTTCTTTTTATTACCTAAAATTAAAAATCAGCTCAAAGGCATACAGTTTTCATCGCCGGAAGACGCTCTAGCAGCGTTTGAGAAGACCGTGGAAGAGGTGTCTGCAGAAGACTGAAAAAAATGTTTTGAAAATTGGTTCAGACGCATGAAACTTTGTGTAGAGGCTGGTGGAGTTCTTTGAAAAAATGTTGTAAAAACATTTTTTTCATAGAAGTTAGTTTTTTAGTTTCTCAAAACTTTTTGAGTGTCTCACGTAATTTTGGTAGAAACTTGGCTTAATAGCCATATGTTCTCAAACGAACTATTTCACAATAGATATACAGTTCATTGGAGAGAATGAGCATGCACGGCCTTTCATGACAACAAAGAGGATGGGGGAGTTTTGATCGCAGTCAGTGATAATCTAAAATCATTATGAATGACTTCCTGGGAAGGGTATTCATGTACAAAAGGATGTAACTAGATGGCGTTGTGCCGCGATAGATTATGGTATGGTTTTGTCGCGCTATTTTGATGTGGTTGCGACTGGCGTTGAATAAAGCGCCTCATGTACCCGTACCGACTGTTTTATTTCGGGGCTTTTTGGGATTCTGTACAAAGGGTCTTGTGAAGACTTGTGGGTGACTATTGAAGTACCTTCAAATCGTTCTTATAATAAACTTGCCACGCGATTTATTTACAACAATTTAACTTCACAATCTCCATATTGGTGACCCGACTTCAACTGCAAAAAAGTCCATAACACCATCCCTATATATCTTTTCAGTATGTATTGAAGGTCAGTAATAACCTCCGATCAATATTTTAATCAAATTGCACACAGCAAATGTTTTTTTACATTGGACACGTACGCAGTACATGTCCGGAGCCCGGAGCCCGTAGCCCGGAACCTGGAGCTCGGAGCCCATGTGTACGTAGGAGCGCGAGTATGCGTCTGCGCCGCGCGCGCCCATACGGCCGGTCGATACACGAACAATTCCTTATTACGTCCTTAGGGCGTTCCGCGAACACCCAACTATTAGACTTTTTCACTTATTATAATGAATCTTTTTCAAATTTAATTTCTTTATTTATTAAATATTTTTGTATAGGTTTATATTTCACGGACACATATACTTCACTCTTAACTTTCGCTGAATTATATTTTCAACTTTATAAATTTGAATAATTTTTATTTGAGCTATTTAAACGCCTCTATTATTTAATATTTGTTATAAAATCATTAATTTATTTTTATAAATTAATGTATTCGTTACAATATGAATAAGTAAAAGATATACAATCTCTCTCTCCGTGACATTTATTATTCCCATCTGATGGTGGGGTCTGCCTTTCTGGTCTTTCTCTTCCACTTCGCTCTGTCGGACGCGTCCTCTTCGGTAACCTTGCAGAACTCTAGATCTTTTTTTACCACATCTATCCATCTTGTCTTTGGCCGCCCTCTGGGTCTGGACCCCGTGATGTTCAGATTGGCCATAACATTTCCAACATAGTCAGGAGGTCTTCTTTTTATATGCCCATACCAACGAAGTCTGCTCTCTTGCAGCTTGTCGGCTATATTGCGTACACCGAGACTGCCGCGGACGTACTCGTTGCGGATTTTGTCGAGTCTCGTCACTCCGCACATCCACCGGAGCATTTTCATTTCGGCGACTTGGATTTCGTTGGTTTGGCGCTGAGTTATGGCCCAAGTCTCGCTGCTGTATGTTAGAACCGGACTGATTATGGTCTTGTATACTAAGCCCTTGATTTTTACTGCATTCGTCTGTCACAGGTTACGCCAGTCACTTCCCGCCATTTAAGCCAGGCCGCTGCTATACGATGCTGGATATTTGTGTCCAGATTTACAGAAGAGTGTACTATGGATCCCAAATATTTGTATTCGTCACATTTTGTGACTCGTTGTCCATCGATGATAAGAGGTACCTCTTCTGAAACTGGATCGTTGCAAACCATGTACTGGGTCTTCGCAATATTCAGTAGCAAGCCACCTTTCTGTAACTGACGCTTCCATTTTTCCAGAGCCTGCTTGAGTTAATCAAAGGTGGTCGAGCACATTACCACGTCGTCGGCATATATAAATGTCCAAGATGCCAGGGACTGCGCATTTTCAGGGCATCCATTAACAAACAGAACAGATATGGGCTCAGTACTGATCCTTGATGTACCCTCTCTGTAACTGTTATCGCTTTGGTCTGCCCTACTGTTGTCCTGATAACGGATCTTACGTCCTTGTACATGTCGGCTATAATATCGATATACCTTTCTGGGATATTTTTTTTACGAAGACTCCACCAGATTGTTGCACGAGGTACACGATCGAATGCCTTTTCCATGTCTAAGAACGCAAGGTATAGCGGTTTGTTCTTAGTTCTAAACTCTTGGAGGATCATGCTCACTGCGAACATCGGATCCACAGTTGATAAGCTTGGTATGAAACCATACTGGTTGGTTGATAAAGAGCTCTCCTGTCGTAATCGACCTTCTACGATTCGCTCGTACAACTTCATTGTATGGCACATCAACTTTATAAAAGTATATACAATAAATTATCAAATACCACAAGCTGCTGCTGTGGCCGCCGAGCGCTCCGAGGTACACGCGTCTGCACTTCCCCCTGTGACAGGGGTGCCGCGAGCGGGTAGTCACCTTACGCCGGAATTCAGTTTAGTATTTATTTAAAAGTAATAAGGTTAAAGTATTTTAGCTTTAACTCAAACATCGATTCCTCCGCTTTGTGACCGTCCGCCTCTTTATTGTCCCACAAACGTGTTTTGAATTGAATTTTATATTTACAGAGTGGGGGGTATTACATTACATTCGGTACCGTCGTCGGGGTGATATTATTAATGAAGGCTTTGTCGCTGTAGGTACGCCGCCTCTCATAATTCGCTACATAAAAATAACTTTATTTATTCTTAAAGTTTTTGGTTATTATATCTATTTCCTTATACCTGATGTAGTCAAACTGGTAGTGCACTTGCGTAGCCAAAAAAATAGACCTCTTTAAACGTCAAAAAGTAATTGCTTTTAGGTTTAATAAAAATATAGATTACGCAAACAAAGCATTCATAGCAATAGTCTTTCCTTTCATTAAATAAAATACAACTTACAATAATAAAAAAAATATGTAACTTGACGTGTATAGTCAAATAGTTAAGGGGACTCGTAACTTAAACAAATGTGGCTCAGTTAGTACATTTGACCATTTGTCAGACGGCGGGCGGCGGGCGGCGGGCGGCGGCTTGCGGTCACTTCACGTGTCGCCCCGCCAAACCCATCCCCCACCGACCCTTCCTTCTGATTACACAAGTTAACGGTCCCTCAAGGGACACTCAACTTATCTAGACACATTAAAATAGAATTGTTTTGAAATCCCCACTCATAAAGAGGGGTGTAATAAGTTAACAATGTATTCATCTGTAGCGCCATAACTCCGTGACGAGTTTTTTGTTGTATCTTAATACTCGAAAAAACGGCTCGGCTGTGGGATGGTGGTACGAATGCCTTCGCATATCGGTGCTCTGGATCCCACCTTCAGGACGGCTGAGCTTCTCGTTGCATCGCTTCCCTGCGGCAAATATGCAAATGTAATATCTGCACAAAATGTGTGCAGTACAATCAAAATAACGCGTTGGATTGTTGGTTCAGCCGACCGCAGCCCGCGGCAGGTGACGCCGCGACCGCCAGCCTATGGCCACCGGCCACCGACCACCGGCCACCGACCACCGGCCACCGTCCGCCGTCCGCCGGCCGCTGACCATTTTGTTAGTAATTTGTAAATTGATATGAAAATTACTATTTACAAATTGCTTTTGTGGTGTCGCAATGAATTCGTGAGCCAGCTGACGGACGGCGCCGATCGCCAAAGCCAAACCGCGTTAACTGAATGCTTCTGATGCAGCTTTATATAAAACATCGCGCCTGTTGCATGTTGCTGCGGGCCGCCGACAGGAACCTTTTATTTTTAAGATCCTCATCTTCGCGATTGATTTTCGAGTTCAAGGCATGTGATTGGAGTGATAAAGTGCAGCTGTAATTTATGAACGCATTTATTGTTAAAACATCGGAGCGCCGGCAGCGCGCAGCTTCGTGTCGGCGGAAGTTTGTTCGCGCGGTCATTACTCAAGCGGCACTTGAAGCAGACCACTCCCGGGTCCCCACCCCAATCGTCCTCGCCTCCCTCGCGAGAGCCTTTATCTGTAATGATAACATATACACACATACTGTAACATAAGTCACAAGTCTTTATGGTAATAAAAACACTGTAATCACTTGTATCCGAGTGCAGTTTTAAATGCTTGTTAATCATAATCTGGAAATAAAACGAGAAATTCGAAATTGTGTACAGAAGTGAACAGCCGCTGGCAAACAGTCGTTGCTGCAGGCCCAGTCACCAGCAGTCTGCTGAACTTATGGAGATTAGGTTAGTAAAACTTGATTTGAAATAATATAGTATTACCGTGGAGTTGTTGCATATTAAATGGCAAAAGAAAATTAGTTGGTACGTGATAAGATTCTTACGCAAATTGAATAAGTGTTTAGCACGTGGATCAGCTGGGTGCGATCAGCGGTGTACGCCGACAGAGAACCAAGGTCACGGACATGGCCTTCCGAGTGTGAGAACTGAAGAGGCATTGGGTTGGTCACGTCTGTCACAAAAATGACCACCATTATAGTAGACGTGTCGTAGAGTGGGGACCGCGTCATGGTAAACGTAATGCGGGTCGCCCACTGACCGGATGGAGCGATGATCTACTCAAGGCGAACTTCAGGAACTGGATGCGTATTGCAGTTCATTTGGTTAAGCGGCGTTCCTTAGGAGAAGCCTGGGTCGATAGTTGATGGTTGATGGTTGATGGTTGATGTTTCTATAGTAAATTTACTCTATCTTTCAACAGGCGAACGTTTACCTTAAGTTACTTGGACTTTGCTCAATAGATAACTTTTGCAAGAGAACCTAGGTTAGCTAATGTTTAAACTCGTGTCAATCACATTGTTTTATAGAATACCGTCGATGGAGAGGGACGTCCACCTGCTGACCTGATTACCTTAACAACGCAAAATATTAGTGGAACAGAGCAATGTTTACACCGCACCGCGATTAAATTTACTGTATTATAGTTGTAATGCAGAGTTGTGGACATTGTAGAGTACAGCGAAGCGGGCGCGAGCGGGCGCGTGCGGGCGCGAGCGGGCGCGTGCGGCGCGTAGTGGCACCACGAGCGGAGAGCTCCAAACTCAATTAACTGAACACAAAGGAAAACATGAACTTGATTACGCGCGGAGACGAGGGCGGGGGCGAAGTGGCGCCGTACAATAATATTAACAGGCTAATTCGTTGATAATAACCTAACGAAGTGTAGGCAGCCTCCGCTGGCAACCGATGCCTGTATCCGCCCCGCAGTCAGTCTTCATTTCGCGATATGTAATTACTTTGTGTTTACCCTCGTTTACGTTTATTTTACGTTTTAAGGGTAAACGATTACCTATTACATCGTCATTTCCATTGAAAGACAAATTCGCCACCAAAATAAAATATTTCTGGTCTTCTTACTCTGTCCCCTAGGGGCAGAAATGTTTAATGTTTGTGTTGCAACGAAGCTGTAGTGCGAAAACCTAGTGACATGTACACTTATTTTCTGAACGAGAATTACTGCGAATAACTTAGTAAATATAGTTACATCAATAAGTACATTTCCAAGTGGTCAGTTATTGTCAGGTATCAGAGCCTTCACCGGCAGCGCCTGCCGTTACTCCGTTTCCTTATGTACTACTTTATGTACTTTATGTGTTTATTGATTAGATTAGATTTCCTTTCCGGGGCCAATGTAAGTGAATGCTGCTACAAATGTAACCTTTAGCTAAAAAGGGGCTTTCAGAGCCGCCGGCGTGTAAACCTCCGCAAAGTATTTGATAAGTAAATAGATAATGAATCTTTTGATCGGAAGAAGGTCCCAGCTTTATTCAGCAAAATCCTTTCCCTATTGATAGTTTAAAAATAAACCCTTTGCGAATAAATGAAATCAAAGTCGCGGCGGGTGGCCCAAACGACACGCTGACGCGGCTCCCACGTGGAATACAATTAAGAATAAGAAAGTTGTTAGCCATACGTTAAATGTATGCACTAGCTCATAACTTAGTGCACAATGGTGAAAAAATAGAGATTTTTATATCGGGGAGAGGGGCCCTTATAACACTGATGAGGTTTTCTTCAAAAGACGAAGGGATAGGGTTGTGGAGAGGTTCGAGTTCCTGAATTACATCCTTACGCCCTATTTAAAGGACGACGTCGTTGGGAATATGATAACCTGGAGATTTGTTAAAGCTGGGAAAGTTGTTAAAGTTAATCTATTCTGAATTTGCTGCCACGTTCTACACCTGCCATCTGCCGGCTGATTACTCGCGGTTGGTATTGAATGGTATCCATGTCCGGTTTAGCAACATTTAGACACTTCTTTGGATTAAAAAGATACTGCGGTGCTTCTGAAATGTAGTTTGAAGCAAGAGTTGCGTCGTTCATCGCCAGGCTTGGTGGCACTGGTAATTTGATAGTTCCGGAATTGGCGAGAGCTTGTACTGTAGGGAAAGTAACAAGCAGTGGTTAAATACTGCTGCCTGGCCGAGGTGACATGTTTTTTTATTCTTGATGTCATTGATTAGTTTACTTTTTTCTTCTTCGACCATGGGATATGAAATATATTTTTTTTAATTAATTTAATTTGTAAAAAAACTGGCAGAAAAGAAGTAACCATTGTTTATAATTATCAAACAAGTACATCCGGTAACTTGCGAGTGTTATTATGTTGTGTGTGTCGCGTAACTTTAGAGTAATGAGGCTTTTCTGGGTTTTTTCCGCCCACAGCTGATGGGAGGAGTGATTGTTATTTACATTGAAAATTAATTAGTTTATGTGAAGACGAATTGAATTGCAGCAGTGTGTGCATTATACTAACATAAATTAATTGGAAGCGATTCATTTAACAATACCTGTGTGCCGTCGGCGATGACGTACGTTACGAGTAACAAAGGTCGATCTCCGTTTTTAATCATCGGTGCGTTTACTCTTTGCCTGGAACCAAATTGAGTGGATATTGACACAGATGTCGCGGCAGACGCTCCCAATCAGCTATCATAACTTGACGTAATTCCCAATTAATTTTACATGCGGCGCCCCCGCGGGCCCCGGCTTCTCCACGCGCCGGGTGTACACTATTCCTATACCTATCCTGGAACATACGGAGCTCACTTGTTACTAAGTTGTGTTGTGTACTATGCACAGCTCAATATCAATTCAAGAAGTATGATCACCTCATTGCTGGTGGTGGGAAAGCAAGAATACATACCGTGAACGTAATGCGTTGTAATGAGATTGCAGCTTACAGTGCACAGGTCGCGCTTGAGCTTCCGGCGGCTGATTCTAAAAGTAAGCATTCAAGTGAACGTTGATGCAATACTTATATCTCAGCACGTCGATCTGTACCGCTGAACTTGGGCTTTTCCGAAACTATGTGTTCGAGCGCTCGCGGGCTGCTGGTTACTTGGTAAGGTACACTCCATTCCTTGGAAGTACAGCTCAGGAGCGGGATGAAACGTCGAATGACGTTTGCTTGTGTACTTGTGTATGTAAAGCGGTTTTATTGACCAGCAATGAAGTCGAGCGGAGGGTAGGTGGGGCGGCCACCGCGGCCCGGTTTCAAAATGTTTTCGGGCCCCTGCGTTTATCACGATGGACAGACAAATAGCCGATACCGTTTGTTGCTTACTTTGTTAAAATGTGCGTTCATTATTAATTCTATCGATCAAAATCGATCAATTTACGTCAATTTATTTCAGTAACAACATTTGGTTTATAACAGTAGAGGGTACAGTTGTTTTCTCTTCTTCGCAGGATGCAAAATAACAGAACGGTTATGCGTGTTGTTAATATTTAAATACGCAAGGTTCTGGTACGGCGTTGGGTGCTAGCATCATAGTGTCAAGTGAGGTCGGGGCCTGGGTCCCGCCCGGACGCCGCTCGAGTCCGGCCCTGCCCCGCAGCCTGTAACAATATAAATGCTAATGCGCGAGCAGCGCCGGGCCCGGCCGCGGCGGACCTAACGAGTTTTTTAATGAGGCTGTTCGTGCACTAAGTGTACACTATTATAACTGGTAAACTGCCTGCGAGCTCCAGTGTTTACTGCCGACCGAAAATTCGGCTAATGTCGCCAAGATAACTTTAAAATCAAACCTTGCCTTGGGGATAAACATCAATCACATTAAATATTAACTTTGTGCCGAAATATTCCCTCCCTGGGTCCGCTGGCGAACAGCTAACGATCGCAATTTGAACCAAGATAAAATTTTATTTTACCACTTTCATTTCAAAGATAAGATCGTAATAAATGAAATCTTGCTTACACTTAGTTTAGTACCGCGCGCCCGCAAAAGTAACGTATTGGACCCTTAAAAGGTTCGCGGAGGCGCGGCGCGGCAGCAGGGCCTCGTGCAACGGACTCCGCCCTCGATTTGAAATATTAAAGTTGTTAGTTGGTACGTACACGCGCTTCAGGATATGGATACAGACGTAACGCAGCCGGGGCACTCTCTTGGATTGGCCAATTTGACTTTTCTTACAAAATAATATTAATATTTCTCGACATATAAAATAATACCGCCCGTAAACCGGCGGGCAACGGAGAGGGTGGTGCCTGATAGTCAATCACTTAAATACGTTCCCGCGGGGAGGCGGCCGCTGCCCGGACGGGGTGTTTCATTAAATTAAAAAACAATTCATGCTCTTTGTAAATAATATAACTAAAATAAATAATGCTATACGTATAATATATATATATATATATATAATAATAAGTAACTAACTTATCCGGAAGTGTTTCCTACGCCGCGACACATGCAATGCGTTGGATACTCGACAATACAAACACTCGCAGCTGAATCCCGCAGCAGCGCCGCGCGCACACCACTTGTGTAATATTCATTGAATTTAGTGTCGATTCCATTTCACAAATGGGCAGTGTGCAAATACTCCTCGTCAACCTTCAGCCCGTCACTGGCCTGCACCCTACTTTGCTGGAAAGACGGTTCCTTAGCTTGGCGGGGCAGCAGTGGGGGCATTTCGTCCGTTATGTCATGTATGAATTCCTCAGCGACACCTTCCATCTGTATGCAAATGTTCCCGTTGCGCCGAATGTCCGTCGTCCGATGTCCGGTATCCGGTGTCCGGGGCCCGGCTTCCGGTGGTGCGCGGAGTATTGCATTCATGTGTCGCGTCCGCCGTTCTTTTCATTGCATCACGTATTCATTATTGCAATATTCACTTTTTGACAACGCGATCCCACCAGATGGTGACCACGTACACTTCACAGATAAATATCAACCAGAGTTGACTTTTTATTTATTTTTTTGAACCACCTTCCAGATGATTTCACTTCAAGTGAAAATAATCAAAAGCATCGCACAGACATCCAATGGAAACCAATGGAGAACAATATGGATGATTTGTTTAATATTCATGAGATCAAAAGCGTCCATTTTCCAAATGCAGATCGTGGCAATCCGAAATAGATATGCGCTTGATTTATTATGCGCTTGCGAAGATGCGCTTCAAATTGAGTGCCGCCATTTTGTTGTCGGTTAAAAATTCCGCTCGTCGTCAGTTTGCTTTTACCACTGTAGGCATTACGTTGATACACAGCAACAGCAACAGCAACAGCAACATTAATTGTGTTGCCATCGTAATATCCTGAAGCAACTGGATATCTTATTAAAGCTCTGCAGGTATTATCTATCAGAGAAGTTTAGAAAATATCCAGCGCGAGCTGGCGCCGCTTTCTTTGAGAAATGATTTACGGAAACGCGCGGAGAGGCCGCAATGACACAAGTGCCCCCCTGGTGGCCTACAATCCTAACCCCATTCGTTTGTACGCGTCTCAGACTTAATTTTTGGACCGTGCAAATCGAGCCTGGTGACCGTAGCCAAGCCTCACGTCAGCCGGCTGCGGCTTCGCAGCGCCGCCTACATGTCCACTCGGCGGAATCAAGTGCTGCGGCTGGCCATCTACGTGAACTCTTCAACGTGAACGCATCGGCGCTGATGGAAAAAAACGTCAATGCTACGGAACGACGTCGTCACAGCAGTACCTTGATGTGCCCTACTGTATATACCCTTTCTGTCTATTTTCAAAGTGCTTCCGCTTCAGGTCATTAGTCAAATAAACAGGCGCCGCTCCGCTCTAGTGCCCTAAGCTGTGCCGTGCCGGCGGAACTGCGACAGCTGTCAAGTGAAATAAAACTATTTTAAGTAATACCATAATGTAATTCGAGCTCGTCTCCGATAATCTCCATTACTGGTATAATGCTTAGGAGCTATAACAGATATTGTGAAAACTCAATGAATAAATGAGCTTAACATTCATTCAAACCGGATTGAGCACTGCTCCAAGTCTGATGTACTAGCTTTGTCCGACGAAGCGTCAAGATACCATGAAGAGACGTTCTCGCTAATTCCTCATGACGAATAAAGTGATGCAGTTTTATCATGTCGTGTGCAATGGTTGTAAAACTATATAATGCGTACTGGTGCGATGGCTGGTGCGACGGCTGGTGCGACGGCTGGTGCGACGGCTGGTGCGACGGCTGGTGCGACGGCTGGTGCTCTCCACGCAATTGGGCGAGGGTTTGCTGCGTGAATACTAACGCGAGCTGCTTCGCGCCGCAGCCTGCGCTGCGAACTTCCGTTCCGAATGGACCGGTACACTTTCGCCTGTATAAATATTGAACTGCAGCATCAAGTCGCTCGTCTGGACGCGAGTCTTCCGCTGTAGAGCATGACTACAACGCGCTTCTCCACACACCACAGTCTACTGAGGTTTTCAAGAAATTTCAGATGTATACCTTTCTTCCCACAGAAGCACACACACACACATATATATATAACGTAGTCAAAATGTTTCTATATTCTCTCTCGCTTGTAAGGGTTAAGATATCGTTATACTACCCACGGTGTGTCAAAATAAATGCTTCATTATGCGAAGATTCCAAAGGGTGGCAGTAGACACTTACGACTTTTGGTATACTCGTAATACACAGTAAGTAGGGAGGGAGTGCAGTAATCATCGCGATTTGCAGCTTTCTTCCAGTGCTGGGCTTTTATAAGCTGCAATAAATGTGTGTGTGGTGAAAGTTTTGGAGTTGTTATGAGCCGTTTGTAATGAAAACAAAATGTAACTTATTACGTAAGTTATGTTGGAGGGGAGAAATCTATGTGATTGTAATTACAATCGCGAATGATTTAAGAACGTAAAGGTCATCGGTGACCGCTGGCCGGCCCGCCCTGGCCGCTGGCGGGGAGGGCGTAGAGGGAGGGAGGGATTAGTGAATCAGTCGCACTCGGTGCCTCTGCAGCGAATTAAGTAAATCGCTAAGGCGCAAGAGATTTAATTGCACTTTTTGCCGGAGTTTCCTTTTAATTTGAAGCAATGCTAACAATTCCCTGCGTCCGGCCTCCGCCGCACCCCCCATTCAATTGTCTGGGGGCGGACGGGATTTAACTTCATTTGTCTACGGGATTACTGTCTGATGCAACTAACGTCACAGGAGTACATGTCACCTGGACACGTAATCTTGCAGCTTTTCCGCTGAATATAGTCTTCTGTAGGTTGCGCTGTGCAAATAGTAACAATAACAACATTACCAGTAACACGCAGCAGGAGGCCCAAGGGGTGCACTCTACTAACACAAATAACGGAAGTGTAACTGAAACGAACATAAGTTTTTTTTTTTAATAAACATGTACTAGTGAAGGACCGAAAGTATTCGGTATACCAAAATATAATGTGTAAGAATTCTACTATCAGCAATTTTTATTTTATCCTCGCCTGTATATGTATAGTGCAGTACGGGCGGGGTTGCGCGGTGCGGGTGCGGGTGCAGGGGTGAGGCTGGTTGAGCTAATTGTGCAGTAATTTGTGGGCCCCGCGGGAAATCTGCGTCGCGGTGCCGCTGCCGAAGACAAAGAGGTATTATAAAACGAGCAGGTCAGCGCACAGCGCAGCCACACTCGCGTTGGACCTGAGGATGAGTCATCATTTATTTTATTTTTATACACTACTTCCTCTTTCCATCCGCAAAGGCGACGGGGCGGGACGGGACGGGACGGGACGAGCGGAAACTGTGGCGCTCTTTGACTCTTAACATAATTAATTATGAATGTACTGGCTCACAGTGCCGCACGAATGTGAACTTCACTAGGTGTTAACTTTCCATACCAGGATTACATGGAGGCGGGACCTGCGGCGGGACCAGCGGCGGGACCTGCGGCGGGACCAGCGGCGGACCAGCGGCGCGACCGCACCCGAGCGGACGCGCGGCACTGGCAGACACACCATCCGCAAAATAGAACCAATAGTTAATTACGTGTGGCGGGGTGGCACGGGGTGGCACGGGGTTGAGCGGGGTGAGCGGAGCGTCGAACTAAATCGAAAAGAAATCAACGTGTTTCAAGTAACAAGTTTCGAGAATGCATCTTGTCCGCCAACCCGCACTTAGCAATGGTGCTGGATATATGGCTGTAACTCACTCATAGAAGAAAATGGCTCCGTGTCCCAGCTGTGGGAACGGTGCGGTTTAGTTAACATAATTTGATTCATGTCAAACAATAGCTGACCGTATAGAATTGAATAATATATTAAAACTTGTCATCTGAATGTTGCGCTTCGTGAACTCACGCGGCGTCGCGCGATATTTGTGGCAGGGCCGTCACTCGCTATTAGGTGACGTGTATCATCCCATTCATTATCTAAAACGAAATTTTCGATTTGCGAATTGATAACAGATACAGTTTTTGTCTCAGTCTGTAAGTTATGTACAAACTAGTCAGCTGTATGGTTGCGTGGTAGTGGTGGCGCGGAGGGCTGCTGCAGCGTGATGGTGACCGCCGGCGAGCGGTTACTTGAAACATAATTAAGGGCGCATCGAATTAACTGACGTGAAACAGTTATAACGTAAATTGGAGGTGAGGATGTGTCGGCTGGATTACCAGCGGCGGCGGCGAGCGGGCTCGCTGCGGGGGATTACATCCCTCGCTATGAAGATTAACATCTCAGAATTAACGGCGAGAGAGCATTACTCAGCGTTAATTGTTTTATTATTTTAGGAGGAAATGATCATCGAGGTGTTACACGTGAACGTTGATGTTATGGAGGTTGTAATAAAAAATAAAACTTACACTTGTTCGCGCTCGGCGGGTCATCGAACACTGGCCACGGTGGGATCAGGACCGCGCAGGTCTTCAGGGTTTGTGCCTAAACCAGTTGGATTTTTTTTAATACTCAAATTAAATTATTACTTTTTATTTATCAATGACACGCGGGTACCCACTGGATGCGAGCAACGTCGGACCGATCGATGTGGAGATGTTTGGGGGAAGCATGTGCCCAGCAGTGGACGTCTATGGGCTAATGATGATGATGATTTACCAATGGGTTAACACTTGATTGCAATTTAGTATCTTTTTAATTCACGATGGTTACGGAGCTGAATCCGCTTGGCAATACCACGTTGGTACAGACTCAAGAGCTGCAGTTTGGGAAACACTATCGCCATTGCGACTGTATCCGATAACGGGTCGGCGCTGTCTGTTGTCTGCCTGGTAAATACGCTTCACCTTCTGCAGCTTGTTCCTGTGGACACTACCTCAAGAATGTATCTATTGTAGATAAACAATAAAGTAATATTAAGATATACTAAAGTCATTATAAATTAATGTTTAATCTTGATCATGAAAGTCCGAGTGAAAACAAAACTTTTCGTTAAGGGTAAAAGTTAGAAGCAAAGGAATTTGGCAAATTGTAAGGGTGAGGGCGAGAGCGAGGGCGGGGTGGTGACGGGAGTAACGAGAAGCGCTTCCGGCGCAGACCTTCGGTGAAAGCATCGACTCCAAAACATTGGTGTTATATTTGCTGAATACAAAAGTACGTGAAGCTTCTGTAACGGGATAAAGGAACGCGGCTTTGGAATGAAATTTTGCGTTAACCCATGACAAGGTATTTTGGATGACGTGCATCATAGGTTTTGGTTATCCTTCATTCTATGTTGAAAATTTAGACATGAAATATTGTGATCACGTGGTGGAGATGACCTTTGTAAAATATTACCAAAAACTGTAAAAATAGCGAAAGTTTGTATTCAGCATAAGTTTATGGACGAAAAGCACATCCAGAGGATAATTTCCTCAGCATGCAGAGTGCTCTTACCTTTAATAATTTGAATAAAATAAAAACTTACAGCTGACAGTAAGGCCTCGTCGGTAATGCCAACGTAATGTGCAGGGATGTCCGGATAGCGCCGGCGGGGCCCGTCTTTACGTTTACCGCTGAAAAAACTCGGTTTTCATTACATATTTACACGAATTTAATGAAACATTAACATTTCCGCTGGGAACTGCCCCGCGAGGTTCTGCGGCCGCCGGTGGTCACCTCCCCCGCAGCAATCGCGCCGGAGCTCTGCCACCTTACATTGTCTTTATGTGCTTTCGGTTAAGGCGAACGCATTGAAAATAAAGTACTTCTTTAATGGCTATAATATCTCTTTCTGGAATGAGAGAAGCAGGATTACTACGCGCTGATACGCGACAAGTCTGCCGATAACGCGAAACCACTGTTCGGTCGTTTGTTGAGTGTACATATTTACGAGTGCAAGACTTCCGCCGGCGAAAACAAACAGGCAAGAGGTTTTCATGTCAATATTTGTGTTCAAGGTAATACTTTTTAAATAAAGTATTATGGTTTCAATTGTGTTTGTTTGTGTTTGTGTGCAAGAGTATGAGCTAACGGGCGAAAAGACGCAGCGGTAGCCGCAAGTCGTTCATCTGGACCGCACCCGCAGGGGACGAGTGCACACGTACGGAGAGTACATGTTTTATTGTTGTATTCTGAACGGAGCACCAGCATATCCAGCGGCAGGTTGTGCAGGTTGTGCTGTCATCCGCTAAAATGTCCAGAGAGACAGCGTTAAGTGAGACAAATGCGCTCCGCGTCCGGGATGCTGCGGCGCGGCGGAGCGGCGGCGCGGGGCGCGGGGCGGTACTGCCACAGCGGACAGGTATTTATTACGTACTTAGCGAAATACAGCGTCATAAATTGTATCGCGATCCAATTTCGTACCGCGGCCGGGGACCAGTGCCCCGGCAGCCCCGGCAGCCCCGGCAGCCGCCGCTGTACGTTTGCATCCGCATTTGACTCTGTGTATTCTTTAATGACTTTTTAATATAAGGTAGAGAAAAGCGAGAGGTGAGATGGACGGTCACCATAAGATGCTGTTTAGAAAGAATTCACAACACAGAGGAATGCTGGTTGGTATTACACATACTACAGATAGTTTCCGATTACTAAAATCTACTTTCTGCAATTATATTTATATGTTCATATGATTATATGTTACATTAGGGCATAAGGGCTATTTATTTATTTCAATTCCCCTGTCTTACAGGGTTGCCTAGAAGAAATCCCGTTTTAGCAATAAGGTTGCCCTCGGTAGTAAAGAGACGGGTGCGCAACGACCGCGCCTGCGCACAGGACGACGCGCCTCGCGCTTATTCATTAATATTTCACGTGAACCTATCCTCAGTTCCGGGATTTTTTTTCAGTTTCCAAATATTTTCCCAATACGTCTGACTACAGGAATAAAATGAGTTCACAAACGTCTCCCACTACATTGAGCTATGCCGCCGTTGCTCAAAATACAATGTTCCCGAAAAAAGACCAGGCTATTGTGATCGATGCTCCCGAAAACATTCAAAATAAGAACTATGCACCAGCACTAGGAAAAATCATTGATCCAGCACAAATAGGCTTCTTATCCAGAATTTCTAACAACCGCGTTTGTGTATACTCAGCATCAAAACTGATAGCGGACGGCGTTACAGACAACAAATTGTTTATAACTATTCTAGGTCATAAACTTAGTATGCGCGCACTGATTCATAGAAACAAACGCATTATTCTCTCGAACGTATGTCCGATTACTCCACATACGGAAATAGAGAAAAATATTACAAGAAATTGACTAAACGATCCAGGATATAGCCATGTACTAAGTTTCCGTCGGCAGGTTTATGTAGCCCTTGAAGATCTTTGTCGCCTACCTGATAGAATGTCTATCGAATGTGACGAGACCAATTATTGGGTTTACTTAGCTTCAGTAGCTCGCTGGCCTAATATTTAGAGGGTGCGGCCTTAATCCCGAAGGTCTTGGGTTCGAGTCCCGGCATGTAGCGATGACTTTAATATTTAAGTTATGTACATTTGTGAACTTTAGTAACAACAGCGAAATACAAACGGTGAAGGAGAACATCGCGAGGAAACCTGCACATTACAGGATTAGGATTTATTCTAAGGCGTGTGTGGAGTCACCAATCCGCATTGGGCCCACGTGGTGACTGTGGCCCTCGCCCTCATGTTAAGGGTAGGCCTGTTCCCCAGTAGTGGGAACGTATATTGGCTATTATCGTATGGTATGGTATCTTCAGACTCTATGATTTGCTTAGTGTGCTAAAAAGAGGGTGACATAGCTTCTAAATGTACTGGAAACATTTCTTTAAACATCTCGGACGTAGTAGATGAAAATACACCGCTCAATATCAAAGCGTGTACTTTTAAACGTCTACATCCACCAACTGATTCATGGACATCAGAAGTTACGCAGGAACCGATGGAGGACACCACCGGTGACATCCTTAGCGACGAGGACAGTGATACAATATCTCAAAGTTGCACACGAGACATAAATGTAATTACTGGTAAAAACCGGCAGAAAATGACTAAAAGTGATTTTGATTCTATTAATTGGAAAGAAATAGACAATTTTATATTCACGTCCGTCAAACCGAATCCTTTAAATGGAAACAAGTTAAAGCATACCTTGATTCTACTTACGGAATCAACAATATCCAAGAAACTACTTATACTCGTAGTTGCACAGACCACATCGACGACTTAATTGAAATGATAAATGATATAATCTCCAAGGTATCACGTCGAAGTGTTGAAAATAGAGTGGTTCGCATGATAAGTAAACTAAAGTTACAAATAAGTAATAAATAATATGCCAAGAACTATGAATATAAAACTTAAAATTGTGCAATGTAATAGTGGCAGGGTCAGTCAGTCCTGAACTTAACGAATTAGAAGCGTACTTAAATGAAGAAAACCTTCAGGATTGCGTCCGTTCGGAGACGTGGCTGTCGCCGGGGGTGAATGTACGGGGGTGAATGTAAATATACCTGGCTTTTATTGCTTAAGGGTGGGTGGGACTAGGCGGGATAACTCCGGAGGCGTTGCCATTATTTTTACATAATTGTATTAAATCACAATTGATCACTACAGCTACACCGACCGCCGGCTAGAACATCTTTGTAGTCAATTGATTAATTTTAGTAAGATCAAGTATACAACAGCAGCACATTCGCCGCGACATTTTCACTTGTAAGATTTATGTGATAGTTTTTAAGAGCCAACCTCCTTTCTGCTACAATTCGGGGTAAATCTTGGTTCCACCAACTTTTTGGAATTCATTTAGGATGTTGATTTTCTGGTAATTTAGAATAAGGTGTAGGTGTCGTTACGTTACCGGCTGCCTTATTTACGATTGGGACAAGTCTATCATAACAGTCTTATAAATATTTATTTAGAGTCAAATCTACGCAATTCATACTTACTTCCTGTTTGAACATAACACAACCCATTTAGCTTTTTTAATATATCGTTGGTTATTTGTGTAAACATAATTAATGGCAACTGTCCTCCTGATCCTGATCCTCCTTTAAGCAATGCAAAGCGGGTGGGGTGGCCATTATTTAAATATATGAAGATATTGTCTATACTTGTCTCTGCAAGTAAACACCCACGAGTATCCGTCTTATGAGACCATGCCCCATGATGTCTATTAAAGCCTCTTGTTTACTTTAATTACAGACACAAAATCTGAATAGAGACTCATAGTCTCATTTTGCAAAAGAAAATCAGAGAAGCCATTGGAATGATCAAATCAGCTAAAATAGATTCATAGCAACAGTTTTGTAATAATATAGATTCGAACCCGTCCAATACAGTTTTATGGAATAAGATGAAATGGATCAAAAGTCAAAAAGGTTTAAGGAAGCAGCATTTATTGCAGGACGTAGATGCAGAAAGTTCCTTTCTGGCCTAGCCCCGACTGCATTAGTCTTCGGCCCTGTCAAGAAAACAAGTCGGATATATAATAGGAATGCATCGATTCTCATTATCCGAGCTAAATGCAGTTCTTAGAGAAAAAGACGCATCCGCAGGCTTACATACTATACTATACTATACTATACTATACTATACTATACTATACTATACTATACTATACTATACTATACTATATTATACTATACTCTATTATATTTCACTTACCAACAGAAGCTAAAATGATACTGTTGCATGTGTACAATCTCATATATATTCGGGTCAACTCTACATCAATGGCGTATAACATTAACAATAATGATTGCTACCCCCAAACAAATAGCAAGGTTCGTAAATTTGGCCCAACGTCTGTTTTAAACTGTATTCGCAAAGTGTTTACTGTCACGGTTACAAAACGACTCGAGTTGGATTTTGAAAGTAAAGTATTATTTAATGATTACACTTTGGGCTTCCGGCGTCGTTTCTCAAGCGTTGATAACTTGTCTCGCTTCACAATTGATGCTGCTATAGCACTAACTGATAAAGACTCCACGCCCCGTACTTTCTGTGACAACATCTCTGTTGTATGTCTTTGTGACTGTTTAATAAACTTCGGTTTTGGTTCACTTATATTTGTGTGTGTGTGTGTGTGTGTGTGTATGTGTGTGTGTGTGTGTGTGTGTGTATTTATGAATTTCTGAGAGAGAGGCACCAGTTTCTGTTCGTTCAATCGGGTGAGTGTTTATCAAGAGTATGTCGGCAAGATCTTCGACAGGGGGGCCCGTGTCGCCGATATTATTTAATATTATAACAATAAATATAAGCACCAGATTACCTTCAACCAGAACATCGCACTGTGCTGATGACTTTGCTTTCTGTTGCACAAATAGAGACATCAGTTATTGTGTAAATGTTATGGAAAAAGCTCTTAACCACTTTTATAGACTTTTACCACAAATAGGTTTAGATCTATGTTATAGTGAAGCTAAGGTATGCATTCTTACTCGTAAATATCGGATTCCTCTCATATGCATCTAAATAAATAATATAACATTAGGTATTGTGAAGTGTATGAAAATATCTTGGAATGTGGATATACACTCGATTCAATTGATCTAAACACATCAATGAGATAAATAGCAAATGTCTGTGTGTGTGTATCATGTATAAATATATTCAGATATTTAAGCAATTCTGACATTCATCCTATTCAATTGAGACGACTATATAACGCTTTGATCCAAGGTAGGTTAGAGTAGGGCAGTTTTCTTTATGGAGATGCAAGTACAGGTCTTTTAAGTAAGATAGATCTTATTCAAAATCAAGGATTACGTATTTGTGGTGGTTTCATAAGATCTACTCCTGTACATGTGATGCAATCCGAATGGAATGTTTTACCATCAGAATTAAGAATACAGAATACGAAGGATTGTCTACTGGAACGTTTGTTTATGTATTCGGAATTGTTATCCGGGGAAAGACAATATTGGCGAAGAAATAGTAAAGTGATGATGGTAAGTACATATGCACTAAGAGATTTAATATATCTCATTGTCAGATGTCAACGCTACATCAATTACCTTTTCTTGTAACAGAACTGCCACTAACAGATGTAATATCTATTTAAGTAAACCCCATAACCAGCACAAACAGAATTACCAGTGCAAGTGGTGTGCACCGCAGCGCTGCTAAATCAATGCGTTCCTTTGAATATCAGGAGTTTGTTCAAATTCACACCGACGCTTCTAAGGACTGCTACTGTTAATTCAGGATGTCTCTTTAATGATCAGAGGCCTTCCTCTAAAGCCAAATTCAACATAGACAATAAGCTGATTCCTATTATGGGCTTAGTTACTTGCGATACTCTGCATCATCACTACAGCACCTGTTAAAGTGTAATAAGGGTTGCTTTCGTAGAGGTGAACATCTCACCATTATCAAATGTATTTAGAATTTAATAGGAAACGGTTAGAATACAATGGCTTCCCCCACATGTAGGACACATGTAGGACGGTAACGAGGTGGCTGATACAACTGCGAAACAGGCATTAAGTGAAGGTGTAGAGTTAAGGGTACCTACTCATCGCACTGACTGTCTGGGACAAGTTGGAAAAACTGTTATTGACGTTTGGAAAACGTGGTTCAACTAAATTTCTAACGAAAAAGGAATATGGCACAGCACGCTCACGTCCGAGCCGTTTCAAATTCCGTGGCCCTACAAATGTAAACTTAACCGTAGATAAGTTATTGTCTGCATGAGAGTGCGCCCCGCCCCCCTCCCGCTGAATGTGTACAAATGTTTAATGGACAAAATAAATAGTCCATATTGTGATACATGCTAAAGTGTAAATGAAGATTATATGTGATAGTTTGATGCAGCGTCAGCGGAGCGCACCGGAAAGAGCAAATCTCGTTAATAATGTTGGATGCAGTAGACACGATTTACTTTTTGCTTTTCACAGGTTTTTAGTTATTAGTTCACAGTTTACATGTAACGACAGCAAAAAAATCTTAACTTTTCTTGTTTATAGCTTCTCTAAGGTTAACGGTTAAATATGTAGTAGCCGGCTTAACCTATGCGGGGTATGGAATAAATAGAATTAAAAAAAAATTAACGCTGCCCTTGCTCACATTTAGGTTGTAAGTTTAGCCTTAGGCTTAGCATTGTACCTACCTCAATGTGAGTGATGATGTGTTAATCAATCATTCCAAGGCGCCATCATTAAGCTGAACAGAGCCGACAGAACCTGGTCGATCCTGATCGAAAACGGTTGTTATTTTTACTTGTAATTATTCTATTTTTGTGTACGTTTATGACATAGCGATTGATAAACGGCTGAACCGATTATCAGTATGTGTTCAGTTCAAAGATGTAACTTGAAGTTTTATAGAAGAACAAATAGAAAGTATAAGGGGTCTTGATAACGTTTAGTTAAGATATGGAAGGTGGTGTGTGCGTGTGCGTGTGAGCGTGCGTGTGCGTGTGCGTGCGCCGCCTCTTATTCAATTCTAAGTTTAACATAATTTAACTGTTCACACCAGGCGCGGAGTGACGTGCGCCGGCCACGGCTCCCCCCGTCCGCGGCTCTGGAGGGGAGCGCAATCGGAACGAGGAAATTGTTAATGCGTAACTTTGTTAAATTGACAATTCACCTTCCGTTACAACCATCCAGACTAAATGGTACCTTCCTCACAAATTTCTCTCCCGCGTCCCTTTGACCGTGCATCAGCTCTGTGTAGACCTCGAGGGTAGTTGTAGACCTAATTGTAGCTACATGATGTCGCCACGAGAACGGAAGATATACACGACTGGTAGCTACTGGTTTTAAATGGCATCGGTTCTATCCTCCTAAACCGAAAAGTATTTGTATTAATATAAAACTATGCAATTATGGATTTGATCTTCACTAAGCTTCTTTTTGAACTTCCCGTGAGGATAAAAAATAAAAAAAATTAACAACAGCTTTACTTCTTTCTGTAGAGCAGTGGCTAAATATTTATCTATGACACAAATGACCTTGATATAATTCCAAGGTCACATGTGAAGTTTAGTCGTCGTTGGATACTCTTAGAACCGGGCACAGTACATTATCTCGGTACCCGTCACGGGGTCGCGCTGCAACGCCGTGCGTACCTTGTGAGAGCAGCCCCAATGCCTGCGGCGGAAACGTGAGGCAGACTCTGTTATCTCCTTATTTTTTTAATAAAATATACATTTATTGAACCGTGTAGTAGTAAATTTAAACTCGAATATCGTCATCATCATCAGCCGATAGACGTCCACTGCAGGACAAAGGCCTCCCAAAACATCTCCACATACAGACGACGGGGCCTCCGGTACAGCCGGGCACTAGTGGCTGTCGTATGTAGGGGGTCACATGGGGAGATTTGGGCCATTGGCCATCACGCTGGCCCAATGCGGGTTGGTGGGAGTTAGAGCCCTGTTTGTTGATTAGCTGGGTGCACCACGAGCAGGTGAGGTTGGCTTGGGTCCCGTGAGTTGTTGTGCGGGAACCCTTACACCCCCCGACTAATGTGAATATGTAATAATTGTAACGGTATCGTCGTATGGCTTGGTGCCATGCGCGCCTGGACTGGCCGGTCACTCGGTACTATTTAGGAATCGATTGATTCAACATTCCACGTGTATTCATTACTATGTATGGATACTCTGCACCAATGACCATACAGCTTAAGGTAAAACTGCTGCATAAACCGATGGTGCAGCAGCAGGCCGCGCCTCCGTCCTCCGCCGATGGCCACTACAACGTTTATGAGATCTAACGGAAGTGCGCGGCTCGTAAACTTGCTGGTCTTCGGAGCAGTTATTGCTCGATGCATCGTCAAGCAGCTCGCGAAACTATTTCACTTTAATTTCCCTGAAAGATTCTGATCAGTTTCCAAGCAATACTCATACCTAGAAACGTAAATTTTATTGCAGATACTGTCGTGTCTGAAATAAAATTTACTTGTGTATGAGATATCATACACTTTCCCTGATCGCATTACTATACCTGCTGCCTCTGCGACGCCACCCACTCGCATGCTGCCACGTGCAGCTAGTGACTCAAAAACGCACAAAAATATGTTTATTATTTTCGATACACACACACACACACACATATATATATATATATATATATGTGTGAATAGCTTCTAACACTTTTTGCAGTACAAATTATACATAACAGTGTTACTCTGATTCTTTCTATCAAGTCGAAGTTAAGAACCATGTTCTGCTGGTTGCATTACTTCCTGAAGATCCTGAACTTTTTATTGATAAAAACATCATTGTGGTGATTTACTCTGTGAAAGTTTTTAGTAAATGTATTAAAATATTGCAGATTATTATAAATGACCTGTGGACTTGTGGCGTAGTGTCACGCCTCAAAGCACACGTGCACCAGAGCTTTCGATGGTTGACTTTTCGGTGACGTTGGGATCATCAGGGGCATTAAGTAGTTTAAATATTAGTGCAAGCTTAAAGCGCGCTATGGAATGAAAATGGATCTGGATATCAGACGGGTGCCGATAAGACTAACAGACTGCAGCTCTGCGGCGGCAGGCTGCAGTGCGTCGCCCTGATAATCCCTCGTTACACATATCAAATGGCGCAGCATCAGATGTGAAGGTTAGCTTAATAAATTATTTTTTTAAAAACAATGAGTTTTCAGTCTTCGTAATTGTTCTACAAGTATGCGCAGTTATTTCACTGTTACCTATAATATTGTATATAATATATACATTATTATCAAAATGTAATAATAGTAGCCCATTAACATGCAATTCTCAATCATCCTCATTTGTTACGTTGGATACTGACCATGAAGAGGTTACTTCTGTAATTATGAATTTAAAACCTGAAAGTGCTCCGGGATGAGACGATATACCTGCACAGTTTCTGAAACGAGCGAAACATCTGATTGTCCCAATAATTTGCCACCTAGCCAATCTCTGTTCTACGAAAGGTATCTTCCCTACTTTATTAAAACAATCAATCGTGACTCCTGTACATAAGACCGGGGATACGTGGGAAGAAGTTTATAATTCTGCAGAAACTAGTTTTGACTAAAATAGCATTTATTAACACTAAATGTCAGTAAAACAAATTACATCTGTTTTTCTATTCATAGACGCTCACAGCCATAACACAACATCTCAAATCACGTACTTGTGTAGATTATAAAAATACATGCGCATGCCCCAATATTGAAAAAGTAGCTTATACGAGATACTTAGGTGTCACGATTGACCAAAAACTTTCGTGGCACCGTCTACCACCGGCTAGAAACCACAACTGTTAGAATTCGAAAACTAATTTATATCTTTAAGGCCCTTAGAAATGTTGCATCAAATAAAATCTTAAATATCGTTTACACGGCCCTTGCTCCGTCAGTTCTAACATACTGCACTCCAGTTTGGGGTGGAGCTTCATAAGCTAAATTTCTAGACTTAGAACGAGGTCAGAGAGCACCAATAAAGGTGATGTACAATAAACCCTATACATTTCCAACTAAAGACTTATATCACATTAGTACTTTGTTGAGCGTTAGCAAGTTACATGTACTCGTATTGCGCGTGTTGCAAGAGGAACACAAATCGGTAGTAACGCGATATACAATTGCAATTAATGAACGGCGAGGAATATCAATTAATATGGTTGCTGTAAAAACTTATTTTGCTAGTCATCAATTTAAGAATCAATTCAACTATTTATATAATAAAATAAACAAAATGTTAAATATTTTCCATCTTAACATTCACAATCTTAAAATGTTAATGATTAACTGGCTTAATGGGTTAAATTATGATGAAGTTGAGGCTTTGCTGAATGTAATTAAATAATACTTAACATTTGTTTATCAATTAAATACATATAAACTCCCGTCAACACATACACACACACGCAGGCTTGCGCGCGCTCACACAAACACACAGACACACATACACGCAGGATCAGGACATATGCACACACTCTACAAGTTAATGTTCCGTTTACACACATATATTATAAGAATATCTATATGATGGGGAGGAGCGGGGCATCCTGACGCAGTTATATATAGATTTACTTAAAAGTATGCCCCAAATACGATCTATAATGTAAAAGGATTCCACAAATACGATCTATAATATAAAAAAAAAATTATAATTTTTATTTTTACATATTAATGTATACATTAGTTGGTATTGAAACATTTCGCCGGGTATTCTCAATTACAATCCTTCCCCACCCCTCCCCCAATTTAAACAAAACTGTTTTAAAAGTTTGCCTCGAGACGGAATGAACAAAGTGCAGGAAATAGAAAAAGTTCGCTTGTTACCTTCAACAATGAAAATTTATTTCTTTCTAACTTGTTTCAAAGGCACGGGCTCCTTGCACCCCGTAAGTGGCACTGCATAACCTCACTTCTCCTAATTATGTAAACAATTATTGCTTTTGTTGCTACCTCGTGTGCTGGTGAACTTATAAAGGAAACGGTAAGCAGTCGCTGTCGACTGATCCCCGAGGACGTCGTTCAATAAACTTCATTTCTTTCCCACACAATTCGTTTACAAGTTGGATGTAAGTATTTGCTCCAACAGAGACTAATATCCGTTCTGTGGTCAATTTTCGTTTCACGAATGCAACACTTCCGATCGGTGGCAGGGCTCAGTAGCTGGAGATCATTTGGGAGGACCGTCTTTGGGCTGTATTCGGTACATGTTACAGTTTCAGATTGTAGCGCGCTGCAGCTCGTAATATTACCCACATGATTACATATTGCAAGTGCCCTCGGACGAACAGCTGATCCTTGGGCAGTTGACTGATGAAAACCGAAAGATTTGGCAAAATATTCGTAAATGGAGTGTAAAAGTACTTAATTATAAGCGCACTACATACATCCAGGAGCTGGTGAAAGCACAGAGGATTGCAATGCAAGTATCTGCGGCAAGGAGAACGCGTCTGTGCATCTGTTGCTAAGTATTTGACAGACGCGGGGGGTGTTCAGGAACCAGGAGTCGGGGTTGTTCAGCACCCGCCGTGAGTATTCCGGCGCGTGTTCAGTAATGTAATTAGAGCAGATTGCACGCATTTCATAGCGCGAGCAGCGGAAATAGATCGCAAATTCTTCCGGCCGCGGTATTGCTGCCCAAATATTCTTCGGCAATCATTATCGACCGATGGAAATTCACCGCTGGACATAGACCTCACTCGTAAAACTGTCCACCGACCGACCAAGCGCGAGGCCGGTTCCTTTATTACTGGTCTCCGTCAAGACGGTTTTTATATAGCAATCTGGTAAAATGTATGTTTAATTAATTTTTGTGCGGCGGCTATCGGTGTTTCCGGTCGGGTTGATTTGTTCGCTTTTATAATAGTTTCGCTTTCTAAAATGAGGGTTTATCATTTTACCACTAACAAAATAAGGGACATCATTAAACGCGCCCTTCTCTATCAGTGAAATCGATGCACGCAGACAGCGATCTGTGTAGTTTTTTTATTTTTGTTATAAGAAATAAGACGGGGTAGTTGAATTCAAATCAACCCCACTGCACGTCAGAAACATTCAAAATAATCTAATAAGCCTACTGTCCCCCGGCAGAGTTGGATGATAATTTCACTTGTTCAGTAAACTGCGTTGCGTTTAGTAAGGCTCTGCGGCCAGTAAATCTTGCAGGTAACGCCCGCGTTAAGTCTTGGTGTTGCACAAAGAAGCCGCAGCGGTGTTCACTCCAGGAACACTACATCAACATCGCATAGGCTTTTCGTAGACACTGAGAATGATCTTAGATTTACATGCAGTTCATAATGTCTACTCTGGGTAAGAAATAAGCCTGTTACACGAGCTCCAGCGAGACCTCGATGTGGTCGCCGCAGCCTGCTCGCGACCGACCACCGGCCGAATGGAACTTAGCCCCACCTTCAGTGTACGCGATGTTTAAGTTAAACATTGGAAAACTTCTCGCGGGAACGAACTCCGCACCAACTTATTTAGCTGCAACTATTAAATGCTTTTCCTGTTTGAAGCCGCAACTTGTTTTGCCGAAGTACTTCAAAGTTATTTTAATTATAATTTCTGCGGTTCAGCCGGTTTCAACTTCATCCGTATAAACGGTTACTTTATCACTTTTCCTTTACAACATCTATAATTTAACGAGTATATTTATAATTGAGTCGATATGTATCGTTTCCTTTACCGGAAACATGTGATGGGGAAACTTAGACTTAGTGACGCCGCGGTACGAGTACGGCTCCCACGTGTGGTGGATAATTTAGTACCGTATTTCAAACCCCTTTGATTAACTTAAGTTAGTACAATTTAAATCCACCGCCACAACAGTATCACTGAGTTCCGGGTGCCAGCACATGCGGGCAGGATAATGTAGTGCGAGATTGAGATAGAGCGGTACCGTCGGCGCGTGCGATTTCTCACAATTCCAAAAGCGTCCCGCGGCCCAGGCGACCTCCCAAAACGTACAATTATATTTGTTGTCATGCAGATTAAAGTATATTTTGTTCCATGAAGATGTGATTAAGCGAACTGCAGCACAGCATGCGGCACTTGGCGCGCCGCCACATCAATACGTTCCTACATAAATTATCTCACAAAAGTCTAACTTTCTCTGTTTAAAAGCTGCTTTGTCGCGATTTCTATGAAATTTGTACTTCCTGTGATACGTACGTATCCGGGACGCGACGCACTGACACACACTTTACGTGTAATATCCGAGAGCTTAGAGTTCGTATGGCTTGCAAGGAGGTAACACTCGATACTGTGTTCGTTCATTCATTATCAGCAGACAGACGTCCACTGCTGAACTTAAGCCTCCCCCTCAATGAACTCCACATCGATCGATCCTCCATTATGATCGGCACCGTCGGGCACTTAGGGCCGTCTTTTGTTGGACTTCATTGAGAGTGCCAGCCGAGTAAAGCTCAGTACGTGTTGGTGGGTGGACAGAGCCTTGCCTGGTATTCAGCAGAGTGCACTGCGTGCATGTGAGGTTGACTTGGGCTCCGTAAAATGCTGGGTGGAACTCTTTACACCCCTTTACCCCTTTACACCGATACTGCGTGTAGGGTTGCATTTGTAGCTTTGTCCAGTCGCGCGGTTGAATCCTTCTATTTGGTGGTCGCCGTCGCTTTCCGTTTATCAAGTCAAGTTTAACATCGTGCCTAAAGGAATACCTGATACACACCGTGTCAGGTATGCATATAGCTTTCCACGTCGGTCGGGTGATCACATCGGCGGTCACTTAATGTTACATGTATCAGTGTGTGTGCCGAGGCCCACTTACCGCATGATGTCGGCGGACGTCTCCAACTTTGCACTCTGCTTATAACTAATGATGGCTGTTAAGAATGTTTTTATTTCCTCTCTTGGGAGATTTCAATACCTCATCATTACTTATGCATGTGCTCCCCGGAATCGAGGTTCATTGACGCACTCGCCGCGCACACGCACTGAAATGTTAAAAGTCGCTCGAAATGCTGCTGTTCTTTCCCTGGAGACGATTCCTCTCCGTTGCAATTTACGACTTCCGAGTGCGGGGTGGCTGCGGGGATACATTAATTTGTCTACGTCAGGGTGACACCGCCACCGCTTACTTGTATTAAAATTTCATGTGGTTAAAATGCGAGTGAATATGTAAAAACGCGTACATATAAGTTAACCTTTCGCTGTTACTTAACGGTAAGTGACAGCCCCGGACGGCGAGTGGCAGGTGGCAGCCTTACGAGCGCTTAACTCTTTAAGTTTGTCGGGATTAATAGTGTACAGCGGATGGTAGTTTATTTAAACTGTAAATACTTTTGCTCCGGTGTATTTCAATGTTGAATTCGAAATTGAAGCTTTAGATCATTGGATATCTTCAGGCCGCGCGTAATTCTCCATTTCTGATGTGGAGCAGTATTTGTCGCAAAGTACGTCTGCGAGGACACGAGATCAGGTTGCCGCGGCCCGGTTGCCGGTTGGACCGCCGGTTTTATTTATAATAATAAATAAATATATAAAAATATTTTATTCTTTTCACAAACAATTTTTTACACAATAGATCGTATATTTGGGGCATCCTTCTAAGTAAATATATATATATATATATATATATATATATATATATATATATATATATATATACCTGCGTCAGGACGCCCCGCCTTCTGTATCGTGCTGATGTTCGTACAATATATGTGTACAAACGCAAAATTAACTTGTAGAGTGTGTGCGTGTGTTCCTGTGTGTATGTGTATGTGTGAGCGCACGCGCGCGACTCGGTGCGTTGGTGTGTGTGTGTGTGTGTGTGTGTGTGTGTGTGTGTGACGGGAGTTTATATGTATTTAATTGATAACCAAATGTTAAGTATCATTTAATTACATTCAGCAAAGCCTCAACTTCATCATAATTTAACCCATTAAGCCAGTTAATCATTAACATTTTAAGATTGTGAATATTAAGATGAAAATATTTAATATTTTGTTTATTTTATTATATAAATAGTTGTATTGATTCTTAAAATCAAGTTTCTGCAGTATTATAAACTGCTTCTCACGTATCCCCAGTAAAAACCACGGCAGTGTCATCCGCATATGCGTAAATACTACTGTATAAGTCTTTTGTTAATAAGTTTTTCAAGTATTTTAGAAACAGCAGGCAACACTCATATAGGTCTATAATTATTAACTTCACTGGTATCCCCGGTCTTATGTACAGGAGTCACGATTGATTGTTTTAATAAAGTAGGGAAGATACCTTTCGTAGAACAGAGATTGGCTAGGTAGCAAATTATTGGGACAATCAGATGTTTCGCTCGTTTCAGAAACTGTGCAGGTAGATTGTCCCATCCCGGGGCACTTTCAGGTTTTAAATTCATAATTACAGAAGTAACCTCTTGATGGTCAGTATCTAACAACAAATGAGGATGATTGACAATTGCATGATAATGGTCTACTATTATTTTGTACTATAGGATTGGTGATAGCAGCCACTTCAGCAAGATTTCGGCCAATGCTAGTGAAGTAGTCATTAACGTAATTGACTGATTCTAAGGGAGACGGTTTTACGTTCAATAAGTCATAGCTTGGACTTTTAACTTGTTTTATATTTGTTATGTATTTAATATTGTTCCACAGTACTTTAGGATTTTTTTCTAACAGTAGTTTATTGTCATATACACGCTTTAGTTTTTTAATAAGATTGTTGCAGTAATTTCGATATCTTTTATATGTAATTTTCAGGATTTCATCATACGGATTAGATTTAACTTGTTTTTGCATTTTATTCCTGTTTCTTATACAGCGTAGAATCCCTGGAGTAATCCATGGTTTTATAACTCGCTTCTTATTAGATAAATATATTTTAGAAGTATTCTCTTGCAGTGACAGAATTATTTTATTAATGAGTAACTCGATTAGCTTATTAGGATCATCACAATGAAGTAAGCTAGATAAGTTTTTATTAGCAAGACTATTTATGGCTTTATCAAAATCTATATATGTTTTTGTTTTAGGACATAGTGTAATATTTTTTATTTTAGATATGCTTAAAAACACCATACTATGATCGGTTATCGTAGTATTTAAGACGGCTATACTAGCATGAACCTTTTTGTTATGTAGCTTAAGAATGACATGGTCTAGGCAATTATTTTCCCTTGTGGCTATTGTGTGACCAGGTAACAAACCGTACGTGGATAGCATACCTAAATAATTTAGTCTATTTCTATGATCGACATCATTTTCACTTATTTTTGGTATTAAGTTAATGCTTAGATCACCAGTTAATACAATAGCTTTATGATTTTTAATTGTATCCAGATATATCTGAAGCGATTCGATGAATTTTTCGGTGTTTGCGTTAGAGGGTGAACGGTATATACCCAGTATAATATAATTAAAAATTTCTATTTGTAAACAGGAAGCGTCCTGTAATGTAATTTCTTTTATTTTTGGTTGGAGATTGTTTTTTACAAAAATTGTAACTCCATCGTTCTGATTGTTGTGCTGGGCTTTGTTAGAATCAAGCCTACTTTCAGTTAAAATGAGTATATCAATTTCGTGTTTTAAATTGGACAATGTAATTTGCGAATCATCTAGATTTTTATATACGCTTCTAATGTTTTGTGTAATAATCGTAAGATCGTTTTTATTTATATGTATATATTTAGGGATGTCTTCAACGTCACAGTTTATAGACATTGCTATTTCTGTGCCGTCTATTTCTTTCAAAATAGAGAGAGAACTATCCATTATGAGATTCCTGTGGTAATTCAAAGCATTTCCCATATAGGTTACAATCTAAGACTAAAACAGTAGGTTAACAAGGTCCGCGAGAAGAAGGTCGTAAACGCCGTGGAGAATGCGTCACTTACGCGTCTCACTGCGATTCTTGAACGATGTTAAACGACGGTAGCGTGAATAATAAACTTACGTTCAAAATTTATATTTAATCGAGTTAAATACAATTTAAAAGAACTTTTATTGTACACAAATATGTGTTCTTAGCAGTTAACTCACAGGTTTCACACTTGACCCCTTTTCACTGACTACAAGTGCAATAAAACTAATATAGTTCCGCAAAACAAAAGTAGCTGTTTAATTATCAATAACGAGTGCGCAGTTTGTGGTTGCGATCGTGTTACAATGGATATTCAGCTCGATGCGAAACTTCTGCGCCGCAACAAATAAATAAATAAATAAATAAAAGCCAACTAAAGAGCGTGCGCCGGCGGGGGTGGGGGCGCGCCGCTACGGGTTCACGGGGTTGCGGGGGTCGCGGGTGCGGGGGCGCCGTTCGTGGTGCGGTTATCTGGTAAATTTATTGTGAAACTTCAACAAACAAATTTTGATTACGTATCATTTGTTTCGCCCCCGTTCCATGACCTGCTGCGGACAGTTGAAACAATCCAACGATTCAGCAATAACATTACCGCACCGCACCGCACCGCGCCGCACCGCACCGCGCCGCACCGCACCGCACCGCACCGCACCGCGCCGCACCGCACCGCACCGCACCGCACCGCGCCGCACCGCACCGCACCGCACCGCGCCGCACCGCGGCGTGCGGCGTGCGCCGCGCTGCGTGCTGCGTGCGCCGTGCTGCGTGCTGCGTGCTGCGTGCTGCGTGCGGCGTGCTGCGTGCTGCGTGCGGCGGGCTCGATGGTTATTTATGCGACGGACCCCGATATGTACGGGTACCGCGGGCCGACGCCGCGTCACAAAAAAAACGCTTTTGAAGCCATATTTTTTAACATCAAAATAATAAAATGCAGTAGACGGTACGACTGCTTGCAACTTGCAGGTGTCATATAGACAGGACTTTTGCAGGTTATTTAACTGCAGGTGACCGACCGGAAGGATAAGTTGTAATGAAGTACTTAAGTGGCGACATCGCAATGGAATACGTTGCACTTTGTGTTGCGGTGCAGCTCGCCGACTCGCAAGTAATTGGGTAAGAGACATGTCGGCACACTATGAGAAGATTTAGACTTTTGCTAAAGATAATCCAATTTTAGTAAGAATTTCATAGTGATTTGGTAGGGTTGGCGCCCTCTCATCCCCTCACGGCCTTGTTTCCCTGTGTGGTGCCGCCGTCTGCGGCGGTGTGCACGCGGGCTAAGTTGAGTGTAAGTGGACTAAGTGGAGTGCTATTGTTGGAATTCAATTAGCTGTTCGTCTCGGCGCGCTATGAACTATGTTCTTAATTAAACCACTCGAGGGGCGCTTATTTAGCGCAACGTTACCTTTGGTGAAGGGGTGTCTTGTTTTGAATATTTATGTACGGAAAGGAGTCAAAATCTTTGTTTTTTTTTTTACGGGAGAAAATATGAAATAACCTGTATATTTTTCGGATCCCTCACGGATGAAATGTTAAAACAGGATAAGCATAAAGGAAATACGGCTCTACACGATAAGTGAATCAATTAAGTGATCCGTGTGATGGTAATCTGCTATTCGCATGCGTACTTAAGTACTGCTGAGATCTACTTAGGCACTCAATTCAGTGGATTATTACTATCCTCCATATATTGCAATTGGTAACGCAACGCACTCCGACGAATTTAGTGTAATATGTCTGCAGCGCGTGCTTGACTGCAGGGTGGGACAGTTTTATACCAAAACTGCACTAATATATTATAAATTGAATAAAAACGATTTGATGTTGATTCATTAAATGATATAAATACGATTGTCCGGGATAACTTATCGTTTCATTCCGCAAGTTTAATTTCGCGGAGTGTGTCATTGGGAACGCTTTGTGTTCCGATACGGCGGGGTGTCGGGGTGTCGGGGTGTCGGGGTGTCGGGGTGTCGCGGGTCCGGGGGTGTGTCCGCGATATCCGACCGCCGATACGCGGGGGAATAATTAATGTCCAGCGCTGGGCTGCGCGCTGATCACCCGCAATTACTGCGAATGCGATATGAAACGATCGCTGTTGCCGATGTTACCTCGATCGCACACAACTTTTCGCAATGACCACCCCCACCCCTGACGTGCGCCGGTCGGACATATACATACATTCAGTATTCCCTTGTACGATCCGCATCGTGAATGAATCATCGCATACATATAGCGCCGCAAGCGCTGCTATCAACGTTGAGGGTTTTAGTTGTATACAACATGACAGTAAGAGGGTAGTGCACGAGGGTAAGAGGGTCACAACTTAAAACATTTTATTGGCAAAGCTCGTGCAAAAATGGCAATTCAAATAGACAAAGAATTTAAAGATAAATTACCATGAAGTCAATGAATACTTCGTGAATAATATTTTGTTTAGTGCAGCGATACCCCCTGCAACAACCCCCGGATTGTGAAATTGTAAATACTTTCATAATGTTGCATGTTGCATCCAACCGTCGGTACGACTGTGATAATTAGAGATCAAGGACATAAATACATGTGTTCAAATTATAACATACTCTTTTATCGCGTTGCTGGTTAAATTAACGAAATAGAATAGACGAGTAATATGATGCTCGGTACACGCGACGAGCGTCAAGCGGTAGCGGGAGCGGAAGCGATAGCGGCGCCGGCAGCCCGCCTCGCTAATTTCCCGGGCGAGCCGTAAACTGCGAGCAGCTTGTCCGCGTCGAGCTGCCGCCGGTTAAATATTGAGCTCGGCTCAATTATACTAAACTCAGAGGTATCCTGTATATTTTATATACACTAAAAAACCTAAAAGTTAAATAATATAAAAGATTATTATTAATGATTGAATCATGGTCATCACCGTCAGCCGATAAAGATCCACTGCTGGATGGGAACAGCGGAGAATTGTATTGCAAAATATTGACTGATTAAAGTAAACTTTTCTGTCGGCAGCTTTCCGTTGCCGGTGACCGTGTAGGTAGGTACTGTGCAAACATTATTGTGTTCCGGCTTGAAGGGTCCTTTAACTAGTGAAATTACTGGGATGACGAGACCTAACATGTGGCGCTGTATCATCTTAATTAGCGTCACGTTGTTATGGGTGAAGAAACCGTTTACCATTAGATGGAATGAATTGGAGAAATTGCGAGCATCTAATTACCTGTAATTTAAACGGACAACGCACGTGTATGTACGTGCTGTATGTACCTGCAGTATGTACCTGCAGTATGTACGTGCTGTATGTATGTGCTGTAAATAAAGTTGCAGCTTAACGCAGTGGATGTAGTGATACGGTCGTTTCCCGGGACAGGATATTTTGTTATATTTGTTTTGCTCGTGCCGTCCCGGGGGCCTAATAAATTTCCTTCCGGCCACCCCTCTATTTTTTAAGTGTGTCCCGTCCCGCCGTGTTTGAGTGGACAAACAAACGAGCGGCCGACACGCGGGCTTCGCAGTTGCGGTGCACGGAAACGTTGCACTCGGCGTGATGCAGACTGCGCCGCGACGGTATATACGCACCCTTAGTACTTATATATTACTAGTAAAAGCTCGATAGTAAATACAATTGACTGCTGTTCTAGATATGAATTGTGATTAAGAATATCTGTCCAAAGGTGTCTGCTCATTCAAATGGAATTAGTCCGGTGCAGGCGGCGGGGAGCCCCCTTTGAAGTAAATCGGTGAATATTTTGTTTATAAACAAACTTGTAATTATTTATAATTGTTGTGGAAATCAGTAAATATCTATGTGTGTACATTGTAACAAAATACATTTATTTATAAAAATAAATTAATGATTCTATAAAAAATAAAATATAAAACTAAACAAAATTATTTAAATAATACTTTAAACAAAAGTTATTCTATGTCTAAAATACGAAAATATATAAAGAAGTTGAATTTGAAGTTAAAGGTCAACAGCTGGGTGTTCGCGAGACGCCCTAAGGACAGTAACAACGAACTGTTCGTGTATCGACCGCTGTGTGGGCGAGCGAGCGGCGCAGACGCATACTCGCGCTCCTACGTACACATGGGCTGCGGCCGGCCGGACTCCGGACACGTACTGCGCTGCGTACGTGGCGAATGTAAAACATTTGCTGTGTGCAAATTGATTGAAATATTGATCGGAGATTGTTGCCGACCTCCAGTACACATTGACAGGATGTGGAAGGATGCTGTACTGCACAGTATACAGATTGTTATCCTAAAAATATAAAAATATAAATGTAACTGTGTGGTGAAAAATGATCAAAGTATAAGAGTGTGAAAGTCTCTAGTGATGAGTTATAAAGGATATATCGGTTCGAATCCCGGGAAACTGTGAAAATGCAGTTAATAATGTATTATGATACAGTGCGATAGAGTAGTAGTGTGGGGGGATTTAAAAATGGAATTTATAAAGTATACGGGTTCGAAACCGTGTGGAATGGTGCATGGCAATTTAACATATAACATCAAGTTGGTGAAGAAGGTGAGATACCAGCCGGGTGTAGTTGGTGGTTACTTAAGTAACTACTTGATTATACTCCGATTCGGGAAGAGTGTTAGATGGCACTTCGGTGATCTCGAAATACTCAGAACCATGTCTTAGGACTTCCGCTCTATGACACATGGGTGCTCGGTGTCTTAGTGGCTTGCCGCTAGAACACGTCATTTTTTTTTAATAACATTTGTTTATTCCAAAGTCGACTCGAACTGTGTCGATGCATTATGAGGTAGCGGAAGCGGATGCGAGCTGCTGCCTTAATGCTTATCAAGTATTGATATTGCGTCTTGTCGCAGCGTAACGTTTGCACCGTTGCTGAACTGATGCGTCTTACGGATTCGGTTGGTTGAGGACTTTTGCAAGATATTGATGTCTGCTGTGATGTCTTGTGCGCCTTTCATGATGATGTGCACCGATGATAGTCGATTGCATGTCTGTCGCAGTTCAGTGATACACGTCTTTGACGGTCACCAGGCTAAATGTCACCTTTGGAGGTTGCGCCTCGCGTTATGGTTTGACACTATCTTATTAGATTTTTCCAAGTCGGGTCCCTTGATGACGGGGCTGCAGACTGTCTGTCCTCCCTATTTTATAAATTTTGCAGATGAAGGCCTCAATAGCTCCCCATGTTTTAAGATATGTGGCGAGTTGTCGGTGGGCGAGACAAATTTGATCAAAACAACATTTTACTCAACGACAAAGTCTCTATGCCTGATGGCTCATAATAAAATTGATATTTGTTGGCTACACCTACTACAGTGGTTGGCGGAGATATGCATTTACTTCATGTATGGTGATTGCTGGTGGGAGTACGATCTCTCAAGGCTGCGATGTATAATCGCTTTGCCATTCTATGAGGTGAGCTATGAGCTCTCGAATGCACTCCGCGGATTGCGATCCGTGCTGACTACGTAGTTGGTGGTGATGACAATTCCAACACTTTACAATGCGTCTGCAGGTGCGCCTGACTAGTGAAGGTGGTGGCTCGTACAAGAACTAATTTCTGGGTCAGAGTACCCTTTATATCCATTATGTGTCCTGGAATGTGCGCTGACCATGCACTGTGTATCTGGTTACGGTGGTATCTCGTGAGATGCCTACTCACGTTGCCAAGCGCAATTTGATCACAGTTTGTGCTTACGCACTAACAATGAGCTGAGTGCTCTTCTACTGGTTCGCCAGTAAACCTTGCCGTGGACTGCGGCCCGAGGCCAATTAGACTCTCCTTGTTTCGGGGGGGGGGGGGGGGCGGGGCGCAGTATTTGGTTGGCGCTCACCGCATACGGCGGGGTCTGTTTACTGGAGCCGTATGCCGTCCTCACATTTTTTTATTTTTTAAAACGTGAGGATGCGAACTTATGAGGGGGTCTTAAGAGTTAATAAATATTGTGAACCCGTAACAAGGTGTGTTTACCCTTTACAAGCGTGAAGGGATTATAAATAATAAAATATAGCACACGAACGGCATCAGACTATCTTAACAAATATTCATCCTTCTATATAATCCTAAAATAACTGAGTATTACTATAAACACAACCTAGAACAAGCTCCTAATGGAGACGATCACAAATAATAGTAATGAATTAATTAATGGCCAAAACATAAACATCAATAATACTTAAAAAAATAGTTTGCATCATCCTGGTCAGGTCAATTAAGATTATATAAGATCCTAAATAGTTTTAAGGGTTTATTTATATTTTGAAAGCGTCTGAGGGGAAGGAAGGTTACAACATGAACAGCTGTTCTAGTTATATTAAAACTTGATTATTATCTTGCATGTATGGCGTCAGTGCATACGGACTATTCGAACCCCGTGCCAACTTCACTCCATTGGCTGGTACGGGTACGCAACAAACCAATAAGCTATCGGCGACAAAATGACACACACTTAAGCTGCACATGGATAAGATATGATACGCAGCATACAAGTACCGATACACACGAGTCTGACTCGTAGTCTACTGTACAGAATCTATAAAGAAATCCTGCGACGATCGGTTTGTCGTAAGAGGTGATCTAGAATCATTGCGACCGTGTGTCAGTGCAGCGTGTCTCGGTCCTCCGACGGAAAGGAGTTTTAATATTTCCGCTGATGTTCATTTATCTGTCAAAAACATTAATTTCTTCGCCGGAGTTTAAATTGAAAGTGAAATTGTTCATTGTTAATATTTAGGCGTTAACTGAAGTGTTAACTGGAGGAGTAGAGGAGTGCTTCGGTACACGCAGCGCGTTTCTGTACATTTACACGGAGCACTTCGTTTCCGGGTGACATTGCTTCATACAAACACGCATCCCCTTCTACTGTGTCACCACTGTGCCAGGCGATGCACCGTGTGAACCATCTAATTAAACTGGCTACTTTTTTTATTTTGTCAAATAACTTTGCTGGAAACGACACATAGCCGCTTTGCTCCGAAATACCGGCAATGATTTAAGAGTATCATCTTCAATAGTTTTGTTGGAAAACAATATAAAGTAGAATTATTAATTTGGTATCTGTCAGTTCGTACTGTTTGTTAGTAAGGTTTGATACAACGACTGCGATAACGTTAATGTATCGAATAGGATTGGTTCTTAATACTCGTGAATAACTTGGTGTAGAAGTATCAGTGCAGTCCCAGCATCATCATCATCATCATCAGCCGATAGATGTTCACAGCTGGGCATAGGCCTCTCCCAAAGATCCCCACATCGATCGGTCCCGCGTTGCTTGCATCCAGTGGGTTCCCGCGACTCTCATCAGATCATCGGTCCTTCGAGCAATGTACCCCCTGTTGTGTTATGTTATGTTGTGTTGTGTTCAATGTTTGCGATTTCTTTATGCAATTCGATTCTTCAATGTGATCTTTATCTGAATTACAAGTGCTCGTTGACTACTTTCATATATTTATTCTGTCCCTCTTGTTCTATTCAGACAATAATTTAGGGCCAGCTCTGGCTGCGTTAGGGCCGAACACGGCCGCTTGCGTACTTAAAAGCTCTTAGAAAAAAATTAAGTTTTATTACGTACCTTTTTATTTCGCCAAACAAACATGAATACTATAAACGAATTGTAGGCACTATGATGTACAAAAACAATTATTAAAATCGACTTATTTCCATTTCCTTCGTACGTCTTGTCCGGTTGCGATTTCTTTCCGCCGTTTGTGTTGAAATCCTGAAATGAATATTTGAGCCTCAGCAACACAAACAAATTTAAAACGTTTTGTTATTATCAAAAGGCACGTTTTTGTCTGTTTGTTGCTATTCGTGCAGGTGCCTGTGTAATAAAAGCTTTCCTCATCATTAAGAAGAGTGCACCGGCCTCCCTCAGCTGCTGGTTTCACATGTTAAGGTGTCGTACTGCGCATGGTTTCAGTGTTTACTGAAACGGTCGAGAATAATAATGCACCCCGGCGTTGCTGTGCAACGCCTTCGATTGCTATGAAATTTATTACTTCCGGTAAAACTGTAGCGACTGCAAACAGTTTTATCGTAAAAATATCGTTTACGACCATTTGGATGATAAAATTTTTAGTTCGCGTTAGTTCCAATGTATATTTTCATTCAAGATATTTCTATTGGAATGCGAGTAAAGAAAATAATTGGAAAAATATTTAGTCACCTGTGCCATATTATTTCTATGAATAAAATGAACATTGCCAATAGCACAGCCTCTGCCAGCAGAGCGAAGGCGGGCGCCGCCTGCGCCAGTGCGAGCGCGCGCGGGCTGCGCCCCGAGCACCCGAGGGCCGGCCCACCGACGCGGTTCTGCGCGACCTTCACGTGGCCGCGCTCTTGGAGACGCATCAGGCTTAAATAAAAAATAAAAAGTTTGCTCTGACGCAACTCAACGTTATTCGAAGAGCAGGAGTTTCAATGAAGTGAAGCAGGGTACGTGAGAAGAGTGAGCGCTGCGCCGGTGTGTCACGAGTGCGTGCGCGGTATATGCTCATCTGCAGAACCCTGCGCCGCTTGCATTTAAAGTGAGTATCACCCTTTAAATATCTTGGTCTTTTAACAACGGGTGAAGAGAATGTTTTTCATAAAAAAGGCCAATACCTCCATACAAAGAACTCCTTGAACGGGCTACGTTTTTGCGCCATGATATAGACGGGGGCCGGCTGCATCATTTGCAGCGAGCCCAGTTTGCACAGCTCCGTGTCGTCGAAGGTTTTGGAGATGGCTTGGTAAGCGGTGTACGGCTCTGTGTGATAAGCATATCCTGTAAGGAGATAGTTTTCTAAAATTTCCATACATTTCCTGCGTCGCTGCGCACATAAACAGTTTACTATTTCATTGATCCCTGTGTTCAGACATGGTAGACCTTTATCTCTACCGACATAAAACAGTAGCTCGACTTGCCCCCGGTCCGCACCAGCTCTATCCCCGCGTGCACCGGCTGAAGCAGTGGTACAGTGCGCTTTGCAGTGATCACCTTCCTGTTTCTAAGTTCATCTTCTCTAGGATTTTCATATCCGCTATAGTAGAAGAAACCTGGGTTCTGAAAGGTAAACATTCCAACGTCACACGAGGTCTATAGTTAGTCTATAGTTGTAAGTTAGTAATATTTAAATGTTTAAATCTAATACTACTTAGTTAGAATGAAGTGATTACATCGAGCCAGCCGCGAGTGTAGCCGATGTCCTCGAACACCAGCTCAAGGTCGCTGCCTATCAGAGCGTCCATATCGCGCAGCGTCGGCGCCGCGGCATTCAGCAGCCAGGACACTACGCTGCTCGTGTAGAAGTTGTACAGCAGCATGCTGGTCAGCCCCACCACCAGCAGAATGAGCCGCCTGCCTACACTTACAGCAAACAATTCAAAAAGAGTCAACAGATATTCGTACATCTCATCAGACGTCAATTAGGTAATTATGCCCCTTCACCTCGCCATCATCATCATAATCAACAGTGTGTGGCAGTCCACTGCTGGCCATGGGCCTCTCTCAAAGAACGTGGGATAACCTGATTTTCGGCTTCACGTATCCATTAAGGGCAGAGGCGACCGCATAACTGGGGACCTCTTGCGTTTGGCGCTCTGCATGGGGGAAATATTATTCACCCCATATTTACTGCCAATACGGGACTTTATCTTTGTTTACTTGTTTACCGCTACACAGTACACCTTGTCAGTGTATTCAAGCAATTGATTTGACAAATTTTTAAGGAAACTTTTACAACCTTGACTGGAAAACGTTTGCTGCGGTGACTGTATGCCGTCTTCATATTCTGGGAAGAGATTTATTATACCCCATCAGTATACACGTATGTGTGCGCATTGAAACACAAACTGTTCGCGGTGCATCCGTACCCTCATCTGTAATATACCTGTCTGCAGGTTTCAATGCGGATTGCAATGCTTGTGTATTTTCTTCTTGTTATAAGTCTGAATGATTAGCACGAATTCAAGGTATGTTTAGTACAGTTGACATTATTACCAATAGACATAGTATAGAAACAAGCATCATCATCATGATCCGCCAATAGATGTCCACTGTTGGAGACAGGCCTCCCTCAGAGACCTCCACATCGATTGGTCTTGCGTTTGCTGCATCTAACACCTTAGAGCGACCTTCGTTTGGGATTTGGGCTCATTTCCCACCACGCAGGCCTAATGCGGGTTGGTGGGAGTCAGAGCCTCGTTTGTTGATTAGCAGGGTGTGTCATGAGCAGGCGCGATTGGCTTAGGTCCCGTGAGTTGTTGTGCGGAAACCTTTACTCCCCATAGAACAATACTTTGGCATAAATCTTTCACTTATCCCATGTACTTATTGTTTTAACAATTTTAATAATCACAGAACTCATGAATCTGATGATTAGAACTATAATAGAATATTACAGAGAAACGGAAATAAAGTAGGTGATTGTTTGAGGAGATTATTCAGCTTTCGATGGGCTTTGTGTTGAACAATTGCTCGAACCTTGCTGGCAGGCGGTGGCGAAGACGCTGAAGAATGCGTAGAGGCGCGGCTGCGGGCGGCGCTCGAGCGCGGCGGCGGCAGCGAGCGCGGCAGCGGCAGCCAGCCCCGCTGCGCCTGCGCAGCACCACGCGCCCGCCGACAGCGGCCGCGAGAACCGCTCCTCGTACTCCCCCACGCCCTTCTCCGGTATGAGGTAATAAAACTTTGTCCTGCGATATACGACAAGCCTAAATCGTTCCTTATAACAACTCAGCCGCAGCGTTTGGCGAGGTGAGTGCCCGCGCTGCTCCGGCGTTCATCATGATTGCGAACTGACGTGGACGCAATTTGCTTATGGATTTAATAATGATAACTGAGACGTAGGAAAATAAAGACAAAGTGACTGCCCCCCATTTGAAGTGAAAGACTTAGTCTAGTCTATAATTATATATGCCCTTGGAGTTAAGATTCCAAATAGCATCTCTTTTCTCGATTTCGTCGATAAGCAAAGCGCTTATTTGATTGAACACACACGGCATATATATTTTATATTTTAAAACCAGTTCTTTTAAGGCTCTCTACCCAAAGTTAAACTTTGGTTAATTGAACTGCTCCATATTTTTCATTAACGTTAAAATTAACATAAACGACTCACTCGAGTGTAGTTGCAGCGGGGAAGATAATGTCAACCCAGTCGAGCCAGTTCGGAAATATCCTCGCGCAAGTACAGGATATGTCCTGCTCGCCCCAGTACAGCAAGTTGGTGACCGCCTGAGAAATATGAACTCGGAAGACTTAATGAGATTTACTTACATAAAGAAAATAAGCAAAAGCAAAAAGTAAAACAATTACAGATTTCAGAAAGTGAAGCAAATTTTAAATAAGTTATAGGAAAGTAATATGCGAAAGTATAAAATGTCATAAGTAAAACTCGACGATAAAACAAAGTAAATGAATTTGAAGTAATAAGAGTAAAGTTAAAAAACTACTGGTGAGTAGTATATGCGGTAAGATTACACCAAACACTAAGCGCAGTGAAGTCATATTCATAATATCGAGAATTTCTTTGTACCCTGTGAAAATATTACTAGCTATTGAAAACGACATATACGAGTATATATATATATATATATATATATATATATATATATATATATAATATTTCAAAACGAAAATATTTTATGGTTGAGCCGTTTGGGAAAGGCTCTTAGTGCGGTAAAAGTTAATGTAAGAAAATCAAATTTCGCAAAAGAAAACAATAAAAATAGTTTATGAAGCTGTTACCAAAGTAGAATTTCTCTGGGGCGAACCTATCCAGCGCCCCACGATGGTGTAGTTGAATCTGAAATATCAACAACTCGCGGACTTCTTAACATCCAGCCAACTGAATTGACAACGTTACAGAATATACGAGTTATCTTGAGGCGCGGTGGGGGGGGAAGTTCATACGCAGCCAACAAATAGTTGTTCAATTTAAAGATAGGTCAGCTCTACTTTATGAAGTAGACGAGACCGACCACGTGTGCGGGCGAAACAAAGCTCTTATAATCTTTCATTTAGGTCTTTTCTAAGACGAACTTGTGAAAAGTATTAACGAAAGTTATTTAAATAACCTGAAATTATGTTTTTCCATGAGCACATTGAGAAGCTGCGCGACTACTTTAGTCATCGCCGAAACCCCCGCCGTGTAGCCCGGCTCCGACAGCATCTCCGCTCTGAACACTTCGGGACGTTCTAAAATCTGGATTAATTAATAATAGTAAATAACAGTAAAACAAACAACACTTACTACCAGTTACACGATACAGCCTGTGCATATTTACCACAGAGACGGCTCTCAACGTTACATTATGGAAATTCCATCGGCGGTAATATTTGAATCTGTCCGTGGAGATATTCATCCCTGAACAGAACGTTCAAGTTAGAGATAAGCATTAAGGAAAGTATGCAATTTAATAAGTTGATACAACTATACCGTTTCGCTGGTCCCACGCTCCCGACGGAATCCATTCTAACCTGTTCCCCTGGATCTTTCCATAATTGAACACATCAATCACTTCGCATCGGTCCCCTGGAATATGCTTACGTGTGACCCTCGTGTATGGAAATATGATAATGTTTTTATTTACAAATCGACAAGGCTAGCGCTTGATCATGTAACCTGATGGTAAAGGTGATGTGCTCTGTGCTGGTAAAGCGCACTTAGGAACAATCTATTCACTGTTTTCTTGCAGACACTCCACTGATGGCAGGTCTCTGTTACCGGAGATCGTCTATGTGGATACCACCGCAGTTCTTATTTCTCCGGACAAATAGTGCTGTACAATCATTACTGTGTTCCAGTTAGAAGGGCGCCGTAGAGGTAGTTTTAAGGCGTCTAGAACAATGTGGTGGCGTGTATATCGTCCCAATCAGCGTCACTTTGTTATGAATAAAAAAACTGACCTTGGAAATCCCCAACGACCACGTCAGAACTGACAGTTAAGTTTAACTGAAGAAAAAAGCTTTTAGCTTCCGTGCCGGCCGCGGTGCCATTCGCGGAATAATTAATAATGAACCAAAAATGTAGAGCGTCGAATAAACCGGATCTTGACGCCTACAATTTCGGAAAGGATCATTAATATTTAAGTTTATATTGCGTAGCAAACGGTAAAGTGAGAAATTTATTTGAACCTGAGTCAGGACAGTTCTGGCCCGGACGCACGCGAGGTCCAGCAGCACGGCGCCCGGCGGCGCCAGCGCCCGCGTGCGCGCCCGCCTGCGCGCGCGCCCCGCACCCTCAATCATCAGCGCTGACGCGCGCACCCCGTGATAAATGAAATAGTTCACCACTTTCTTACTTCCTGGAATATTTACATCAGCCTCAACAATATTCTTATATTCTCGCTTTGGATTACTACATCGTGTGTTATCTATATGATAAACATTTAAGTACTAGTTTAAAAACCCAAATCACACGCTCTGCCTCATTTTTTAACAATTGTGGCACGATATTACTTCTCACTGAACTCAAGCCAACCTCACCTGCTCGTGGTGAACCCTGCTAATCAACAAACGGAGCTCTAGCTCCCGCCAACTCGCATTGGATCGCGCGATGGGAAATGGCACAAGTCCCCCAATATGAACCCCTACACACGACAGTCCCCAGTACTCAACGGTGTCCGAGACCATGCTGACTGTATGTGGAGATCTTTTGGGGAAGGCCTATGTCCAGCAATGAACGTCTTCCGGCTGATGATAATGATTATTTCACAAGTGCAACTTTAACTTTATTTTGTAATAGCTGAAAGCTCTTCATGCTCCTGCCCTTTTCCCAGTTATGTGGGGTCGGCCCAGTATGTACTTCTCTTCCACATCCCTCTATCAGCCGCCATATCGTAAATTCACACTCTTCTTACACATATCATCTTTCACACAATCTATCCACACTTTCTTCGGTCTTCCTCTACCAACGTAGTAGCTAAAAGCAACAGGGTGAAATCGTGCAGAGGTAAGAAGCGGTGTCGGACTCTGATCGACAACTAAGGAATGTGAACACACCGGCGCGCGGGCCGCAGGACAAATAACATAGATGTCGCACGCCCCGAGCCCGGAAGTGCGCCAGCGCCACATCCGAAGCTAACGGGGGAAGCGTCGCCACTCGCGCCAGATGCAATCCCAGCAGCAATACGAGACTCATCTGAAACTTTCATTGAAACTTGAAACGCTCACTAGAGAGAGAGAGAGAGAGAGTCACTACGAATAGGTTGGTTGCATTAGATTTACTCAATCATCGGATTGTTGCTAACGGCTGCCAAATCGGTAACAAGGATGCGTTTACAGACTATACTTGATACTTCCCCATAAAGTTGACAATAGATATTTGCATACGAGTAAATCATATTGTTAAATAACAAAATAAAACGTCTTCTACATAAACTTAACTTATTTAAACAAAACTTTCCGACTTGATTGATCTGGGACATTTTTTAAGAAAGGAAACTACATCCAGTCCGATGCAGCACGCGTCACGTTAAACTTGTAACACCCTCTTTTTTACGTCTCCTACTCACCTCCATTGGTGCTGGTCTGCGGCGGCTGGGGCCGGGCTGCTGCGCATTCAGGGTGCGATCGCTTTTCGCAAACGGATATGATAAATGGCGGACAAACAGCGATCAAACGATTATCTGCAATTACATCGTTATCCTGTCAATTCTTCCGGTAAACGCGATGTCCGGTTTCAGAATTGACGTGTTCCGTCAGATTATGGAGTGACGTTAATTGTGGATGGTGAATGTGCAAGATATTTTTGCTGAAAAAAGTATTGCTCTACGACGTTAAGCGGAAGCGATTCGTTAAATATGTTCATATGAGATTAAACTCGAGCCGTGCGTCGCGCCGGGCTGCAGCACGCTCCTAGCAGTTATGCACACTTACATGCAGTTGGTGCACTCTGCTGTTTGGAGGCAGCAACGATGTTTTCATGTTAGATGATGTCGGTACATTTTCAGTAGATGCACTTGGTTACATTTAGAGCAGGAAAGCCGAGACAGTATCTGAATGCGGAGCGCGGTGTTTATTTATTGGCTCACTAAAACTCGGAGGGAGCCGGAAGCCGGAAGCCGGTGTTTGTGCAGCGCTGTGTTCTGTTTGTGTACGTTCACAATATCAAAGAGTTTAGTCTCTGGAACTTAATATCGAGTTTGCGATAAAAGTTTTATGTCCTCCTATTCATAACATGTTTTCACAGTGTGTAAATACTGATTTCTGCGCTTATTATTGCACTTTTGGTTTTACACTGTACAAGACAGCTTTATTAAACTATTTTTAACCTAACATTCATATAATATATAAAAATATGAATATAACATTGAAATATCAAATTTGCGCAATGTTAAACGAACAAATTATGAGCAGTAGCGGGTACAATTTCATTTCGCCACGTTCCGGTTGGCAAGGCGACCGCGCGCACCCCGACTACCCTTCTTGCCATTCCGTAAAATATTCTATTACAATAACACAAACACAGCGAAACAATTTCGGAGTACCTTCTGCAAATTATTTTTTTCCAGCAACGGGCCGACCAGAGTTCGCGTCAATTTCGGATATTCAGTCCCTAATAACCATAATATATATATATATATATATATACATACATATATATATGTATATGTATATATATATATGTATATATATATATATATATATATCATATTCTCAAATATAGCTTCGTGTGCATTATAACAAGTATTACTAACTATATCGTGGTAGTCGAAAAAAATTGTTGCTTTAAGTTTCTTTGATATTTCAGATTTTCTCCCGCAAAGAGAGAAAAATGTCCGTAATGGTGTCCCGGTGCCGTTCGACAACATCCGCACCAGCTTTCATTGAGTTTAACGATCGCTTGTGCACATTTCCGACAGATTGCCGCTCCTACCCGTAATGTCGTTCCTCTGGGAATTACTGGGATAAATATTAAATGACACCTAATATCGTGGATGTGTGTCGACGCAGTACGCAGGCCCGTAAGCCGCGGTCGGCCCGCTAGCCTCCAGCCTCCAGCCGCCAGCCTCCAGCCTACAGCCCCCGGCACCGGCCAAGTGGAGGGGACGGCGTCGTTCCCTTGAAAGCATTGTCTTGTACCCGAGCAACCGCACGCGTTGTACAGAGTAGTCTGGTACTTTTTCAATTTTTCCTCTAATAATGATTGTCCCGTCGTAAGCGAGTGTAAAATAAATCGTTTTTCCAGTCACTACTCCACCGCAGACTTTCTGAATTCCCCTCGTTTATACTTTAAGTGAATTGGAAGGAAGACTGCAGCAGCAGTGGCAGCGACACGCGGCTACTCTTTACTTGTTTGTGGTTTAATGACAAACGACATTATATTAAAAAGCAATAAAGCCCAGGCCAATGCTCAGCCAACAAACTCTTTCTGATCAAAGAAATTCTTATAAAATGGAAAAAGGATGGAAAAGTACAAAACAGGAAATTATAAAACTTTTCGTTTACTCGCGTACGCAAGGAAACTGATTATGTTGCGATAATATGAAAATTCAGCAAATTAAAAAAGTAATGTTGTTTTTCCAAGTTATTTATTTTTACTCAAAAATTTTGTGCCAAGTTTCTGATTTAAAATTTATCCACAAGACCTCAGCCAAACACTGTATTGTCTAAGTTCCACCTGGGTCGCCTGAACAACAGGTGAGTCAAACTCTGTAGTGTTTACAATAACTCATAATTAAAATAAATACATAACAAATTTTACATCACGTTAAATATTAACTTTACTTTAACTTAACTGAATTACATTACGCATGTCAGCTCGGGACATGATATCAGGGTTTGTTTCCAGAGGTAGTCCTCATCGCCTGACGAGGCGCAGTTTGCCGCTGCCAGTCGACCTTTTGAGGTTTCAGTAGATCGGGTAGTGGTCTCGTTGCCGTTACCTGGGCGACCGGTCCGCCGCCAGCAGCGACCCTTCGCCAGCAGACTATATCATAAACACAGTTATCTCTTTCAAATTTACTTAGTAGATCGAGCGGCGCTATAAAATGAAGTCTTCCGTAAGATATAGAAAGATTAAATAGATAAACAATATCAGTTTGTGAGGCTGGGGCCGGACCTTATCTGATACAATCCTTCCGCTCATGTCGAGACGGCGCAAGTGACGCGCGCGGGCGTGGCGGGCCTGTCTGTTTACAAGTTTCACTTTGTAACACATTGCCGTGGTGTGAGGAAAGCGAACTAAACAAAATGCATAGATATAATAATAATGTATCTGTGTAAATAGCTAGAAATGATTTATCAATACTAATACATCATCAGCGCCGCGTTGCAGGAAGTTCTATTAGCACGCGAGCTGGGCCCCGCGCGCTGAAGAGATGCCGGAAACTGGATAACAAACCTGCTAGTTCATGACAAATCTTTAACGATGATATCCTTAATTTACTTAAATGTCCTTAAATACGTTTAAACTAGAATAGTTTAGACGTATTTAAGGACGCATAGAATAAAAAGAATTATTACACAACCCCAAATGATCCCTTATATATATATTACACACAAAAAAATTTTACTTTTGAGCGAATCGGTAAGATGAAACGAGTAAGGAAGAAGTTAATGATTTTAAGTTCCCCCATAATAATATGATACCGGATACACACTATACAATAATGTGATACCGGAAACACAGTCCGCTTTTAACTGAATTGAAGTTCCGTGTTGCGACGAGTTGTATTTAGATAGTACTAGCTTTTATCCGCTCAAACTAAAGTCGGACTATTGGTTGTTCATGAAAATCAGTTCCTTTTACAGCAGAAAAAAGAAACTGGGGCAGGCCTCTCCACTAAGTGCCTTTCAGTCAATGTGCTGGCGGAGGCTTTTAGCGACTTTCAATTTCAGAGGCTCTAATGAAAAATGCTCAAAGGATTTCGAATGGATACGCTAGTTAGACAAGCTTTAAGGCGGCGGGAGCTTTTTTATTCATTGAAGAAAAGAAAAATTCAAGCTCTTAAAGTTCAACCATATCTGTATCTAATCTGTACAGACAAATTAAAAATACTTAAGTGTTTGCGTTAAGATAATAGCTTTGTACCATACAAGGGGAGTAACCTAAGTTATTATTACATAGAATTGCTTACATTTCATCATCATCATAGAAGACAACCGAAATAAATTCGGTTTTTTGGTTTGTGTTTGAAATGTCTGGTTAGGTTAGCTAAGCTACGGCGACGTTCAGGCCGTGAGCGGCTCCAACTTGTAAGTAAAATGACGAGGCAGTTATCGAGGGCAAACAGGGTTTGGAGTGACGCTAGTCAGGATCTAACCTAGAACACTGGGACCGAACTGATCGAGCCACGCATGGAGCATTTATAAATCATGAAGGTTGCATGCATACATACAAATAAATCGACGCCTTTCAGAGCGGTGATACCGGTCGAGATATCTACACAACACCATATTGCAAAACCAATTGTATGTGATAAACTGTTTAGGATTTAGTACGCTACAGCAGTAAGCTATCCCTTATTAGATAAACTTAATTAAGGATGTTAATTAGGGAGCGGGAGGAGCCGAGCCGACGCACGATCACCGCTGTAAACTTGTTCAGATGTTCGCGTTACAAGTTTATGAATCGCAATTACCAGAACTGCGCCAAATCTCGAGCCAGCTCGTTCATATTTATTAGTATTATTGTTACGTACTGTTTGTGAACTCTGCGGGGGGTAAAGTTATACAACTTAGTATTCAATCTTATTTTAATGGAAAGCTAGGTTATTTAGTAAAATGTGATGGACGGAACATCGAAAGCTGCAATGAGATGTCGCATCGTTTTAGCTAAACTTAATTAATGGGAAGACAAGCAGCTGTCTCGAGACATCAGAAAACATTAAAAGTAAACGGAGAGGGTACAATTAGCTTTGGAGTCCGGCTGGACGTCCGCGACTCCGGAAACGGATGGCGGCCCGCTCGCCGGAAGCTGAACTGGTTGTTTATTAACAAAGCGTCGCTGACCTATTAATAGCCTCGCCCTGCTACCGCCCAGCTGCAGTTTAACTCCAATAAATTCAGATTTCGCAGCAGTGGGACGCGATCCCGCCCCGCGCGCCTGCAAAAGCGCTCCACTTCCGTCCTGCTCCGAGTGCAACAGAAACTTATTAACATATTTTTAAATACATTTAAAGAATGTTTTATTGATCTTATAAAGCCGGTGTTAGCAGATATGTCACTGTGATCTTTGTTAATTGGAGTCGTGTTTCTTCTCATTATCTGCTCATTTAGATCCGAGGACAGAGTTCCCATTTGATGCTGCATTATTTTTATACGTCAGTCAGACCTGCTTGTCATTTTTAGTCGAAGAATATAAAAATTAAGCTTCCAAGTTTATTTATTTTTTTATATTGTTAATATGATTTTTTTGTGTTTTAAGTTTTTGTATTAACGAGTGAGTATAAGTTTATTTGTAAAGTTATATCATTAGAGATGTTTATACTTGGATGCAAAGTCACACAGCCAAAGCTTAACAGACGCTGTTCGAATCCAAAGGAAGTCGATTGGTATTCATGCTTATTATTTAAAACATCCCCTTAAATTGAGGGCGGGAGATGGTGTGCATGTTGTTGTTGTTGTTGTTGTGTATAAAAATTGCTCGGATTGCTTTCCAAAGTTTTTCAATATAAGTTAGTGGCGCGAGGGCGCGCCGCGACGCGCCGCCGCAATAATACAGATAAACAAATCAATGGCTTCAACTTCAGCAATAAACCCTAATAGGAAATGTTTTATTAATATTTTACATCTAGCGAAGATACAAAACGACTCGGACCCTCCTCCTCCGTCGGCCCGGCCCGCGTCTCGTAGCGCGGCGCCAGCAGTTGCTGAGGCAGCATTACTGCAGACAGGATGCTGTGGCACGCTAGAACACAGCAACGTTTGCACCTTACTGTGTGATGGCTGATATAATTTTAAATAAACTAAATAATTCTTAAACGCTGCGTAGCACAGACTGGTTCAATATTTGATCACAATTACATATGAAGTTAAGTAACAGCGAGACCGACAGTGCTGCGGTCCTCCACTGCTGGCGCGGCCGGTCTTCGATCAGTTACCCACGCAAACTACACGATAATAAAATTTTAAGTATGTATAAAATTACTAGTCCATACTGAAAGTTGCTCCAGTGACAGAGAAGTTGTGGAGCAAGAGGTTAGCGTGGTGCGGGCATGTTATGCGGAGGGATGAAGGATATATAACAAAGAAACTAATGAGAATGAACGTGGATGGTTGTAAGGGTAGAGGAAGAACGAAGAAAGTGTGGATAGATTGTGTGGATAGTGTGAATTCAGATATGACAGGTGATAGAGGGCTGTGGAAGAGATGTACAAGCCGTGCCGACCCCACGTAGCTGGGAAAAGGGCTGCAGGAAGAGTATAAATTCACTATTTTGAAATCGCCAGTTGTTAAAGACGTAGTTGATAGGTTCATATTGATATTTTATACTAATACTCTGTTAATAGCTAAGAGAATAACATAAATAAACAATTTTGTCAACAAACACTTGTCTGTGTGTGTGTGTGTGTGTGTGTGTGCGCGTGCGCGCCTCAATCGCATGTGTCGTCCCGCGGCGTTGTTTAAATAACATGTAATCCGGAGACACTGCCTGCGCCCGAACGAGAGACTAACTTAATTCCGCGGTGTCATTTATAAATGTGGAAACAAGGAGATGAAGGCGTGGGGGTGGGTGGGGGGTGGCGGTGGTGAAGGCTGACGCGCCTCGGGCATTTCGCCGTGCCGCTCATCATACGTTACCGTCAAAAATATTCCTCCGCATTTGCATACTGTATGACAATAACCGTGCCGCAGTGCTGCACCATTTGCTCGCCTCGTGACGTCATCGATACGTGAAAAATGTTGTTAATGGAACAGTAATGAAAACGCAAGATATTTCAATGGCTTTCCATTATCCTACTTCTCTCAATAGAGAAGACGTTAATCCGTTTTATCTTTCATCGAACCTGAACTTGTAAGATTGGTAGGCAACTAATTGGAAAGTTATTAATAAACAAATGTAAATACTTATCTTTCTAAACTTTTAATAATATCTCGAAAATCGGCTGTGAGATGCACACACGATGACTCCTGGTAAAGAAGTGATCGTCAATACATACTTATAAAATATCGATGGAAATATAGCAGTAACAATCTTTTATCTCCCAGTGGAATAGCTTTGTCCTGGTCTAGCATTATACTGCGATGCTCAAATATAAATAGTCAATAGAAGATGTGTTCGTGTAACAAAGGCGCAGGACTGGGAGACGGATAGATCCGCGAGACGCGCCACAAAAATGGAATCGTGCAAACCTGATAGCAATAAATGTCGTGCCGTGCGAGGGGCCCGCCCGGGGGCAGCCCCGGGAGCCCCGGGTCGGAGCCGTATCCCCCCGTCCAGACAAATATCATGTTTACTGGTATCACCGGAAACGCGCGAAGCGTTTTGCTGGCTGCTGCAGCCTCTGACGTCGGCGAAGATAAAATATTATATATTTCGTAATATCTATATCATTTACGGTTGTCGGCTGTCGGCTGATAATGATAATGATAATGACGATACACTTTACGTCATTTAAAATCCCACGCAATGCGGCTGCTGGGGGAGTGGACAACAAAACAATCGGAACCTATCTGTTAGTTTGCGTGCTCGTGTACCGCGACGCGATCGGCTCTCGATCTAGATTCTTTTAGTCCTTTGAGTGACTTATTCCAAAATTCTCCCCAAAGTTGTCTCCGTATTTTTTGCGCCATTTAAAACTATTACAAACTATATTTTAAAGATTACAATATAATAATATGAACAAACATTTAACATAAGTGTTGCGGAGCCATGGCTCGCGGCAGTTAACGCGAACTTGAGTGATGTCGGCGGAGTTGGTTATGTTAATTTTGTTAGAATTAATGTTAGTTAGGATATTCCTGCAGCTGGAATGAACGTAAGGTTTTCCTGCAACCCTCGCTGGCGTCACGGGGACGTCCGGGTGGTGGTGACGGGGAGGGTGGCTGCGCGCTGTTGCGACGGTGTCCCTCCTCACTCCTGTCAAACCCTCATAAAATATATCGGAAACACGGCCGGCGGAAAATATTACAGAATACCTTACTTAGCGATGAAACGGTATTGAAATTGTTATTTACTTTCAGCTTCCGACTTTGAAGCTAACAACGAACCTCTACCAGCAGACCGGATATCATAACCTTTATTAAAGTGTTATGAGCACACAAGCCAAGTAACTAAAAAATCATTTACTATAAAAAAAATCGCATCCGATCTATTTTTATTTTGTTACTGTACTGTACACGATTTTTTAATTCACTACTACATTCAATTCATTACTCCTTGCATCAGCTCTGTTAAGCAATATTGATTGTAGTTCCATTTTCAGTACAGCGACAGTGAAATGGAGACAGGGATGAATCGCTTCCAGGTCTATCATGTTAAATGTAGTACACGTCCAGATCCGAGCACAGGGTCGCAGTGCGCGGCGCGTCTAACCGGATCTAAATGAATGAAATGTAAAGTTTCACTCTACTTATACGAGTACACTGATGTAGCAAACCGCGAATGTTTGTTTAAAGTTTTGCGGGTAAGGGATTGCCCGCCGCTCCCCAACCCCTTGGCTCCCACCAGCCGTCCACGTCCAGTTTCAATTGGAAAGTAATCCCGCGACAAGCCCTCCATTAATTCAGCGCGCACGATCTCTATCAACGCTAACAATTTTAACCACTCGCTCAAAAAGAGCACATCGACCAGGGGTTTGTAGATTGTCAGAGCTACACCAATTTGAGGAGGGAGGATCTCAATATCATTTTGGTGCTCGCCTCCTTGGTGATGTTCCGCAGTAGAGATTAATCATTGGCTCGCGGATACCTGATGTGGATAATGACACGGTTTACGTCGTAGTGCGCTACAGCACGCGTTGCAGCGCCGACTTGTCTATATACCTGATCAGGCTTGTAGAAGTCGGTGGCTTCCGTTGGCGGAGAAGGATCAGGAGTCGTTCCAAGGTAATATCAAATGTGGGTGACGTTTCGAATAGTAGTGAGATTTGGAAGCGAACACGAGCGGATCATTCGCTGCACGTGTAAATATTTGGATACGCGCAGGCTATAGGTGTGATGATCATATATAAGTGCACTTCGAGTGCAACTCACACTTGGATAATATTTTATTTTTATAGATATTTTAATATAACGTTTGTAATGAATTCAGTTTTTTCTCAAACACGATTTTTAATATACTTAACAAGTGTATATGGTAAAGGAAGCCGTGCTGACGATGCGCCAGGCGCGGGATGAGCAGCTTGTACGGCGCGCGTTAAGCAATGGCCGTTACCAAGTAAACAAGTATTAATGGACTCATCTGCACCGGCTCGCGAGGCTGTGCGGGGCAGCGGCGGCGGCGGCAGCGGTGGTAGCGGCGGAGGGTTTCATGTGTTAACTCATTAAATCTCCTGAAATGCTTATATTATACTTTTAAAAGTGTATTAAAGGTAGGTAGTGCATTCCTTGCATGCATCAAGTGGCTGACTTTGCATGAGCTGCTGCCTTGTTATGGTGTAGAATGTCCGCGTGGGTTGGTGCGATCGCATCAGCTATTTCTGCTACTGAGCAGCATGCAAAATAAAATTTCGCCGACACATTTTTACATATAGACGATGACTTTTTCCAGCAGAATACATTAGGTTAGACAGAGTACAACTGGTAATCCTGCGTGTGTGAGCATGAGGAGCAGCCGCAGCCGCTGGTCTCGTGGATTCGCGTTATGAAAACGTATCCGCGATGTAAATGGTATTTCCTTTTGTTCGTAAGTCGTTCCGCGGCGCCCAAGTTGCAGCACGTAAGTCCTTACAAATTCTCCTGTTGAATATACAATCGCGGCGTTAATTTCGTTAGAATAAAAGTGCTCACGAGCTTACGAGTGTTACGGGGGCTCACGTCGCCGGGGGTGCGCGGGGGGTTGGTTAATCCGGTTTGAAACAAAAGTTGTCGGCGTGTGCTCGCGGCGAGGGCTCGCGTCGGGCTCGTGTCGTGTCGTGTCGTGTAACACTATTAAGATTTTCGCCATTTCAAATGCATGATAATTTCGTCGCCTTTACGCTACTGTCTAGTTTAACTGAAATATGAGCTACGAGCTTCTCTTACACCAAGTTAAAGTAACTTTGTTACTAGAACTGGTCGATTTGTATTTTCCTTTATTATGAACGATGGCCGGTCCTCGCTTTAAATGGAAAATCTTTTTGTTAACGTTACTAAAACTTTAATTGGGGTGCCTTGCTGTGATAGTGAATAAGCTTTGACCAACGTTTAAGTGTGAATTATTCAACATGCAGGTAGTTTTACATGTGACAGGCTGGTGAGGGAGGTGTGCGCGCGCTGGACGGAGCCTCGCGCCCGGCTACGGGATCCGTGAAACTTCACTAAATAAACAAACTTAACTTTATCTAAATTAATAAAACAAATATGACATTTACAAAAAATGTTGTATTGTCTATATACAACAACTAAGCCACTACCATACAACGAATATTTATGAATAATGTCTTGTAATAGTTATCTCCATTACTATGGATAGTTTTACTGCAAATTATCTAACTGTATAGGCAACCTGTAATTGTATGGAAAAAATAAAGTGTGTTTCTATGATATGAATATTTAACAAGAATAAGTGCAGTAAACCAAGCTCTGTTGTCTCGGGCTAGTGAGAGTAGCTCTGCCTGTCGCAGATGGCGACTAAGAGGGTTTAAGAGTTTAGCGGGCCTTGAGGGTGGGGGCCCTTATTGCTCAACAAAGGAACCAGCCTGGGACAGCGTATAGCTCAGCGATGGTGGCTAGGAGTGTTAGGCTTCTCCTCAGAGACGTGTTAACACAAAGTATAGAGAGGCACCGGTGCGTTCTGTTAGAGATTCCGGAGCCTATTTGAATTTAGTGAGTAAGAATCTCACATAACCCAGACTTATCCCAAGAAGCAGGGTATCTTTCGAAGATTTTCCCCCAAACAAAAAAAAAGTGTAGCAGAGTACCGGGTATGTATGTAGATGTAATCACAACGTAACATCTCCGTATTAATGTTCTATATATCAACACATTAAGCAAACACTGAATAATGTTCAAGCACAGGCACAGATGTGCGCGCTTTGGCGTGACGGAAGTTCGCCTGAAAACGAGTGATGTATATAAAAATTGAATAGCATGTGCTCAAATGAAACCTCTAAAAGGATCACTTGGTCATACTTGCCGCTCAAAAGTGTTTTAGTGACAGGATAATTCAAGTGTCCTGTCCTCCCTTCCGGCAGGGCCCGTGCCGGGTGCCGGGTGCCGGGTGCCGGGTGCCGGGTGCCGGGTGCCGCGTGCCGCGTGCCGCGGGGTGAGGGTGCGTATGTATAATGCAACACCTCCGCGCTAAATTAAATTTGGCCGATGCAAATGTAACGCGCCGCTGGAAATAATGACCACTTCGCAAACATGGCCTCACTTTGCGGCCTAACCTCACCATCCACCCCACCACACCACATACCAACCACCACCCACCCCTCCAACCCTCACCGGTTTCATTATCGCTTATCACATAATTATGTAATGTTACTCTGTTATTTCTTTCGGTTTCATTTTTCTAAAAATCTGTCCTTGCGGAATCGGATTCTGTCAAGTGAAGAGACGTTTGTGTGGATGTAAAGCAAACACAAGCATTTCATTATGTTCCGAGTTCCAACAGTAATAGCTTATCACTTGCTATAATCGTTTTACAATGAGACAACACGATGTTGAAGAGTGCTCGCACACATTGCTGTGGTTCTTCATCATCCCGGTGATGTATCTGTAACTCTTCAGGTAGGTATATAAACACAATACCATTTATCACGATATCAGTACTGCCACGGGCGGGGACATTTATCAGCTGCCGCCCCGCGGTGACTGAGCGGGCGACACAAATCATTCGCCGACGGAAATGTCCGTCGTTGTGGAGTGCGCGGTCCGACGCGGGCGACGTCACGGCACGTCAATGCGAGCCGCGCGGGATTCATCTCAGCGTCAACTCGCTCTGCTGGACGACTCGCGCGTCGCAGCTCCATTTGTGATATACCATGAACTGGAACTGAACCCTTGATAGTCTAAACAACGAGGCGAGACGACGCGGAAGACCTTCTCTGGTTGCAAAGCATCACGACTGTCCATAGCAATGATGTTTGAACAGTACCACATTGCAATGCATCCATAGATATAACTGTTGTTATTGCAATAACTCCATGACCAGCAGCGTCCTTTAACCATAAGAGTAATTTTTGTGCACAGCTGCTGGACTGTAATAAAACGCTGGACGCTGTACTACAATGACCTGATGTTCAACAATTACTACATTGTCCTGCTGCTGTGCCAGACAGTTTTTTATTCAGGCATTAAAATCAAACGTAAATTAATGAAGCAGAAATAATGCCCTCATCCATTAAAGCTAATCGGTGCCTTCCAATGTGAGAGGAAACCCCTAGCTCCCAGCAGTGGGAACGTTGGAGGAACTGTTTGTTATTATTCATTATTATTAAATATTTGCGGTATAGCCATTGAAAAATATTTTTATAAATAAACGAGTAGCAATATCGGATGCGGAAACTCCAATAGAAGCCCGCTTGATTTACACCGCGCCCGGAAATATTAACTGCGGCGTGACGGAGCTTTTGTTTGAGCCGTCACACGCATACACGCATACACACACATATGCACATGCACACGCACAGTCGTACAGGTGTAGTAAGTCCCTGTAAAACCTTCTGCATATTGCAAGTCCGTTTGTATTAACATACCCATCTATCTGCATACCATTTGAGCACAGATTTTTTTTTAGGAAAGGTGGGCAAACGAGGGAACAGTTCACCTGGTGGAAAGTGAACACTGACGCCTGTGGACAGTCGCAACGCCAGAGGGTTCGCGACTGCGTTGGCGACGTTAAAGAGAATTATACGCTCTTCTATCGGAGCCCCCATGGTTGTGAAGTTTGGAAGTTTCATACGGTGTTAACAGATTATCCTACATTTTTTGTTTCCAGCTGAAGCATGGCCATGCTGTTGTGGGACACATTTACAGAATGAGCATTGTAACTGGTCGCGCAAGATTAAAATCTACGACCAGCCAACCTCCACCACGTGTGAAACCATATACCCTCGCCGCCCAAGGCAAGCCGGTAAGTCCATGCGCCGCGGAATCAGTTTGAAGTTGTATCATCGACGACCACGACTTGCGGCGGAAAGCCCGACCACGTGTGGGCGATAAAGTGAACAGTTCTCATGCTGCCATAGCACGCTGCATGGTACAAGTGTAATTACCTATCCACAGCAATAATCAACATTTGGGCGAGTAATGCAGCTTAACACAGGGCTTCCTAAGGAAAGGCTTTAGGGGTATACTTTCCGCGTTGCTTCCGGCGCGATTGTCCATTTACTGAGGGCGTACGGGGTCCCGCACAATGACTCACGAGACCCATGCCAACCTAACCTGCTCGTGGTATAAAAGAGAACATCGTGAAAGCGCGCGAAAAAGGGATGGATATTAGGTTGTTTTGGGTGAAGGCGCACGTGGGGATGGAGGGTAATGAAAGGGCGGACCAACTGGCCAAGGAAGCGGCCCTGAGGGATAAAAGAAGACCGGTGTATGAGGATTGCCCCGTCTCATTCGTCAAGCGTCAGCTCAGGCTGAAGACGCTTGACGAATGGAACAGGAGGTACGTGGAAGGTACAACGGCTTCAACAACGAGGAAGTTTTTCCCGGACGTCGTGTCAGCTTACCGGACCCTTCGCCGACTCGAGCTCGACACGGTCTTGGTCCAGATGTTCACTGGGCACGGGGGATTCTCTGAGTACCTTCACAGGTTTAAGCTCAAGGAGAGTCCCGCGTGCCTCTGTGACCCATCGGTGGACCAGACCGTGGTGCACATCCTGACTTCCTGTCCCGTATTTGGAAGGGCAAGGAACGAATGCGAAGTGGAGATTGGAAAGAAGATAGAACTTGGAGTCATCGCCTCTCTGATGAGTGAAGACGGAAGTCGCGCCGTATTTCTGGAGTATAGTAGGGGAGTAGTAAGTAAAATAATTAAGAGGAATGAAAAATAGTGTAGTAAATTAAATTAAAATTAAAATTAAATTGAAATATAATGTAAAGAAGAAAGAAGAACAGTATGGGGAAAAATGCAACAGGAATGTTTGTTTCAGGCCCTCCCTCCCTCCAGAAGTATAAGGAAGAGGCAGTCTCCACTTCAATCAGAGAGGATGCATAAAAGAAGGAATTGGAATGGAGTATGGAAGATAAGTAATGGTACGAAAGATAAGTAGGGAAAGATAGATAAGAAAGGATGGCAGAAGAGTGTGTAGAAAGATAAATAAATAAATAAAGATGATAAGTGATTGGCAAAGATAGACCCTGACCCAAAATAAGCAGGGGTGAATGCTAAAAAAAAACCTGCTTGTGGTATACCCTGCTAATCAACAAACGAGGCCCTGACTCCTGCAAACCAAGCGTGGTGGGTTCTGGCGCCAATCCCCATAAGAACCCCTACAAACGACGGTCCTACAACCGATAGATGTGGAGATTTTTGACTGACGTCTATGTCGAGCGTTGGACGTGTATCGTCTGGTGAATATGATGTGATGATGATCATATATCTATAAAATCAAATTCACTAGGAAAGGACGGAATAAGCAGATACGTGATGGTTCTGACCCTTCCTCGTACGTTAGATGTTATTACACATATTATAAACTTTTCATTTTCTACTTGTACTGTTCCTAGTCAATGGAAGGAGGCAATTGTGACCCCACTACCTAAACTAGAAAGTCCTAAACATTTCCAAGATCTACGTCCTATCAGCATCTTACTGTTTTTGTCAAAATTACTGCAAAAGGCTATATACACTCAACTTACAAATTACATTGAAAAAATTAACATTTTTCCTTTGTTCCAATCAGGGTTCCGGAAAGGCCCAGGTACAATGACTGCTCTTCTAGACGTCGCTGACAATATCCTTACTAACCCAGGTCTAGGCGAAGACAGTATTTTATCGTTATTAGATTTTTTCAGGGCTTTTGACGGTCTTGATATATTGTTAATATTATATGAATTGGCTTATTGTGGGCTGGACTACAGAACATTGAGTTGGTTTAACAGTCATTTGTCGGGACGATCGCAAGCTGTGAAACTGACTGGGAGCGACGGCAGCTTCTATCGCATTCTCCAAACCAAGGATCGTGCAACGAGGAGTTCCTCAAGACTCAATTCTTGGCCCCCCACTTTTTATTTCATACGCTGCAGATCCTGCGAAAGTTATCCATAATTGTAAATTCCATTGTTACGCTGATGACGTTCAACTTTACATTTCGGCAAAACCATCAGCTACAGGTAATGCTGTCCTAAAAATAAATGAAGACCTGGATCACCTGGACACGCACACACACGCATGCATACGCGCACACACGCACATACACATAAACACGCACACACATCCACCCACACACTCACGCAAACACGCACGCACGCACACCCACACGCGCACGCGCACACATGTCTATACAGTGTGTCAATGTAGTTCATGCTGTTGTGTAACAAAAGTTCTTGTTTGTTAATGTATATGTATGTGTGTGTGTTACATTTTTTGGTTACAATTTATCTATCTATTTATCTATCTGTGCGTTAACTTGGTATCGGACGACACTCGCCACTACTTGTATTTTAAAGGTGATCAATATTTTAAAAATAAGAACGAACAATTATTTAAGTGAGAAAAAACGGAGCAACGAACGAAATGTGTTCGGCGGGCGCGTGATGTGAGCGATGGAGGCACGCCGCGCCGCCGCGCCGCTCTGTTGGGGCTATCACTTCCGGCGTCGAACCGCCTCCGTAATTAAAACCTCTTCACCTTTATAAACCAATTATCGCTCTTGACCTGTTGTTACCCCTTTTCACGGAGTCGATGACGTAGCAGTAAATCAGGGGTGGATCTTACAGCGTATATCTGTAGTAATATCGATCCCGCCAGAGGACACGGCCCTCTCCACATATCGTCACAACGGCCGGAACAGTCGGGCGTGAGGAAACAGTTTACATTAGTCAGTACCTTTACGTTACGGAAGTACCGTTATAGTCTCTAACCCGAATCGATGGCCGCTTTATGTTATATTAGTGTAGATGTTGATTTCAGCGAAATAAAAAAATGAGATAAATTAAAAAAAAATATCCTTTAAACGATTTGTTAGACTACCCTCGAGTTTAACAAACAATAGATTGATAAGATTTTATTTACATTTTTTTTAATCAACGCAATGAAATATATTACGATACTCTTGAAACCAATTAATACCAACTATCCCCGCTTTCCTGTATCAGATCTTCAGATGCCTGGCCGGCGTGGTGTGAGCGTGCCTCCCCTGTTGCCATGTTGTAATGGTACCGATATAAAATGCTATATATTTTATTATTTATTTGCTAACGCTAACAGATTATTTTGAATAAGTACCCGCGAGACCACCGTACAGAATAACGTGAACACTGCTCACGTGGGGCCCGCATCGACATCCGATACGTTTGCAGGGTATAAATAAACGGTTACTGCGAACCCGGCGTCACACGCGCCCCACGCGCCCCACGCACGCCACGTGTCCCGCGCCTTCGGGATTACTTCCCGGGTAAACATTAGAAGCAGTAACTCTTCATTTAAGTATATTACACAATTATATTTTACGGCAAAACGATCTCGCGGCGGCGGCGGCGGCGGCGGCGGCGGCGGCACAGCCTCCGCTCCGGGATCGTTTCACAGTTCCCGTACAACTTTAATATTATTGTATAACAATTATTTGGACTATCCTTTCTGATCATCAAGCAGAAATAATCGCGTTATGTAAAGTGCAAAGCGTGGCTCTGCGCCTGCGTCGGTGCACTGAGTGACTGGAAACGCTCGAACTGTACACGTATGGTTTATGACTGCCTCGGTTGGGAACCGATTCAGTGTTTCCAGCTAGTGTTACAATAAAATACTGTTTACACAATTGTAACAATGCAACACCGCCGTCACACGCGGATGTATAGGAAATAGTTCTGTATGAACTGCATGTGTTCGTAACTTAGTTACTTAAATAGTAGTACTTACTCCTCTGGCGCGGCGGCGCAAAGTGCGGCGTGGTCCCCGACACGAGAGGGCGCCGGCGTTGTCAGTTTCCTAACTCAAACAAAAATTATAAAAGTACTTTATTTTTTCATTTTTTAAAGTTTCTAAAACGGTGTTCTTTGTAAAGATCTAAAACCCAGTTCACATTCATCAGTGGAAGTGTTTCAGAATGCTGCGGAGACATCTCGCGATCGATCGCTAACGAGGAAACAGAAATGTAGCTTAAAGCTGCAGCAAAGCGACGCGAAGCACAAGAGACGCGGTCCACCTCAGAGAGGCTGTGCAGCACTTAAAGCTTATTTTGCAGCTATTGAGCACGATTCCAGAGCAAATGGAAATAGGTTTGTATAGCGTCGTTTGTATAATGAAGTTTACGTAAAATGGGAAATCCGTTTCTCGTTCAACTATCGTTTATTTATCGTGTTTACTGCGATGCAGTTGGCGTTTATTCTACACAACACGTTGAAAAAATAAATTACTAGTTACTTATTTATTACATGTTAAAGAGGTGGGGTGTGTTCCGCATCCTCTTGGATACATAGGTTATGCTTTATGTAAATGAACATCGGGGAGCCTGCGTTCGCCCCCACGCGGCACAAAAACATTTAACCAACAGCATAGTACTGGTTATCGCGAATGAGCGGTCCACGAGAAGCAGCAGCACCAAGCGGCGCGGTGAGCAGTTCAACGAACTGAACTGATAAAACAAAACAATGTTAAAGCGATTCACGTTAAACAGTTTCCAATTGAGGGTCGCGTGATGTGACGAGTTATTCAGACGCGAATCATTCGTTGTTTGTTATAAATTTATATTAATCTGTCCTCATCTATATATACAGTAAACTAAAACAAAACATTTTTCCATTATTCAAACTCCATCACTTTCTGTCCTGGAATCGAACCCACGATGTTACAGCACAGCCGCCGCACCAGCGACACAGGTAAATTGAATAAGTATAATAAATGTTTATGCAACGGATGTAAGGGTTCTGCACAACAATACCTCACGGAACCCCAGCCAACGTCACCAGTTTGTGGTACACCTTGCTAATCAACAAATGAGGCCCTGGCTCCCGCCAACCCGGTTTGGGCCAGCGTGATGACAATTGAATAAAATCCCTCTATATAAACCTCTACAAACGACTGCCTCTAGTGCCCAGCGATAAAGCAGCGCTGGACCGATTGATGTGAGGATCTTCGGAGGAGACCTATATCCACCAGTGGACGTCTATCGGCTGATGATGGTGACGGATGGTGGTTTTGTGTTATAAACATCCTGTCGTCTTATCGTTATACGCAGTGCAGACACTACACACGTAATATAATTACATTTAACGGATTTTATGGCGTTTATTATAATTTCTCGTACTTTCGAGCACTTTGGTGCAGCCCTGGCCACGGGTGAACAAAGGTAACGGTACTTCCGGTATCATAGCCATCGCGAGGTACCTATATTTTTTATTTATTGGCTGTCTGTGTCTGTGTCTGTGACTGTGTCTTGAAGTCTTCTATTTATTTTATTGATAACGGGATCCCAAGTCAGTAGTATTATCCAGCCTCTTCTCTGTTTTAATTAGGTTGTTTATTAATTTCAAGTGTAAGGGGACCCAAGTCAATTGTGCTGCACCTTGCTAATCAACAAATGAAGCTTTGGCTCCTACCAACCCTCATTGGGCCAGCGTGATGGGAAATGGCCAAAGTCGCCCCATATGATCCACTACAAACGTGGAAATTTTTGGGAGAAGCCTATGTCCAGCGGTCGACGTCTATCAGATGATGATGATGATTAATTTCAATAGCTCACGGATCATTCTTTTCAGGAATTGGTGTTCTTTTGCAAGAAGTTCTGATTCATCAAAGTTTATGTAATATTTGAGATGATCTAAGACACGGTTACAGATAGCAGACTTCTTAGAGCGTTGATGTTTCGAGTCAGCTGCACGTTGCTTAGCACGGGTCTTCACATTTATCTGAGTTTGTTCTTCATCAGAGAGACCGCATTCACAATCCAGCATGTACATGTTGTCCACTTGTTTTGTTGTTAAAAATAACGTCGTTTTATTCTTATAAAAGTAAATTTGTACAGACGTATAAATTATAAAAAGAAATATTATGTTTAAAAGGGTTGTAAGCGGAGCGGGGCGGTGCGCGGGTAAATTGTATCCGCCCGCTGGGAAATTAACGTCAAGTGTGAAACTAGCGCGCGGTGCGTGCGTTCGTGTAACGAGCGGTCGCGGCGCGTGCGCCGCGCGCGACTGCCGTTATATATAATATACTTTAAAAACCATACAAAAAAAAGCAGAGTTTTCTTTTTTAAAAATTTTTAGCAAAAGATTTTGTTGAGAGGTAAATGACTGCTCAGGATGAGACGACAAGCAAATACAAAGATATCTCTAATGAAGACAATTTGCTAACCTATAAAACTCTTCCTAACAAATATACTAGTTTGTATAGAGATATACGGCGTTGGAACAGCTCCACCTTATAATTGTGCTGGTAGATCGTTTGCTCTGCCCTTAACTGTCGCGGTGTAGTAGCGGAGGAGGTACCTCCCGTGGCCTCTGGTGTACAAATCCGGTAAGACGCTGTTACCAATTTAAAATATGAAGCCCCGCCGGCACACTTTACTAGAGAGAAAAAGCTTTATCGTATGTTAATTAGAATAAACAGGTTGTTATACCAAATCGAAGAACAAACTACGTCTTCATTGTCCTCATCTCGGAATCTCCGAAGGATTGCGGCGCGTGGGCAGCGGGGCGGAGCATGCTCTCAACAAATGTTACCGTTCTCATGAAAACAGGATCCTTTGGTAGTGCATATGTTTGTTTTGTGTCTACATTCAAGTAGATGACACTATTACTAAAATGTCAAAATATAAACTCAAGAGATTAAAGAAATAAGAAAAGAGAGAGATTAAAGAAAAAGACAACGCACCGAAATTTGATTAATATCAATACAGGTACGCACGCGTTCAGGTATTGCTCACTTAGTCGCACTACCACGTGGAATTGAATGAAACGGTTCCTCATATACATCGTCTTCTTCGTCGGTATCTCTCTTGACACAGTGGTGCGGTCATCGCTTCAGGTGTTGGTAGCAAGCTTCACAGCACGCCGCTACTCCTCCCTGATGGCCGCCTTCCTAGTGCATTCATATAGTGGCAACGATAATGAGCCATTTACTGACGCCTGTATCTGGCCAGTCCGTCTCACAGGCGTTCCTCATATACATATATATATATATATATATACACGATACATGTACGGTTAGGTTTGGTGAGTGCGGGCGGTGGTGGCCGCGTTAGTTCGTTTCTGTTTTGTCGGGACGCGACCAACTTGTCCGCTGCAAGTTCCCTCCGCGCCAGGAGTTCGGCCTGGTGCAACTCGTCACAATGTATAATACTGATACGTCTGCCAATATCAGTGTAGCGCTTGGTAGGATAGTATACTCTGCAACATAATGTATTCGTCGCTATTAGATATGGGATGGTAATTTATAACGTTACCTCAGTAATTTTATTCGCTAGGAGCCGTTTAAAACCGATAATAGAAACATTTGCTCAATAAAGATAAATAGTTGATATCGCTGCATCTTTTTGTTGATCAGATATCTTTAAAAGGCAGGATGTCGGGTATGCCGGCGGAGCAACTGAACCTTGAGGAAGTCGGTGCGCGTGACTGGAAATGAACAGTTCATTATATCCGTCACCCCAAGTCTTAGCTGCGAGCACAGCATCATGGCTGTTGCCGTTGGGAGGAGCCGTTACAACTCCCTTCGTGAGATACGTCCGCGCTCACAACAACGAACAAACGTGTGTTCTTGCTGGTGGTAGGTCTCTGTCGCTACAGACCGTCTAGGTAGGTACCAGCGCAGCGCCTGTTGCAGCCGACAGACATGATTGTAGGGAGTTGTAGCTAGTGAAATTACTGGGGTAATGTAAAACTTAACATCTTGTGTCTGTGTCTATCATTCCGTCTCCATCAGGTTATCACTGCGCTCGCCTCGTAGCTCCGTGGTGGAAAGAGGGTATATACACACGCGGACACTTATAATGCCGACTTTATTCAGATTTAAGGTTAAATATCAACACAACAACAAAAATTCTCCCGAACATGTTTATGATGCTTGATCTCCATGCGTGTGGTTTACGCGACGAGATTGCACATGACTTCACGCGCAGCAGCCGCCCCCGTTCATCCCCGCCGCCGTGTGCACCGCGCCAGTTGAATGCAGCGCGCACGGGCCGCCATCACACCGACGGATGGTCTGAACCGATTATTTAAACAGGTTGCAGTATAACTCGTGATAATTTAACAATATGGAAATAGTATACATTAATATCCGGTACGTTATTTAATTTATCTCATACATATGCAGCAAATAATTATGAGCCTTATAAGAAAGCTCAGAGTCATACAGCGGGCGATGGAGAGGACAATGCTTGGAGTATTTCTATGTGAGCAAATCAAAAATGAGAAGATCTGCAGAAGAACTAGAGTCACAGACAGCTCTACGAGTCGCGAGGCTGAAGTGGCAATGGGCGGGGCATGTAGCTCATACAACCGATGGACGTTAGCGTCTTAAAGTGCTGGAATGGTGACCCCGCAACGGAAAGCGCAGATTTAGTAGAACCTCCACCAGGTAGATAGAGGACATAAAAAAATCGCTGGGAGGACTCAAACAGCGCCAGACCGTGGTGTCTGGAACACATTATAAGAGACCTATGACCAGCAGTGGACGTGGTAGATTGGTTAAAATGTTGATGATGATGATGACCTGCAGCAATGGCGTGTTATTAATATTTAAAAAAAAACTATGCTTCTAGTAAAAAAAAAATATTTACAAAATATAACTACAACAACTTTGAGAGGAAGCAGTATTGGCGTAAAGGCTCCCTTTCCACCCTTGTTAAATATTGCCTAATATTAATTGATAACGTAACAATGTTACGGTGTGATAGTCGGTCGCACATTAAGTGTACTCGGTGAGCTAATTACGGTGCTGCTCAGTTTGTCAACCGCGGCGCCAGCCCCGCGCCCAGCGCCCCGCGCCCACCGCCCCGCGCCCTCCGCCCCGCGCCCCGCTAATTATTTATCCCGGCGGCGGGGTGGTGCGGCGGCGGGCGGTGGCACCCCGTTCGCGGATTTACTTTAATTAGATGTCTCGGATTACGTCCGCATGTAAATGTGAGCGCGGGCCACGCCGCGGGCGGACGCGGACGCGGTAATTGCCTTATGAACAATCAACACCTCTGCCACCCCCCGCCCCGGCCGAAGCACTTCACCCCTTGTGATATTAAATTGAAATATAATTCGCTTGCTTTTAACGTATTTGCTTTACGCTCGTAATTAGGTGAGACAACAAGCCGTGTTGTTAATGTTACACAAACGACAAACAAACCCCCTACTTATTACTTAGAAGTTAATTAAACATATTTTGGAGAATGATATAATGGTCAAAACTTATCTCGTAAAAACTTTGTTACAAGCAATACTAACTACTTATAAATAATATTAATGTGTTTACTATAACAACAGTAAGGAGACGACAGTAAGCTGGACACTAGTACAATTGGATGGCGCGAGGAAATCGAGTGGATTTTACGATGTGGACTACCCCTGGCTGTAATTAAATGATGATGTTAATGGATCCCATACGGAAGTATACTCCACCGCCGGGTCGCTCGAAGACCGGAAAGGCACAGACTTGGGATATTTTACTAAGATGCATTGCCCTCAGAAGATACGACACATGTCGTGTATCTAACTGACGTGCAGCATGGATCGTCACTGATAGAGTTTTAATTCCGGTAACTGGTATTTTCTCCCCTTGTATTGTTAATAAACTAGTACAGTAACAACGGCATCACCATGTTCCGGTGCACATGCATTTGAATGTCTATTTTCACTGAGCCCTGTAGTCTCGGGCTAGCAAGGTAAGCCCTACCTGTCGTAGAAGGCGACTGAAAGAGTCTACGAGTTTCGAGGGTGGAGGCCCTTATCGCTCCATCAGCGAACCTGCGTGGGACTGCGTATAGCTCAGCGATTGTGCCTAGGAGGGTTAGGCTTCTCTTCGAAGACGTGTCCACACAAAGTGTAGCGGGGCACCGGTGCGTTCTGTACGAGACTGCAGAGCCTCTTTAAATTCAGTGAGTAAGAATCTCAAATAACACGCTTTCCCCAGAAGCAAAGTATCTTTCAAATATTTCCCCACGAAACAAAAAAAGGCTGCTTTAACTGCGCACGCTTCACAACGCCCGACCTGATCGCCACCCTAACGTCCATTCAACTATTAACCAAAATCTATCAAGTATGAACAAAAAAATTACCAAAACATTGCGTCGGCAAAGAAGGAGTTATTCAAATAAAGGATTAATAAGTAAAGCGGACTCCTTGCGGCGGCGCGCCGACACGCGGCCCTCCGGAGACAGACCAGCCAGCACCCGGGGGTGACAGGAGGTGCGTGTGTGTTTGTGGGGGGGGAGAGTCATGACGAAATCGGGTTAAATAAACATTATTCCAATTTAATGGGCATCCGGTTTCCATTGTTACATATTCACATATTGTTCAGTATTATTTATTTCATCGCCAACGAAAGGAATAAATAAGTTACCCCCCCTAAAGGTTAATTAAGGTATCTGATCAGATATTAAAGTTAGGTGCCATCGCGGCGGGAGTTTGCTACAGATATCCACAGTAGTTAGGCTCAGGCCCTAGCAACAAAGATGATCATCGTAGACTCTACTTTGCAATCCTGCTTCTGTGGTACTTGCTACTACTTACACTGTGCCCGTGGTTGTCTACGCGTACCATTAATTCCATTAATTCCATATAATGTGCACATACCACCGCCTACCACCCTCGTAAGATGCACATTTGAAATAAAACGTCTTCCTATAATCACGTGGTGTCACTAATAATAAACTGCTCCACATTGTGCTTGAGACGTAACATGCACCACGTAATTGCCACAGGCTCAGTATCTTCATCAGCCACTAGATAAATTGGTAACTGGTGGTTTACCGAGCGGAAAATTGATTTAATTTTAGTTAATTTTACAAATACAATAACGCGAGGGCTGCCGTTGTCGCCATTACAAACTTGTGCTACGTTATAAGTAGCTTTAATTTCATGGATCATCACGATGGTGTGGACGGTCGTTCTAGTTAGGATTGTATACACAGCACCACAGTGCGCTCGTCACCTTGGGACATGACATAAGATTTTAAGTTTCGTTACCTCAGTAATTTCACGAGCTACAGCGCTCTCTACACCGAAAAACAATAATATTTGTACAGTACTGTTTGTCGACTGCAACGGGGGCCGCGGTAGTGTTTAACTTTTTTTAGAGGGCGGGGGGGGTCATCTAAGAAGATATCCTGCTTCTGATAGGAAAAGAATATTATAAATTATTTTTTCTCATTAAAATCCCACCGATGATCATGTTTAGTGCGTTACGAAAAGCTCTGGGATCTCCTACGGACGTGCCGGTGCCTCCTGGCTAACAAATAACCTTGGCAGGGCTGTGGCACTCCCCAGCAACCGCTCTTTGGTCCCCTCCAACAGGTTCTCGCCTTGTCGTGGCGGAGGGGCTTTTTTTTATTTACATCTGTAACAAAATGCTAACGGAACGCACACCCCGTACCAATAGTGGGCCGGTAGTGGGGTAGTGTCGGACTCCAACCGACTAAAAAGCTTCACACGGCATCCCATCACTTCAGCAAAGAATGCACGAGAGTCGCGGGATAACGTGAAACAGTTCTTCAGCAACCCCCCTTCGGTGCCCGGATCGAACGGGCCCGCCTCGGGGAGGGATGTGAAGCACCCCCCCAACAGATAAAATAATTACACGGCGACTAGGAATACGAGACGCGCCGCCAGATACGCCCCAGGAACCCTCTCCAAGGGGGGCACCGGACCGACGGCCCTTGTCGGTCGCGGCGCCAGGTTCCTCTGTCTAAGGAGGCAAGCGGCGGTGGAGGGGCTTAGTAACCGTGGTCCGTTACACGGTGAAGCTAAGTGGAACCCAACCGGCCGGCCCGCGGCGAAGGGCCGGCGCGAGGCGGCCGCTTCTGGTTCGAACTCCGAAGGCCCACCGAGAGCTCACCCGAGCGGCCGGGAGCCGTAGCGGCGGCTTTATGCTTCCCTAGCGGCCAGGCTGCAGGGGTGGTTTTATACCGCCCCTCGCAGCCGAGGTGGAGTTGCGGAGGGAGTACCCTCTGCGGCCAACCGGTGTCGCACCAGCGATGCAGCGGCGGTGGGGCCACGGACGAAGAGGAGTGTCGGTATTGCGATGCGCCGCTCTCCCTATCCTTCGCGGCTGTATAACAGGTGACGCAGGGCCCAAGATCGAAACCACCGCAGGGAGTCGGAGGTTTTATCCCTTGGCACCCATGACCTCTGGGTAACGGGTTCGAGGGAATCCGTTGCCCGCGTGACTGCAAGAGGCCGAGGAGGGGGTGCACTGTGTGTTCCGGCGTGCCCCCACAGAGGTAGAAAGGGAGGGTTCTTTCCTCCCTCCCGAGGTGTGGCTACGTCATGTGGCCAGCGCTGGCAGCGTCGCGGATGTGTACAAAAGCGTTTCCGTGATCCCGTCTTAAAGCAACAAAGGGGAACATCGTGGGGGTTTTAGTCGGTGCAAGTCCGACTTATCCTGTCCTTGCCCTCGCGAGGACGGGTATACGCAGGCATTTTTTCCACATTAAACAGTACCTGTCGTTCATCCCGGGTTCGTTTAGTAGACAACGAGGGCCTCCACCTTCAAAGCCCACGTACCCGAAAACGCCTTCAGTCGCCTTCTACGACAGAGATGATTTAGCTGAGTTCTTTTATTAATAGCTCAAGACTATAGGGCGAGAGCTGGTATCTACCTAGATGGTTTCAGTTTACAGAGACCTAGCACCAGTAGAATATAGAATGTAGTGGTCATCTAGAGCAACGAGGTCCCTGTACAACTTAATCAACGAAGAATCGGAGCGCGGCGCGTCGTGATCAGCGAGCAGCGATCAGTGAGCAGTGAGCAGCGATGAGTGAGCAGTGAGCAGTGGGCAGTGAGCAGTGAGCAGCGAGTACTGAGCAGCGATCAGTGAGCAGCGACCAGCGATCAGTGAGCAGTGAGCAGTGGGCAGTGAGCAGTGAGCAGTGGGCAGTGAGCAGTGAGCAGTGAGCAGTGAGCAGCGAGTAGTGAGCAGCGAGCAGTGAGCAGTGAGTAGCATTAAAATTTTACGATCCTATTTAATACGCAGTAAAATATGTTGATTCGGAAAAGGTTTTCCTATAAACGTTAACTCGCTGCTTTTGCGTCCCATCCCAGCCTCATTGTGTTACTGCTTATGTACACATGCGCATGATTCAGCGCCGAGCCGCGGATGAAGTAATTCTGTAAATGACTAAGTCGTTACAACGTTGGAGTTCCTGTGGCTGCGCGAGACCCGCCCATCTCACGCCGGGACCTGCTCACGAGTATCTGCGTCTGCAACGTTTATTTATTGACACGTTGCGAGAAGGTTAACAATGAGATTTTAATAATGATTACTTATATATGCTTTGATTTTTTTAATTCTATTCTAAAGCGCATGAAGGATGAAATATCCTTCTGTGCATACCCTTTTATTATCCATTTCATCTGCTTCACTGCACCTCGAGTGCATCTAACTTAAAAAAGTAAGCTAAATCTATAAAACATTTAACTCATACGCATTCTTTCCATGGTGATGTCGTTGGTTCAGATAGACAGATAACATCATCAGAGTGGTCAGAAGTGGGGGGAGAAGCTGAGGATCGCATATAATGGAAGACATAGGGAAAGGCCTACATCCAGCAGTGGATAAACAAAGAATGATAATGATGAAGCACTCTTTCCAATGCTAAAATTTGGTCTCTAAGCATGGTAGCTCGCTGGACTAATGGTTAGGACGCGCGGCCTTCATTGCGAAGGTCGCGGGTCCCAGTAAGTTCGGTAAGTTATGTACACTTGAGAACTTTGGTCACAACAGCGGAATACAAACGGTGAAGGAGAACATCGCGAAGAAACCTGCACATGGATTAAGATTTATTCTGAGGCGTGTGTGAAGTCATCAATGCACATTGGGCCAGCGTGGTGACTATGGCCCGTCGCCCGCATGTTGAGGGTAGGCCTGTGCCCAACTGTGGGAACGTAAATGGCTGTTATGGACTAAGCAGGGACCTTGGACTCTAAACAATTTTGGGAATACTATAAAATCGTTAGATGTCGGAAGTATAGACCCGGCTCGCTACAAAACCGTCGGGTCTGTGTTCAGCTGCGGGCGGCAACAGGCGGTAACAGGCGGCAATAGGCGGCAGTAGGCGGCAGTAGGCGGCAACGATAAACCTTATTGCTATGATGGGCAAACTTAAACCTGTAAAAATTACAATTTCTGTTAGTCGTAGGTTTCAACAGTTATTCAGAAACATTTATCACACCCAGAGAATATGCGACGAAAACAATTCTCGCTCCGACGAAGAAAAGAGAAAATATAGCGAGTAAAGTGGGTAAGGTCAGCGGAGTAGTGCGGCTGCGGGGCTTCGTCAGCGCGCACCGACTGACGCTGCCGACGTGGCCGACGTGGCCGACGCGGCCGACGCGGCCGAGGGGCGAGGGTGTGACGGGTCGGCGACATGCGGGCCGAAGCCTCACTGCTTTCGAAATAAAGTGATTCGGTCCGGTCGCACAGTGATACCGCGACAGGTTATTCTTTTTTCGTTTCACACCAAACCGCATCCGGTTTGCATGGCCGTTCGGTTACCTTACGCTTGACTGACACCAATAACTGTCATCTATGTTTTGTTGATTTAAGTTAGTGAATAACAACTGCTGAAATGTTACTTATATATACAATATGTAACAAATCATTTAGACTATGTATATAAATAATAAAGTTGTAGTCTATTTGTGATATCAAAATATAATATTTTGTATAATTGTGTGTGTGACCGTGGCGACATTGTTAGATGATGCCGAGACAAACACACAGCTAGTTTAAATATATAGTATTTTTAACAGAAGGAAGTAGAGAAAGTTTGTTTTAAAAGTAATCATCAGTTTAAATGTGATCAACTTATTTATTATTCCAAACTTTGAACAAACTGCATCAATGCAGGGCAGATCTAGTTGCAAGTTAGGCATTAACTTAATCAAGAGTTCTATCTATGAACCATAACGCAAATGCGGCTGAAGACTAATTGAGGAGATTTTTTTCTTGTTTTCTCCATGTTTAATGTCTTCACTTCAAAGACTATACTTAGTGATAATATCAGGAAATTTCAGTGATTGTCGATAGTTTTATTTGCACGTTAATGATAATTAGCATTGGTCGCGTTTATTGTTAATCTATGTACACAATGAGTTACTAAATTTTAAATAAAGGCTAAGTTGCGGCGGTAAGCCGGTGCGCGGTTCCGCTGAACTTTTCGTAACTCCTAGTAAACGACCGCGCGAGTTGCATTTTTTATGCAATTTTCAAAGGTTCAACTTTCCCCTTTTATTCCTGGAATAGACTAATTGATATCGCGGCTCGTCTCGCTTATAACGTGGGAACAGGTCCTGTGGTGAACTTACGAATGCTTGCGAAAAGATATTTTTCAGTTGTACACTTTCACTGCATAAAAATTACAATACAGCGTTGGTGCTGTTTAGCGGCTGAAATAACTGGTGGCTGCGAGAGCCACCTTGGCGGAGGGAGTTGCGGGTCAGTAACTTGTAGTCTAATAGTGTTTGTGTTTGAAATGCTCCGATCAGATACGGTTGGAGAGAACAAAGTAAATATTATTCGTTATAAAGTAAATGTCCGTTTTAAGATATGACGACTTTGAGATATTCGAAAAAATATAATAAAATACATCTTATGTCAGCTACACTACAGTGAAGCGCGAGCGGCTCCCACCGCTGGTTCCAAGCGGAAGTGGATACATGGAGCAAATATTGCTACGGACACTATTGATACATCGACATCTATTAAAGCTTTACTTACATTACGCTACATTTTTTTAACCGCTTTAATTTATATGAAAATTTCTGTTATTTTAGAAAATAAATTTCCTGTAACGTAATATCGTGTTACATCGTGTTATATATCACAGTGTGTATTGTAAATGATTGAAAACTGTTTTGCTTAATTACTTTAATATTTCCTCAATTATAGGGATAGCTTTACAGTACATAGAGACAATGTATTCCAGTCGAATTTCCTCTCAAATATCTACATTGTTTCAATAAAAATATTAAAGTCAAAGAAAATGGTTTAACTTCAGAAAGTTCACGAATTTCTCACAAATGCATTGGAAGTGAGCGAGGGAGGAGGAATAAAGCACCAACTTATGTAGTACACTATTATAAGGCCAAAGAGCAAATTACTTTCTCACAAGTTACAGAAAAAGTTTCCCGTTGCGCGGAGTTCCGGCGGAGCGCTGCGGAATAAATACACGGAAGCGACATCAGCTGTTAGCTTCAAAGTGCACGCTGATGCACCAGGTGGATCGTTACCGTCTACTTTTGTATAATAAATTGATAAGTAATGTTTATTATTAATAAGCTACTAATTAACAGTTTGTTTTTGTTATTGACTGGTGTTTTAGGTTGCGTAGTGCAGGTCCGCGGGCCTGACGCCCGCTGAGCTGTACCAAGTAGTCACGCGACTAGCAGCATCCAACATCATCAGAGAAAAGATTGACAAATGTATGAAACACGTGAGTTAGGCATATATTGTATATTAACTTGCAATTTTTCTCTAATCAGACGTGCAAGCAATCTATCCGTTCTTAGGGTAGTCCTAAAAGTTTGGTTCTTAACGTTTTTTTTATCTATTATGGTAGTGTTATAAAAAGTATTTAGTTTATTGTGACGTTTACGATGTTTTCCAATCACAACTATTTTTATTAACAAAACTGAGCCTTTGTCGCGAACACGAATGGAGCAGGACCTGCGTCTGCAAGTAGCCTGCACATAACATTGTGCTGGTGGTAAGGGATGTTTATACAGCACCCAACCATGTCCGTCGCTTTGACACGTAAGCCAGGCTCGTTACTGCGGTAATTACGCTAACGACGGCACCATTAAAAAGGGAGTACAGGCATAACGATAAATTATTGCAAAATTGCGTTATCCTAAAGGTCTGAAAGTTCACCGCCATCTAGCAATGACGCGGTGCAACTAAACCCTGGTCGGCGCATCTGTTGCTGAACTTTAGTTTATAAAAGTTAGTATTTCAGTTTGTTCATCTGCTTTTAGGATTAAAGTATTTACTAATGAGGAGTTTTAAAAACAGTTTATTTACTTTTCGGACGCCCATGTTACGATGTTATCAGTAAAACGATAGAGATGTTCTAATATTCGAGCTGAATAACGAGTATGTTCGCCATTGTCCATCTCCGTTGGACAAAAGTCTATAAATTTAATTATTTAGACCGTAACTTCCGGCGGCCGGGTCCACATTAAATAGATTGGTGTTTTATTCTGCGTGCGAACTCGGTGCATCGACACAGGGTCCGCTAGCGTCCGGAAGCGGCGCGTCGCAATCGACTCGCGATAAACTTTTCTGTTTCGCGTGACAGGTGCCTGTCGACTGATGGCCTGAGTTACAAGCGATCAGCGTATAGAGGTTTTTAACACAACTACTTCCTACTCGCTGTTTTTCTCTGTACAAGCTTGTGTTTTATAACTCCCAAATCGACTTTTAATTAGTGTCTTTAGTTCATTTGGTCAAGAGTACTTCCAGGTAAATTTAATCAGCCTGTTATCTCTTTCATAGGATTTGTCAAGGGCGTTTCAAAATGATCATTTTAATATTATTTATCATACTACGTCGATACAAGGAAGACCTTCGCATGGAACTAATCTAAACGTCTTTGATAGCAGTGGGGGCCTAGTCACGATATTTACTAGAAGCCACTTTTCGTTCATCTTTTTGTATAATAAAAGATACGTCTGGTTACCTTGAAAGTTTCATTATAGCTGGTAATCAGTAATATACATCTCGTCAGTCGAAACAATGCAGGTGTACTGCCTATTGATACTCACATGGAAAAGATATATATGTATATTTTATGAAATTGTTATACACACACCGATCACTCACAGAGTAATAAAATTTCAGATAAATAAACTAATAACCAATAAATATTTTTCTATTCACGGAAGGAACGAGACGAGCGGAACGTTTACCTGATGGTAAGTGATACGCCTGCTCATTACAACGTGGTGTTAGTTGGAATGATATATACTGCACCATATTGCGTTCGTGGTCCAGACGTAAGATGTTGTTTCCGTTATCCCAATAATGTCACTAGGCACAGCGCCCTTCAAATCGGAATACGATAGTGTTTGCAAGACACTGTTTGTCGTCTGCAATAGGAGCTACAGTGGCCCCCACCAAATATTCCTCTGTCAACTCACAAAGGCCTATTCGTTAGAAACTGTTGTTTCTATTAATCGCATTATAATAATCTTCATTCCTGCAGTTCTGAATTTTACTGTAAAAGTACACTATCTCTGCTTGCAACCACCGATGTCGACGGAATTTAAAGTAAGCTTTGTGCAGATTTACTTCGCCGGGTGAAGTTTTGCACCGAACTGCTCCAGTTACAGCATTTAATTGACTGCGCTCGGAAGCAGCGCATTTTTTGGTGTTTATCCAAGACGAAGCTCAACTTTATCTATTTTCTATAACTCTACAAAACGGCGAAACAACTTTGTGATGGTTTCAAATCATATTTAAAAAATATTTATTTTATAAGTAGCAATAAGTTTTTAAGAATTGCTTAAAATTCCTTTTTCAAGCTTGGATCCTGTAAGTATACTGGGTAGACCAGAGAGAGATGGATTTTATTCTTGCAATAAAAAGAAAACGTTCATAGTAAGATCTCGTCCTCCTGTAATACTCGTACATAACGCAACTATATAAGATGGTTTCTGTGTAGCGACGGATTATGGTTACGTGCGTTCGTGGTCTATTGTGGGATGAGCAGCGTGCCTACATAGTTAGAGAATAACAATGAATCTGTGTCGCGAACAGTTGCTGTATCCAACGGTGAAAGAAGTATCAGGAACAGAGACGACTAAAGGAACCCGTTCAGATCGGGTACGACGACCGCCGTGGACAGCGAACTTATCTAGGGCCCGGGACCATAGGTATTTGCAAGTAACATAATGTTCAGTAACAAACTTTATTACTAATCCTTTTACTCGAATAGTCCAATAACAATTTAAACGTAAACATTAACTAGCAGGGAGACGGAAGTTAGTTGTTTCATTGAAAGTTTTAAAAGCGTTTTTAATAATGTGAGCGATATGTAAATTGGGGCTAAGTTTTCCAATAAAAGTTGCCGCGCTGTTGAAGTGCAGCGTAAACCGCTCCGAGCAGAGTGCTGGCTGCTGCAGCCCCGCAGCGCCGCCGCTGCTGCACTGTCTACCCGGGTTTGCGACGTGAGCATTAAAGCGGAGGCTCGTACCGTTTTCAAATAAACAAAACTTTTCATATTAAATCAACAACAATTAAATATCGGTGTCGCCCAAATAGTACTAGTAGGATTACCGTCTCTATACGAGTATATATATAAATTTTATCATAATTATTTTCATCTTTTCTTTCAGTCAGTTGTTGTACACGCGAGGGGTCCTATGCACTCGGCTTCCAAACATTTAATGCGACCTTCCCCTGCACTACAGTCCATTCAAGCAGGCGGTCGTTCAATGTCTGCCCCACAGGTTATCGTGTCTTGGAGCATGTGGCTGCCCCATTGTCACTGCTGCTCACCGTTTCATTGGTCTGGCGCTGGCTGGTAAGGTCTGTGATCTTCTTCCCCAAGGATCTATGCATCGACAATTTCACGTTTACCTGGTTAAAGATAAAGAATCTAGTTCACGTACAACTCGTTTCCGTTACAGTTTTATTGTATGTATAAATTTTGATGAAGTTTGTGTTAGAATAATGCAGGTAAAGTTGGGGGCGGTCGCGTAGTCTGCACACGTCCGTAGCGCTACGCGGGGCGCGGAGGCGCTACGCGGCGCTACGGGTACGTCTACACGTAGCCGTAGCCGTAAATTGGACTGTTCACCGAATTCTGTCTGTTTGCTGCAACTTTGAGCTGATATTGTTTTCAGTTATATTGCGACAAGAAAATCGCAATAATAATTATGGTGAATTTCTGCATTGATGGGGGATACCTACATGTGTTAATGTTCCAAGTTATTCTACTTAACAAAACTTATACCTGAACTTGAATTCCAGGGCAAAGTGGTCATTTTACTACGAATGGTCAAGGCGTGTAGTCGCCACAATAAATACTTTAAAGTATTATATTTAGCATGAAGCATAAAATGTGCGAAAATGTCGCATAAAAAATGGGACGTGGATTTGTTCGGTAAGTACCTAGGGTAAGTACCCCCTGTCACCTGAAGTACGGCGCCTTATTGGAAATAATAAATAAATATTGACGATACTATGTACCTGTCATATATTCTTTCATTAATTTAGTTATAAAAAATTTAACTAAACAACTGTTTTTTTAAACAATTAAGCGACGAGATGAGCGAGACGTTCACCCGATGGTAACGTGGCGTCAGTTCGGATGATATATACTGCACCATATCGCTCGCGTCTCTTGAGACATAAGATGTTGAGTCTCGTCACTCCAGCAATTGTGCTAGCTACAGCGCCCTTCGGATCGGAACAGTCATGTTGGTACAGTACTGTTGGCGGCAGAAATAGGCGTTGCGGTGGTACCCACCTAGATCACTGGCAACAAAAATCTACCACCAGTGGTGTGCCAGCGATGATGTGCTTCCCGTGAATAATATAAAATAATGAAAAATATGTTGAGAAATCGCGGGGAGAGATCGTTCCCATTGTTGAGGTTTTCTTTATAATGCAGTTTGCTGCGGATAATGGTGGTAGGGCGTCGAGGAAATAAAGATGATTGGAAAAGACAATAAATAAGGCTTAACTTATACAAAGCAATCCCGCTAAGAAACTCGAGCAGTGTGAAAGGGGCTCAAGGAAACGAGACGTCGCTGCAGCGGGGCACGACCGCCTCCCGTAAGTATTGCTTTGACAGAATAAACGTCGAAGGAAATAAAAACGCGGAGAGCAGCCCCGGCACTGTTGCGAAATTTCAACTTAATGTTTATTTAAGGCTCGCGTTTTAGTTTCGCCTCTGGCACACGAACGTCTGCCTTTATTACCAACGGATTCGGCTGAGCCGGCGCCGACCGTTTCAAGCTTGCTGCACCGCGAACGTTTGCTCTTGCACTTAAGTACCAAGCTGTCTTCATGTTATAAACATTACCAACAGATGCGCGTGAAAAACATTTTATTTAAAATAGATTCGTACTCATCCATACTTCCACCTGGTGTCAAGTTTAAGTGGTGATGCGGTCTGTGATGCTGAAGCGCATTAATCCGGTAACTACCTATTCACTCTTTTCTTGAAGACACTCATGTTTGTACGGGGACACCGACGCCAGCAAATTATCCCACTACTTTGCTGTTAATAAAACCGAGGAGCTGAACCTCTTGGGGTGTTTACCATGTAAGGATGGTGACTCTCCGCGCGGCTTGTCGTCCGGTAGTCAAAAGTGGATGAGAGAATATACCGCGTGATTCAATCGCATACTCTGCGAATTGTGTCCTGTGAGCGAAAAGTCTATTGACCCATCTATCTGCCGAGTCTGCTGCCGCAAGAGGGATATTCCAGCATCAGCCCTGACATGACAACAGTATATACATAATAACAGATCAATCAGAATGTGAATACTCTTTAAGAGATATGTAAAAACTTGATCCAGTTTAAGCTTCCGACGAAGAATCCTAAAATGTTCAAGGACATAAAAATATCGGTTCCGCTCTGTTTTCTCGCATTTCGTTGCCGTGACGACTGATTTAACTTTTTTAATAGATATAGAACTTTAAGTTTTAAGTAGTGCGTTAAGTGACGGCGTTTTGGCTGATATGACACCGCGTCATTATTGAGGGTCCATTATTTAGTCCGATCTGCTGCAAAACCATATTTCATTATGGTATTACGATTTTCGAGGAGTTTGGTTTTAGGTCATTCGACAGCATCATTAAATCTTGCAGCGAATATCGTTTGTCACTAAAATACTTGTGTTGTTAAATATGTTTGACAGTCAATCAGTAAGACGCGGTCCTCAAGTTCGCCTGCAAACAGGTTAGTGCTTAAGTTTGCAGTTGGTAACTTTGTAATAACACTTGGTGTGCTTCGTGCATGCATCGATCATTTATTCAACGTTAGACGTGTAAACGCAGTTTGACAAAAATAACTGCACGCGCATGTGATGCATTATCATCTCTGCAATGCCGCAGCTAAAACGCTTAATTTTTATATTTAAATAAGTACTTACTATTCACAGTGTAAGCTACTAGTTTATTAACGTTAAGCACCAATATATCTTTAACTGCTAGTTAAGACATTATTTCTTATTGCGATCTCGTTTTAGCTGGTTATGTATTACATGGTTTTTTTTATGTTATAATGCAGTCCTATTTATTTTAAATGAAGTGAAAAAATCTTTCTTGAACACTATGTTAGGGTATCCGACAGAGAATTCTTAATTCCCCGGTACAGTACAACGCATAAGTAATCTAGGTATTACGGAATATGGCCGGCAGTAGCGTGGAGGTCTAGATCCAGCTATGGACTGACGATGACGATGTACCAAACTATTGCCAATCCGATTTTGTTCGGTTGCATACTTTTCTAATGGCAGTCAATTGTTTAAGACGTCTTAAGTGAATGTAGTTGCGCCGAGATGTTTCATACAATGCAGGTAGATGCAGGTACGACCGGCGGCTACGGTTTCAGATGAACATTGTTAGCTCGGCAGCACTTCGTAATCACTATGCAATCGATTGCATGTTGTCTCAGTCGTTAGATTATCGCATTACCGCCGTTATATCCCATACGAGGACATGAGATTAGCTGCAGTTTACCGTTTATCCTAACTTAGTATAGTTAGATGCTTGGTGTAGACTTTATAGTGTTTTGTTGAATGTACGCCGCTATGTAAGGGGGTCAAGCTAACATAGATATAGTCTACGTTTTATGTTAGGTTAAAACGTCGAAAATCATCAGGCTGCTTGGGGATTGGCAGCGAGTGGAACGCCTCACTCCAAAGTCCCGCTTGTGCTCGTCGGCCGAGCGGACGGATGAAACTCGCTCATGTCAGAGAGACAATTTATGATTTTTTTTTGCCCGGGATAAAATTGCCAGCGAAGCAGTGTTCCGCAATATTATAATCCGCTTGTCCGTCTGTCGCGACTGACGCGGGTTAAGCCTGACCAGCTGATGGCCATTTTATACGTACATTTTATTTATTAACTATCATCTGTTCCAAGATTTATTGCCTGTCCTTTTTGCGAGTAATGTAGTCGGAAGCGAAACGTCCACCGGACATCACGGAGGTACGCGAACGCAGAACAATTTGGATCGAGGAGTAGTTCAACCTTCGGGTTTTATTTAAAATATGCTTGTTTGAAATATTGTTTAGGGTTATTTTTTTATATATTCTTTAAACTGTTTAAAGTAGCTGACAAATCCATTGTTTAATGACATATATGTATTGAGAGATCTGTGTTGCAGGCAACCGCCTAGGTAAGTACCGACACCACATCAGCTCTTAATTCTGCCGGTAGCCTGGGTTAAACTATATTACTAGACCGCTGGGCTCCGATTTGAAGGGCGTTGTAGATAATGAAATTACTGAGGTAACGGGACTTTACATTTTATGTGGCAAGGCGGCGAGTGCAATGAGGTGCTGCATATTTTGGGCAGGCAAATTACTTATTATCAGGTGTAGATCTCGCTTGTCGATTGCCACTTCATGTAATAAAAAAATTTACTTAAAAATATGGTATAATATGAAGCCTCCTTGCCATAGTAACTTCTCTGGGAACTCTATAATCCAAAATGCAATGTTCTTCTCGATAGTAGAAATATGTAGATGTTGCAGATTGCACCTCTAACGAGGCGGTCAGTACTTTACCACTGCATACTTTATTAATGGTTCTTTCTAAAGATCGTTTGTCTAGGTAGATACCACTGCAGTTCTGTAATCTTGGGCTAGTAAGAATAGGACTATGATAATATGGCTCAGCGATGGTGGCTAGGAGGGTTAAGCCCTTCCTCAGAGACATGTTAACACAAAGTGTGGAGAGGCACCGGTGCGTTCTATAAGAGATCCCGGAGCATCTCCGGATGCACTGATGCAGAGCACCGAAGGGGTTTTATTGAGTAAAAATCTCACGTAACCCTGACGTTCACCCAGGAGCAGAATATCTTTCGAAAATATTCCGCCCGAAACAAACAAAAGGATAGGTACCGCTGGGGTGTTTGTTCATGTCCACAAAATGTGTGTATTTCAGCTTGAAGGAATACTCGTGTATAAGATAGATGTGGTTAAATTATTGTGGTAACTAGGCAGCCACTAATGGGCCAAGGTAATGATAACAATGCGGTGCCGTATAAACATAGATCTGTGAAATCGGCCCACCGTCGGTGCAACGTCCTGGACGTCCAGTTATTTAGGTTAGGCTGTTGTTTCCACACGTCCCGTCCCGTCTAACCTTGACGGCCTCGATTGAGTTAAAAGCTCTGACAAAATAGTTGCAAGCCAGGGCGCGCGTCCCTGCTAAGTGTGAATTTGTTGAGCGTAAAAAGCTGCCGGGCCCGGGGCGCTCCATCACCGTGTGTGGGGTTCATCGCGAGTACTGAGTTGCTTTTATCTCGGCCGCTCATAGTTATTACGGCGTCCGTCGTCCGGTTGACGAGGGTAAATCCCCTTTCTTCATATTCCCCCGCACGTTCCCGACGCCCGTCAGTTTTTATGTCTACCCGCGCAAACGTATAAAGAGAGACATGTCCAATACGGAGCGGGGGTAGTGGCGGCTCCACCAAAAAAATCCGAACGTCCGAGCCGAATTAGTTCACGAAAATATTGTTTAATAAAAAAGATATCCTCGTTTGACACGGGATGGCAGATCATGGTCACTTTGATAAGGAGCAAGTCATTCCCTGCTATTTACTTAATCAAGATTAAAGGAAACCAATGACGCCAATGATCGAGTCATCTCAAAAAAAAATATATGTCATAATCAGTTAAAGGTGGCGCATCCTCCGGCTGGGGGCGGCGCGGAAAATAAAACGTTTGCTTCGAATGATTACATTATTCACACAAACAAGCAAACATTGACACTGAACTCGGTATAATTGAATCGAAAACAGAAATAATATTCCCTCGGAGGTAATTATTTCCGCCCGGCTGTTTACTCAGCTGCAGCGATCTCTCGCCCGCGTCCCGCCCGCCCGCGCCCCATCCTCGCCCCGCCCGCGCCCGCGCGGCGCACCCTAACGAGAAACAAACAGCCGCGCACCGAACGCGAACAACCCCCGTATTGTTTCCCATGCGAACTGCCTCCACGAACTACGCCCGGACACCGCGGAGAGTTCACCTCCAGCGGAAGTACACTTTATTATACTTCCGTAGGTGACTGCTATGCTGTCACTTGCCGTAATCTATTTGCGCATTAATTAAACTGATATTCTATGATGGAACTTGCATTTCGATACCTCGCAACAAGCAACATGCAACACGTGACACGCGATAAACTACTGTTGTGCCGTGTACACGAGCGTGTTTTCCGCAGCATCTTCAATAGGAACGAGCGCCCCGCCTGCCTGTAGCAGCTCGGCGCCAGGCACACTCGTTTCTCAGACCCACATTACGCTCTGACCTCGCTTTCAGTAGGTCCTCGTGACGTTGTCGGGCGGAGGTCTCAGTACAAATTGAGAGGCGCAAAGTTACTTTAATGCCACTTATAATTCCGACATTTGGCGACGTGCGCGCACTCCTTGTTAACGGCGTCCTCCTCGGTGGTGGACACGGTGGTAGTGCTTTCAGTTGTGGTCGTAGTGAAACGTCCCGGAGCGGCCGTGCTCGTCGTGGTTTCGTCCTTGTTGAGGAGTTCAATGTTCATCACGGGCATGCAAGTCGTGCCGTATGCAACATTGTCGCGTAGGACCACTTTACACTGGTACAACTTTTTATTTGGTTCCGGAAAGTGTCTTGCTGTGGTTGTGGTTACGTCCCAATCGAATCTATCGTTGAAGCGCTCCACATAGCTCAGCGGCCGCGATGCGGTTATTGTCTTTACCGGCCGCAGCATCTGGTCCATCGGCCTCGCCCGAGCGGACATCGTGTGAACCAATATCGCAACGGCTGCGAGTTCAAATCCCGTCGCGATCGCTGCGTGCATTGTTCGCCGCCGATTGTGCTGCCGACACGCGCTGGCCCCGTCCCCGGCCCGCGCCGGCCCCGCCCCGTCCCGCTGTGATTGCTTGCTTGTTTATGTTCACGCCGCGAGAGCAGCTGATCGGCGCGGAACGCTCGCTGATTGATTACTGTTACAAGTGTTCGCTTTCAAACATCATTCTATGCAAGGTCGTTGTTTATGACTATCAATGAATCATTAAATTTTTCCTCTAAACTTACTAAAACATAAAATTACGATACATTTTAACGTTATTTTCATACGACGATTTCCAAACGTTGATAATAGTTCGTTTTATATAGGAAGCGACTACCGAAGCGATACATTTACTATACCACAAGGCAATGTTAGCTCTAATAAAATTAATTAATTAATCGCGTCGATAGAATACAAATTGCTTGCCAACACCGGATATTGGGTATTTGTTTGCGCGCGGGCCGGCTGACACCCGCGAGCGTATCGCTTACACAGCCAATGTGCGCCGACGCACGGCGGCGCGCCGACTGTTTGCTTTGTACGGAACCAATTATTTGTCAGCCAAATGTTGTGTATCAATAATAAAGTAGCGCGGCAGTTATAAATAAAATATTTACTGGCGGTGTGAGACTGCAGCGCCTGTTTGTGTTGCCAAGTAGTAGTGTGCAAACATTACTCTTCCGGTCGGAGGGTGCTTCAGCGATACCTCTCATTCTGCTGGCGTCGGGCTGATGATTTATATAAACATGCTAGCTGGCGTAACTCAGCTATAAGTCGTATCCTTTACTGGAAGGTAAACATCTTGGCATCAACCGTTTACTGTATAAGAATGCACTAACTACGTGACAGTAAGGTCCGTCCTGTGGCGCAGTCGCGTATGACATAACTTATTCCGCGTCACAGTATGCGGTAGATTTGGTGCCGGTAGAAGTGAAACCATTTCCCAGTCCTTCCGTTCGGCAACACTCGATACACAGTGAGCGGTCACGGGTGCGTATTGAGAGATCGTGACGTGAATTCCCGCAGAACGTAAGCAAAGCCGCCGCGCGAAAAATACGATATTGCTTTTAAATATGAAATATTACGCCGAAAGTGTTCTCCCGTTATGAAGAAAAAGGGTTTACCCGTGTCACGCTTAGCCGCACCACCCCCGCCGCACGCACCCCCGGCGCACGCACCCCCGGGCGCGTCTTCATCGCGAAAACAATGAATTGCCATTACGCACTGCGCTACATTACCTTATTATATTCCCTCTTTTTATTCCCCCCGCTCTATATTAGTGGAAATGCGCATATTGTTTTCAGCTGAATTTATAACCGTAAGGATTTTATCGCGCGTTTTATACAACGGAAGTGGGGGGGTGGGGGAACGGGAAGTATTCATGTTCTAACCAAATTTTTATTGCGAGGAAAATGTTACAAATGCAACAAAATTAAATTATGTCAAGTTAAGTTTTTTATCACAGTTGGTTCAGATGCTTGAAAGATGCAGGGAAATAGAAATCAGTTGTAGAGATGCATAAAATTCATTGTGAGCACTTAGCAGCTGCAGGCCGAGCTGGGCGAGGCGGCGGCGACCTCACTGGGGTAACACGACCGCTGCCTTCGATAAACTTAAGTTACTTTTTTAATGCGAACGGACAGGAAGTGCTCGTTGAATCGACGGTGAGCTCCTAGATTAAATAATTCGTATCCTTACAACTACTACCGATAAGTTCTAGCTGATGTCGCCAGTCGCATCCAAACAACACATTTTTACAATAAAAAATTACTTAATTTACGATACGATTAAAATAACTTAGACCATAAATATCCGTTTCCTGTAGACATAGTCGCTCGTCTGCGGTCTCCGTGAAATCTGCGAATATCTGGCGGCGGATCGGTTACAAGTGAACGTTATTGCGCCGCGGCACACTACAGTTAATTAAACTCCGCTCGCGTCTGCCTCTCCCACCCCCACCACCACCACCACCAACACCAGAAACTAGTATATAGTATCGTAGTATACTTTAGTAAATGTTAGTATTGAAACAATGTTTATTTTATGAAACATCATAAACTTGACGTTGTGATAAAGTAACAACGTGTCGCGTTTTGTCGTGTCGTCCACAAGTAATGGAAACGGGGGATCGTTTTCCAGCTAGCAGTCGGTGGAAACATTAATTCTCAAGCCCATGTTCAGCTCTTCAGCAACAATGCCCTCTGAAGAATGAAGCCGTTATGTGAAGCTGTAATATCGTAAATCCACATAACCCATAACTATGTTTTACTAAGTTCTAGTCAATATGTCAGTGAGACTCTTATTAAATGTGAACTTCAGTAAATGCAATACTTACCTTTTAACAGGATCGCTTAAGTATATGCTTAGTAGCATAAGTATACTTCAAGAGAGACTTGACATCGGCGAACGACGACTTAAGCTTGTTTTTAGTGACTGTTTATCGTATGTAAATAAATGATACTTTGGGTTCGTATAGTGTTAAACTTAAAATAAACTTTGCTGATGCTGTACCGAGATGTGTGGCGCGGGTCGGGCGGGTGGTAGTGGTGGTGGTGGTGGTGGATGTGGGGGTGGGGGTGGGGGTAGGAGCAGGGGTAGGGGTCGGGGCCTGCTGTGGCGTGCGGTGCCGGCTGTCAATTAAACTTGTTCCGTGCTCAGACGCGGCTCCGCGCAGCCGAGCAGGCGCCGCGCGCGCCCGCAGGCTGCGCGCGCACCTTACACTGTGTTTGAACAACCATCGCTGAAAATAACACAATAAACAAACGGAAACGTGTACTGTGATTCAAGGTACCAGTTCGGGGAGAGAAGCGGACTCGACGGCGAGTGGTGTGCCAGCGAGGAGCCGCTGATGTCTTACTGACTGACTACTGCCACCATCCGACTACAGCACTGAGACAGTAGTGCAATAATTACTATTCGTCTAAAATGTTTGTATTCCTGCACTTGGCGCGTCAGTTGGCTGCGTGTGGTTTCCCCTCGTATGCCGCCGTGGAATCAGCATATCTGCTTACTCACCATGCTTAAAAAAATACTTTTGATTTTTTTTCCAGATTTCATGCTTTTAAGTGGTTACCTTGAGGATGCATTTAGTTTCATGATCATCATCAGCCGAGAGACGACCACTATTGGACATTGTTCTGCCTTAAAGATCTCCACATCGATCGGCCCCATGGCTTCCGGTACCGCCGGGCCCTAGGGGCCGTCGTTTGTAGAGGTTTATATGGAGGATTTTATTCTCGTCAAGTGATTACTTAACTATATTATAATATAATGCATTGTGAATTGATGTAATAAAAATGCAGTAATAGTTTCGCACCGCGCTGGCCCAATGCGGGTCGGTGGGAGCCAGCCTTGTTTGTTGACTAGCAGGGTGCACCAAGAACAGCTGAGGTTGACTTGCGTCCCGTGAGTTGTTGTGGTCTTCGATCAATTGTCACAGAGTCGTATATTTCAAGTTGGCTAACTGTTTCGGAACAAAGTTCTTTGATTTTCTGGCGCTAATGGAAACGAACAAATTAAAAACCCAGCGAATTTATTCTCCCGAGCAAGCACTCAGTTCAGGGTGTGGGCGAGAAGCGTTTTATTACAAAAGCTACGTTTCCTGAGCTTCGATAAATAATCATCAAGCTCTTATATTCGGAGTCCCGGGAGCCATTTTAAGGAACAATATTTATTTTTCAGCGCCGGGCGCTGCGACGGTATTCTTTAAAGAGAAAATTCGTTAGCGCCCGCCCTACTTGGCCTGAATTCCGATTAGAAAAAGACAAAGGGGCTGATTGTGAGGGTCCGCCGCCGGAAGTGGAAATCAATTAAAAAGAGCCATCGATTCTCCTCCGACGATAACGTCTGTCGGCCGCAAGTGAAACCGGTCCCTGATAAGCAACTTTCCGCTTATCGCGCACTCCTCTCATTATTTACTCGCGATTCCTGATAGATTTATCTTTGATCAGCGATTGCGATCATGTGATATTTTGTTCTAGATTTATAGTTCTAGTCATCGTTAACTATCTATGCAAAACAATGTTACTTCTCTTCCCTGTACCAGGTTCAGTTTTTAATTAGTATTTGGATTGTTTGATGTAAATCAAAAGGTAGTACAAAGGTTTTTGTATCCTGGAAACTAAAAAATGTATACGATTAGTACATGCGCAGTGAGTCTTGTTGTCACGTATAGTTTAAAACGTATCTCGAACGTTTAGTCTGGCCCCGAGGAATCACTATTTACATTCGTTTCAAGTTAAAAATATGCCTTGATAAAGTTACGGTAGTTCAATCATGTCCTATGTTGTAATATGACCATGGGATGATAGGGGTGCGGAAACTAAAGAAAACAATTGTTGCCATGGTTTTATACTAATTTATTTAATATTTATTTACAATGTTAAGATCGCACATTATTCTGTACATTTATAAGGGTACGTAAACATAAACATAAATAGCTTAGCTTAGTAATGTATATCTTAATAGAAGATATGTCTCGTTACAACTAACGTGTCACTTTAAAGATTACACAACAAACGACGTAAGTGTGGGTGAGCGGGCGGGGGCGGGGGCGCGGGCGCTCGTCGCGCTCCTATGTACACAACAGGTAACCAACAAGCGTGAGGAGCTGGCCTGCAGGCAGCCCTTTACTTACAAACAAAGTGGAACCGAGCGGCTCTAACACGAATCTAAAGTAAAAAGCACAAGTACTCCGGTGCGGTACTTCCGTGCGCACCGTGAATGTTGTCCAGCTTTTGGCACACGTATGACATGGGGGAGTAAACAGTTGCAAGGGAGCGCAGCCTCACCACCGCTGAAGCCTTGCGTCGCTGAACACGAGGTTCGCCGGCGGGGGTTGGCGGGGGGTGGCGCGGGGTGTGTCGCATGCGACATGCAAATTTGAGTTGCAAACCGTGTCAACTTTAACGGTAACAGACGTACTTGCATTAAAGTCTAAATCTGATGCAACCTGTGTGTGTGTGTGTGCAGGCCGAAGCCTGATTTAAACATTACCCGGCCGAGAGGAATCCTAACGAGGGTCTAACGAACTGCACATTTATATTCTGAAGCAGCTCATGCTGTTAAAGTGTTAAAACTAGCTAGAGTTAATTGTTCTTAATGCATTACATTTATACAAACAAAGCCTTGCACAAACGTAAAGTCTAGGCCGTTTCCGTTCATTAATTATAAAGAGGTTTTATAAACATTTAAATCTCTCACTAACTTTAACAATATGGATATGGAAAAGAATTGTGATGATATGTTACTGTTCTCCAACGCGTCCAGCTCGCGCCGGCGGGAGACGTCTGGTTACACTATGCTCAACGAAGTAGATCTTTAAGTGAATATTATTAGATTCATCTAACCGAATACTTCATGTACCGTGATGGGATCAGACTAAGAAGTCCATTTGTACCAGAAGGAAAATCACAAGATAGGACTGCTGCCAGCGGCGACGGTGGCTGCCTCCTGGAACAACAAGAGAAAGAGCAATTTAATAAATAGAAGACTGATGGTAGATCTCTGTTACCAGAGATCGTCTACGTCGACCACCGCAGCGCTTATTCCTGCCGCCGCACAGTAGTGTGAAAAAATTACTGTGTTCCTGTTTGAAGGGCGCTATAGCTAGAGTAATTGTTGGAGGTAACGAGACATCTTTGTCTCAAGGCGACCAGCACAATGAGGTGCAGAGTACACCATTCTAACCAGCGCCACGTTGTTATGGGCAGGCGTATCACTTACATTCAGGTGAACGTCCCGCTCGGCTCATCGCTTAATGGATTAAAAAAAACAAAGAAGATAGTTGGTGGTAGTTAGGAGCTAGCCCTGTAGTCCCGGGCTAGTAAGAATAGGACTAAGTTAATCCCTGCCTGTCGTAGATGGCGACTAAGAAGGTCTAAGAGTTGAGCGGCCCTTAAGGGTGGGGGCATTTATCGCTCAACAAGCAAACCTGCGTGGGACAGCATAAAGCTCAGCAATGGTGGTAAGGACGGTTAGGCTTCTCCTCGGAGACGTGTTCACAAAGTGTAGAGAGGCACCGGTGCATTCTGTAAGAGATCCCGGAGTCTCATCGGATGCGGAGCAGCGACGAGGTTTTCATCATTATCAGCCGACAGACTTCAACTGCTGGATATAGGCTTCCCCCAAAGACAGTCAGCATGGTTTCCAGTATCTCTGGGCACTAGAGATTGTCGTATGTAAGGATTCATATTCGAGGGGACTTGCGCCATTTACCACCACGCTGGCCCAATGCGTCGGCAGGAGCATGAGCATCATTTGTTGATTAACAGGATGCGCCACTAGTAACTGAGGTTGGCTTAGGTTCCGTGAGTTTTTGTGAGAGACTCCTTACACTCCTGTTATGGAGGCGGGGGAGGGGGTTTGTGTGTAAGTATCTCCCATAACCTTGATTTCCTCCCACAAGCACATCTTTTGAAGATTTCCTCTCAAACCAATGGAAAATAATGGGAACCTCGCCCATGCAGTGAGAGAATCTGTGTTTTACTGTATTACGATAAAGTTGCAATTAGCATAGGTAAGTAAACCTGCATGTACATGTACTTGACTTAACGAGGTACATTTTATAATGTCGTAGCTGAATGAGTTTCAAATCGTAGCGGGGTTTGTGTTACCTGCCCTCGCGACGCAGCGCCTGCACGACTACCCCGTGGCAAGGAAGGTCTTGGTGCGATTCCGACGCTGCGTTGTAGAGTTAGATGGGTGATTTACGAACATAATTTCCCCCCACCAAGTATTCTGCACCTCCCGCTATATTGAAAATAATGCGGCCGGAGTATTCTGGGCTGGCACACTAAACCACCTCATAACGGATTTCATTTTCATATTATAACAACTCGAGCCAACCTCACCTGCTCGTGGTGCACCCTGCTAGTCAACAAACCAGGCTCTGGCTTCCACCAACTCGCATTGAGCTAGCGTGGTGAGAAAAGCCCCCGATCCCCCCACTATGAATCTCTACAAACGAGTGAAGTTCGCGGGAAGACGCTGGATGCGAGCAGCGTAGGTCCGATCGAGGTGGGCGAGACCTATATCCAGCAATGGATGTCTAGCGGTTGATGAAGAATATGACATCTTAGTCTGTAGTAAATAAAAAAAATATAGGATATGTTACATCCCCAACCCATTCCAAGAATGATTTAATTAACTAAGTGGTAGTTAACGTATATTTTTTTATCTGTGGCATAGTAACGCTGGAGTTTATAATCTCGTTGCAAAAACATTTTCCTCTCCTTTATTTATTTCTGCTGCTGCAGAAGAGGAAGCGAAGCCGGTTCTATTCATAACGTAAATAAAATGCCGGTACAAACTGTGCAGTGGATGTGTGCGTGCGGCGCGCCGTGTGCGTCGTGTGCGCCGTGTGCGCCGTGTGTGTGTGACTGTGTTGCACTTGTTTCGGTATACGTTGTTTGTGCAAAAGTGACGATCGAGACCTTCACTCGGTGAGGAAGTCTGTTCCTAATAACCACTCGTGTTCGAACATCCCACTATGCTGTACTCCATGAGGTGACATCGACACATTGGTAACACAGGTAAGCTATTGGCTTTTTTAACACAATACACTTAGGACAGGGTTCGCAAAATGGTCCCCGGTGAGAGATAATTAGAATATACGTCCGGTTACTTACAATTACACACACATGCACAATAAGACCGTGCTAGCACAGGCCGAACGCACACACGCACACACGCACCCTCGCGCACAGATAACTTGAACTTAATGTACAAAACTAGGAAGCATGGCGGCGGAGGGCAGACACAAAGAAATGACATTATTATGAGGAAAACAAAAGAATCAACCATGCAGCATGTAGGTAATGTGTTGTGTTCAAGTTATGAATATAAATTAAGTCATTTGTCTACATTTTTAACATTCAGTGTTTTAACTTACGTTACTGCTAATAAGTACAGATAATGTTTAACAATGTAGTTATCAAACAATCCTGCGCAAGAGTCACAAAGCTGTCTCTCATAAGTACATATGCCAATGCTAACATTGTCGTTAAGTAACAATAATATTTAAAATCATTATTGTTATAAAAACTATATGTATCCTGCTAACTGTACGTGGAGGCACCACTTTCGTACGAGCTGCGCGAGGGCCGGACCCCGCCGCGGCCCGCGCGACCCCTGAACATCCTTCTCGCATGTAGCATATGAAAAGTAAGTGCATCACTGCAATGAGCGTGCGTCGCGGCCGCAGTGTGCACGATTATCTTATAATTCCCGTGTGTGCTCTGTTTTGTTTCAATACACGTTCGTGTTATCTCCCTATCTCTTATCACTGCTGAACAGCTGAACACTGGGATAGGACGTCATTACTACGGCCCAGTTATCTGCTAGCGTTACGTGAGCTGCAATCAAGCTAATGCGTTCAATTCAATTGGTTTTAGTCGGAGATTAATGTTGTACTCCTCGACATCACAGTACGGATGACCAGCAATATTTTGTACTTTTCGACGTTTCGTATATCGACCTCTCGCTGGTTAATAAAGTTTTCTCCTTCGTTTCTCCCAATGACAACCCTTATCGGTTTATAACCCTCGCCGGCTCCGTTCGATATTAAATTATTCCGCTATTCAAATATTTTTCCACAGAGCTTGAGACCTGCTAGAATTGATTGTACGCGGTCTGCCCTGAATATTTATGAGGGCTAAGTGTGTACGCGAACCCGGTGAATGTTTAATCTTTATTTGGAGGTTGGAGGTACGCGGAAAGCGACACGCACTCGCCCCGAACGAGGGTTGAGAAAAAATGGAACTACACCACGTTACATGGGGGGTTACATGTAAAAGTAATTCTACAGTTACATACTACATCGCCACAGTGTTGCACAGGCGGGTCGTTCCTCGGGACGGTGCACCTGTAGCTTTAGAGGATCAACGTTTTTCTTAAAAAATATCACCAGGATCGGACGTTAAGTCGACATCGCAAGTAATATGGTTGTTCTTGTGAACACGCTTCACTTCACAGTTATACTAAAGTAAGAACAAGAAATACTGTTTTATACGGACGGGCGTCTGTACAAGTAAGAAATCAAACGTCGTGTCGTTTCCAGATGATGGCTTTAAGTTTCAGCCACCCCGTCTATCTGCAGCCTCCCTCTATATGTTTTTGAGCGCGCGAGGGAAGAAAACGACGTTAATAATGCAGTATATCGTTACAAAGAGCGCAGAGCGGCATTATGTATCCTGTGTTGTTTATCTTACAATTGTGTTTTTGCAGAAGGATATATGTTATATGTAGCGGAGGAAGGTCTCCTTTGGCAATGACCAGCTGAGCAGTGCCACTGTGGCTCCTACCGCGGCCGCCGAGCAATACGCCGAGTTAGCAGGTACGATATAAATCAATGCAGTAATATAGTTAACATCTTACCTAGCAGCACTTTGTTATGGGAATTATCGTTTACCACCAGTTGAGGATCTATCTCGACAATATCACAAAGTACCTCGGCCGAAATCTTCACAACGTAACGTAAAATTGAGTGATATCAAAAATGTTTATCGACGCAACACAATCAGTGAACATACGGTACGTCGTAAACAACGAGCGGATGTTGTCTCAGGCGGACGTTCGTTGTACAGAGGTGCGATGGGTTCCACAAACTAATACATTGGAATTTTAGCCATGAATAATTCACGACGTTTCAATGATTTCAGTTAAATTTCAGTTCAGTAATTTCACTGTGCTCGAAACGTACTTCAACTGAGTTCAAGTTACTCAGATAAGCAAATATTGTAGACGTGTACCCAAACACCCGATGGAGTGGAGCACGAGGCTTTCAATTTCCTTCCTTCGAAGTGCAGTTTCACTTCTTTATTATTTAAGGAGACATGATCAGTTACAGTTGATACTGTGGACCGGAGACTGGAGACCGGAGACCGGAAACCGGATGTTAGTGTTTGTGTAGATCAAAGCGCTGGGACGAATATACAGTTGCGCTTAACCGACGCGCCTGCTCATAACAAGAAGGTGTTTGTTGCGTCAAGTCTTATTTACCCAGGAACTGCGGCGTGGAACTCGCTCCTCGCACTGGATGTAGACTGTGCGATGGTTTGCAATCGGGTGACCTTTTCGTTAAATAAACAAGTTAGTGCTTGACCACAACGCTACCAAGTGTTAAGAGATGATGTTGTTTGTGGGGGTGAAGTGCTCTAATCTAGTAGTATCGTGTTTACTCCTGATCAGCAAGAGTGACTTCAGGACGACAGACTAATCATCGAAAGATAATTGCATTTTTATGTAAGTTATGAGCTTAGTCGTGTTAAGGTTTATGGAGGACATGAGTAGTGAGTGTGGAGAGGTGGTGGGCTGGAGATGTGGGGAGTAGGCGGGGGTGCGTACCTGATGCGTGGTGGGGGTGCGGCGCGCGGTACACGTGGTGCGCCGCGTCGCGCTCGGGCGCGCGGTCGAGCTGCGCGCGCACCACGCTCGGCCGCTCCGTGGGATCCCACCGCTGCACCGCCCTGCTAACGTTCGCCCGCCGCGGGCCTGCAACGCGCCGCGCCACTTAATACTCAACTCTTCAAAGCTCAACAGCAGCACAGCACAGGCTCGGTGCACAGCCGGTGTCACGGACGGCGGCGCCGCTTACCACCCGTATCCGGTGAAGCTGCCGCTCGCGTTGATGTTATCTCGCATACAAACAGCGATACGCGTGTCCACAGTAGTCAAGTGTAGCACTTTAAGGACATCCTTATGCTGTCGTGACTGTTCACGCCTTCGCTTGTATTAACTCTTGTCATCTAATCATTTCGCTAACTACAGCAAAACAGAGTAGAATTTATTTGGTGAACAATAACTGATCGGTCTACCTTCATTTGACCAGGTTCAACTTTTGTGCGAACAATCCATATTGTTTATATTTTTAGAAAAGCATTCAAACTTTATATTTGAATAAATAAATGAAACATTGTACTAAAATCATGCTCGCAGCACAATAACGCGATAATTTCATGCCGCCACGTCCACTGATCACCCTCGGCACCGGATCATAGAATATTTTGTTCTATTTATAATAAACAAAATGCATACAACTATCAATACGAATACAGCAGAGTATATTGGAATTGTCAATACAACAGGAAGCAGTAAATAAATATTCAATGGACGTCATTATCATTATCCACATTATTGTCTATATTGTGAATATCCGCAATGTTACAAATATCCAGTGTTTCGGTAAATTTGTTACAATGTTAATGTGGAAGTCGGACGGAAGGGGTCCTTAATGTTCAGAGGGTGATATAATGTTAAAGAATCGCGATAATTAACCGAGATGCTGTACGGTCTGTCTACTGTGAAAGCATTTATAAAGTTTCTTAAGAAATTTTTGGTTAGAGCGAGCGAATAAAAATTGACACAGGGGAGAGAGAAGTTAGGGGCTGAAGTTATTTAAAAGTTCATCCCGGAAACACTAAGCATCTGAACGTATGAAGTAAGCATTTACTGAGGAAAATTTATAATTGTTTTTCTTTGGTTTATTATAAGGACAATTTTGCATCAAAATAACACAACACGAGCATCAACGAAACCAGCTGGTTGCAGCCACACAGCTATATCCAATTTTATCTTAGAGGTTCTGGATAGGTGGGAATAGATTTATCTTTTCCACAACACATTTCACATACGTACTTTTCAAGGTCACTCGAGTGGAAACTGGATTTAGGAAATTAAGCGAAGTTGAAAACCGACGCGCCTCATTCCATAGGTCTACTGCTTGCTGCTCAACGCTGACTCATTGCCGAGCAATTAGTAACAACTTAAACTAGTTAACACTTCTTGTGTGCGCGCGCGCGCGTTGTGGTGGTGCCGGGGGAGGGGTGGGGGGTGGGTGGGGGTCTGGCAGGTGCGGCGAGCTCTGGAATTTTACATGTGCCAAATTAAGAACAGGCTGGATATAAAATTTACTCAGCCACGCTGCCGCGTGCGTATGTCTATCGGGCCGGCGCGGGGCACCTGGGCTCCAGGCGTAATGCTGTCAAGTTTTACGTAAAGGGTGGCCTACATTAGGTGGTTTCATCGAAACAATTATCATCCAGCTTCAATGTAAAACAAACATATACTACGAGTATATAAACAACGAAACAGCGTGTATGTATATGTAAATTGTATTCACGTGAGTGTAATGTGATAACGAATAAAATATGGACAGTTGATGATTAACTGGACGTGTATGGATGAGAGCCGATGTCGCTACTTGGAATGAACAACGAGGAAACTAGAAGCCGGGGAGGGCAGGCTGGAGGTAAGGGACAGATTGGATGCAGATTATTCGGTGCACAGCACTTACTCTCTTTGTTGGCGGTACTCTTCATCTCAGTCGCCTTCGGGGACGTTGACGGCATGGGGATCTCTGCACAGAATATTAAACTCTTTCTCTTTAAGTTTCTCCGACGCACAGTTAATTAAAACATTTTTCGTTAATTTTAAAATACTATCTTTAAAATTTGCTATTATAAGCACGAGAAACATTACAGATTAGTTTAGAATGCATGAGGGGACTGCCACTGAAACTTCGGTGGAACTTACCGTACAATCTAATAGAGCCTTCAGTTTCGCCGAGGGAGTTTTTCGAGATGCAGCGGTAGTTCCCGAAGTCGCCGCTCTGCAGGTTGCGCACGGTCAGCTTCATGTGCGCCCTGCAACATTACACATTTGCTGTAGCAGCCCTCGAACTTCGGCTCCCTTATTTATCGTGGTTGTTGTGTAGCAGTGTAGAATTTATGACTTTCTGCGGACCCGCACTTTTTCCGTGGTCACTCAGAATCTTTAATTACACTTCATACGGCACCTTGTCCAGCTGCTTAGGCAACACCAAATTTGCTGCAAGCTGGTAGGTACCGTCGGTGAGTGCACCTAATAAACGCCCCGCCGTTTTGTGCCGTTTGCGTCACTCACCGCGGTTACATCCACTGCGAAATACCACCCTCATATGTACACCAACTTCGGACATTGTGATCGATTGTGCAAAGAATCCCGATCGAAGTCATATTTTAATGAAGAAGTTGAAGCCAATGTTAGATTTGAGAGTATGAAATGCGAAATGAAACGCGCTGTAACTAGCGATGCACTGATTTAATGTCGGTTGCGCAGACGCAGCCTGTACCTACTTAACAGGTACGAATATACGTAAGAATGTACCTATTTTGAAGAAAACTTGAATAAATAAAGTTACTTGCACAAATATTGGATTGTATGCAAATCGGCGGTTTTATAAAGAAGGTGCTTTACTGCAGAGAGCTGCTGTGTTTACACGTTTTACGATGTAGCAAGTTCTTATAAAATGATGTACCTGCAAATTCAACTTCCTGGGCTCATCTATCTTCCAGTTCTTGTTTCAATAAGAATTCATTTCCGCTGAACCGGGATCGCAAATTAAATTTTACGGCCGGCACAACAGGTTCCGACATCACTTCGGCCAACAAATTGTTGTGAAATAGTGTATTAGCCTAAATTTCGTTATTTTCGCTATTTCAAGCTTAAATGGAATTTTCAATTTTCGCTCAATACTGCAATTTAGGAAACTCAATCGAGTGGAATCTAGTTTTGTACTAGAATTTGCTTTCTCCATCAACTAAATTGGATAAAGCATTGTCTCAGCAAATATAATATCGGCCGAGTCACATCCGTTACGGAACACTGATATCTGTTTATTTCCTAATTGTGCATTCCTACTAAAGTTCCATACTGTTGTCATATAGTTCAGCACCAGTTGAACCTCTCCCAATGATTTCATCGTTAGTTATTAACAGTTTCGCCGCATAGTAATTTTGCAATTTCCAAATAAATCAGTCAGCTCAAGGAAACGATTCCGGCTACGCGAAGGTACTTTCTCATTTAGATTTATAGTCCCCAGGCTTTGAACCTGCTCTCTAATTATATTATTGCACCCCGACTGATTTATTGCTCGCTTTATTCAATCTCGCGATCGCCACAACGTTTTAGATGCTTCAATATATTCGAGAAATGTTCATTTTTTAACCAAATATCACAAAACGATTCACATTGTTTAGACAAAAGATCTGTCTTCTTAATTCGCTGTACCAACCAACACACACTGATTTATCATCATTTCAAGTTTAAGTTAATGAAAACATTTAAACTTGTGCAATGGTAACAAGCTGTTGAGATTTCCTAAATGAAGAGGCCCACGCCCACACAAAATCCCACGCGATGTTGTTTGTTTGATAAAAATATGCGCTAGAGTCATTATCAGCCGATAGATGTCCACAGCTGGACAAAGATTCCCACGTCGATCGCATGGGGATTCATACGGGAGGGATATGAGCCATTTCACATCTTGCTGGCCCAATTCAAGTTGGCGGGAGTCAAAATCTCTTTAGTTGTTTAGCGGGGTGCACCACGAGCAGGTGAGGTTGGCTTGGGTGCTCTGAGTTGTTGTGCGGGACCCCTTATACCCCTAGCGCTAGTTTAGTGGGAGTGTATTTATTTTTGAATGGGAAGATATCCTGGAACTGAAGCACGGAACCTGTTAAACTGTTTTACCACTAAATTCAGGACAATTTGCATTTAGCAGTGCACCTAATGGACGGAATTCGGCTGAGAGCTTTTGATGTTATTAAGTTTTTTGTTCAAAAGTAGACATGGCCGGATGTTAGCAACAGTTTTTGAAGATATATTGCAACTGTATCGAATTAGGGTTGGTGAATATTTGTGATCCCTTGGACCCCATGTCGTGTTTGCAGTACAAACGCAACATATATGTTTGCTGCAATTTTGTATAAAAATAAGGTATGCACTATAATACATATTACATAGTTCAGCATGTGAAGTGCAACGCACGAACCTGTAAGAGTTCTCGTCAGTGGTGACCGCGTACTTCTTGGTCGGCAACACCATGACGTTATCGTAGACCCAGTAGGAGATAGCACGAGGGTGGGCCTCCGTGTGGCAGTCCACGGTGACGTCGGTGCCCGCCGGCGCGCCGACCAGTTGGTTCGGGACCCAGATCATCGGCGAAACTATAAGACAAGATTATTGTACGTCATTTCTTTTAATACGCCATTGCATTGAGAAGAGCAGGATATTGCTAGGCAATCGTTGTTCCCGCCGAGAAACCGATACTCATACAAGGAACTGCACAACGAAGATGTTTCCTGTATTCAATGGTAGTCGTTATTGACTTCATTCGTTAATAAAATAAAAAAAAACGTTATTTAGTAATTAACGGCGTTGTTAAGATTTAGTTAGCATTATCATAAAATTGAATCAATCAATTGATATTGTCCGTGTTGTTTGTATGACATTATAACAATTCTGTATATAGAGAGGGGAATAATACTATTCAGCGGCTTGTTTAACAATAAATGGGCAGACTTAAAAACACTATCCAATAATGAATTGTCCTCTCCATCAGCCCTTTAATGTCCGCCGCTTGTTTTTCTTGTCGAATGTTCAGTGCAGCGTTTATCCCCGCATCAATCTAACGCGGGCGGGCAGCCGGCGCGCGCGCGCCGCCGCCCGCCGACCAATTTATAAACTTTCAATGATGATGGATAGCGTCCGAGTTCGCCGGGGCCGGCCCGCGCCTGCGCCCGCTCCCGCTCCCGCTCCCGCGCCCGCCGCGCCAGGACCGGATAATAAAATCCCCGCTCTGAGAGCGTAATTCACATTGCGCGGGTTTATGGCGGCAATTTTCACGAGGAATATTACTTCTGCCGCGTGATTCGCTTTAATATTCTATAGCGCTTTAAAATATTTATAAAGTTCTTGGTTTTTTGCGCGAACGGCTTTATTGTAACGCGCCGCGCCCGCGCCCGCGCCCGCGCCCGCGCCCGCGCCCGCGCCCGCGCTCCGCCCTCGCCCGCGCCCACGCCCGCGCCCACGCTCGCGCCCACCGTGCGCCCGCGCCGGAGCGGCCGCATCGCTGGGCGCGCGTTCCGATTGCTTTTTATTGCGCGTTATGAAATTATTATATTCCATTCCGCGTTGTTGACTGTTCTTATTATGGTCCATAACATCAGGGCCACTTCACGTTTATTGACTATAATGCCTACTCATTATTAAAATTTAATAATGCAATAAACTCCTGCATTTGGATATAAAAGCAGGATCGGAGTCATGAAAACGGAGTACTATTGAAATAAGAACAGAGATAGATTAACAGCAATCAAGTAATTGCGATGAAATCTATGCAGCTAGGAACAAAAGCTGCGCACCAGGTACACCTGAAATCCCATAACGTGTGCTCTAGCCGCAGGTTCAGGATTAAAATGCAAATCCCTGCGACCTAGTTCGGCGGCGCGCGCGACTCGCACTAAACGGAATCGATGACGGTGCAGATACAGTAACTGGCTTGATGAGGTTCCTCCGCAATGTACTGTTGGAAAAGTAGAAAGTCAATAGCTGACGAATGATGCGACAATATTTGTAGTTTTGTAACAATGTCGCCAGGCGCGGCAGCAGCGGAGGGAGTCGCGCGGGATCTCTACCTGCAAGAAACCCATTCCACTTAGAATTAGTTATTATAGATAGATAGCCAATAGTTCTAGATTAGATATAGTAAAGTGCGTTTTACGTAGTAAGTGAATAGATTATTCCAACCTGAGGGAGAGACGCTCGCAGTGCAAGCGCATGACTGCGGCGCCTACTTTTAATGTTTGCTGTAGGATCGCTCCAATAGAGAGGCAATATATTATATTTCGAAGCATTTATCACAAAGTGGTGACGTGTAAACACACATGTGTAAAAACACAGCAGTCGCTTCCTACCATGTAAACATGCTATCACCATGTTGAAGAAGGAGCCGCTCCGTCGTTCTTTGCCGGAATTATAATGGACCGATTCCAACACAAACCGCCGAGCCGGTCGGCGGCTGAATGGAAATGTCAACTTCCGTGCGGTTTCGGAGACGATTCAGAATTTAATTAAAAAATAACAATTTAACTAGAAAAAGCGAAAGCAGACCGGATCGCCGGCGCCGTGCGCATGCGCCAGCTCCGCGGCGTGCAGCGCGCCGGAGTTGTTATCTTTCAATTATCGCGGCGCGCCCTCACTTTCTATTGAGTGAGCCGCGCCGCTAATAACAATTCAAAATAAAGGGGGAAGTTAAAAATTTTCCTTTTTTTTTTGCGGGCCCCGCTTTGTTACGTCCCAAAGGCTTCCGGTACATTTTTAATACCCTCACTGTCTCTATAATTCTTCGTTCATTTCCTAAATTATTTATGGAGCTATCTTTTGGTTTCTTTCCGTTGCAGTAGGCAGCCTCTGCTGCAGCAGTCTGCCACGAGCTCTTCGTCCGTTTGTCTTCGTTTTACTACGTCTAAGTTATTTTACATAATATTAATATTTTTTAATTTGCTATAATATAATTTACGTTCCCACTGTTGGGGCACAGGCCTACCCTCAATGTAAGGGCGATGGATTTCGCTTCCCCGTTTGTATTCCGCTGTTGTTACTAAAGTTCACAAATGTACATAACTTAAATATTAAAGTCATCGGTACATGCCGGGACTCGAACCCGCGACCTTCGGAATGAAGGCCGCACGCTCTAACCATTAGGCCAACGAGCTGCTGCAATATAATATGTTCATGATTTTCTCATGTTTTCTTAAAGATCAATTTTGTTGTCATCTACTTTGATTATTGATTATTTAATGAAGTAGCAGTTTAATCAAATCAAAACATAAAAATGTGATTCCTTCTACAATCCACATGATTCTAATATTGTGGTACACTCCAAGGCCTGGAGCAAAGATATACACTAACCTAAACAAATTCCTCTACCAATATTCAAGTTTATTCGATATGCCTGTCTAAATACATTTTGATTAAGATCTAGTTGTAGCCCTGTACCAAAGCGGGGATGCATAAGGGAGGATAAAATCTTGCATGGAAAACCTGTGGTCACTAAATACTGGATATAAAAACTCATCAGGCGAGTAATAATGAATGCGCTGATTGAGTGTTCCGTGTGCACATTGCCCGAGTTCCGCGGCCGTGGCCATGAGGCTGATGGCTACGAGGAGTGGAGATGTTTAGATGTAGCAATGAAAATTTATTAAAGCAAGAACCTTACATTCGACATCGACGATGATCCTCTTGGAGACAGAGGGCGGCACCGCGTTGGTGGCGATGCATAGGTACGCGCCCATCTCCGTGCGGCTGATGCGCTGCAGGCTCAGGCTGTCGCCTTCGTACACTGTTACTGGTAACGAAATAAAACATTATCAGAAGTATGCTTTAAAAATGTATATACCACTAGTTAAAACAAGACCAATATCTGTTCAAAGTGGAGCAGTTTTTAGAAGTTACTGCTACTATTTTTTTTATTTGTTTACAAGTAAGCAATAATACTTTAATGGCACCGAATTTAAAAACTACCCTTTCAAATAAATAAAACATCTACACCGGCTTATATACCACGCGGGGGATCTTCATATTGAATAAGTTCACTTGTTTAATAAATCTTGATACACCTGATCTCTTGCTCTAAAAAGTCTGTCCCCACCAAGCCAATTGTTAGGCTGTACTTTCAGGTACGCACATGCAAATGAAAGTTTATGGGTAATACTTGCAAAAGCCTGAAATGAACGCTGAAAGCGCTACTTGTTCCGTAATTACTGACAAATTAAAATAAAGTACGTGCCACTACTGTTGCCAAGTAATATACGGTGGAGGTTAACAGCTGATGGTGAAGTTTGATCTTTGGCAAATATTAATCGCGATGATACCATGTTATAAATACTACTATTCATCAGCGGGCGTTTCCTGGAGACTGTCCGGGCACGTCAACTACAAACAAACCACTGGTTACCTTCGCTCAAGAAAGGGACAGCTGTACCACTGGTTTCAGCAGCAAATTTGTTAGTGGCGTTGTGGTTTCCGTCAGTGTTGGTGTTTAGAGCAGAGGGGCAGTGCCTTTGAATACAATTAGTGGAAGGGATCCTCTAATTGAAGTGTAATTAGGTTAATTGAATCGATAGACTCGGCGCGTTGAACTGTTTCTGTATATATGCGGTTAATTGTGGAACAGCAGCAGGCAGAGCACATGTGTCCCTACATCTAGGTACAATGATTACGAGATATAGGATGTAGGTCTTTGTGTGCTTTGCGGGGACGTTAAGCAAGTCGTAGGTACGAATTAAGTTAGTCGAAGTAAGAGATCGGGTTCAGGCAATTAAATTAAATATAGTTACTTTTTAGTCATTAATAATGGTGGATGTGATTAAAACCGGTTCCTGAGGCGAGACTAATGAAAGCAGCTAACGCGCCGCCGCTGCCACGTATATTAGTATTCGCGTCGCATGCTGTACAATTTAACTTGAGAGCCGTAAAAAGTATAAATTCCGGCCACGTCCGGCCGGGCTGCTGTCGCCATCAAGTGCCCAAATGAGTTTGCCCGTATTTACAATTACTGAACGTCCCGCCGCCGCAGGAGCCACAATGAATGTAATGAGGGAACCGCGCCGCTGAATATATTCCGCAATTACAGCGAGTGACGGCCGGCCAGCCCCGGCCAGTCCCGGCCAGTCCCGGCCAGCTCTAGTCAGTTACACTTGGCGAGCGATACCTTTCATTAATTTCAAGAAATAATCGCTCGCTGCAGCTCGAGCCGTATAATTCGCTGGAGCTGCCGAAATTACTTCGGCCGATTTGTTTCTACCTGCGCACTGCGTGCTTGTGCATCTCGAGCTGCGCATCCATTAGTTACAACGCCTTTCGCACCGGAGCACAGATAAATACAGATTTCCATTGTAATGTTTTAATTCGACATTATACTGGTATCTGGTGACTGCCCCGGCGGCGGCCTGCTCCGGTTCAACGGTCTTACGTTAAATAGTTTGCAACACCATCCTTCGAAGCTTTACCGGGTTTAATGTTAACCGGATTCTCAGTTCATTTTGTTGATAATTTCATTTATGTGCTAGTAAAGTAATATAAATATAGAAACCTACGTAATAATAAAGTAATACATTTTGTCGTATTACTGGCTCAAGTGACGCCCACGAACAATCGTGATTACTTACTTGCTTCTACTTCATTTGCTTGATGTAATTAATAAATTAAACAAGCAATATCTTAAAATGCGTAAAATCAAATTATATGAAATCATTAATAATGTATTACAACATTCCAGATTGTTTAATCCATCCATCCATTCAATGTCTCAACTTAACTCTTTCTATGCTAAGGAGCCACGAGAAGAGCGGAACGTTTGCCTGGCTGTAAGGGATGCGCTTGCCCATACCAATGTGGTGCTATTTAATATTATTAACACTATACCACATTGTGCCACCTTGAGACAAGATGTAACTTCCATTACCCCAGTAATTTCACTAACTACAGCGCCTATTAAACCGGTGTACACAGTAATGTTTGCACACTACTGTTCAGCAGCAGAGATGAGAGCTGCGGTGGGATGTAGCTAGACGGTCTCCGGCAATAAAGCCCTACCATCAATGCAGAGGCTGCTCATCAAATCGCCGCACAATGCAGCGGGCGCACCGGAAACGCGAACAGTTTTCTACTTGACGCGTAATTAAAACATTGACGTAGGGCGTGCTGCGCGAGTGCCGGCGACACATCCGCCCTGGCGAGGGTCACACACAATTACAGCCGAGTGCCCACTTCAGGCGACGCGTTAATTCCCGCGGTACAAGGAAATCGCTCAAAATTAAATCCAACTTTTTTTTTATCCCTTTGTTGGGTGCGTACTCCAACGATCCAATTTGTCATCGCCACTCTGAATTCCCGAACCAGATTTAATTTTAACCGATTTTTGTCCCCAGACCAAAACGAGGGCCGTTACAAGTTTATCAGTGTTCCTGTCTGCACCACTGTCCTGAACGGCAGGGCCTAACTGGTTTGGAAAGAAATCACTATTGGGAACATTTTGAATTGAAATGAAATTCGTCGGCTCATAAATCACCATCACCAGCCACTACGGTTGCGGGTATTCAAAAATATTAATGGACTCCAATAAAGTGGCAGTACAGTGCGCACAAGGTCCGGCTGTTAGGTGAGTTAATAGCCAATCTTTACACACGAGGGAGACAATGGGCCCAACGAAACTTGTTTTTTGAATTTGAGGATAATTGATTAAACAATTTATGAAGTAACCTGGTTCATTAGCATAGAGCAATATCACACGTTGAGCCCCAATAAATAGGGGATGATCGAAACTGTTCAGTAACTACGGCTCGGTGCGTGTCCCCGCGCATTTAATGGACTCGACCAAGAACTTTAAGTAAGTGTAACAAATATTTCAGAATGCATTTTATAGTAATCCAGCTGGATGTCGCAGCGTTCGATGAGGAATCTTTACAGCAGATTTAAATAATATTTTCATGCAGGCAAAATGATGACTGCAAAGAGATTCAGGAATAACACAAACTGCAAACTCTTCTTCAATATTCAATTTTTAAAAAATCCCCTTGTGTTGGTGACGTCTATAGTTTTGATTTTAATGCAAACTTTCAAGGGGGTTAAAGCCGGGGAAGGTTCCGCGGCAGGAAGCGGGTGTCCGCCGGATTACCAGCTCTATTTCCATATCAACATGAGTAACCCGGAACTAACGTTTTAAGTTTTTACATTAGCGCAAAGCTCCGGGCAATTATGCAGCTTAATGGGGCTTGCTTTTTACTACCATTTAAATGAGGACTTTTGTTAATGTCTACTCCGTTATGATAAAAAATTACCTGATAAAAAAATTCATAGCAGTATAAAGTTAGTGGATTTTGTACCGTCCTTTGTTATGTTATCTAGTGTTTACACTTAACGTGTTAGGTCTCAACACGACGAGCGCAATGCGCTGCTGTGTACACCCTAAGCAGCGCTATGTTGGCATGAGCAAGCGCATCACTTACCATTGGGTGAACGTCTCGTTCGTCTCGACGATTCGCCGAATAAAAAAAATGCTAGCTACTGGACTCATACCACGCGAGGCATTGTTTTGTGGAATACATTAGAAGAGAGCCATTTCCATTGAGACGATGAAGATGATGAAGTGACACTGAATTAAAATTGAATAAAATTAAAGGCAATTCAATGACTAACAGCAACCGTGAAAATAGTAGAAATGGTTAAAGGTCATAAAGCATACTGCTTACCTTTCTTCCTCCTGTCCACAGATATCGGCTGGCCGTCTTCACGGCGCCACATAATCTTCGGCGTTGGGAACCCATCCGCCTTGCACACCAGGCTTATGTTCTGGTTCTCCCGCACCGCGACAGCTGATTGGGTGCTCTCGTCGTCCAGAATGTTCGGCGGCACTGGACCGTAACAAAGTCATTAGCGACGTGGTGTAAAGTGTAACAGGTTTTAAGTAACCATCGTAAGAAAGTGGTTCATATCATTGTCACACGTAACGGATCCTTCTTTTTAATTCTATGTGGAGGAGGATTCAACTCGCGCTTATATATTTCATTTATCTCTTAGAGATCTCATAAATTGTTTCACTTTTCACGGCGAAGTGAATTAAGTGTTCATCTGATAGTAAGTGGACTCCGGAGATGCTAGTAAGAATGTATACACGACATCACATTCCTTATGATTACACCCGAATATTGACTAGTTATACTGAGCGCCAACTCGGAACAAAGTATGGCTTGCATACTGCTGCCTGGCGGTAAAAATATAAATAAATCAACAATAATGTTCAACGATCAACGGTCGTGGAGACGAGAGATAAGGAAAGCTGACATCACACTACATGGCATAATAGCTAGCAAGAGAGAGAGAGAGAAGATCGACGGTAGCAGGAGTAATGTCTAATTTCATAAATACAGAAGTATAAATTATGTCGAGTTATTTACGCCTCGTTAATACTATGGAGTTGTGAGACGTGATAAAATATTATTAAAAGTCGAGATGAGCAGGGGCCGCGTGTGTACCCAACGCGCTGGCTTCAGGGGCGGGCAGGGGTGTCCGATCCAAATGGAAATTAATTAGTTCGCATTTAAACCTGAAACGAGGTGCTCCCCGCGAGCGCGGCTCCTCTCCGAAACCAATCAAACGGAGATATAAACATTGCAAAGTGCGATGGTTCAAAGCCACGGCCTCGTTTTATTTCCACTTAAACATTGGAGCCGCGGCCGCGCAGAGTGCCCCGCGCGCCCCCAAATCGCCGCCGCAGGACCCCGCGCACCCCGACACTCGCACCCCAGAGACGTTGCGGACTCGAAACAAGTGTAAAATTAACAGTTTTATACGAATCCGGTATGGTCAGGAATTACAGTGAAATATGTAATGTGTACCTGGAACACCAGAGCCATCGCAGCAGCGACCTAGGAACGTCTGGAACACGGCACAATATCCGGTTACCTAACAATACTGGCGGGCTGCGCGTGTACCGTGCGAACTTGTTGCGCGGTGCTTTGGTGAGGAATGCTTGCTTTCACTGCGGCCGAATGCGTGGAAGCCTGCGGCTGCGCCCTCACCCCCCAATTATTCAAAAGCAAAGCGTTATTCCATGTCTACAAAATCCCATTAAAGTGGAGGTCGCGTTTGGGACACGGCCGCGGTCTCGCTGACTCGTTAATAAAAGATTCCTCCGACGTGACGCGAGCCATTAGCGGCGGGCGGGTGGAACTAAATTATTAAGAACTTTGGAATATCAAAGGTGAGTAATTAAAAGTTTTAAGCTGCCCCCCTCCCCCTCCCCGTCAGCGGTATGTTGCAATAACGGCCCGCTGTCGATTGTGTGCGATATTACTTTCCGCCGCGGCCAATGACGGCGGTGTTGTAACTTTAAAGCACTAGAGCCAGTTTATATTTATGTATAAAAGCTTTATTGCGTTCTACAAAAGAAATACAATGGTCGTGTTTGTACTGAATAACCTTTTCTACCAACCAACTCTTAGCGGTGGATGAAAAAAAAACAAAAGTTGGAAGATGACGATTGATCTTTACTTCACCATGGATCCATTAATAAAACCTATTGTTTGCTACATCTAAAATTTAGGAAAATGTCGTTAGGTCTGAATCCGCCTTTATATATATAGATTATATTACAAATATATATATATATATATATATATATATATATATATATGTATATATATATATTTGTAATAATACAATATAACAATTTCTAGAACAATTAGTAAATTATATAATTTAGAAAGTGCCTAAGAAAAATGAAAGTACATTAAGGATCAAGTTTATCCATACCAGTGAACCAAAGCTTCCTTTGTGTATCGAAAGTTGAAGCACTAAATGGAGCGACCAACGGAACAAGTTTGTTAAAGCGCTCGTTCCGATCTCCGAGGAGTTTCGAAGCGAAGATAAGTTAGCGGCCGGCGGGACGGAGCAGCTCGCCAGCGACCCTGGCGGCTTCAGAACCAAATGAACGAAATGATGGAACACGTGCTGAATAATAAGAATATTCACGTCATATAACACAGGCGACGCGATACACACTTAGGGCCGTCTATTGTTGGACTTCATTGAGGGGAATTGTGCCGTAACCCACCACGCTGGCACAGTGCGGGTTGGTGGGTGGACAACGCATCGTCTGTTTTTCAGCAGGGTGCACTGCGTGCCGGTGAGGTTGACTTGGGCTCCGTAAGATGTTGTGCGGAACCCCCTTACACCCTTTTTTTTTCTTGTTTTGTTTTCTATCTATCAAAATCTTTTGTATAAGTTTGTATGCACTCGCATGATATGATCTTAATATGAAACATTTTCCAAGTACTAAAGTTCTGTTAAATACTAAAATGGTGAACATTTAATTATGGATGAATGACGGATGAGTCGGGGGTGTAAAGGTTCCTGCACAACAACTCACGGGATTCAACCCGACCTCATCTGCTCGTGGTGCCCCCTGTTAATCAACAAACGAGGCTCTGGCTCCCACCAATTTGCATTGGGCCACTGGAAAATGGTCCAAATCCTCTCATATGAATCTCCACCCGATCGATATGGGAATCGTCGGGGTTGGCCTATGTCTAACAGTGGACGTCTATCGGCTGATGATGTTGATGAGTCGGTTAGAAGTTCACTCAAATAAGATGGTAAGTTCTACCAATACTATCCGTTGCTTCAGCTGATGACTAGGACACGGCGGCAGTACGAATACCTTCGGAGACGGCAGCGCCTGACAATACGACTAGATACTTTAGGAATAAATATGTGAACAAACGGATGTCTATGAAGCATTTGATCAATTCTATTTGCATCGATGATCTTTCCGACGTTGAAATATTGGAGTGCGATGCATTTATTCATGAGCTGCTGCAGCGGCGCGGCCGTACCGCCCCGCCAGCTGCACTATACACGTTTAAACAAAAAGACTTTCAAATCAATCTCTTGGACAGCCGGTTCTTTTAAGAATTATGACCATTTTTATAACATGTTTTGAAATACGCTGGTGGCTGGTCTCCTTTGCCGCACAGCATCTAGCTACCACCGCAGTGCCTATTGCGAAATAGTAGTGCGTAAACTGTACTGTGTTCCGGTTTGACGTAGCTAGTGATGTTACTGGGGTAACATGACTCAACATGTTGTTTCAAGGCGATGAGCACAATGTGGTACTATGTATTCCATTCTGACTTGCGCCACGTTATGGACAGGCGTATCAGTTGCCATCAGTCGTATATCCTGTTCATCTCTTAGAATCAGATCTATTAAACTAATGTAGTTGGTCGCGGAATGAAAAAGCCGTACTCAATAAGAGGCATGCGGACATGCCTGAGCCCAGCGGTGGACTAATTTGTATATATATCGTCGCTTCTCAAAGACGACAAATTTAATTTTCAGGATGTGATGTATATGTCATGTATTTATCGAAGGATAACAAACAGGAAATACTAAAAAGGGCGTACTGCGAAACTGTAACTGTTGAAATGTGCCGTCATCCTGCCTTACCTGCCACGTGGTAATGTTTAATCAATATAAAATGACTACTCACCTACAACCTGTAGATAGCCGACCTGGCTGATCATCGGGTTCGTGTTGACTTGGCACATGTAGTATCCGCGGTCCTCCTGCTGCACCTGGCTGACGTGCAGCAGCCACGTCATGGCGTTGTCGTGGGACACGCTGAACCGCGCCAGGCGCGTGATCACATGCCGGTGGATAGTCAGGATCATCTGCCGGTCGATGTGGATCCACGCGACCTGGAGCGAAGGGTACGTTTCAGCAACCGGGTTACCTATTCACGTGTTTGACGTCGTAGTGTAATCACTCTGTAGGTTTCATGAGCAGTGTTAAATTAACGTTTTCTTATATTCACGCGAATATTACAAATTTAATAAAACACCCATTCCAAGGTGACAACTGCTACATTAATTGGTCGAATAGTTTTAGATATTGAAGTTCTGAAACAAATTACAGATTTTATTTTCAGGTGTACAAATTGAATTTCTATTTTAGGAACAAATTACAGAGGAAATTATTTATGTACCTTATACAGTGTTCAGCTGCGAGTGGCAGTAATGATTAATAAATGTAAACAGTATGTATACACTTGTATACGAGTGTGTACTCGAACATACACAGGATACGGAGATTATATATTTAATTACTCTTTGCGTTACCAGTAATTAAATAATTCATATGAAATCCTCATTCGCCGCCGCCCTCACAACGAACATTGACTGCAACATAGTAAACATTGACTTAGTCGACTAACTGTGATATTACTTCCAATTTGATATATTCAGGGGAATGAGCTAACCTTCAATATAAATTTGGTTCTAACTCGACCGGAAATTGAATTCCAGCCACACACCGCGCCGTCCCGTTGTGTGCCGGTTTACTTTTATCTTATTGATTGTGCGGATGAGCTGAACTTACCATACTTTAAACTTAATTTACTTTTTACTTACTATATGTGAAATAATAACAAAACTCTAAATAGTTAATTTTATTATAAAAATGACGATCGAAGACAAGTCTTTAAGTCGTGCGTGATGCCCGTGTTGACGGATGTGGCCCCTTCCTGCAGGCCTCATAATGAGGCTGAAAGTCAAGCAAAGGGCAGTGGAGAGAGAGGGTTATGCTCGGAGTTTCTCTGTGCGATCGAATCAGAAATGTGGAGATTCGCAGAGAAGATGCGAGCAACTCGGGACCGATCGATGTGGAGATATTTGGGAGAGGCCTATGTCCAGCAGTGGACGTCCATCGGCTGATGATGATTAAAAAATTAATCGTTTTAACTCAAACAGGCTCGTAAGGAATGAATGAAAATATTTATTTATTACCATACTGAAGTAAAATAGAACAGTAAATAGTAAAATTAAAAGTTTATCTGTAGTGGAATCAACAATGCAGTAGAGGGTTGCAGCAAAATAAACTGCATCGTTGGTTTAAGCCGAGATACGAGCACTAGAACTATGTTTGTTTGTATGAATACGTATCGGTATTGGTATCGGTATCGGGGCGGGGACGCAAATAAAGCTCCCGCACAGTTAAGTATACGGCGGGTTAAGTTGAACCGATATTAATTCTAATTTAAACCTTGTGCAAACTATATACACGAGCTTGTGACGGTATCTCGGGGCCGGCGCCGCAACACAAACAGTAGCAAGCGGCGGGGCGCGCGGTCTAGGGGTGCAGCGGGGGTTGTTGTCGGGCACCGCTGTTTACTTTGACAAAGTCGCAGCCGCGTCCTAACCGACCTCCGGCGGTGGAGTTCGCCGCACCGCGCACCGCGCACCGCGCACCGCCGCACTGCGCACCTATACTTCTGCAGCGGCCTCCACCTGTCTTTACGATCACCGCCGTGCTAGTGATCCGTATTCTAACCGACGACCTCGCGCTACCACTTGCGCACGAGGAGACATCTCTAACCTTAGATTTTTATGCAAGAAACAACAAGACGAGCAGGACGTTCCTCTGGCGGTAAGTGATACCCCTGTCTATAACAAGTTGGCGTTAGTTCGGATGGTATAAACTGCACCACATTGCGCCCGTCACCTCGAGATATGTTATGGTTAGTCTTGTTACCCCAGCAATTTCACCAGCTGCAAGTCCTTTCAATACGGATCACAGTACTGTTTGTCGGCTACAATGGACGCTGTGGTGGTACCTACCAAGACGGTCTCCAGCAACAAAGATCTACCAGCAGTAGAATACCGTTAGATACCGTTCGCCTGCATCACAGATCAGTACGCGACCTTCCTACTCTCAGTACTCTTTTGCCGGAACCGTACCCTACCTATAATCGTAAATCTATATACAACTTCTTTAGATGCTACATTAAGTCTAGATCCTTTTGCGTTATATTCTTAGTATCTACATATTCTTTTTGTGTTTATTTTTCTCATCTCTCCTTCGAGCACAAGTTCTATCTAATATTAATATTTCTACCAGTTAAGTCAATAACAGATGAAATGCTTTTAAGTTATCTTGCTTATACAGAAATTGTTTACTTAATCTTTTTATAAGAACGAGTGACATCCGCATGCTGCCACCGACGAGGCTCCATGGTGCGAATGGTTTATCTCATATGGCGCTTACCACTTTGAAAGTTTATATGATATGATCATCATCACCAGCTATTAGACGTGGTTTGCGCTTCACAGGTCGAAGAATCTCCACACTTAACGGCTGTTATATGTTTCAAGTAAAGCACAAACTCCTTTGGAGTTAAATCTCTGCTGATTAAATCCTTCTCGGCGGTCTTACTTAGTGCTTTACATCCGACAAGAGAAACTTGAACTTTATAACATGTTAAAGTATTTTCTTTACATGTGAAGATGTCGGTGGCGCGCAGTCAGCCGGCAGTCAGCCGGGTGGGCGACTGTGCCGCGTGACGTCACCGCACCCTCCGCAAACGCTGCACGTAGATGCAGGGGCGCGCATCTTGCCCCTGCTATTTTAATTCAGCGCAAGAGGTAATGCGAAAGCTTTCACATTTGAACATTTTCCACTCGGAAAATATATATTTTTTCTATTAAGTTAACATTGCGCAGAGCTTTTAAATGTCCCGCGTAATTAATGGCGGAATATTCATCCCGCCCGAGGTGTTACAGAGTGAAGGTGGCTGTAACTTGATTATTAGCCGGAACTGCGGCGGATAAATCATGACATCCTGAATTTCCTAAAGCTATTAATAGCACTGTCTGCGACGATTACGGATCTATTAATATCATTCAACTTCATTTTGTTGTTCGCCGGCGAAATTTATGCGAAGCGATTTTTTATTTTGCTATCGCATTAATGTTATTAAAATGTTAAGAAGTGCTCTATTACTACCCCCGGTCCTGGTGTGAAATGTGGTTTGCGAAGAAAAAGGACACAAATCACCCACAACGTCCTTTGAAGGAGAACATGGAAAACTGCAGGTCATCCCACCCCTTTAGCTTTAAATAAGGAGAATTATACATTATATACAATGAAACTTACTGTCAAAGCTAAATTTTCCTAATTAAATTTATTCAGTAGTTCAGGCTGAATAATCCTGGATTTAGCGTAACAAACAAACATATTTATTATATGGGAGCAGAACGATAAGGTTTTGAATTTAACAACGTTTTTTGTGTATTTCTGTTGTACGTAATTTACTTAAGGTACAAATAATGCAGAAACAACGCACGAGTCTGATTGATAGATCAATTTATAAAACAAAGTGTAATGTTATGGTAAGAGAGGTATCGATAGAATCATTAAATGATTATACTGCCATCATTCCTTACTATGTAAACGAAACTTTAAGTTGCCGGACAATAAAAAAAATAAAAAATAAAAATGTAAGTACAATGGTTATGATTACAACATTGCATAAATAAGGCTTTGGGTTATAATTAAATAAAATTTAGGAAATGAATGGGGTGCAAACAGCAGCGCAGCGGTGACGTCGTGCTGGGGGAGCGCGGGCTGCGGCCTGGCAAGCAATTACCGAGCCGGCTCAGCCGGGCCCCTGTTTGTTGAACAGGCAAATCTACATTTGCGCAATTCCGAATGGGAACATCGCATTAACTCCGTGCAAATTTACTGTTTACTGTTTACTGTTTACTGTCGTTCCGCCGTGTGTCCGCCTCATTAATACCATTGCGCATTTGATGCAACGTTCCGTGCGGGCCAACAGTTTATCCGCAGCGAAGCTTAAAACTTGAAGTTCATACAACATTAATATCCAATCTGTATCTAAGGAGATTTCTTTATTGTACTTAACAACACGGTGAGCTAGTCACCCGCCAAGCAAAAGTAAATACACCACAATCGGTTCAGTCGGCAGTGACCACAGCGCGCGGTCACACCTGCCCCACGCGTATGAAACTTTTAAAACCCAGTTTTCTGGTTGGGGGTTACAAAAGTATTTCCGCGAGCCGGCGTTTCATAAATAACAATTTGAAATCGGAAAAGAAACCCGCGAAGTCCCCTATCGGAATCCCATACTTAATCAGTCCGCAAATGTTACGCGAGCAAATAGAGTGGGAATCGCAAACTCTCCGCAAACTTGCCTCTCCGCGGAGTCACAAAGCTACGGTAAGCCGCGCCGCCCTCCCCCCCTGCACCCTCTCGCCCGCAACTTATTCCCCACCACATACTTAACGGCAATTCAAAGTGAGCCGCGGCCGTTATCTCGCGTATTGCTTCAACTTTACGCTCAGTTTGCTGATGCGGGGTATTGTAACTTGGATGCGCCGCCGCAATTTTTATGATCTCGCCGCGGCTTTGTGTTAACTTTATTACGCATGTTGTTGTAATATAAATACATATTTATATATACGTAACAACTTTCGCTCTTTGTGCGTCTGTTCGCTCGCGACCAGTTCACACAATATTAAGTGAAAACCAAAGCGTTATTTCCACTAAAGAAGTGCGCTGTGCACACTTTCTCACACCCACCCTCTTTAAGTTATATCTTTGCACAAGATGTTTTCGTGATTCGTCCTCACTAAAACTACAGCTTAATAATCATTTCATTAGTTACAGTATCATCTAAACCGGAAATAAATGTTTATTAGGTACAAATAATATATTTTTTTCATTCATTGATTTGATTTGATTTGATTGACACAAGCCTTTGTTTGTCTACTGCTGGATATATATATGCCTTCCCCAATGTCTTCCACCCAATGCAAATAAATAATAACCATGTACATACTACCTGTTTCCTGCCTGCCTTGCTGGTCGTGATACAAAATTAGACTTGAAAAAAAATAAAATGATGAAGGAAGGATATATGGAGTCCCAAAATGAAGTAGCCCATAACCACCGACAACTAATAAATACCGCGTCGCGTGCCCGCGTTCCCGCCTAGACACGTTCACTGGTTTCCAAGTGATTGGCGAACAAATAAAACCAATTTTCATTACATATACATTCATTAGATATATCCTCACCATAGGATTAACAGGTATAGAGTTCATTGCTATGAGCGCAACATAGCGACGTATTAGCATGTTTATCAGCAGCACATTGTTCAGGGAAGTCGCTCACCCTCACCGTCCCTAGCACACACACCGCCGCGTGTGGAGGCGCTTCCATGTCTGATCAAAAGTACTGTACATTGGGAGTTATGTAAAACTACTTGGTATATCCATCGTGTTATTGACTTGCCATGCTTATACAGCATGTTGAAAAAATAGAGAACTTTTAATGTAAAAAAAATCATTCAAAAGAATTCCATCCCCCCGCTACCCCATCTGGTTTACCCCAAAATTTATATTCACGGTTCTTACGCAAACTAAACAATAATATTCCGAACGCCCACGAGTCCCGAAATTGTAAATCTCAATCGATTCGCTTGAAGTTAAGGTATATTTGATTAGGGACCCGCCAACAACCCCTAAAGCATTCCCTTAGGGTGCTCATATCGCCATTTTTATTTGCCTCTTTTTATTAAATCGATTTCCAATGATGCCCTTTTAGGGAGGAGAATCTCTCTAATATCGTTTAAAGAGTGTTACAGCGTTTTTATTTCCTTGAAATAAAATTCCCTCACTTATTGAATATCCTCCCCCGTGTCCTTTGTGTCTGCTAAATGAATTCTTAAGCGTTACGTGATTGTGTTCCATTCGACCTGGACGATCAGAATATCGAAGATTGACGCTACTCCGAAGCTGCTGAATAGGCAGCCATCCAAGTGGGTATATTTATTGGATCAGGAAATTCTCCACAAGTTATTTAAATGTTTCTGGAAGCTGTGGGTATGACCAAGTACTAACTCCGTCCTACCTACCCTCGCCTACGGCGCAGACACGTGGCTCCTGACAATCGAACTGGGCCACCGAGTCAAAGTGACACAGCGAGCGATGGAGAGGACTATGCTTCACATTCCTCTAAGGAACAAGATCAAGACAGAAGAAATGCGACGGATCACTTAAGATGTCTAGATAGCTCTTAAATTATGGAAGCTCAAGTCACCTAAGTTAAGTGGGAATGGGCTGGCCACGTCTGTCAAGTTATTAACGAACAATGAGAGAAGAAATTCCTGGACAGGAAAAGTACTACTTCTCCACTTCCCTCGCAACTCCTTCCTAGGACGCTCATCATCCTGTCCAGATGGACAGACGATCGCAAGAAAGGTCGGAAGTGTTAACTCAAACAGCTTTTGGTGAATGCCTATATCCAGCCGCTGAATAATAAAGGTTGATGGTAATGTGACTATGGGAATAACTGGACTTATGACAACACCTTTCGGGAGACATCACCGACTCAGTGCGGTGCGTCAACACAAACAGTTTACAATTGTATCGAATCACGTGATCTTATTTAAGATAATAATTTTTCGCACAGGAAAGTGAGTTTTGCCAGTACAAACGATGAGGAGGAATCGTAGACAGGTCTGCGGTGTTTGTGATGAGAGATTAATTTTTATTTTGAATCGTCACCATGTATACCTTACAAAAGCTCTATTCTCATCATGAAAAAAAAGGGGACCAAATAATCCGCTTAAGTAATACAAATTAATGAAATGAACAACCCTTCCAATTATTTTGAAATTCAGAAGCACTCAGTCGCCTCTTAAGTATTTACGAGGCGGCTGTATCAAGATAATAGATCTCGTAAAATAAAATAAATAATTACCAACACCAGTGGATTCATAAATAAGTTATTTGTAACGGTGCACGCGGCCCAGCCGTCGGCTCAGCCGGTGGTAGAGCCGCGGGCCCGCTCGCCCGGCCCGCTCCGCCCGACGCCGCTTCTGTTTAATTACTGGAGGGGAGAATTTTGACAATCGCTTGTTCATTAATGAGTGGTACTTAATGGAACTAAGTTATACCTTACTACTAAGGATGTAGAATGAATTGTTCTGTAATCCGGAAGTAGTTAAGCCGTAACGCGCGAAATACATGTATGTTTTGCTACGAGAGTTAGTCGAATCACATTTTCTATTACACTTGTACCGGAAACGTTAGTCAGAACGGTCCAGTTGCCTGTAATAACTAGGCTCTAATTAATGATGACTCGTGTGCCGGGGCGCAGTACAGTTTGGACACCACTGGCACCACGGCAACAAGGGAGCCGACACCAAGTTGTTATTTATGAAGACGTAACCATCTGTTTTTTGATAGCGAAGACATAAAAGCAAATTATTTGGGTAGTACTTTCACTGGGCTGGGGACCCAATTAACTTATTCATGACCGGTCCGCTCGCAGCCGCCGTCCGGACCATAATTACAGATTCACAGATTACAGCGCCGTTATAACCCCGCGCCGCCCTTTGTGCTGGCTGCGGAGCCCCGGAACTCCCCGCCACAATAACTTAATATCGTTTTTCCTAACTATACTACCCGGGACACATACATTCTTGCGTTTGTTTCAACAATACTTAATTCAAGTTTACAAAATTATTTAACTTAGCCCCGAACTAAGTTAGTATATTATTTTATATGTTTTTTTGGTTCCGACTCCGCCCCTGCCTTATGCTGGCCAACGGCAAGTGTTGCCCGCTTTATAGTTATATACATCTTTGTACGAATTATCACGAGTATCGAGTCTCCGAACAATAAAAACATGACAGCGCGACCAATATATAGCACCTCTCTACTTTGACTAGATTAATTACATTTATTAGTTGAATATATATACTATTGTGTAGTAGTAAATATAAAAAGAGCTGCACTTTGATAAAAAATTATTAGAGTGCTCGTCAACCTCAACAGGTTGATTTCGCTTAATAAAATGTGAAATTGCGATGTGACTCCCAGTTCTTTGAGGTCCAAAAATAATTTTCTTAATCGGTAAATGTATAGAACAATTAACGACGAAAAAGGTAAAGATTAAACCAAAAAATCAATATAATTCTTCGTACACGCTGCACGTGCCCGAAGCGCCGACTATCTCCCAGTAAGGAGGCATGGAATAAGTTATTCGTAATAAAGGTTGAGCAGATCTGCATTTTGCTTTATCGTGAACGGCCGCGCGCACCGCTGGGACAGCTTTACCTAAGAGCAACTGTACTTCGCTCTGATCTCCTTCCCCCGAAAAGAATACTAAGCACACACGCCGGCCCTGCGTCCCATCGGTGGGTTTGGACAATTCTACTTAATTGTTATTCGTTACATTTTTTCAATCTTTACCATTTCCTTTTCCTGCGAGTAAGTTCAGGATCGGAATACTGTTATCGCTGAATTTAATATTTCTTTTTATTTCTACTTAATGAAGCCACATTTCTCTTTATCACGCCGACCTAATTTCGTATTTTTTTCCATGATTCGAAGAAGGACTAGAGGAACAAGACGTTCACCTGGCGGTAAGTGATACCGACGCCCAGGATTATTAATTTTCAGAGGAGTAAGCTAAATATCATACAAATGTGTGATTGTAGTCCCCCCCGAGCGCCGCTCCATACAACGCGCCATTCACCTGGCCGGCTCCGCCCTCACCTACGAACGTAATTGACTTGTCTTTAACCAAATACTCCCTCCCGCGTTCCGGCGTCAATAGGGGATCTAGCACTGACGGGATGCCCGCGCAGATTTCCCCCGGGACTCTTCGTTGACTGAGTGCGTCACGGCGCAATTGGCTAAGGAGCGAGGAAAAGGTGGAAATGTGGATTTTATTTTATATAAATAAATACATTATTGACAACGTTTGAGACTCGACATCTTATGTCTCAAGGCGACGAGCACAATTTGGTGCAGTGTATACCATTGTCATTAGCGCCACATTGTTATGGGCAGGCGTATCACTTACCATCAGATGAACGTTCCGCTCGTCTCGTCGCTTAATGAAATAAAAATAAATGTTTCTTGTAGCTTCTTCGAAGGCGTAGAATACTCCCAAAGGGTTCGCCGTTACTCTGCTGCCGCATGGTACCACTTGCAATTTATGTGGTGACAGCTTAATTGTATGCGCGGTTAGAGCTCGAGTTATTCGATTTGATAAGTTTGAGTGGGATCCGCACTCACATTCAGATTCCGACGAAAGGAATTATCGTGACGAAACCGACAACGAAATAAAGCATTCGAGGATATTTGACATCTGCTGTCCGCTGACCAGTGGAGTGCAAGCGTGGTAACGCGTGGTTTTGTGCCTTCTTTTGTGTGAAGTATGGTAATTATATCCTGATGAGAAAACCTGAAATTTATTTAGATATAAATTTACGCTGCATATCAGACGATTTCGCTTTTTCCATCTTCCTTGTCCATATTAACGTTAAAAAGTAAAGATCATTGCAAGTTAAATCAAAATAAGACTGCAGTATAGCGGTATAGTATCCATCGCCTCGTACAGAGCGCGCACCGACGGAGGAGAATTGGAAAGGAGAATTTGGAGATAAAGAAAACATCTCATATTTGGCGTTACTGCATAATTGATATCACCAGCGATTCCAAGCGATCCTGTGATAATAAACAAATATTGACTTGTGAATATTACAAACGGTTTTCATCTTATAATGAAAACAATATTCCATGCGGCGAAACCTTCGACGATAAATAGTTTTTACTGTGACGAGGGTAGGCATTAAATTCACGAAAAAAATAGTCTCGTAAATATTACCGAATCTCTGGTATAACTCTCGAGCGATAACGGGGGAATGATATGAACATCCATATTTCCACTTGTTCTGTGGATTTCGCAACGAATATTTTCCTTGCTGAAAATCGTACGCCGAACGGTTTTCGGTTTTTTATTTGAAAGGATCCGGATAATGCGGCGCCGGAGCGCGATACCGATAAAATGCAATATTTAAGCGGAATCGATGCCAATGTTGCGTGTTGCGCTGAAGCTGCTGTCCGGCTGTAGCGTTTTATTATTGCTACAGAAAGATGTAGCAAATACATTTTTGTACAATGACAATATCACTCGAAACACCTTCACTAAGCGGCGCGCCCGCTCGTCTCCCTCCCTCGTGTCGCGCTGAGGATCGACTTTAGATGCACCAGCTACCGCACTTGGTCTATCGTTTCGTCATTTCCTACCCCAGTAACTGCACCAGTTAGAGCGTCTCCATAACCCGAGTGTAGTATAATACGCACACTCCGCTTAACAGCTCAAGAAGGTTCTACGGCTCTATCCAGAAAATATACGGTAAGACAGACCTGTAAGGGGCAGGCCTAGGGTGTAAGGGCTCCTGCATAACAACTCACGGAACCCAAGCCAACCTCACCTGCTCGTGGTGCACCCTGCTTATGAACAAATGAGGCTCTGGCTCCCACGAACCCGCATTGGGCCAGCGTATTGGAAAATGGCCCATGTCCCCCTATATGAACATTTCAAAACGACTGAAGCCGCTGGAAGCGGGCGGCGCTGGTCTGGTCGAAGTGGAGATCTTTGGAAAACCCTATGTTCAGCAATGGACGTCTATCGACTGTTGATGACGATGATGGAGACAGGCCTGGCAGACAATCTGGCCGAGGTACTACGATAAAGTTTCTTGAAACAATTATGTCATTCTCGTAACTTATTCCAATTGTTAACATAATTTACTTAATATCAGTGAGACACTTCTTCGCCTTTAGAGATAAGTTACTACAGTCGTCCTCACCGAAGTAGGATTTGAATAAACAGGACGTTTCAGCTAGGTACTCACCAGAACAAAAAATATCCTTCTACTAGATGGAGAGATGGAGAGCAGTTAATTTCAATATGATAATAAGACATTGCAATGAACTCGCTTGCAGTGTGTGCAGTGCACTAGGGGTAGGTATAGGTTTGTCCGTTTGTTTGCTTACTTTATAAGTGCCAAGGTGCTCGACGACGCAGGGCAGGCTGGCGTCGCGGCCCAGCGCCACCGTCACGTTGGGGATCGGCTCCGCGAACCGGGGCTCCTCCGTCAACACTGCAAACGAAACCATGCTTAAACCCAATACTCGATATGAATACTAAGTGATAGTTGGCGTGGCGTGGCGTGGCTGCTTAGACTGGACCGCAGTTATATTTACTGCGTAAACAAAAGTTAGTCCTCCGTTACAAATTTTGTACATAATTTCGTTACTGCACAAATGGTGAAGGACAATATGTCTTCTAATACAATGAGCGTTAAGTGGAGCTGTGTACACATCATCCCTAGCTTTTTATTTTATCAACTATCATCAAGGAAGCGTCCAGCTCTTCTCTTTTCGCTGACGCTAGTTTAGTTACTCAGCGCTGCAGCGGTCTTCGAGTCTTATCGCAGTTATGTCCACACACTACTGGTCGAGAGTAAAAATACCTTCACGGATAGCCGCCGGCGTGTGAAAGATTTAAGTACGAAGAAATAACAAATTTTAAACTACGCCTACGGTTAAAAAATATTTAATTACTTAATTAAAGACAGGCTCTTCTTCTGCGATCCAAAAGGAATATTAAATAAAGATACAATTAGTTAGACAATTAAACATCTCCATTAATTAATATTTAACAACTGCCAACGAGAATATTTTAGTTTATCTCAAAGTAAGTTATTGTTAGCGCTCCGCTACGAGTACTGGTTCAGTCGAGGAGTTGGAGTTTTTGTGAAAATATTGTTCAGTCCGAGGAAAGACCTGTAGGTCTGTTCAAATACACTGAGACCTGGACCGCCAGAGAACGTTTTTATTTCGCGAAGTAATATTCAAAAAGAATTTTTATTTCTTATTCAGGACTATCTCCGTTACTTAGATTTTTACTTTAATGTTTTACAACATAGATCGATGGAACGGTAAGGACTTCTACATGGTGATAGTAAGTGGAACCCTTAAGAATGTGGTGTTGGTGATTTAGGAAATGATTGTAATTAAACTGATAATGAGACATACGTTTGCCGGGAACAATGATAGTCAAGAAAAGTAGTGGTAGTGACTGCTGGTAGTGTCTCTGTTGCTGGAGACTGTCTAGGTAGGTACCACCGCAGCGTCTGTTGCAGCCGACAGACAATAGTATGCGAACATTTCTGTGTTCCCACTCGAAGGGTGCCATAGCTAGCGACGAGCGCAATGTGGTGCGGTATATGACATTACAATTAGCGCCACTTTGTAATAAGCGGGTAATCACTTATCATCAGCTCCTACTCGTATCGTCGTTTATTGCATAAAGAAAAAAATAAAGACTATATCTCATATGTTGAATGTGATGCCTTTATTGGTTTTAGACAAAATGAAACCGTTTGGCAACCCTGTAACCTATAAATGGACGTCTTGTTTGATAGTTAAAAATTCGTGGCCTCAAAGTTGTTAAGTTCAAGGGGTAGATTAATGTTCATCGTCAAGCATTAGGCGCCCCGAAGGCAAACGTCCTCAAAGTTGTGGAGCCCGCTCAGGTCGGGCGCGCTCTATCAGGCGCTCCGCCGGTGCTGAGGCTGCGGCTGAACCCCCAGGTGCTCCACTCTCTTTTTAAACAGCTTAATCGACTATTGACAATGACAACTAGATATAACTCTAATCATAGTAAATATAGTATTCAACTTAATTTTCGTGGGTGTTGCCAATATTACAAATCCAACGTGGCCGCGAGTCTAGTAAGTAAGGTAATGGAAGTTTTAGTTTTAACTGATTGTGTCTTGACAAAGACCAAAGTAATGCGAATGAACGTGGATGGTTATGAGGATACAGGAAGACCGAAGAAAGTGAGGATGGATTGTGTGAAGGATGACATGTGTAAGGAGAGTGTGAATTTAGATATGTCGGCTGATAGAGGGATGTGGAAGAGAAGTACATACTGGGCCGACCCCACATAGCTAGGAAAGGGGCAAGAGGAAGAAGAAAAGTGTATTGATAACCACAAGTGAAAATTTTATGATGATAGTAGAGAGAATGATATAAAGACTAGATGAAATATCCAATGGATGTTTGGGACGATCGTCATCTGAGAACATTTTGTATTTAAATGATCTGAGTAAAGTTAATGTTTGCGGTGCGGCGCGGTGCGGCGCGGTGCGGCGCGGCGCGGAGTCGGCGCGGTGCCTGCCTTAATAGAAACGTTGTTCATATTTCTTCCAAAGCCCCAACTCCCTTTCAGGTGAAATGAAAGAAAATTGTTGGCGAATTTCCCTTTTGGTACAACATTATTTCTATTGTGTTCATTCGTTCCGCGCTGAATTGATTCCTCCCAAAGTTATTTTAGATATTTAAGGTTCCTTTATTTATAATATTGAAGGACTAATGAGCTTCGCAATTCAGATGAAGCAAGCTCGGGTTTATTTACAGACAAGGAAGTAATTACTACGAAATATTAGCTGTACACTGTTCATGTAGCACACAGAGATCAGCTGATGGTAAGCGGTAGGCTCCTGCATATTGTGATTCAGAATTTATACAAAAAACTAACATTAAATCATTAAGGCTTTTTGCACACCCCTGCTTGACGGCGGGCATACATAACTGGTCTGCCCATGAATACTGTTACATGAAAACTTCGTTTTTTTAACTTTTTATTTCTCCTGAATTGGGAACACGTATATTATTTTAAAAACTTCTTTTGATTTTGTGCCATTTCACATAAATATCCGTGTTCGTTATCAAATTAAAATATGTAATGGGGTGGGGGTGTTAAAGAAAATAGGATTGCAGTGATCGCCTTGCACAAAGTGGGTATGTAGCCGGTCCGGTCGGTCACATTCCGGACATTTCAAAAGCTTGGTATCAGCCGTGTGTTCTTATATCGTACCTTCAACAGATACCACAACACTTCCTCTGTCCAGAAGAAGACCAGAAAAAGTCGGGGCGGCCGCGTGCTGTTAGGACTGCAAAGGCTGTTTATGCTGTTAAAGCCAGAATTCGTCGAAACCCCATTAGGAAGCAAAAAATCTTATCGTGAGAAATGAAATTTCACGATTGAAGAACACTACAATAAGCACAATGATAAAGTGTACACTCACAGTTCTAAAGAAGCTGCTCAAGTGGTGGTGGTCGGAAAGGTACAACGTGGCCATGGTCATCATCCTGCGTTAGTGATGGTTTGGTGGAGCGTGTCTTATCAAGTGGTCACAAAACTACATTTTTGTGAAAGAAGAGTGAAAACTTCAGCCAAAGTGTCAAGCTATAGTCTTGGATCATGTCGTGAAACCTCTAAGCAGTACACTTTTTAAAAATATACCGTGGACTTTCCAGCACGACTCTGCACCTGGTTACAAGGCACGATCTACCCAAGCCTGACTTGAATCGAACGTTCCGGACTTAATAAGAGCTGAAGACTGGCAGTCATCTAGCCCAGACCTCAATCATTTAGACTTTAAATTATGTTCAAGTTTTAGAGGGCATGGCCCGCTGCAGTTCTAAACGACTCGGCGACATCGAGTCTCTTAAAAAATCTTTGGAGCAAGTAGCAAGCAGTGGTGGTGGTGGAAATTTCCCTTGGGGACAGCGCGTGAATCCATAGAATCGTGATACGTGGCCAAACAGATGAAAGGCCTCTGTAAAAGCCAAAGGTGGCCATTCCGAATGGAATATTGTTTTTCATATTTTGCCGAGACCAATAAACATGTTCGTATACATTTTAATAATATTACATTGCTTCTTTAAACAAAATTCATTTTCATTTGTAAAAGTACTTAAGGCCGGACTAGGTGTATGTTTGTATGACCTAAACGAAAACCATTTAATCAAATAACTAAAATAGAAACCGAATGATAGTACTAATTTGTTACTGCTGTACAGGATCTAACATTTTTGTCTTTGCAAACTGTATTCCGGTTAGTACTGGAATTACTAGCCACGAGTAGCACCGGTTTATGTGTTAATGCACAAACGCTGGAATCCTGGCTCCATAATTTCAATAGCTTCAGAGCTCTTCGTTCCAGTGCTCAGCACCGGACTCCTACTGTTCGCGGAGAAAAAAGTTTTGTACTTGGACAGTTCCCAATATTAGAGTAGTAATGTTATTTAATGCTCAGGTACATCGGGCCGTTGTCTCCATGCTGGCAGGTTTCATCTTACAAGTTGGGATCGATCGGCACCGCAAATAACTCGGCTGGTGATTGTTCAAAGACGCGAGCGCCGAGATGTGGAGCGGCGAGATTTAATTACGTCAAGTTCGAAACCCCTCAAAATATTGTCTTCATTAAGAGTCTGCGCCCTTTGAGGCACATTTTATTTGAAAAGTTCCCTTGTAATTTCGAAAAGTTAGTTACCCCATTAACTGTTTCATTTATGATGCTCATCGTCCCGCGGGCTGATGAGGGAGTGGCGCGCCGCGTCAGCAACCAATGTGGAGCAAAAACTTGACACGGCGGAAACTTTGATCCGTTGTGAGTGAATATTGAAACCGTTTCAACTTATAAATTACACGCAAGTACTGCTTTGATATTTTCAATACCAGTTCCCGATTGGTCACATTTGGAAAGCACGCTTGATGCTGCATGAAGTCCAATAGCTCTTAACAAAAATATGCAATGCTCTTGTTGCAATCAAACATTTCTAGAAATTGAATTGGCATATGAAAATCATCATCAGCCGACAGACATCCACTGCTGGACATAGACTTCTCGCAAACATCTCCACATACAGTCGGCGTGGCTTCTGGTACCACCGGGCACTAGGAGACGTCATATGTAGGGTAGGTTTGTTGTTTAACCGGGTGCACCACAAGCGGGTGAGGTTTGCAGCTTGGGTCCCGTGAGTTGTGATGCGAGGGACGCCTTACACCCCTTATAAAAATACTCGGATTTAAATATAATTTTTAAAGCATGTTTATAATATATCTCTCGCCGTAGTATTATAAAATAATGGATATGATGCTAGGGTAGTTACTAAACTTCTTACTTGGCGAAGCTAAACTACACCAGCAGTCCTCGAGCCTGGAACCTCGTATCTCGCACCGGAACGCTCATTATCAAAAAGTACCTTTCCTTAAAAATGTGCTGATGCATTTTGACCAGAACTTATAAATTATACGAGTATAAGATTTGTACAAGTGTAAAATAATAGAAATTAATCAGCTGTTGAGAAGTTGTGGTGATACCTACGAGTGTACTTGCAATTGCAGCTTCAACTTACTAAACTCGTTCCACTCTCACCTTGGCATACTATCGTGATGATTTGTATAACGCTGATGGCAAAGCTCTTGTATGAACCCCGTCGGAAGCTCATGGTCACATCAGATCCTCGGCACCAGTATCTCTACATCCTACCACGAACCCTTGACGCATTTAAGCCGAGGAGTTGGGAGCTCCGAATGTTTCATGACTGCTACAGTAGCTGCAACAATAGAGACAGGGACATTAGTTAAGTTCTCGGAGAGTTAAGTTTCGACCTTCGTATAAGATTTTTTTTTATTTTTCTTCGTTTATTTTTAGGTTTTGTTTAAGTAATTATTTGAATATGTTAAGGAATTTTCCAGTGCTTTCAAAATGCACTGCAAAATTAGCATTTCCAGTAATGAACTGTACATACCAATTAAAGGACCTTCGATGATGTGATACATTTATCCTGAGTACAATCATTAAGGAATAACAAAATATGTCAAAAATTGTTTTACTATGGTTTAGTGTTACCATTTTAGTTAACTTTCATATGTAAAAGCTGATATTCGAGTGATTTCATGATTTCTCAAACCTAATTTGTTTTATGGTCAATGAAACCTATGATCGTTTGAACATTTCTCATTAAAAATTGATCTCAGTAACTTAACAAAAGTTTGTCTAGCTAAAGCTGTTTGAACGTCGCGAAACTTTACTCGGTGAAAATATCGTTGCAATGTTATCGTTGTTAATAATATTTTTTTTATAAAACACTAAAAGCATTAGTTGACAACAAAGTTCACGGAGACGAGGTGGAGAACAAAGGCAAAGGCTTGAAGTACATCGTATTAAATCGAATCGCATTTGGGAATTCATCGAGTGCAAACTTCGAAGCTTAGGATACGGGATCCTCGTAGCTCGCGGCTCGTAGCTCGCGGCTCGTAGCTTGCACCTCGTAGCACACAGCGCTACACGCAGACAGGACGCGGCCGATAACGTCTGCAATCCGCTCTAAATCCGTCGACTGCAGCGCTCAATCGATACTCCAGTCGTTCAGCTATCGGTAGTTTGTGGAGCTGATATTTTGGCAATGCTAGTGTTTCCATTCGACTTTCATCTAAATGACCTCGTTTAATGTAAAAACGCTCATGGACCCCGGGCTATACGGACCGAATCGCAGCACACTCGGAAAATAGTTATTCGTAACAATGTGCTTATGCATTCACACTTCATTATTTGATCTGAATATGCCTTGCACGCGACAAATTTCAACTTTTCGTGGTAATGGGTGAAGATAAAACTGTTGTCAATGTGTTGAGACGTTACCGACGGCGGTGAATGCCGGTGTCGTACACACACTCGGTTTTCTCGGCTGCAGACTCCGGCGGCGCGCGTCTATTTGGCTAATGGCGCACCGTGCCCCATTTAGCGGCGACACCGACGTGGGGCCCCCATTGTGGGCAGAATGTTTTGTATCCAGCTGTAACTTTGAGAGAATGCTCGATTGAAAAAACATTTCTAATCATAGAGAACACTCCTCCAATAATCCGTATTATAATTTTGTATGAAGTAATAAACGCTAAACCATACACCAATAGCTGCGACAAGCAGTTGTATATGATTCGTTCGCTCTGGCAGATGGTTTTACACCAAATCGTTGGGCTCTTTGACACCACGTGGTCCCACAACGATCATGACACCACTTCATGTTTATCGCCTCCGAGTTACTCGTTTAGAAAACCCGCAAATTCTAAGATGCTATTAATCACTTTCTACGTTCTCTTATTATACATCCAGGAATATCTTTAGACCAATTTTATACTCCACGACCACATGTAAATTCTACTTATAATTGAATTATTATTTATTCATAATAATTCTTAACTTGTAAGTAATGCATATTCATTAATAGCCAAAAAAAGTATCAATTTTTTTTTTCATTCGAAATATGATCTAACTTTGACCTCACAGGAGTTGTAGCGGCACAAAGTATCGTTAAGTATCCTTAAACGATTGATCTGTGCGCGCTTCCGACCCCCGCGACCTGCGGGCACAAGGGTCCCGGCCGGCACAAGCATTAAGAGGATAACGCTTGCTAATGGACCAAATAAAATTGGAAGCATAAACTGTAAGCAGGACTTCAATATAAACGTAACGCTTTTCAATTGCTGGAGTCCAGTCTTGCCATCGTTAGACCTTGCATGTCTTTACAAACATTACGGTGAAAATCGAATGACAGGACATCGAAAGATTTAACGGATGGAAATACTGGATTATCACTTACTTACACAGTTGTATATCTTAGAAGCGATAAGCGGAATTTTATAAGCAGACGCTTCAGTTACCACGAAAGGAATAAAGCTCTGTCCGCTTTGACCGGTAACAACTGAATTTCTTCAATAGTTTACTTACACACTGAAGGTTTTGCACAGCACATAATAAATAAATAATATTGCGCGCGTGAACACAAATATAGTCTATTTGACAGGTTTACAAGAATATTTTCATTAAAAACGAGCACAGTGTACTAAATTATAAACATTTTGTGTAAAAAGAAAGTTTATCAATTAAATTCTATGTTATTAATAAGTTAGGCCCGCTCTCCGCTCTCCGCTCATGGCTCGGCCCGCGCGGCGGTCCTCCCACGATCAAATTCAATCGAGTCCACGGAGCAATAGATTTCAAAGTAGTATTCATCTGAATAGTATTTCTATAATCACAATTGTCTATTCTTTTATACAAATAGGTTATATATTTGCAATGTACACTTGAGTAACAAATGAAGGATTTAAAGCATTAGTGTTCCTTAACTTTTATTGGTCATTATTGGTTAAACTTAACTATCCTAACAAGATTTTAGTTTATTTAGAAGAATTTGTATGGTTTGTTACCATTTTTAGTTACGCACACGGAAGCATTTAATATTGAAAAACAAAAACAAGCCACCATTAGTTAAGTAGTGATGTTGATATCTCGCCGATCACTCGCAGACATTGGACAAAAGGGTTGTCTGCAATCATTACCGGTTCAGCCGCCGGTCAAATATCGACTGTTCCACATCAAATCTAATATAAAAGCCAGCGGGCAAACAGAGATATCGTCCGTGATAAAAATGTTTGCACAAACATTTTGTCAAATTTTCCAGCTCGACGTACGCGCAGAGAGAAAAGTACCTTAACGCGATGGGAGTAAAGCCGTGTACGGAAGGGCAGGCGCGCCCCGCCGGCGGAAGTTGTACGGCTATAACTCATTTCTATACCGTTTCACCCGGGGGCGGTTTTCTGGACTTTGCGAGCTTAAGTAGCCCGAGAACGGGACCGTTTTTGTTAAAAAAGGCTCCGTTCCGAACGACGTTCGCGCCATTTACAACTTCCGGAGTTCTGCTTCGATGTAATCGCATGTAATATTCATGTTCGGTGGAGGAGTATCGGGGGTCGTCTCGTCCGAACCCGCCGCCGGGTTGCTTTATTGTCGACGCCGCCCTTTGAAATGTCTAATTAAAGATATCTTTTGTACAACGGGGGGAAATAATGAACACTGTAAAAGTCATTTTACACGCTTTGACTGAGTCATACTATGATTACTAAAAAGGGCACCGTGTGAACTAAAACTATAATTTTAAACCATATTAAATGTAGAATAATGTATACACTGCCAAGAGCTCTACCTAAGGGTCTGTGCTGCGACGCGGCCCCAAGTATAGGAATGTATTAAGAAATCGGAAACGTCGAACCACTTTACTCTCTTCTATCTCCTTGTATACAAATTGAAATTATTACAATTATATGCCACCCTATATTATGATATTAATAGAATATTAAAAGTGGGTTGTTTGGGAGTGATAACGATATAGGTGGTGGTGGGTGAACGCCGAATGAATGTCGAAGACAACGCAGGTATTTCCCCGCAGCGAACTAACAAATATTGTGCAAAGTTTATTTTGTCTGTATATTCCGATTCCAAGTGCGCCGGAGCTAATAAAAATACTGAAGAACATACCCACCGGTGCATCACCCTCGCCAGCAATGCGGCTGTAACACAGGGCGGTAGAACTCATGTAAGTCAATTTAAGAGATGGCAAGTAAACATATCATTTGAAACCCGTAGAGTCTCCAATCGTGCGCGTATCGGCTGGACCGAGTTCCAATTGGTTTTTTTAAACTGGAAAATAGTTGGAGTGGTAATCAACGATTCTGGTTGCCGTTGAGAATACTCCAGAATTTTGATATTATATTATATATTATGTATTAATTGTTATACTGCGGTGTCTCAACTCGTTGCTTGCTTGTAAAGAGAGTTATTGAAGGAAGTATTGGGGCAGTGCGTGCGCTGCCGCCCCCACCCCTGTCGCCGCGGCGCAGTGGTGTACCTGCGAAGTTTACCCAACGTTTAACGCCCGGGGCGGCCCATTGAAAATCCGTGAACCGCCGATCCGCCGATCCGCCCGCCCCCGGCACTTGAGGGCCTTTCAATTTTTCTCAAAGAAGATATGAATATTTTGGAAAGGTTACAATGCGATCGGTGCGGAGAGCGCCCCTCACCCCCGCGCGGGTAATAAGCGGCGTGACTCGGAACAATTTCGCCTCATCTTGTTATATTAAAGTGGTGAGGAAGCAGCCGGGGACCTGCCCCGGCACCAGCGGGGTGCGCGGTGCGCGGTGCGGCGCCCTGATCGGAAGCGATATTAATTGATGCAAACTGACACCGCTTCTAGCACAAATTGAATACTGGAACAAATTACTAGTAACCGGTGTACAAGTTTATTTGAGGTTTAAACACTTCTCTATGACTCCATGCGGTGTTCCTCGTTCCATTATATGCAATAAGCAAGTATACTGTAACTATTCATATTATTGTATTTTGATAATTTTATAAATTAGGAAATAAGTAAATTTGTATATTAAGAACGACAAACAGTTTTTGGTTTGGTTATAAAAATGGAACAGTTGTTAAAGCGGAACCTGAGAAACTAACATCATCATCAGCTTCATCAGCCGATAGACCTGCACTGGACATAGACCTTTGTAGGGGTTCATATGAGGGGATAAGCTACACAACAATGTAATTACAAATTTGTTCACGTTTGCTTTCTGTTCGCAAATCAACAGATCGCACGCAAATAATGTGTGTAATTTTAGGAAAACATCCCCTTAAAGAGTTTCCCAATGCCCAGCGGTATTCATTTGAGTGATCTCGCAAAATAATCTGCAGACACTCCCGACTCTACCTGCCGACTGGGAAATTAAATTAAACTCGTCCTTCCTCCTTCGTTCGGATAAAAAACATCATAATGAAAATGTCGACGATCGCTTCGTAGTCTATTTAACGGAGTACAAGAAGCAAGTTTACTACGTAGCTACGCGGGGGGCAGGATGTACTCCTTATAACAATAAGGTGCCAGTGATAACAGGATCACGATGTCTTTGGCACTTCGGCACGGAAGGTGTCGCGTTACTTGCTATTTATTCCAATAGCTTCAGCGCCTTTTAAAACGGAAGTAATCTAAATCTATGCGTGAAAAAATAGGAAATGTTCGATAACAAATTCTTATTGAAACTTAATGACCCCCCCAATATCTTATTACAGATATCTTTGAGGGTGTCGTGCACACGAACGCACCTCACGTTGCTCCTGAACGTTTAAACTTCGCGAGTTTCACGAGGAGGGGGTGGGAGCCCCTGCAGTAGGGGGCTTATTATGTGTCATGATATATTGCGGGGTGCCCACGACTCGGCGCCTTTTTATTGTGGCCGGATAAGACTTGTGAAAAAATTAAAGAAGGCTTACTTCTCTTATTCTCATCTCCAGCGATAAGGTTTACGATATTATTTCACACGTACCCGCAAATTGAAAGCGTTTTTTTCCGTGTTTATGTAAGTATTACGCGAACCAAATGAATTCAGCCATTTTATTTATTCATATTGTTTTATACGACGAGTACACAAAGCAGGCGAGACATTCACTTGATGGTAAGCAATACGCCTGCCAGAAAACGTAGCATTACTTAGGGTGATATAGTCGTGCAGAGCACCGCATTGCCAGCGCATTGCAAGTCTCGGTGCCCCAGTAACTTCACTAACTACAGCACCCTTCAATTAGGAATACAGTAATGTTTGCAATAGGAGCTGCGGTGGCACCTACCTAGGCGGCGTCCGGCAATAGAGACCTATCGCCAATACCTGTTATGCATTAAGTGCGTTGTGATGGACAGCTCGAACTCGGAGAACATCTGAAGATTACAGCTCATCTCGTCGTAAAGTAACATACATCTATACATATGTGTGTGAGATGTATATAATTATGCGGAGCAAAATTTTCTCCCGTATTCCTTGCAGGCGTTTAATCAACTCCAAGGTACTTCGGTCGGCTAATAAGTCGCAACCCCCGGGCGGGGTTGTATCAAGCAGTGCGTGTGTCAGTGTGTCAGTGTGCCGGTGTGTGTATAATTGAACGCGTGGGCATATACTTGAATATGTAATGTTATGAAAATTATATAAGTCCTACCACACAGCACACAGTAGTTGGTAAACTTAGTTTTGTTTGTTTTACTTACCCGTAGTTAACCGGGAGCTAGTGAGAACATATAATTGTATCGATTGTTCAAATAACACACGGTGGAAATATTCCCGTTTTATAGTATTAAAAGATTAATAGATGATGTTGAAGAAGCTGTGGAGGCTTTCGCAAACGGAAACATGTAGACATAGAGACTGGTCAGGGAAGCGCTCTGGTTATGAATATGGATCTGTAAACGAATGATAATGTCAAAGCGGAAACAAACCATTGAAAGAGTTTATATACATAGCTCATCAATGTTAAATATTAATGATCGTTATACTCGTATGAACAAGTGTTTTGTGAATGTTTTCACGTTAAATAAGTTCAGTGTGAAAATTAAATAAACAAACAAAATATATCTCAGGCCAATGAAGTGGTGAAGTGAGCACAGTTTTGAATAGTGTAACAGCAGTGGAGCCGAGCACAAAAGATGTATTTGCGGAGCCGTTTAATTGCGAGCGCAGTGCGGCACCAGTTAAGGTTTTTATCTGCTGCTAACCCTCCGAACCCCCCAAAGAGCCGGTTACAATATTCCATTGGAAATGTTAATTCGAGTTGGCTTAAAACAAAGGAAGAAGGTAGTTGGAGTAACTATAAATCGAAGCGCAGTTCCAGAATCCTAAACACAAGCAGATTTCAACTTAATTGTCTGGACGTTAAAGCTGACTGTTGCTTGGGCAGCGAATAAAAGGTTCCCCAGAGTTAAGCATAAGTTATATTAAGTTTAAACGAAAATCTAGAGATAAAACGCTAAAAGCAGTTTATAATGTTCGTTTATAATGTAAATGATGGCTTCAATTAAACGTTATGGTAAATATTTGATTGCAGTAGTAGTGTTGAGGATCGTTCGTGACCAGTGAGTGGGGGGAAGACGCACCGCCCCTTATCCCCAACCAAAGTTTTATATTGTACTTGTTCGTTTAGCTCCAGACCGTCTGGAGTTATCTTTAAAATATCAAGTTTTTAAAATATCAAGTAATGTCTTTGTATTTCTTTGTTATATTATGTTATCTTTACTCCTTACTTTAGTCCGTTGTTGTTTGTATTACAAAGTAAATATTTTTCCCTCGTCACTAACTTAGGGCTAGTTTAAGACAAGCATCTGTTACAGAGTTTCCTTTTCATAATTAAGGATGATACCTAATTTCGCCGCTTAATTAACCCTCCAAGAAGTGTTCTTGTTTTAATTTTTAATATTTTCTCCCGTTGAAAGATACTTTTAAAAATTTAATACACGAACACAATGTTAATTAGTTAAGAAACTTGAGGAAGCGCTAGATCTCCTCAAACAATCGCTTTGAGGGGGAACCATTTTTAACTTAGGTGATTGTTTGTATTTAGTAAAATTTAATTTTGTGAATTTAGTTTTAGATCCTGTTAATTATCTCAGCGAAGTGCTAAAGTTTGCTATTGTTACTTTCACAGTCGTTTCGTAACTGAACTAAGATACTGTACGCGAATGTTAACAATAGAACCAACATTGCTAAAGTTGGAGTTTGTCAGATACGCTGTTCCTGGGGGAAGACAACGGTATGTGGGATTTGAACCCACCGCAACCCCGTCAGTGGTAACCCTAAGCGCGTTACGAGGGGCCTTATCTTCTCTACGCCAGCACCCTCGTTATGCTGCGACATACACGAGAGCAACTCATATTTGTCGCCCCCCTTCCAGGTTCGCTTAGTGAGCAATTAGGATACTTTTAGTCGCTTTGTATAACAGGCGGAGGTTACCTTCAGTCCTGTCCTTAATAATCCGAGGCTATATGGCTGAGCTCATCTGTACCCTGCCAGCATGGTTTTCACAAAAGATCTCTAGCTGCACGAGCAAGGTCGCACCCGTTCGCGGACGACTTTTACGAAGTTGTAACTTACTTGTCCCGTAAGAATCTAACTTTAACTTTGTTACGGTAATGCTGTATTTACGCTTACAGGATATTCTCCCTTATCATAGCTCGTTACGTGCACAGATAACATTATCTCGGGGTTTAAATAAATGCAATTCTCCCCTTTATGATCTTAGTACACCGTTCACATATAGTGCGTAGTGTTATCCAGGATGAAGCAGGATTTCATTTCAGCATTGAGATAAAGGAAAGGAGGAATCATTTCCTATTGGCGCCAACATAAGGTTAAATGTAATAGTTATTTAGCGTAATATTGCTTTAGCCCATTGCGCACGAGTTGTGCTGACAGCCACGCCGTTTCAGTGAAATGGATATGAAAATGTTTCATCACAATAACATTTTGTTTATTTCACCACGAGTACAGGCTTTAGTTGTGGTAAAAACTGAACACTTGCCGGCTTGCGTGGAGGGTGGGAGTACAAAAACAGTTTGGCACACATTTTAACTCTTTAGATATTTTCAATTCGGTCGCGTCCGTTTGCCAAACTCCGGTGGACAGGGCTCCGCATTTCAATGGTCCAGGCGACGCGCGCCGCCCCGGGGGATGACCGGAAATGCTCTATTGTTAACAACGCCGGGACAAATACTTAGCCGCGTCCCGCGGGACCCCAACCACCGATTGCTGACGCCGCCACCACGCTCCAGAATAGACAATTTGCACGCTTTTGTATAATGCATGCGTAATAAAGCAAGCGCTGGATCTGATGCAACTATCGGTCGCATTACTACGGACCGTTGTAGGTGTTTTTAGTGTACCTACATATTACTAATCTAATGTTTAGCACTAACTCCACGGCTTAATGACAATTTGAAAACATTCAAAAGTACAGCGCGCTATGCAACTATTACATAATTTCATTTGTCGCGAAAAGTGACTGACACAAGTCCTGTCTCACCTGGATGTAGGTCGGTAGTCATATTTAGTGGAAGTCATTGTAGCCAGTATACTTGTAGTAGTTGTAGACTTGTACACGGCGACGGATAAAATGGCTGATAATGAAATATGTTTCAACTTAAATTAAATTTACAAAAGAATAAGTCGTTATTATATTAACTGGTGGTAAATCTTGGTTGCCGAAGACTGTCCGGGTAAGTACCAACGCTACGCCTGGTGCAGCCGACAGACAGTACTGTGCAAACATTACTGTGTTGCGGGTTGAAGGGCGCTGCAGCTAGTGTAAATACTGGAGTAACGAGACTTGACGTTTTGTTTCGCGGCGAGGGGCGCAGACTGATGCAGTGTACAACGTCCTAGGTGGTTTTAAGTGAACGTCCCGACCGTCGCGTCGCTTCGTTGATTAAAAAAAAAACAGTCTTTAATAAAATTTAAATGTAGCTGTTGCGTCAATGAAAGGCGGAGCTGGATCCGAGCTGAACCTTTGTTATAATACCAAAAATACCTAACTTACTTACATTTATACTTAAATTATATACTAGGACATTTTTCCATTTACAAGATTTTTTTTTCAGCTCTCTTATACGAAACGAAGCATACGTTTGGAGGCGTTCGGTGGAGGAGGTGACGCGGGTAAAGAATTAGTGATGGAGATTTCTGTAAATGAATCTACATCACGTACCTCACCCGTTGCCAACACGGCACTGTCGTCAATGTCATTATTCGGCACCTGATCTTAATTAATTGAAGCTGCTTTTAACCAGGCTAGTACGCGAAAGAAAATACCTGAAAGTACGAGCAAGAAGTATGAAATCATCCAGATGTCTTATTCTCTCCACAACAACTGGCATGCTTACTTTATAAGAAACTGGCCCTGGTTCCTTACCGCAATACCTTCAAACAACTTATTCACTCTTAGAGTATAATTGTGCACGAGCACAAGTTCCCCAATATTGATTTCCCTGTCCATGCCTTTGGTATTAATAATCTGTTTCGCCTGATCTTTGGTTGCTACGGCGGCTACGATTGAACGCAATGCACCGAGACCAGGTCGAAGTTACGACCCAATAAAGCGACAGCTGGTCAAACTGATGTAGTTGAATGATCAAAATTGCAGTATCGAAGTATATATTTCCTCAGAACTTGTGGAATATTTTCTCTTGCGAGCACTGCGCGTCTTAACTGCAGTTTCCGCGGCTCCATTTGCTTGGGGCTATACGGCTCTGACAACATCTGCTTAATACAATTATTGTTACGAGACTTTTAAATTTCAACCGATAGGAAATGGCGACTTCCGATTCCGGATTATCCGGAACTAATTGCGATGGCAACCCTAACCGCGCGAAAACTGAGCGGAACGCGGAGATGGTAGCCTCAGCATCGGTGCGACGCAGCGTCAGTACCTCTATCCGTTTCGAATGGGCGTCTACTATTGTAACGTACGTTTTCCCACATATTCAGCAAAATTCGCATGTAACCGGTGCTAAGATTTAATGGAAATTCCCATGGCTGAAGAGTCGCCTGTGTCGGGTTGTTTCAGACCCAATGACCAAGACAGACTTCAATGTCTTGATCTAAACCCGACCAATAACCTAAATTTGAAGGGAGTGTTCATTTTGTTCATTCCTAAATGACCCTCGTGAAGTTCTTCCAAAACCTGTTGCCGTACTATCAGAGGTATTTCCGCATGATGTTTATAAATAAAACAGCCTAAATCTATCCAAATTTTTTGTTTCCTAGTAAAGTACGGTTTCTCTTCATCGCCATCACTACTGCTCCGCCAACCGAACACCACATAACCAGGAATTTTATTTAAAACTGTGTTTCCTTGCGTGTCTGATCTGTTTTTAGAATAAAAGAACGGCCAAAAATAGCCAAAGCGTCTTTATTTAATTGGCTGTAATATTTTTCTGAAGAGTTTAGCGAGCGCAATACACTGCTGAGCGGGCGCTCGGTGCCGTCGGGGTGCAGGCCGCACGAGCTGCTGTCCACCGACAGGACCAGCCGTTGCCCCCCGTCGTAATGCGCCGACACCTTATCACTAGATAAAACTCTTTTCGCTTCTTGAAACTCCATTTCCATTGCACCCGTTTATGTAATAAATAATGTACCGGATGTAACAAACTTCTAGGTTAGGAATAAATTTACCCTAATAATTGAGCATATCTAAAAAACTTTTTAACTGTGTGTTGGTTACGGGACGGGGCGTTAGCTACCGTCTCTATTTTCTTCGTATAGGGGTGTAAACGGTATTTATTAATAATAAAGCCTACACATTTGACACTTTTCTAAAAAGTTGTATTTACTAAGTTCAACCGCAAAACCCATAGTACGCAACTGTTCGAGTTCAGCCCTTAAGTTGCTTAAAGATTCTTTCCGCGAGGTCCCGGTAATACACACATCGTCTAAGAACACTACCGCTTCCGGTTCTCGGTTTGCCGCAAAGGGTTTCTTTTATATTTTTTTTAACTTTTTCTGGCACATGGCGATATACGAATAACCCTATGTGCGTACTGATTGCTATATAACGTTGCGAATCTTTTGTTAAGGGTAATTGTTGATAGAGATGTTTTAAGTCGATTTTCGATAACTCTTCACCACCATTTAAGGTCGCAAACAGTTCTTCAATTCCTGACATTGGATAAGTCTCGCCGAGTTTAGGATTAATCGTTATTTTGTAACCCCTACATATCGAATATCACCGTTTTTCTTTATAACCGGAACTATCGGAGTACCGAATAGAGAGTCTTCTAATTTATAATATAAATGGTACCTTCGGCTTCTACTCGACTAAGTTCCTGTTCCGACCGGGATTGAAGTACAGCGGTTCAGGTCGCGCGCGTACACATACCGGTTCTTCATCATTGAGTTGTAATTGAGTGGTTTTAGCACAAGCACCCAGCTCATTACAAAACACTTCCGGGAATTCGCCAGTGAGTCAGTTCACAAATGGGTCTTCCTTAATTTTATTTAAACTGACATTAATTTGGTCTACTTTTAGAGCTCTCATCTAATGTTTCCCTAGCAAGGGGCCCCCACCATCGCGAATGATATATGTGGCGCAGTCGTTACCTACTTAGCCGCCCACTACCACACTGACGGAAATAAATCCTAAGGAGTCGATACGTGAACCGACGCAACTCCTTAACCTCATATTATCCGATATAACCGATTTGTGCCAGAACCGACGCAAATGAAATCGTTCACTAATTGTTGAAATACGACTACCTGCGTCTGTTTCAGAATCTATTGGAAGTACCTACGTCCACGTGGAGCGTTACGATGTAAGGGTCGATACCTTTTGTCTTCAATTGAATATTGAAAAAGTCCTCTCCTCCCGAACTTATGTTACTCACATAATCCTGGGGGCTGGTCACTGTTCCATGCTCGCGCACTTCCTGACACCTCACTTTGAGATGTCCACGCTTACTACATTCGTCACAATTATATTGGGAAAATCGACATCGGTCCGTTCGATATGACTTTCAAGACCAGCTCCCGTCGGCTCTTCGCCGACGGTCGCCCGGAGCGCGCCCGCCGCGTTCGCATCATGCAAACCCTCCATTGCTTCCGCGCCGTTCCCGCTGATAACTGAAATCGTCGCTGGTGCCATGACGTAACCTCTTCGTGCCTCTCTGCATCCTCCAGCGCCAGAGCTAGTTGCAAAATACGCGAGCTCATAATTTCGCTCGCGAGTCCTGACACAATCTGGTCCCGCAAATTTTCCTCGAGCCTAAAGTCGACACCGCAGTTGTCGCTAAATGTTTAATCCCTTGCTGATACTCCACGAGTAGCTCATCAATTCTTTGTCTGTGCAACCGGAACACGTGATGCTCCTCGATCTGCGAGCGCTGCGGCTCCAAATGCTCGGACACTAAACTCACCAATTCCTCAAAGGCGTATACCAATATCTGTTAGGCGTTTTGGAGAACAAAGATCACTCATCAGGGAGTATGTAGCTCCGCCAGCCGCCGTTATTAACATGGGCATCCAGGATTCTGGTTTTATTTCGTTTAACAAAAGTACGCGAGTAGAACGTGTCGTACGTACGGGGGGCATTGTTTCCGGCCAGGTCGAACGACTCTAATGTGCCGATTGGCGATTCTTCCTACGAGCTCAAACCACCACACAGCCACAAATGTACTTAAGTTATTAAGTAATTACGCGCGGGCATTAACTCTTCGCCAATCTGACGTCAATGAGAGGATAGAACTGAAAGTTAGTTAATAAACCAAAACTACCTACATAAATTTATACTGACTAAGTCATAGCCTGCCGCACAGTAGTAATGTTGACTGCTAAATATAAGCTTCTCTGAAGATTGTCTGTCATTGTGCGACATGCAGGCTGTGCGATGTAATAGTAACAGTCGCATGACAATCGCATATAAATATAACCGAAATATTATTGCATGGTGTGTGTATTCCATGATCTTATTGTAACGATGGCTATAAAAAAAAAGCACTAATAAAAGAGAGTGATAAAATCAAACTGTTTACTGTACATTAACACTTGTAACAGCTTTTATAGCGAACATAAAAACGGTTCTAAATATCAAAAGTCGATCGTCAAAGCCTCATGAAGCTCCAGCTTACAGACGCCTGTGTAAATATTCACCAGGTGCCGCCGAGCGCGCCAACACAACGCGAATACATTTGAAATATTTATTATTTTAGGAAATCTGTTTACTCCTTCAGAAGTAACTTTTCCTCGACAACCTGACGGAGTGGTTTCCCTGAGAACTCACTAACATCGACTCGTACAGAACTATTTTACAATATTTTATGTTTTAACTACTTTGCTTAAACTCTCCATGCAGTTTTCGTCTCAATAAATAGTTTTCACTTCCAACGACGTTTACCTGGTGCATCGGTAAGCAGGTTTACACACCACTAAACTAAACTCTACATTCTCGATTCTTATTTAAGTTTCAACATCGAAACTTTGGATGAAGACTATAAAACCTAGATCACCGTGTAAAGTAGGTGTATAGTCTTTAAACTTAAGGCAGTTTGCTTGTAAATTAAAATAGAATGTGTTTATTATGATAAAAAAAAAACGCTAGAGCGGGAAAAACAATGAATAATCTTGAAGTAAATATTCAACTGCTTTAAATGCCTGTACTGTGAAAAAAAATCATAAAAATCAGACTGCTAAACCGTTTCCTGTAACTGTGTCTAAAAAATTTATCTTAGACTAAAAGCGGTCCGACGGCTTAGTTGCTAAGTGTAATAGCACACAAGTGGAACTGAGAATTAGGGGATGCATCTGATGCATTTGAGGGATATAAAACAAGAAAAAATTGACTGTGTTCAGGGGAGCATTAACAATGTATATGATAAATCAATTACGGCATGCCGGTGCTCCAATCTGCCGGGGCCGGCCCTCCATACAATATTCAGAGTTAATCGCTCCGGGAGTTTAATCAATCTCAAATAAGACGGCACCTGCCGGCCGCCATTGTAGCCGCCGCGGGGCCGGCACGCTCCTGACGCGAACACTCCCTCGCCGGACGGAACTATTCACTGCATCCATATCGTAATTTCTAAATATAACGGACATACACCACCGGACATCAGTCTGCGACGTCCCTACTTATAGCATCTCTTCTTACAATTGTGAACTGATCATTCAACAATTCATTTTACTTCATGGCATATTTCTAAGTTAACATCTTCTTCTTAAAGTGCCTCTGAACTAGTGAAGGTAGGCGCTCAGCGTGCTACGGTCCTTCCGGTCTCTGGTTCAACGTTAACGTTAACGTTAACTATATGTTATGTTAACGTTTACTCGTAACTTCTGCTCGTGAGTTTAAAATGATCTTTCATTGATTATAATAATTTAATCTACAGGTATATACATATATAATTATTTCTGGATGAAAGAAACGCACTAGCGACGAGTGTAGAGATCTTTGTGGAGAGCTGTCCAGCTGCGGACTTCTATCAGCTGATGATAATGATTATCATATTTGAACCATCGCTCGACTCGTATACAAAACGATTTGTTGAATTATCTGTAATAAAACTTTGTTATGTATTAGCGCTTACAGATACAGACTGGTGGTAGGTCTCGTTGCTGCAGACTAGCCTACACTAGCCTAGACTGCACATGCACTGCAATATGGTGCAGTGTATAACATCTTAACTAGCGTCGCGTTGTTTTATGAGCAGACGTATCACTTACCACCAGGTGAACGCGCCGCTCGTCTCGTCGCTTAATTACGTAAGAAAAGAAGATATTTACAAAGATCATTTAAATATGTAAATGTATACATAATGTATCGGAATTCATACATTATAAACAGTGCACTGGTATGTTCTCAAATATGTAACTATTCTAATAGTTGTCATTGTGTGCGTGTGTGTGTGTGTGCGTGTGTGTGTGTGTGCTTTGTAAACAGCTATTTGTAGCGCCGAAGTGGCGATTAGTCCGGCTTATACTAATTAATTACAATTAAAACGCGAGCACTGAGTAGATTAATTAATTCCGACTCTCCGGGCGACCGCCGCGGCTGTTTCCGCATCCGTTTGATGCATTGGCATTTCATTATGCTCTGTAAATAATAACAGTGGCGGACTGGGCCGGAATCTAAAGCGGCTGGTTTCCCTCGCTGCCTGCCGAGTAGATTCCATTGCAGCGCCCGCTTCCGCTACCGTACTGCTGCGTAGTGTGCAAACTTTACCTTGTTTACATGGTTTGCTTGAAATGTATTGAAATTTGTGTTTAGCCGTCGAGCACAGTTACTAAGTGATAAGCATTTCGTAACTTAAAAGGTGGTATCGTATATATTGCTGCGGACCAACCGTCGGCCTACTCGCGTCGCTTTGCTTTAATGACAAATCTTATCGTCTAGTTTTACCGGAAATGCTACGTACTGTCGGTGCGCATCATTTGTATTATACTTTAAATTGTTTATTGTGTTCCTAAAAAATTAAATATCAAGTATATTAAAATTTGCACCGAACTCATTTCTAATAACAGTAGTGTTTATCAAGCTATATCTTAAGCTATCGCCCGTGAGTGTTTCTTTAAAATCCGGTTTCGGAAATTACTTAAAACTAAAAAAAAAACGATGAAAAAAGTTATATTTTTTTTATATAATTATTGTTGTATAAACATTGTTATAAATTAACCAATAAATTGTTATTTGTGCAACGTTATTAAATAACCTCATAGCTTTTATTTAACGATATTTTTTCTATTATTTCTCAATATATTTTTAAATATTAACATCAATGCTTAATTTATTTTCTAAGTACTTTTATTTATGATTATATATTTATTTTCTTTTATACTGTTAGTTATTTTCATTCCTTTTAAATGATACAAGCGATAAATAATTTATTATGTAATTCGTAACTAGTAATTAATACAACACAATTTAATAAATTCAATTATTTTAAACTTTATTACAACAAATGTTTATATTTATATTATACGTATACGATGTTTCTTAATTATTTTTGTAATAACAAATAATCAATTGATTAAAAACACCTGAATATTAAAAGTTTTTCAGCTTCGTAGCCTTTTTTTAAACTCGTGTCTAAAGTTGTAAATTACTTTAACTTATAATATTTCACTCGTTGTACCGTTGTAAGAAATATCTTAAATCAGCGTAAACTTTCCAAACTTTTTTACTGTTTATAAATAAAATTCATCACCGGTAATATTTAAGGTAAATAATATAAGAACTCACCTGAAACAGGATGTGTGTGTGTGTGTGTGTGTGCGCGCGGTCTGTGAACACAAAACAATCCTGAGAGCGGTACGCGGCGGCGGACGGCGGACGGCGGACGGCGCGGCGTGCGGCGTGCGGCGTGCGGCGTACGGCAGCGCGCTACGAGCTCGGCAAAGTTTCCCGTAGCAGGCGGCGGGGCGCGGCTACGTCGTAGCGGCACACGCGTAGGCCGCGGCGGGCGACGCGCCACTGGCGGCCGCGGCGCGCCCGCCCGCCCACGGCGCCTGCAAACGGATCCAGTACGTTACATGCTAAGATCGAAATTTGATCGCAGTTAGAACGAGCGCGCACCAAGACGGCCCGTTGGCTAGTTAACTGGAGAGCATGCCAGCAGCGCGCATGCGCCGGGTCGTTCAACCCTTGTAGTGGATGCTGCACTGTACTTCATTAGGCGTTTCGGTGGTGCACCGGCGAAGATGTTGACGCATGCAATTAATTTTTACCTGTCCGCCGGTCGCCGCTCGCCGCCCGCAGCTCGCCGCCCGCCGCTTGCCGCTCGCCGCTTGCCGCGCCAAGCCACAGCGCTCACATAATTACAGGCCGGCCGCGCCGCCTGACTTATGTCCCATCCCGTTAGACTCTGGCACACAGGTATATGGGAGTTTGGCTAACTGTGTACTACTGCATCCTTCATTACGTAAAGTGTAATTACGTAAATAACATGTCCGAATACTCCGCGTTGGAAAAGTATAGTCGTAGGGTAATTAATATATTTGAAAATATTTTCTTACGGTCCCTCGTAGCCCATCAATAAATAAGTTAATATAAACAGAAAAAAACTATTTTACATCCGTTGGATTTCAGGCAAATTAATTTTGTTTATTGGTACGACTAATCCGCAACCCTCCCACCCCTTTAAAAAGTAATGCGTTTACACAGAACACATGAATGTCAACTACGAATAACAAAAATATTATATTTTACTTATATTTATATAATTCCTAATTTAAAATGAATTGCAGAATTTCCGTTACAAGTTGTGATCGCAGCGCGTAAATGGCTGACTTACCAGGGTGGGGGGTGGAGAGGTGTACCGTATTACTCATTAAACATTAATTGCCTTCGATTAGTAAATCATTCAGGTGAAATTGCTAAAGTGCCACTAAAATGTTGCTAATGACCTGCAAATGTATATATTTTCAGTATATATGCTTAGTTGGCTTTATAATGTACATTAACATTTATTGTATTCAGTTGAATTAAATAAAGGCTTCACTTCCATTATTCGGTATTACTTTTAATACATATTGTAAAATAAAACAACGGCTGATGCTTGTCGGAACCTTTCCTCCTACTGTGCTAACTGCACTTGGTGTGTGTGTGTGTTTCCAAGTAAAGTATGATAGTAGTAGAACCAGGGGCTTCAAGTATCGATGACATGTAAAATAATGGAATAATTTATATTTATCTTTATAGTTTACAGTCTATATGCCTCACTTCTTCCACTAATCCGCATTGGGCCAGCGTGGTCGGAAATGGTCCAAATCCCGCAATCTGAACCCCTGCAAACGACGAGCACTGGTGCTCAACGATGAAGGCAGCGCGCAACTGGTCGAGGTGGTGATCATTGGCGAGGGCTATGTCCTGCTGTGGATATCTATCAGCTGATGATGATGCCTTACTGTATAATAATTCTCTCCTCGGTCGATCTTTAAGCATAGGACAGCGATGGGGATTGCATCTTCCATATATATTCCTAAAGTATTTAACCCAATGTATACAATATTTGTAAGCAAGCGACTTTACTGGAGGTGAGTCCTTAGCGGAGACAACCTTGGTAGCTATCAGCGTACGGCCTAGTTTTGCCGTTAGGCTGTACTGTGTTTGTGCATTGCAAAGTTTATGTTCAAGGAGCTGTGCGCAGTGACAGTACAGCGAATGCAAGCCGTGAACTTATATACGAGTACACAACGACACGGTTACGTCATGGCTACGACCTCTAGATGTGTGTGAGCTTTGAACTTAAGTAAAGCTACGATGGTTGTCCAACAAGCTCCATTTGAATATTAAAAAATGTTCAAAAGTTTATTCAGCCGGCAAACTACACATTCCTCCAAAGTAAAGTGGGAAAAGCACATTTTAGCCGCGCCAGGAGCAATCAACGCCTGCTCCTGACTTTCATTGACAAATTAGATTGATTCGGAATATTAACGCTGCGACGGGAACTCCAGCGCCTACCTGCTACCTGCTACCTGCTACCTGCACACCGATCATAGACACACCTCGTGGGCGGGGGGTGGGGGGGTCGGTGTCCGCGTCCCACGAACGTATTTTGTATGAATTAATAAGATGATAAATTTTCTGATATATCTCAGTTACAGCAGAAGGTGTAAGTAGGCAATAGGAGTGGAATTACAGGAGTAATGATATTGAACATCTTGTACAATCCAGTTCAATGTATATCAAAATTGTACCACTTACCATCACATGGGTGGTCGTCATTTCATCGATTAAAAAAAATTGAGTAGAAATGTTTCATTTTGATATAACAAACGGACGATTGGATTTCTTATACTTGTAGATTTCAAGGACCAATACTCGATAACACTGAAATGAAGCAGCTCCAAGTCCTCTAAGAAATGCTTCGGAACTAAGCCTTTTTAAATTTACGAACTTAACGATCGCTTCAGTATGCCAGAGCTCTGGCAATCTGCCAAACCAACCGCGTAGATGTAATGGTGTTGAATATCCCGACACTATTACAGGACACGAGAGTTTTAGTGCGATACAAGATTTTAATCACTTCGCATTGACAAAACGCTGATAAGGCAGGATCTATCGATCTAACAGGTGTTCTTCTAGTTCATGGTCATTAATAAAACTTCACCACTTTCACGTTAGTCAGTATATGCTGACGTAAATAACTAATGTTAACTTTGGTATTTTCCATTAAAAAGACGGAATTTTAACTTTCCACTCGACTTGACACTTGCGGGGGCTTAATTCGAAAGCATCACATCCTGTCATACAATTTGGGCTAAAATATATTTCAGTGGCAAGCTGTGGCACCCTCTGGCACAGATAACTAGGGTTCATCGCACACGTATTCATAATGCCCGCCCGATCCCGGCGGGTTCCGTCCGCTCGGCGCACCTTATCCAGCTCGCATGAAATACGGCGCCGGCGGCCACCGTGACACTCCGAATTTATTATAAACCTCATCATCGCCGCCGGTACAGGGCCGCGCTGTTCGCACAACTCTACGGACATGCAGAATGTCAGAGCATATTGCAACGAAACCTTTAAGGAAATCATTATTAGATTTTACAAAACCGTTTCTCCGACGGGAGTTACAGGAGTAATACAACCAGCAAAGCAGGCGCGCAACCGCTACTATATCAGTATATATATATATATATACTGTATGTATACAGATATCTTTAGTAAAAGCTATACATATATATAGACTTTATGCTTAATGGCGGATTTACTAACATTTATACAATTATATATAGGGCCTTACATATAAAATTAGCGTTTTGTCGTACTGACCACTTTCCTCTGAAATATCTCCTCTTTGGTTAACAATTCCAAATTCAAATTTATAAATACATTTAGTTGATACATTTGAGTTTGTATTTGTGTTTGTAAAAACTTCTTCGGCGTCGCTTATTGCCGCACAATGGAAAACATGAAATATCGGTATATTTACGAGTACGATCTCTACCGTGGCACCAGTACCAGTACCAGTGCTGCAGGATTAATGATGTGTGCGGCGCTGGTTTCGCAAAATAAAGCACGGTTTCAACGTTTTCGTTCTGAAAATTTCGACCTTCAGAACCAACTCCGTGGACGGCCGGAGACCAAACAAGAAAATGAAGAATTAAAGGCTATTGTGGAAGCAGATCCATCACAAAGCACCTCGGAGATAGCTGCAGGTTTCGGGGTAAGTGACAAATCGGGAAAGTAAAAAAACTTGAACGATGGGTACCTCATGACCTGAGTGAACCGAACTTGCGAACACGCGCCGACTGCTGCTGCCGTGTTATTTTGCTCAGCCGACACAATGATGAAGGGATTTTAAATCGAATCATTACTTGTGATGAAAAGTGGTAACTGTACGATAATCGGAAGCGCTCGTCGCAATGGCTGAACCCTGGAGACCCAGCCGAATCCTGCCCTAAACGAAAATTGACTCAGAAAACGTTACTTGTGAGTGTTTGGTGAATTAGTGCCGGTGTCACGGGTGTCACTACAGCTTTCTAAAATCTGGCCAAACGATTACGGCGGCTATGTATTGTCAGCAACTGCAGACCATGAAGGAGGAACTAGCTGCTAAACAACCGAGATTGGTCAATCGCTCTAGGGCACTGCTGCTTCACGACAACGCAACGTCACCACCACACACTGCACAACAAACAACCACTAAGTTAGATGAGCTACAATTGGAATGTCTGCGACATCCACCGTACTCCCCGGACCTAGCCCCAACAGATTACCATTTTTTCCGGAATTTGGACAACTTCTTACAAGGAAAAAAATTCAACTCCGATGCGGCAGTCCAAACCAGCTTCAAAGGGTTTATTGACTCTCGCCCCCATGGGTTTGTCAGTAAAGGGATCAATGAACTACCTATGAGATGACAAAAGTGCATAGATAACAACGCGGTGCATACTTTGATCAATTAAATATATTTTACAAAACAAAATTATTTTATATACCTCCCGTACGAAACGCTAATTTCATATGTAGGTACCTAATATTATGCATAACACTTAAAAATTACCTAAAGATATCAAATTGCACCATATAACTCACGACAAAAGAAAAAAACTTCAGTAGTCATGTCACATATGATTTTTTTTTAAGTAATATATTATAAGATCTACTCACCCCATTCTTATAGTATCAAAAAATCGTAGTTCATTAACTTAACAAGATTTCTATTGAAGAAGATCACCTAGGAGTATATCAGCGCAGTGTGCAAACTTTACTCTGTCCCATTAGAAGGAAGCCTTTTCTGACTCATGTACTAAGCAGTGCCACCAACACCGTCTTGCTGCCTCTCCTCTCCTCTCCTCTCCTTTCATATCACAGAAAATAAATGGATCCTTAATGAATTAGAAATGATAATAAAACTTATTGACGCTACTGCACTTTACATTCACAAGTACGGCGGAAGCATGTTTTGTGCACGTATATTCACATACTGCATCTCTCCATTCATTTATCCTCATTAAAATGCCCACAATAATTGCACGAGCTGACACACTCGCGAGGTCCCCCGCTGCAAGTGAGACCCTTAAACTATCTCGTTAGCGGCGACGCGCAGTTATAGCCTCTATCCGCAAATGTTTAAGAGCTAAAACGGAAGGAAACGAGGCGTTCGGTACATAAAAGATTTTTAAGCAAATTTAAAGAGTCAAAACTGAAAAGAGCAGAAGCGAACGGTAGACATTTATACATCAGCCACTAACTACACTTGAGTGCGTCGGTGCAATGACAGCAGGAGCTGTATTCGAAAGCCATCAGACGGCTCCAGCGTACCATCGCCACATCCACAATCGATTTTCAATAGATACTATTTATTATCTGTATATTGGGTGCAAGGATAAGGTGCACAACAACTCACGGGACCCAAGCCAAGCGCACCTGCGCGCAGTGCACCCTGCTTATCAACAAACGAGGCTCTGGCTCCCGCTAATGCATATTGGGACTGCGTGGTGCGAAATGACCCGATCGTGTAGAAATCTTTTGGGGGAGGCCAGCAGTGGCCGTCTATCGGGTGACAATGATGATAATGATGACCTGTATATAAAGCGAGCTAGCTTTCTTCGAAAAACTCTATATCCAACATCCGCCGTCTAAGGTTAATGTACAACGTTTAGTATTGTACAATTTAAGTGGTTCTGTACCTGATGATGACACGATTAAGCAAAGCTCTGCGTAACGTAGAAGGCGGCTATAACGCTTAGGGTTCGACGGCCTTGATAGTGGGGACCTACACCGCTCAACATGAGCGCCGGGGAGACGGCAAGTGTGAAGTGGTTCGTTTTTGCCATAGCACTGCGAGGGATTTTTAGTGGGTGCACCGGTGCCTTCCATATGAGATCTTGAAAGATCCCCTAATGCACGGAAAAAGTTCACCGAGGGGTTTTGAGTATTAATCACACATACATAAGCATAATTTGTTTCTCTCGATACCAAAATTACCGAAGTAACGGGACTTAGCAACATGTATTTGAAAGAGTGTGTGTAAAAAGGATAATTTATGTGAGCGTCCTTAGAAGCTCTATGAACTGGTCACCACTTTGCTATGTGTGAAAAGAGATAATTCCTATTTACACAACGCTACAAGTATTCCACCTAACACCTTTCCGGGGCAGGGCATTCAGAACTTCCCGTGCGGAGCGGGCCTGCTCCTCCGGGGACGGTGATCGAAGTGTGCTGTATACAAATGTAAATGTCGACGATAATTTCAAAGAGGCCGAGGTTATTGGAGCGGACGGGAGTCCGACCGGAGGACGCTGTTGCTGCAGTACGGCGGAGTGCCTCGTTAAGTATTCATGCACACACTCAAAACTCAGAGCTGGCCAAAAGTTCACGATAAACTTCATTGTTAATGTGTGATTGCGATCTCATACCACATTGCATTGAATCTCATTAACACGGTGGCTTATGTTCCATCGTCAGCTCCATTAAACTTTTGGTTTTTTTACAACAAAGTGGCGAGAGATGTTCCATCCGCTCATCACAACGAAATGCTTCTTAAGATTTTTAAATTTGTCTAATACTATTGCTACATAAGCCGATAAACATCCACTGCTGGACATAGGCCTCCCCAAACATCGCCACGTTTGTAGGATATCATATAGGGGGATTGGAGCCATTTGCCACCATGCTGGCCCAATACGGGTTCGCGGGAGCCAGAGCCACGTTTATTGATTAGCAGGTTCCACCACGAGCAAGTAAAGTTGGTTTGGGTCTCGTGAGTAGTTGTGCAGAACCCCATACACCTCTTATATCAGTCACATTGTTTTAAGTTAAGATGGTGCGTTACATACATCGACAAGTTAATAATGTAGCTTACTGCGATTGCAAACTATTATGCTAAGCTACTAAAGTAAGCCATGAGATCTTTGTTGCGTTTTATTAATATCCCAACTAGCAGCTTTTCGTAATGTACTCGTGGCTCGTAAGCTAGAAGGCGAGCACTGACACAGAGACGGTAGTCAATGCTTTTATTTGTTAGATGAGGTTTAGTTGTATGGAAACAAGTAACGGCTACTTTTGTAATCAGCTCTATTAACTGATGCAACTTCACCGTTTAATTTCGCCTTTTTCCGCCTATTAAATACGAGTAGCTCGTATAGCACGCGGGGAGCACTCGGCCGGAATTGTTGCGGCTACCGTATTCGATGAACTTCGCTGTAACTGAAGAAGAGAACTGCACCTGTCGCGCAGCATCCTGTCGTCGTGTTCATTTCGGATCAATGACGGTATGTCAAAGGTACAACTGTAGATTATATATTGCTGTAATTAGATATTTCTTTGTTATATATGTTGCGATATAAAGCTACGACGGGGAAGGCAACTGCTAGAAGTGACGTCCGATAGTGGACTATATGAAGTTTATGTCATAGCGAATTTAAGCGCAATTATATACATATTTATATATATATATATGATTGGGTACTGCACTGCGACGGATTGCGAAACACACAAGTGTGAGTTTGCACAAAGGAAAAAAAAGAATGACACATCTTATTAAAATTTTGAAACATTACACGAAAGTAAAAATTTTTTAAAAATGTATCTAACAGAGATTGAATTTTTTTTTTTATGTAAAATAAGAGGCAAACGAGCAAGACGGGTCACCTGATGGTAAGTGATTCACCGCCGCCCACGTCACTAGCGACGCCAGTGCGTTGCCTACCCTTCAGGTAAGAATATGCTCTTTTCTTGAATAACCCAATGTCGCAGTTGTCGGGGAAGACCGCTGATGGCAACGAGTTCCAGATATTTACTGTGCGTGGCAGAAAACTGTTTTTAAAACGCATTGTAGTGGAACGCCAACCATCCAGATGGTGCGGATGATAGTGCCGGCGAGACGGTCGGTTGCGAAAATCAGCGGCTTCTATTAAATTGAACAACTCCTCGGAACACTCCCCATTGTAGACTCTGTAAAGTATGCATAGGGAAGATAGATCCCTACGCAGTGCCAAAGGATCTAGCCGATCGGCAAGTTCAGGATCGTCGACAATCCGAGATGCCCTACGTTGGATTCGGTCAAATGGAGATAGCTGATAACCCGGAGCCCCGGCCCAAAGGTGGCAACAATACTCCATGTGAGGCCGCACCTGTGCCTTATACAGTTTAAGGCGGTGAGCCGGCTTGAAGTACTGTTTGGTCCTGTTGAGTACTCCGAGTTTTTTGGAGGCCATTTTAACCTTGCTCTCCAAATGACCGCCAAACTGGACAACACTCGAAATATCGACGCCCAGAATGCCAATGCAGAAATGTTTAACATTGAACATATCGATATGTTAATGCGGGTCCAATATCGCCAGCCGGCCCACCCCGCCGCACCCCGCCGGCAGCACGCCTGCAACGGCGCAGGGCGCAGGGGGATGTGAGAGGTGGTGGGCGGTATGAATTCGTAACACGGAAACAACAAGATCGCCCTCGCGAGTCTAAGCGCGTAGACATAACAATACTTGAATGATGTATTAAACAACCTAAAACACAATTTTTTATGCTTTTTTTATAAAACAGAGCGACGACACGAGCAGGACGTTCACCTGATGGTAAGTGATACGTCCACCCATAACAACGTGGCACTAGTTAGGGTGGTATACACTGCACCGCTTTACGCTCGTCGCCTGAGACATAAGATGTTCAGCCTCGTTACCTAATGAGGAACACTAGCTCTGAAGCTCGAGTCGCAACCGGAACACAGTTACATTTGCGCAGTACTATTTGGCGGCTGCAATACAGGCTGTGATGGTACCTACTTAGACTGTCTCCGGGAACAGAGGCCTACCGCCGGTGACCGTGGTGTGACTAGTGCTAAACTAAACACGTGCCACACTACGTAGACCGCGCTGTACCCGTGGACTGAACTGTGCTAAGGATACGATCAGGATTTCAAATTTCTGTTCAACTTGCGGTCATATTTAAATATTTAATATAATACATCCATTGAAACAAAAAAAAAATCATGTCTGTTCGTAGTGAAAAAATTTAACTTTTAAGCTTAGTTCTAGTATTGTCTGATTAACCAAAAGAAACTATGAACCATTTCCGGTTCACTGTAACCGGTGAGCAATCGGCAAGAAACACTTTCAATTTACTTTCACCCCAGTACTAATTAATATAAACGTAATAAACACAAACACGCGACTGGTACCGTACCATACACGTCTGTCTGGTCTGCAGGATGTCCAATACTATACATAATACAATAGGAATACGATCCATTCATAAAATATCGCGAGACTCGTCTTACACCGGAAGCAGCACTTTGTTTAAGTAGCCTAATTAGAATTCTGTTGAGCGCGCGGCGATCTGGCGGCGGACGCGGCTGCAGCAGGAATTATTTATCGCCGGATAACTCTTTTGCATATGCATCATTAGGTTCTGTAGAACCAGCTGTTGATGAAAGGTGATGAGGGAAGTCATCACACCTGGGCAGAAGCGGAGAACCGCATTTGTCGCGCAAATATCGCAAGTAAAATGTGAACGATATAAGGTTTATATTTTAGTTGAATTAATTAAGAAGCTGTCTGAAGCTGGAGCTGTGCGAGATTATTGAAAATTTTAAATGAAAACTTGCTTGTTGATCGCAATTGTTAGTTTTTGCGGTGCGCGCACGCCGGCCCCCGACCCCCGGCCCCCGGCCGCACTTTGTTAATTAAATGTTCAAAAGCTGTGATTCTGCACAAATTTTAGTTGAGGCTCAATAATGCCGCGAGCTTGGAAAGCCTGACTAGCCAATTATGGCGCGGTAATTGGGTCAATTTTCCGATCGCACCGAGCGATGTGGGCCCGGATAAGCGAATAACTTATGCAGCGGAAGTTCCGCGAGGCTGCTGCGCTGCGGCGCTGCAGCGCTGCATTGTGCTCTCTTTTATCTCATATCATCGCCATTACTCACTAAAATTTTTATATATAAATTAATACATATATACTTAATTTTATGTGTACCGACAATGTGGCGCTGGTTGGGATGACGCTCCACGAAGTTGTGCTCCTAGCTGTGGGACTACCCCGGTAGTATCGCTGGCTACGAAACCCTTCAAAGTGAACACGGTAATGTTTGCGTCCTACTGCACGGCCGCGAAAGTGGGCGGCAGTGACGCGACATCTATTCACCACTTTCTACGATTACACAGAGGAGTAGCACTTTGAAATGTCAATCCTTTCACGACTAGAGTATATAATATATATATATATATATAATATATGTCTATAGCCTTAGTTATTGCATACCTTCGCTACTGCTACAACGGAACAGCACAACCCAGCAATACAAATCAAATTCATGTGCAACTTTGTCCGGTGTTTATGTTAGTCTACAGTGCACTTGAATTGCCTTGTCAGTGCAGATGCACCGAGGAGTTATAGTTGTGCAATGATCATAACTCCCGCTGGGTCGCAGCTTTATGCTACGGCCTGTGCTGGTTTTGTTTCACCAACTACATGAGTAAGTATAAAGATCCGTACATCCGTAAAGATGTGCGGAAAATTGCAAGTATACCATTTAAATAAACTTTTGCACTTCAACTTATGTACTTAAATTTAAGTTATTTAGACTTCTTTATTAAAATAATTGATCATTACACCGAGCAATAAGAGCTGTTAACTTTTTACTAACGACAAAGGTATATAATACATATATCTCCATGTTTCGGCGGCATTATATATTATATACGTAATTAGTAGGAAGATTGAACGAGTCCTGCGTATTTAAGGTAAACGATAAAGTAATTTTAACCGCACTGTTATATTTAAGATAAACGATAGAGTAATTTTAACCGCACTGTTATATTTAATCGTTTCACAAAAAACTGTGTTTATGTCGATGTTCATTCTTCGAGAAAATTAAAAGAAGGATTCCCACCACCATCAGCTGATAGACGTCCACTGCTTGCCCCAAAGATTCCCTCATCGATCGGTCTTGTGCCGCCCTCATCGCCGGGCCCCGAGTGCCGTCGTCGGCCATTCGCACCACATTGGCTCCATGCGGGTCGGTGAGAGTCAGAGCCTCGTTTGTTGATTATCTGGGTGCACCACGAGCAAGTGAGGTTGGCTTGAGTCCCGTGAGTTGTGCGGGAACCCTTGAACCCCACTAAAGTGTAATTGGAGTTTAGGCAAGGTTGCCTTAGAATGATACGAGCTGAAGTCATCGCTGGATAAGTTTTGTGCGTGTCACAAAACTTTAAGTAATTACATTGAACACATAAAATTGCGTGATGAGCGAGATAATACAGCGGTATAAACGTTGAGAAGCTTTTGAAACTTGAAACGCTACAATTGTGGGAGGTAAATGGAGAAATATTGCGGAATGTTATATCAAACTGAAGGTGGATTATTGCGGTAACGAGAAATTTCCAACTGACATCGTGAACGGATGCACGTAGAGGGATCTCGATGCACTTAGTACTGCCAACTGGACCCCGCGCGACGGAACGACCTACAGACCTGGACGAGTTCACTGAATGTGGTGCTTGTGTCCATGGTCTTAGAACATAAAATGTCACGCTGTTTTAAAATTACATTCTTATTGGTTCAAGAGATAAACGTCATATGTTCGCGAACAAGGATCTTTGGATTTACTTCCTGTGACGTCGGATGTAAAGTCTTAATAAAGTTACAGTTTGCAAAGTTTACTGCTTTTTCAAAAAACTTGAAGAAGCGGCGTTCGCAGAATAAACTGTGGGCTAGCGGACAAGACGAGGCTCAATGCGGTGTTAGTCAAGAATTCGTATTATTTTTCAATTAAATTTAATGAAATAACCCTCTGCCCACCCCACCAGTAATCTGTGTAAATATTCCATCTCATGCGCATTTGCATTATTTTAGTGTTTCTTGCCGGTGAATGTCTGATAACCATACAGCCAAGGTGTTACTAGAAAGAAATTCCTAATATAGTAAAATCCATCTCATGTTTCAATGTAATGTGATGCTGCCTCTTTTTTATACTTCATCGCGGAAGCTTTTCTCGGATAAAGCGGCTATATTTAAATAATCACGAAATGAACTAACGCAACGAAAGTGGTGGAACATTTTTTTCCCGCCTTCAGAGTACCAAGCATAACCACATAATATAAGGGTGTATCAGGGCGTCGGTACCGCTGCCTGCAACGCTGCGGCCGGACGGTGGACGTCGCATACTTATTATGTTTCGCTTTTTTGTTAGATATTTAAAAGAGTAAAATATAATCACTTTGTATGTATTACTGGTATTGCGCGATTGTCACAGTTCATTGTTTCCGTGAAGGTCTTGGGAAAGCTTCTAATTTACCTGAAAGCTTTCGGGCGGCCGAGTGTGAATTGAAAAGAATACGTCACGGCCGCCGTCCGCGGAGCAGCAGCCCGGTCCATTCGTCAGACTAAATGGTGGGAGACGAGATTAACGAGGACGGTCAGCGAAATAATCGCTCCGTCGGTGTATGCCGTCAAATCCCCTGTAAGCTCTCTGTGGGCACTATTTTACAATAATAGTATTACAATTGCATGCGATTTCCGGCTGTAGCCGTCCGTATCGAAACTTTATAGTACATGCGTATCAGATAGATTCGTTGGAGCGGACATTGATCCAGCATCTGTCTTATCGCATTAATGCGAATATCATCGAGCTCGTTAAGATTGTTTAAAACCGATACGGGGCTGTAATAATTGATTTCATAAATAAACTTTAATTAACCTATACTTTATACTGTCCGGTCTCTTAACGCGGGGGAATCGGAAATAGGCACATTACTGAAAGATCATTGACGTAGTCCAAAGCATTGCTAGTCTAAATTAGCAAGTAGTTAACAGAGTTACGGCTCTTGATAAGGTAAGAGTAAGATCCCCAAGTAGAGGATGCGTACTGGTAGACGTAGTCCTAGACCGATCAGCGTGAAGGTCCTGACGGTGACACAACTGGAGCAATGAGCGTGTTTCGGCTAAAGATTATGATGTAAGTTAGCTTTTGGTCACTTCATAATTTATTTATCATTAAGTATTTCATCCAGATCATCTTCCTTATGTACTCGTACCGGTGCAGGTCGCGCCTAGGACGCCTCTAATTGTTGTGACCTTAGACGGCGTCATTGGCGTCTCCACTTGCACACTAACTTGCGAAGAGCACCTTTGCGGATTGCTATCTTCTCCTTCACTCTTTTTTTCTGAAATGTCAGGCAGATCGTCGGGTCTGTGTACAGTAGGATCCAATCGGATAGCGTTTTAGGTTCGGTGGGAGACTGTGTTTATGCATTATTTTCACACTTACCACTAACCGATCCATGGAAACGCTGGAAAACGCTGAATCGTTGCGCATTACCTGTTAATTATCTATGCATCAATGCTTGCGTTTCTTTTACTGCAAGCGGCGGCAATTATCCACAGTGTTGGCATTAAACAGGGTTAATTACATCGTTTATACAACGGGGATGAACGGTAAGCACCCGCTGCGAGTTAAAACATCAAACGTACGGATTTATTAGTTAAATTAACGCATCGTTCATACCGCGCAGTTAACGCGCGGAAGCGGACCCGGCTCAGCCAGCCGCCGGCCGCTTCAGAAGCCATTTCAGTCAGTTAACATCAGCATTACGATCGATTCTGCTTCATCATCAGTAGCCAACAGAAGTCCACTGCTGGACGTACGCCTTCGCAAAGATCCGCATATACAGTCAGCATGGCCTCCAGTACCGCTGGGCAGTAAGGGTTGTCGTATGAACTCTTATGTTTATATGGCAGAATTTGGGCCATGTTCCACTATGCTGGTCCAATGCGGGTTGGCGGGAGCCAGAGCCTCGTTTGTTGATTAACAGGGTGCAACCAGCAGGTAAGGTTGCCTTGAGTTCCGTGAATTGTTGTGCGGGACCTTACAACCCCGAACAATAAATAAATGGTCGTAACTCTACCGGTATATCTAATATACATCAGCGAGGGTCACTGATCACGAACTTGTGATACGAAAGCCGCAGACGTAGCATGGAGAAGGGCAACGTGAACCAAGCGTCCTGACGCAGGATCCGTTAGTTATCGCTTGTGTATTCATGTGGGAGCCGTTTCCGGAGTGGCGAGCGCGGTGCGGTGACCACTTATAAACCGTTTTTATTGCATTTAAAGTCTAATTGCTGGTGTCGGCCCGGTCGTGCTGCTCAACGAGCGCGTCCGCCGCAGGCTCCGGAACTGGTTACATTTGGATAAGCTTAGATTGGCTAACTTTCTCTTCACGATTACCGCTACCACGTCGTTCCGCTTCAGAAGAATCGAGTCGACTGGTCTGTTAACTCCTGATAGCAATAATGAGCTTTATACACTCCACTTTCGTGCCGTGCTGTGCCGCTCGCAAACTACTTGATCCACCTTCACCTACAATACATAAATTAATTCAGGAGCTAATCATATTTTTCATGATATTAAGATTCATGAGATACGGTACTTATTGATGAGAAATTGAGGAGCAAGAGGTTAGCGTGGTACGAGCCTGTTATGCAGAGGGATGAAGGTCATATAAAAAAGAAAGTAACGAGAATGAACGTGGATGGTTATAAGGGTGGAGGAAGTCCGGAGAAAGTGTGGGCGGAATGTGTGAAGGATGATATGTGTAAGAAGAGTGTGAATTTAGATATGGCGGCTGATAGAGGGATGTGGAAGAGAAGTACATACTGTGCCGACCTCACATAGCTGGGAAAAGGTCAGGAGGAAGAAGAAGGTACTTATTGTATATTTTTTTTATGTATTCGAAGTAGACGAGTAAGATATTTTACTGATAGTAAGTGATACGTGTTTCCATAACAACATGGCCCTAGAAAAGATGTTATACCCTGCACCATATTATACTCGTTGCCTTAAGACCCTAATAATTTCACAAGATACAGCGCCATTCTAACCGGAACAGGGTAATGTTTGCACACTACTGTTTGAAGGTAGAAATAGGAGCTGATTTGGGATCTAGGCAGTCGCCGATAACAAAGCCTTACCGTCAGAGGTTTTACAAAAAGCACACTTTTAAAGCATCACTTTGCGGAGTATATATATTGCTTAATGTTAATAAAAATCTTTTATGGATAAAGCAAGTGCGTGTACCCCTCAGTTGACCTTGAAATAAAGAAATGAAGAGGCGTCTGCTTCGCGGCTTCAAATAGGCATTCAAAACGATCTCCATTTTAGAGATGGGGCCGACACTTGAGCCCGCTCGTCACCGTATACTCGATTTATTGCTTCGAAACGAGCGCTGCCTCTGACCGTTACCCAGGCCGCAGCCGCCCCCGGCCTGCAGCGACCCTCCTCACGACCACCGCCTACATCTCTGCTCGATAGTGAAGCAACAGCTGCGGCAGCTCGCGCAGCGTTCAACGGATAACAAATGTTAGTGGTTACCGTTTTGATGACCTGCATCAAGATTGTTTAGTGACGGCGCAAGAGGTACTAAGTGCAGACATGCATTATGCAGTTTGCGCGTCGGTTAAATTACTGGAAGTCATTGGCTCGGCGCATCTGTGTAAATATAATGTTAGGAACGGGAATTTATGTTTTACTTCAATTCAATAAACTGAAAATACTGCTCCTGCTTAAAGTCAACCGCCAACCACTCATTACCATTGTTTTGGCCGGTTCATGTCCTCAGTCCATAAAGAGTATGTAATCCTTTTAATGAGTGATAACGTTGGCCAGGGCATGAACAGTGTGCTCGCTCAGAACACTCTCCACGAATATGTGACCTGCCGGAAGATGTTGCAAAGACAGCAGATTTAAAATGTGGTGGTGGTAATTTGGTAGGTTCAAAGACCCGGGTAACGAAAGCGGGCCAGTGCTTGGTCTCTACGCGTTAGAAATAAAACGCGATCACAATTACTGATCATCCGCATGCGTTGACAATTATAAGACTTTAACGCTCAGTATCCATCGGAACATCTGTTCCTGATTCCAATATCCACTGGAGTAGAAGGTTTCCGTGCTTCGTGAGACGAATATATTACGACGTAGCATTGCAAGATGTGGTTTATTGCAATAGAATAGGAACATGTTATTGATTTATATACTCGTAACGTGGAGCTACAGTGTTCAGTCTGCGGGAAAAACGATGCACGTTTGATCAGACCAGGAGCCTTTAATGGGACGTGCGCAAGTGTTTATGCTCCTGTGGTCCACCAGCACGGTTGGAGTTTTGTTGTATTGCAAGGTATCTGTAGAGGGTTTCAACTGCACGAGTCCGCGGTACGTTACCCATAACCTTGCCGTATATGAATAGCATTTCGTGTTGTTATTCATTTCTAACAAAGTAATAATTAAAAAAAAATATGTATAATTGTGTACAAAAAATAAGAAATCTTATTGTATATATATATGACCAGATAAAGTCGTCAGTAAATGGCTCATCATCGTTACCACTACATGAATCCAATAGGAAGGCGGCCATCAGAGAGGATTGACGACGTGTTGTCAGGCTTGCGACCAACACCTAAAGTAATGACCGCGACCACTGTCAAGTGTGATACTGACGAGGATGACGAAGACATATATACCCATACACATACCTATATAATTGGCTAGAAGAGGCGTTAAAAACTGTATGCACGAGGCGGCGGTGCATGAAGTAATGATGGTCGATCAAAATTGTTATCAATTTGTAGTGATAACTAAACTACCCTAACCAAACCACCCTAGCTAGACGTGCAGAACAACGAATGCAGTATGTTCTCAAATGTCACATAAAAAGCTGATACAAATTTATTGAAACCTAAATGGTATGGATTTAGGGGAAGAAGGCACGTAGTTACCGAGCTGTACCTAGGTCATCTCATCCGGGCATTTATTGCACAAATTTTCCCCATTACAAAGTTAGTTCGTTCTGTTTATCCGGAATATTTTCGAAACAAAGCCAAGCTGCGATCCGTTCCAACAAAGACGATGCACCGGGGATAAGAAAATGATATTATAGGTTCCCGGGAGAGGAGCAGCTCAGACTCGCAGATTAATTTGTATTCGTGGATAAACCGTACCGTGGAGCGGTGTTCATATTTATGTGAACAGATCACATCTAAGTGTAGCTCGTGCGCGCGCGTCCTGCAATAACTAATAATTCAGTAACGTAACTACTGAAAGCGCGAAGTAAACTGCTAGAAACCGGATGTTGTTCCGCAAGGGCTTCATATGGCGTGTGTCGCGTTCCGAGAGAATTCCGCGAATACGATGAGGGAGGCGTAGTTATCCCGTTCAGGTTATATTGGAATCGCGAAAGGAGAGAGTACGATAATAATCATATTCTTCCTTACTCCTCATTGCACCAGTTCACTGGTGGTAGGGCTTCTTTGCCGGAGACCGTCTAGGTGGGTACCACCGCAGCTCCTATTACTGCCGATAAACAGTAGTGTGCAAACATTACTATGTTCCGATTTGAAGGGCGCTGTGGCTAGCGTAATTACTGGGGTGATGAGACTCAACATATGTCTTAGGCAACGAGCACAATCTGGTGGAGTGGATACCGCCCTAACCAGCGCCACGTTGTTATGGGTGGGGTATCACTTATCATCAGGTGAACGTCGCGCTCGTCTCGTCGCTTAATTATATAAACAAAAGATGAGCTAATATCCCGAGAGTTTTTCACGCAACTCACGGGATCCAAGCAAACCTCACCTGCTCGTGGTGCACCCTGCTAATCAACAAACGAGGCTCTAGCTCCCGCTAACCCGCGTTGGGCCAGCGTGGTGGGAAATGGCCCACTTCCCCCGTATCAACCTCTACATACAACCCTCTAGTGCCCAGCGGTACCGGCGGCCATGGTGACTGTATATGGAGATTTTTGGGGGAGGCCTATGTACAACAGTGGAAGTCTATCGGCTGATGATGATGATGAGTCTGAAGTTGAGGAAACGCTTCTCTTTAGAATTTAAACTCCACAAGATTCGACATCTACAAAAGTTCTAGTGAAAACAGGATTATTAATGACACTACCAGCTCTAACCAGAAGACGTGTTGATAAATTTTAACACAACGGCGAGGTAATTTTTACAGAAACATCTGAAAGAAGCAGGAACCAGGTAAAAAGAAGTAAAAATATGGCAAGAGGGATACAAAGAGCAGCGGATGGTACACAGCAGAGCCGCGGAGCGCCCCGCGCTCAATTGTACTTACGTTTTACATTTCATGATATCCCGTCTCCGGGGTGAGAAATAAAAACTTTGCGCAATTTTAGCCCGTTTAATGAAAAAAGAACTGTGTGCTTAGAGCAGTACGACTTAGAACGGAAATAAAACTAGAATTTAGTAGATTGTGAAGGACGGAGACGAGAGTGGCTGAATTGAGGGAGAAGCTAAAGTGCGGAATAAAAGTGACAAAGGAGTGAAAAAAGCAAACTGGAAGTGAACACAAGCGGCGGGTCGCGTGGCGCTCTCTGAGACAGCTCGCCGGAAGCAGTGGCGGCTCGCGGCCGGACGTAACAGCTATGGGCGCCTTTATAATGACATTAAGTAATTTCACAATTCATTATTCAATTCATTTTAAGTTAGATGATATAATGACTAACAAATATTTCAAAATTTTTTTGCTTCTTACCAGAACATTTATTCACTATTCAAAGAGATGAGGTAATACGTATACGTGAACAACAAATGCTTGACGCTTGATGCTAAAGATGAAGATTACTCCGCTAATAGCCGACCTCTAGGAGATGCCTCAAACGATAGGAGATGAGTAACAGTATTTGTGCCATCTTATGAAACATATATATACGGCAGCTCCTAGTGCCCAGCGGTACCGGAGTGCATGCTGACTGTATATGGAGATCTTTAAGGGAGGCTATGTCTAGCAGAGAACATTTATCAACAGATGATGATGATGGTAATTATATATTTAGAAGTCTATTATGAATAGTTGGTAAGAACATTAGTCTATAGCTTCATATCTCTCTTTCCAAATATAAATCCTTCAGCTTATTAATCGAACACTTTCGTCCCTTTCGGTCTGCTACATCCGCGCTACGACTTGTCAGCAGGATATGAAGGAATTCCGGATTAGGTAATTCTTAAGGACGTATGAAAGTCATATAACATTTCTTCCAAAACTCAGAATTCGCTTAATACTTTATGGAGGAGTTGGCCAAAGTCTCCAAAGCAATCCAACAATTCCTCGTTTCGACGTCAGTTAAAATTAATTTTTAAGTGCATTTTTGTGATAGAGCGCCGAGTGGAGTTGGCACCGCCCCGCAGCATCCCGGGGCGCCCCTGCAAGCTCAACGCGTCACGTACCAGTTTTACAACCGGCTCAGCTGCTCCCCGGGTGGGCAATTGAGGGGAAAAAAAAACTCGCCGTTTAATATTTCATCCGAACCGACTCCCCCCGTGTCCTCATTCATAGGGGAATCGATATATTTTAAATTCTAATTCAACTCAATACTCAGCTCGCCTTTACAGCACCAATCCAATCCGCTGAATATAAAGTGGTTTTGCTTTCACGTACTCGGCTGCTGGGTATTCCAAATGAATGCGATCAATGGATGGAGTCGAGTGTTATCTCGCTCCGGATTCTTTTGTTTCACATTCGCTGAAGTTACGGTTAAGTAACACACTTCTCGATACTTTGATTAACCAAAATTAGATGCCATTTTGGTCAAAGTCACCTTCAATTATTATTATACTTGCATACTTTCCTGGTGTTACTAATATTACCGTATACCAGATTGAAGGGCGCTGTTGGTAGTGCAATTACTGGGGTAACGAGACTCAACATCTTATGTCTCAGGCGATGAGCGGAATCTTAACATCATCACACCTGCGGCAATCCCCTGTTAGAGATAGACCTCTCCCAAGGCACGTCACTTAGCCCGATCTTCAGCTATGCAGCAATATAACTGACCAACGAGGCTCTGGCTCCCGCCAACCTGCATTGGGCCAGCGTGGTGGGAAATGGCCCAAATCCCACCATATGAGTCCGTAACCGAATATTCTGGGAATCTTTGAGGGAAGCCTATGTCCAGCAGTGGACGTCTGTCGACTGATAATGGTAATGATGATAGATGAACATTAAAAATGTATGTCCATTGTGTATAGATTATTTATAACTTTGAAATGTAAACTATTTATTATAATTTATATATTTAGGGGGGAACAGGGCAGCCCGCAACCCCCAGCCCGCAGCCCCCGCAGCCCCCCGCCGTCACACCGCCGCGCCGCTGCGAGATAAATATTATCCGAAACTAAATAGTTCGCGAAAGTTGCTCCAGCAGCCGAATGTTGGTTTTTGTTTCAAATTCACTCTGAGCTATTTTCGTTACGTGAAACATGATGGTATTTATTAAGTTTTAACATTTCTATTGTATGAAACGAGTCAGTCAACTCGTCTATTAACTTCACATATTAAGTTAGCGTTTCCTAAACTTACTTACCTTGAAGCTTTTAACAACAGAATCGTCCGTCGGCGCTTAAGCAACTCCTGATTCTGAATTACAAGGACACGTTCCCAACGCACACGTCGCTCGTTTGTGAAGGCGTTAAGCCTTGAACTGTTCATGTATGATCCCATGTATTTCCCTTCCTCGGTGCCATTCATCATGACAAGCTGCGGCGCCGCGAGCGAACTATCAAGTGGGTTAAGTATTAATATGAACGTGGCAAGTGTTACCTGCGAAATTACCGTGCTTCATGTAATCCGCATTAAGCTGTATTAATGAAAATAACTTATCCCCGCTTATCCCCCACAGAGCAGTCGGCTGTTCGGCTGTAATTTTGCACACGAGTTGGATCACGCAGCTTTACGTAAACCGCAACAGCGGATTTTATTGAATTACGTCAATGTCGGTGTTCCACTTACCTTAATTGCGTGCTCCGTTTACATATTTAATTCGACTTTCATTGCTCATTGTGCTCTTTGTGCTCCTTGTGCTCTTTGTGCCCTGATGCCCCGATGCTCTATCTTTTAACTCCATTCATTGATCCACTCGACGGAGATGTGATTGCGGCACAACCTTTATTTTTTTTTATTAAATTAAGCGACGAGACGAGTGAGACCTTCACTTTATAGTAAGTGATACGCCCGCACATAACAATGTGATGCTACTTAAGATAGTATACGCAGCGCTCGTCGCCTAAGGCATAAGATGTTGAGTCTCATTACCTCAGTAACTATATTAGCTAACGCGCCCTTAAACCGGAACAGAGTAATGTTTGCACAGTACTGTTTGGCGGCAGAAGTAGGCGCTGCGGTGGTAACTGCCTAGACTATCTCTGGCAACAGACACCTACCACCAGTAAAATCTTTTCAATGAAATTTCTTTAATCTAACAATATAAGTGAAAATCTCATTTCTAGCCTAAACCCATATTTCGCTGCCGTTTTTTGTTTTTTCAGTACTTCCTGAAACACAAACCCAACTTCTGTTTTACTCTGGCTGTACCGCAAGTACTATTACGAGAAACCTAATTAGGTTACCTAAAATCAGACGTCTTCAAGCTTCCACGTTCGTTTATAGATAATTAATTAATTAATTGACCTTAAATGTGTCACCGCATTACCTTTGTTACGACTTGGAGATATCCTTGAACCTCCTTTAACCAAATCAACAGCATTACTGCAACCTCTGCTTCATTCAAGTTCTGGCGCTAGGCCAGCTCGCTCATGGAGCAGTAGCGGCATTCATTCACTCAGTCAAATTTAGCAAAACTTTGAAATCGATTAGTTCATTAACTTAAACAAGTTGTAAGAAGGTAATTTTTTTATTCTACAGATCATTACTTGTACATAATTAAATATGTATAACTTATTATATTATAAATATATGTTAATCTATTTTTTTATGAGTAAAAAATAAATATACCCCCTCGGTACAAACCTTCTGGTGCTAAAGCTGTAATGATCTATAATCACTGGCGATAGTTTACCAAATACTTTATAATGCTTCTCACAAGTTATTGATTTAGATGTAACTGAGTGTTTGGTATAGCGAGCAGTATCACGCAACGACATCGTTATTGTTACGCGTAATACTTACCCTCAGGCCAGAGTGAGATTAATTATTAAAAAATATATATAGAAACAAAATGAATATGATTGGAAACACTAAGTGTTAAGTGATTATAATTTATTCGTGTATAAAAAACTATTAAGTCACAGTACAGGGTTACTATGTTTACCTATAATTGAGTGATGTTAAGTGATGTGTAAAGCTGGAGGCGCGCCTCGTTCTTTAGCAGGTGCACTCGCTTTGTAACTAAGACACAGTGGTGGGTTCATGTGTTCGCGGCGGATGTCGCCCCTCCGAGACCGCACTCGCGGACTCGCAGCTCGACTGAACCTGTACAGTGTTTCAGTGCATCGAACAACACACAACTGATAACCCTTAACATACGAGTAACTGATAACAAACAATCATATCCTTCTAACTCGTTACTGATCCTTTTTTTTATATAACCCGTCTGAAATTCCGCTGGTTATTTCGAACTTGCACTGACTAAAGCTCCAAGTATGTCCCTTCTATTTCGCTTTACGACCCCGTCAGCGTTGACCCCTCCTTAGGGCAGGTAGTCGCTCCCTTTTTTCTTTTGATACTGGCCCTACAGCATATCATCGTACGATATACTTATTAAACTAAGCTTTAGTAATAAGTTATTTAGCGTTATAAAACGGTAAGGTAGCGCTAGTGGATTGCTCATTAAAAATATATTTTGTCGAAGAACCCTATATTTATTACATTTTAAATATATTTGAGTTAATAAGTAAAAGGCGGGGAAAAACAAACAATAGTACGGACACAGACACGAGCGCTACGCGGTCACACTGCGAGTCGAATAACAAAACTATGTCAAGCGGTAAAATCGGTTTACCGCGGTAACTCGCGTTTTAAATATGTCAAGTTGCCGCTGTGCCATTTTCACAAATCAACAAATTTAAATCTGCGCACAGTAATTAGTATTAATAATTAACAGTAATACGTTAATAACGACGTAAGCAGACTTGTTAACTAGTTGCAAGTTTTTTAACGGTTCACCGCTCTCAGGCCGCAGATAACTATTGATAGTTACAAGTTGCAAGATTAGACAACGCGCGATGCTTAAGGCGGCAGGTTTTGGAAGAACGTAATGTAAAGTAAGCTTTACTTGCTGTATACATCATCAGCCAATAGACGTCCACTGCTGGACATAGGCCTCCCCAAATATGAAAGATTTTGGGCCATTTCCCACCACACTGGCTCAATGCGGATTGGTGGGAGCCAGAGCCTCGTTTGTTGATTAGCAGGCTGCAACAGGAACAGGTGAGGTTGACTTGGGTCCCGTAAGTTGTGTGAGACCCCTTACACCCCCACTTGTTGATGTATGAGGCGCCTAAATGGAAATACGGGTTTGCATCTCTTATCACCCATAAGAGTCGGAGGAAAGCAAATGCAAAAGGGTCCCATATTTGCTATAGAACAGCAAGAGTTATGAAGGGAGCTTCTTTCTGAAGTACTTATCTAAAGGTACAGGGTAATCGCCAATTATCGTAGGTGATCTCGGGACTTTACTCTGTGGGCTGGTTTCCCTCTCTAACCGCTCCCCCATAAACAAGGTGTGTTTTGGAGCCTTCCCAGTGACATTAAGAATGAGATCTTTGTAAATAAAGAGTATTTGAATTTCCGGTTTTGATTACTAGAAACATCTTTATACGATACGCAATGCTTTATAGACTCGTTGGAGGCAACCTCGCCGCCGCGCGCGCCGGTTGAGTTCGAAGACGCGCAACTCCCATGTTGAGCTGATGTTGGTGTTCCGTATAATTTACACATTTATAACATATTGACAAAACTCCAGTTTTGCCATTAACTTAGCAAGCTAAAGCTTAGCCTTTGCCGAAGACGCGGCGCGTTCGCTCCGCGATCTGGAGTCCAGCTATTCAGCTCGACGCAGGGTAGTTGTGGATGAAACTTGAATCGCGTCCGGCGACTCGCGAGGGCGATCTTGTTGTTTCCGTGTTACGAATTCATACCGCCCCACCTCTCACATCCCCCTGCGCCCTGCGCCGTTGCAGGCGTGCTGCCGTCGGGGTGCGTCGGGATGCGGCGGGGTGCGGCGGGGTGCGGCGGGGTGGGCCGGCCTCCGATATTGGCCCCGCATTAACATATCGATACGTGCAATGTTAAACATTTGAGTCTTTTTGAGTTCCATTTTTAAGCGACTTTCTAATTACCGTGTACAACAAAAGAGAAAAGAGTCATATTTAACTTAATTTTAATTATAGATTTAATATTGTCTTCTTCTTCTTCTTCTTGTGCGTCCCCAACTAATGAAAATTGGACACCAATTCTGCGAAGTAATGTAGAATTTTTCATCATATGCGAAACTGGTTAATATTGCACTATTATATATAATTATATAATAAAAACATTATAAGGTACCAAACAAAACAATGTATTCAAAATTTTAATTTTCGCTTAATATCAATTATACGCAGTACTGTAACTTGTTTGTATCTAAGGTAAGTTGTAACCAAAGCAAATAGAGCAATCTAGTGTACATAAGATATACATTTAGTAATATATACAACTACTTAAATTGTTGCTTTAGTAATAAAAACACGAGTAATGTGACCGCCGGCTATATATATACATATATAAATGGTCATACAACAAATACATTAACTCGTTTTGTGTGTTGTCGTAAGTCAGTCGTTAGGGAGCTTTTTCAGACTGAAATTTCAAAGCGAATTTTTAAATCTATCTATTTAACCCTCAGCACAATGTCTTTAAAAAAAATTTTGGCTACAAACAGAGCTTAGTGCCGTTTCGACTGAACACACCGACGGGGTGATCATTTTGTAGACCGCCCTCGTTAATCTCGTCTTTGCCCATTCAGCCTGACGAATAGTTTCGGATGCTGCGCCACGAACAACGAAGCCGTACTATATCTTTCGATTAATATTTCGTTGGGAATAATTAAAAAAATATTCCTTTATAAATGAAATCGATTAAATTTAACCGACTTAGAAAACAACTGTAATTACATATATTACTTAGTAAAGTATAATTTAGTCGTCGATAATTTGCTAGTAAATGTAATTTTACTCTTTAAAGCAGTTAAGTTTTATTGATACTTATTCTCACATAAGTAATGAAATAAATAAATTATTGGTGTAAGTCATATCTGCATTTCAAATTGAAAATCAGAGCGGAGATATTGGTCGTCCTCAGCCTGCGGCAGTCCTGCTCCAGAGGCAGCCTATTGAAGTAAAATTCATGTCGGTTTTAATGGAGAATCTTTTCACTTACCTCGGAATCCAATAAAACTCGTACAATATCAGACGAATACCGTATATCAGTTTTAATTTCAGATGAATACTGTATTCAATAAATCTCCTGCAAGTTAAAAAAGTCACAATTTATTTCTAACATAACATCCGGCTGCATCTGCCTCGCATCTCCATAGTTTAGTGTACACATAGATACATAAACAATAGCCTTAAAATAATGGATAGAAAAATTTCTTCTTTATTACCATAGCAATAAGAATGCTTATCGCAAGACGTGTCCTGGTGGCTTACGACGTGTGATAACACGAACAGTTAAGGATCCTGAAACAACAGCTTGTGTTTTAATCTAAGAAGGATAAGGTAGAAATTTCATTGCAGTGTGAGTTGGGAAATGTGCGCTTTTTCTCAAAGACCAGTTGCCGGTATTAAGTGCATGAAGATCTCTCCACGTGCATCAGCTCACGGTGTCTGTTGGAAATTTCTCATTAGCGCAATAATCCACCTTCCGGTGGCTGTAACGCCCCGCAATATTTCACTGTTTACGTCAAATGAGCTGCGGAAGAATTTTCCATGCCCATTTTCTTTCATATGAAAACTACCCTCATTTCTGTCAACACTGAAGTTTCTGTGAGTGTACACTTTTGAAAACGAATTTTTAAAGCTTTTGTAAGTTTTATAAATCATATAGTTGTAATAGTGTAGGTCGCAGTTAATAACAGCACCTTCTCTACTTTTTTGACAATAGCCTGAAAAATTAAATTTTTTTTTGGATTTAAAATGAGGAAGCTTATTCGCTTTTGGAATACGAAACTTGCGATCTCGTCTCTCCGTTAGACTGAACTAACTTCGCACAGGATTTAGCGCGTATTGTGTTCACAGCCCGCAATAGAGGTAAATGTAATTATAAACTGAAAGAGGTGCACGTAATGTAACAGAATTATTGTTGTCGTTTTCAGCTGGAACGGAGGTTATTGAACGCTACGTGTAGTCGAAATTACAGCGGCGGCCACCCTCCATCCCCCGGGTAGCGGGTAGCGGGTAGCCGGTAGCGGGTAGCGAGTAGTGGGACGGGGACCCGCTCGTTAACGCGTAACGCAAACTACTCACTTCATTACCGATACCTAAATTATAACTTTATCATTTAATGAACTCGTTTTAATTACACGTAACAGTCAAATCTCTTATAATCAACGTATTGGTTTTGAAATGCTCGTAAACACAGAAAATCCCTCTATGAAAGATCTTTTAGAATACCTTTAATGCTGTGCCATCCTAGCGTATAGTAACTCTACTGAATACTAAAATAATTCTAGAGAAAAGGCAACAAGTTTCCCCGTGTCCGTTATCAGCACACTGGGCCCGCTAACCGTAATGCCGAGCATGGCGAGGGGGATACTCCCTACATGACCGGCGGTGGGCATTGTTTCGATGGATGAAGAAGGTTTCTAGTATGAGCTTTTAAACAGTAGACTGTCCAGTAAATAACACGGCAACTTCCTCAGATTGGCAACCCGAACCATACACTGCGGTAAAAAATGTTTCCATCGACCAAAACAACACGTGCCGATACACGATCACAGATGCCAAGATAAACACTTTCCGTCTCTATCATGATCAGTAGTAGCTGGACGTCCACGTCTGGAGATAGGCTTCGTTCACACATCTCCACACCGAACGGTCCTTATAATCGTATCTGTTTACCGTCGGCGAGATGTTTTGTGATAAAGTTTTACACCATACTTGATGAAAAATTCACAAAGAACTGACTGAATTGATAAAGGTGTATATATATATATGATATAGTGATAAAGCTTGAACAGGGGTTGTCGCAGTTGTGACCCCCGCCGGCAGCATTCATTGTGCAAAGAAAAATTACTATCAAAATAAACTCAATTCCAGGGCGGGGTTAAACTGCGAGCGGTTTATCTCTTGAAACCTGGACAATCGGCGACATTAAGCATTTGTTTTTTAACAATTATTATTATATACATTTTAGATGACTATTGCTGCTCAAAGATATTTCTATCACTATCCGAATTTCCACTAGTCTCTTACCTAGTACTTCCCTCAAAGTAGTGGACAAGTGATTAGTTTGGCTGTTGTAATAAAAAGTGAAGTACTTTAGAAAATAATACAGCTGTCAAAGAAACAGGAAATAAACGATTTGTGCAAAAGTTATTTCGTACTATATCTATTCTAATATCTCATTCTTAGTTAAATATGCCAATAAAACAACGTAGTATAGGTTAGGATGTTGACACAACATCATATTGTGGCCATCGCCTACAAACGTCGATGATACCAAGTTAAGTTAACACTTGGAATTATTTAAATATATCTTGAGTGAAATATCAATTAACAATTTTCTTTGTAATTTTTCGTAATTAGCACCGTATGGCGGTAGTTTGTTAATTAAACGTTCAAAAGCCGTGACGTTGCATATAATTCAGTACGGCTCTACATTACAGGCAGGATGAGAGCCTAGCTGGCCAATTTTGCCCCGGTAATTGCATCAGTATTCCAATAAGGACAATGCAGACAAAGGACAAGCGGGCATAATTTATCGCTTAGTGCTCACAATTAAAATAGTCGCATCCTCAGTTTGTTACAGTGCATACAAGTTAAAGTTTCTTTATCGTTATTAACTTAACAACACCCAAATAGTAGTAGGATTTGTGATATGCTTACTGTACACATTGGTCTAATCAGCGGCGTGACGACACCATTGTGAGGATCATCTGCTGGTATATGATACGGCTATCCATAACGAATGCGGCCTTGGATGGAAGTATACTGCAGCGTATTGTATTGCCTTTTCTCGTCGGTTGTACCTCAAAGATGAAAACCAAAGTCTTTAACCAGTGAATATTACCTGGGCTCACTTGTGATACTGATACATGGAGACAGACGGTGCGACAGCTCCATAACTTCAAAGTCCCTCAGAGAGCAATAGAAAGAGCTATGCGTGTCTCTAGTATGCAGACACGCCCATCCGAGTGTCCAAACTGAAGAGGCTGTGTCACATCTCAGACGTGACCAGCAGGCAGTATTCATGTAATGACCTTAGACGCGTGGTACAGTGTCATAGTTATTTTAGAGGCTGTTCATAATAATGACATAAGATAGTCTGTCTTTTTACCTCTATAACTTCACCAGCTAGATTTCTCTTCAAAGCAACGGATTGGCGTCTGTAACACTTGTTTCATCTTAGTCCAGTTTATTTAAATAAAACATTTCTAGTAGCGCAATGCAACAATCAGCACCGAAGTCACGGCCGTGAGAGTATTTTCACAGCGGTTTTATTTCCTTTGTGCGTCCGGGTGAAGTGTGCGCGGTTATGAAATGTGACGTGTCCACTCCGACCCTCGCTGCGCGCCGCTGGTGCGAGGAGTTGCGCGTTGCAGCGGCGCGGGCAGCCTCTACACGCTATACATTTGTTGGCGTTCATAACGACCGTTACATAACTCGCGTATAAAAATTCTCCACCCTTTAGAAAGGGCTGGAAAATTTTAAATAACTAATGTTAGTTTCAAATATACTTAGGTGTTAGATAAAAGCTGCAGAATGTAATGTCTTACATTATCATCGCCGTTCCAGCCAACAGATGTCCATCGGCGAGCTGATACAACTTTCCGATAGATTTCCAGAGCGCTCACTTAATAGTTATATTTGAACTGTCTGCTTCCAATGAATTCCAGCGACCTTCACCAGATTGACGAAGCCAATAATTGTGATGATTGTATGTATTATCTTACTCCTACGCAATTTATAAAAAGTTAAGATTGATTTTTGTCCACTAAAGCTGAACTAACTAACTAAAGATTAGAACTGTACGAGTTTACCGGCCGGAGGGAAACAAGATTCACTTGCATACCTGTTCTTCCTTTAACCGCGTCTCATCATGTTCCAGATGAAAGCAACAGCCTATGTTGAAGAAAGGTGCTATTGCTAGTGAAATTACTGGAGTATCAAAACTTAACATCTTATGTCTCAGGCGACGAGCGCAATTTGATGCAGTGTACATCATCTTAACTAGCGCTACGTTGTAATGGGATGGCGTATCACTTATCATCAGGTGAACGTTTCGCGCGTCTCGTGACTTCCACAAATAAAACAAATACTTCGGCAACGATCTAGTAATCCTTAAAATCAGACCACACCGTAAATGGTAGGCATGTTTAAAAACTTCGAGATTAGGTCTTCCGTCAGTATGAAACAAAATCTAGATTCTGTATTTCCTTTTAATACAATGTATTTGCGATATCGTCATACATTTGTAAGCTGTAATTAATAAACATGCGCTACAGCCTTCAAGGGGCGAAGAAGTCGTTCATATTAAAAGAGTTCCCGATTGAATCCGGTTCCGTTCACCGCGATCAATAATACCTGCAGCACGACATACTCTTGGCTCACGAGCTCGCTGATGAATGCGTCTCTGAATACAGATCACTCATTGTTTTTCGCACCTTTTGTTTGTTTGTGTTCTCGTGCCGCTGCGCCTGCGCAAAGCGAACTTGCCTGAAGTTAAGTGCGGCGGTCGCGTCGGTCGGCGATTGTGATTAATATGATTAAAGATAACCAGTTAAGTTCAAAAATAATAGTTAAAATAAATTGTTATTGTAGATTTTACATACACAACCAATGTATAAAGTAACTTAAATGCTGTAAACGTGAAGTTATACTCTAAGCGTAAGAGTCACCCAGGCACCCACAGGACGCCTGTCCTTGTCTAGTGTGTGGCCATCGGTCAATGACTTCTCATGTATGTTTTTGTATTTCGGTATATAAATTAATAAATCTAATTGGTTTCTTCAAATCTATATACATAAGTATTATATACTAGCTGTTCCCCGTCCGCTTTGCTGTCCGTAATATAAAACTAGACTTGATATTTGTCTGAAACATTCCTGGAGACCGACCGCAACCGCAAGTGACTTTCTATACCCACCGTTACTATAGCAACCGCACGAATAATACCAAATAGTTTTTTTTATGAAAGTTAATTAGAAATAAAATGATGAAGGATCGACTACCAGTAATCACATATAATTTCCTAAAGTAGACATACAAAGGTAGATAATTGGTGGTGATGCACAGGTCTCGAGCCTGATCGAGTCTAGATATAAGTGAAATAAAGTAACAGCGACATATTTGATACGCACTCGTATACTACTATCACATCAGCCAATAAATGTCCACTGCTGGACATAAGCCTCCCACAAAGATGGCCACGTTTGTAGGGCTTCGTATGGAGGATTTGGGCCTTTTGCCAATGCCGTTTGGTGGGAGCTAGAGCCTCATTTGTTGATTGCCAAGGGTGCACCACGAGCAGGTGAGGTCGGCTTGGGTCCGGCGAGTTGTTGTGCGGGAACCCTCACACCCCTCACTCGTACACAGATAAAAACAATTATTCACGAACGAACGGCCACATTAAACTTTTATGCGCGGCTCGGAATTGCGATACGCTTATATATCAAGCGATGTGGAAATAAAAATGATATTAAATAAGGTAATTGTGGCCGAGTTCCGGCGCTGGTGGCGCTGATGGCGCTGATGGCCCGAAATTGATCATATTTCGTTATAAATGTGTTACCAGCTCGCAGAACCGAATCCGCGGTAACGAGCGCTGCGGCGTCCGTTTGTAAAGGCAATCCGATTACGCTGGTCGCCGTCCGTACGTAATTCTTAACTTCGGAACTGTTGAATAATTTCACATTTGGAAATGATGTTTTAATATTTATGAGGAATTATTACGACAGGCGGAATGGTTGCGCCCCCGCACCCCGCACCCCCGCACCCCGCACCCCGCCTAAACCTTTGTTACTTAACTGTAATAACGTTGTTACGAAACAAACGTACGAGTGCGCATTTTAAACACTACAATTTATGATATACTGTAGTAGTAGATCAGGTATGCAGAAACTTTGAGGTGCAGAGATCAAGAACTGACACTTATAATGGCGGTGGTAGTCCCCCCTCTTAGTATTACTTAGATCCAGAGGGATCTAATTTATGGATACAATTGTATTACTCCGTAATGACTAGTGGAATAAAGGCAATGTGCACAGGGGTGTACGATCCTTATAATGATTTGCGTTACTATAAACGATAGCGTGATCTATTGTTCATGGTGGCGCCATCTGTTGGGTTGTTTAAAGACCTTTTGTTACAATATCTAAAATATTTATACATGATTCTTTTTCCAACCGCGCCCAAAATCATGTTCTTCCATTCTATATAAAGAACCATAATTTCTTTGTTTCTGTGTCTGTTAAGGGCTTACTATACTTATATGCTTTCAATAATGAATAAAAAAAAATTGGAGGCCCTTTAGATTCCAAACGCGCAGCTGTTAAGGACCGGATATCCGTTAGAGGATCTAATAGGTCTCCAACGCACTGGCTGCAAGTCCTCTGGAAATGTAGTTACCAAATCAAAGCAAGCTTAAATATCTACTTGTCCGCCGCCCCACAAAAAATGCTACGAGCATCTTCATGTCGGCCCGCTTCCGTACGTTCGAGTCACAACTTCCGCATCTTCCAACAACACTTTACCTCTTTCTATTGAAATATATCTCTTATCACTACAGTTTGTAGCAAGCGGTATCTGTCATGTGCAAAATATATCGATGTGCCATTTTACGTTACCTGATGATTGAACCGAAGGGATATTTTAAATTACTGTAGATTATATAGAAATTGGGAATCGTTCTAATTCTCTGCGACACGATTTTCTAACAGCAAGTATATTAAAACTCGTGTCGCAGAATAGAGAGCAGCCTCGCGCTGCGCCCAATCACATCAGTTGGCGGCGGTCACCAAATGCTGCGTACTAACGTGGAGGAGCAGGTCACCGTAGAAGTACAATAAATTTCAAAGTGTAAGTGTATAGTATTACGTTTTGATGTGTTACGCTTGTATGAGTTATGCAAATACTGCGCCGGTAGCAGAAGCGGAATATTTATGAGATAAGGATAACACAACCGTAAAATGTTTTATTACAAGCTCTTAAAGTAAACCGAAGGTGAGCAGACAACGGCGAAGGTCCATGTGATGTTGTCATTTTTCATTCAAAAGTCTACATCGGTTAAGTACTAAAAGTAAGTTGAGCATAAAGTGCAGTGTAAGCACTTCAAAATATAGTTCAATGTAGCTGTAACAATCTTAGACAATCTGTTTCCTTTACATGGACTTCCACGTCACACTCTGTGAGACCAATGAGGATGTTCTTCAAACTTCAATTTCCAACTGTTTCTATATAAAATTTTATTGTGAGAAACTGTAATTAAAAACTTTTAAAGACAAAGTTTGTTAAAATCTTTATTTCCTATTCCTTTCTACGCCTGGACAACACTAAGTTACAATTCCGAACCAGGATTGCGCGTAGCATACACTCGCCGAATGCCCTGCGGGGGAGTCCGAGCGACAGACCCTGGTCTACAGGATCGGATACGATCTTCCGCTGCCAGTAGCGCTAGCGGTTTCGGTAAAGAGCAAAAGTGCATGGGCAGCTGGATTCATGATGATGTCAACGCTGCAAGCCATTCGACTTTAAACAGCTTATCTGACATTGGGCGCGTGGACCCGGATCCACGGCCTGTTGCATAGGCAGCGAAATCAAGAGAGAGTAGATTCTGCTTGGAGAAGATGGCGGGGCGATGGTAATGGACGCACCAAGCCCATCAGCCCGTCAGCCCTGTAGTCTCCGACTAGTAAGAATAGGACTAAGGTAAGCTCTGCCTGTCGTAGAAGGCGATTAAAAAGTTCCAGGAGTTTCGCAAACCTTGAGGGGAGAGGGGCCCTATCGCTTAACAAGCGTACCTGCGTGGGACAGCCTACAGGTCAGGGATGATGCCTAGGAGGGATAGGATCCTCTTCAGACACATGTTCACATAAAGTGTAGTGAGGCGCTGGTGCGTCCTATAAGAGATCCCGGAGCCTCTCCGAATGCACTGATGCAGACCACTGACGGGGTTTAAGTGAATAAAAATCTCACATAACCTTGACTTCCCCCCAAAAGTAGGGTGTCTTTCGAAGATTTCCCCCGAAACCGAAAAAGCAAGTGACAACTCCAGTACACTTGAGGGACAGCTGGTGTGTAGGTTAGGTTAGGTTAGCTGTCAGCGCGCCGGGCGCGATGTTTCCTTGTATTGAACACATTTGCACAGTGCACCGCGAATGTTCACTTCTTGTTTCATATTTTTTTCCTGCTCAGTTTTATTCCACAGTTTAACGTCTCCGTCGTTTCAGCCACTCTCCGGCCTTGCATCCGAATTCACGAATTATTCATTCGTCGGGAAGTGGGCCCTGCTGCCGGAGCCGTAAGGCCCCGTTTGCTGCAGCGCGTCTCCCGTCTCTCGCCTCCCGTCTCCCGTCTCCTCGCGACGCGGAGTATGATGCACAAATGTAAAATGTAAGGACAATTGAGTGGAGAGCGGAGCGCAAACGTGCAGCGCGCGCCGGCCCTTTGTCTCCGCCGAGGAATAATATTTTTGTTTTTTTCCTCCCAACACAGTGCTCTTTTTAGGATTTGCTGCAGGTTATTCTGTTACGAATGCCTGAAACTATTGTGCTTTTCGTTTTTGTTTCCCACGCGAGGATTACACACATTTATTAAGGCATTCATTAATTGTCGCGAATTCACGACAACTGTTACATATTCTTAGTTGTTTTACACGTGTTAATTTAACTGGATATGAGCTAAGTTTTCGTCCTCTCGTAGCTTGCTCTCGTCCTCTCGTTGTGTTGTCTCTCGTGCATTTGCCGTGTACACAACTTCAACAACATCTCTACTAAGATACAAGTGACTTGTACGTTTGTCGCGTAATTTATTTTCTTTCAACGCTCTATTATCATTTAAAATTAAATATCACAGATAACGAGTTAATTCTTTTGATAACAATATACCTTCATCCTCAGCCGCTATGCGTCCACTGCTGGACAGAAAACTCAGCAGAGTTCTCCACATCGATCGGTCTGCGTTGCCCGCACCCAGTGACTTCTCGCAATTTTCTCCAGATCGTCGGTCCACGTGTAGGAGGCCTCCGAACACCTAATACTTAAAATTGACTTATCTAAGGAGTTCATTTTATCGATAAGACGTCTACAGACGTCCACCGATATCTTTTTGTAATGACCGTAAAAGATAGACTCGGCAGACAAATTTTACTCATGGCTGACCTAACAATATGGAAGGAATATTTCAAAATAAAAGTTTCGATTTATTTTTCTAGGTAAACCTATCATTGATAAGTACTCATTGATGCTAATTAGTATTTATAATTAATCAGCGAGAATGACGTAAGTATTTATTTATTAATCTCAGAGTAGATCTTTGCCCGTTGGGAAATTTTAATATGATTTGCTGATCCCCGGTGCAACTCCGCCGTTGCTGGTCTGAACGCTAACTTGGCTTTGTTCCGACGATTTCGTATACAAACAAGCGCAACGGAGTTTGCAATATTGAAAACTTTTGTAACTAACGTTCGCAGGAATACTAGATAAAGTAGAGAACAATTAACTCTCCAAATATCTATACAGGACACGTTCGCTGTTCCTTCTATAACATGTAAAGATTAAATAATGAAGACGTTCATCTGGTGGTAATCAATATGCACTGTCCAAAATATCTTTACAAAGGATAAATAGCCCACGAGTAAATTAATAAGGTCTTGAAATTTATAGCTTTTTATCACTATGATAAAAACAAGGCTTGGCAGAAGTCCCAGGACTTCAGAAGATATTATTCTTGGAACTTCTTAGGACAAGAGCAATGGTACTTCTGTGAGTTGTACATAGCAGTTATCACACGTAGATACGTTAATACTCTTAAAAACTTATCCGCAGCGATGTTGTCTGAAGGGAAACTATTTACAGTATGGAAAGAATCCTAAACTAATTTTACGATAGTGTCGCCGCTAGATCTGGAGAAAAACATCCCGATGAGGGAAAAATTGGGTTAAAAGCAACTCTTTTAACTGCTTTATATGCTGAGTGCTCTCACCAGTGGAAACCGGATAGGTTATGTAAATAGTGTAAGAACAAGTAAACTCTTACCGCATTAAATATTTACGTATCGCATGCGACGCGGCCGCAATAATTCTTGATTGTTATTATCCCGGCCATGACATGGTGTATTGTTCCTGGGGGAGGCGGCGTGTGGGCCTCGCAAGACGCCGGGCGACTGTCTGCCGGAGATTTACGGTCCGAACTATATTTACAGCTTATGAGCGAGTTTATGGTCCCCGGCGGCCGGTACACGAGCTGTTCCGTACAATCACGCGTGTCAATCTCTGTTCCACCGCCGTAACAACCTCAATTACCGCGTCGGGAGCACGATCACTTACTCCTACTCATAGTTGCTGGTCTTTGAAACTTTCGGTATTGTTAAGTATTACTTTACATTTTCGCAACTTGTAAAAACTTGTTTCAAGTTCACCTGAGTGATAACTACATTCTGCCCATAAAAATGTGGAACGCCGTTCAGGCATCCTCAACAGCACATTTTGCGCTGCGTTATGCTGATACGGGAGAAATCTAAATGATTTTGATGCAATCGTACTCTCTACAGTACCTATTGTATATATCATTGATCAATTGAAAGCTACTCGCAATGATTTTCTAGCTTGCTAGGATCGCGGCATAGGATCCTTTATTCCTTATGAAACGGACGACGAATTTTTACATCTCTAAATTACCAAATATTTGAGTTGCTGATTGTTTGTATTTAGTATTCGCGTCCATTCTACCAAATTTAAACGAAAATCCGATATAGACCTCTCGATATAGATCCTTTACTGATAGAGGAGTGCAAGGGCTCCCGCATAACAACTCACTGAACCCGAGCCAACCTCACTTGCTCGTGGTGCATCCTGCTAATCAACAAAGAAGATTCTGACTATCACTAACCTGCATTGGGCCAGCGTGATGGGTAATAGCCCTAACCACCCTACATTAACCCTATACTAACCCTGCAAACGGAGATCGTCGGTGGACGCCTATATCCAGCAGTTTATCTACTGATAATGAGGTATACCTTCCATTATTAATAGTGCAGATTTAAAACCAGCAATGTATATCTCCACTGAATTAATTTCATTTAATGAAAACTAAGTCGTTTAGGAATCAAGTCTAGACATGAAGCAGGACTAAACCCTGGGGCGCAACACAAACTTAACTAAAACAGATTTAACCTTTGTCATAGCATAACAGATCACAAATTCATTTATTTAATCTACGGCCCGCAGTACTCGATGAATTCTCATTTCAACGACCATCTCTCTCTCTCTCTCTCCTCTCTAACGCACAGTTAATAATAGGGACACAATGAGATTAGGTTTGCCTGTAACCAGCGAGCTAATCGTGTAACCGGGATCGTAGTTGGTTGTTATCGTTTTCCCGTGTATCGCTGCCGCTGTATGTAAATCGGATAGCGGATGAAGCTGCTAATCTGGAACACATGCACCGAACAGAGCTGCAGTCAGCGACAATGGAATCGCATTCAGGAGTTGATCATTAAAAAATTATTAAGGACTATCATATTTGCAATTCCATGCATAGTTTGGGGAGTTAGCAAATATATGGATAGTTCAGCTCAAAGGTATATAAATTGGTTAAAGGTTAAATTCATTACATTGTTTTGTATTTGCGGTAACAACGAATGTTCATCTATAAAAACATTTGATACCATATTAAGCCTAATTAAGTAAAATTTTTAATTAGGGAGTAATGGTTAAGCTGATTTTCATAACTAAATGTTAAACTCTATTTGTGTCTTTTAGATGGAGATAATAAATAAAGTTAAAAGTTAGAAACCATATGAAGGGAGAGACACAAAGTAACTTTTCATACTCGCAACAAAGGGTTTATAAAAAAAAACAATTATTGTGATAATTGCTCAAACAGTTATAGTAATTATCGTTTCCCAACAATTAACGCTGTCCAATGTTATGTATAAATAAGTAGTATATATAAATATATATGTAATAAGTATATGTAAACTGCTAATTTAATATTCTCACTGCTGGAGCTCGGGTCCATTTCTTGCTCGGCGTCAGGTCTATTGAACCACCACACTGACTAAGTGATTGATGAATTTCATGTGTAGAGTATAGATGTCGTTTTTGGAACAATCACTTTTCGTCACCGGAAGTAAAAGCTGATTAGGGATCGAACTCGAGCCTTTTGTACGGCTACTAGTTGTATGTACAAATTGGAGGTTATTTTGATAGATATATAATACATAGAAATTTTAAACGACGCTCAAAACATCGATGGAGCGGCAGCACCGTTCGGGCCGCGCCGTTAGATAAACAGTAAATATTTCGGTGGACTGCATCAAAGTGGGCGATAAGCCCGGGATCCAATATCGGCGGCCAAACAAAGGTTTACAAGAGTTTAGGCCCCGCCCGCCGCTGCATATTCATCGCGGGCCGAGAGTCAACACGGCACCGGCTCCTCTAGCGTGAACACTCGCGGGCCTGGAGCGGGACGCGGCTGCCCATCAATACCCACTTAATTTACGATATACCGGTTGGCGTTTTTGTTATGTACATATGTTACATATTCAGATACCAGTTTATTCATCTAAAATGGCCGAACGTTTTAATTCATTTTCAAATGACGTTAGGTTACAATGAGGCTGATTGTGACGAAGAGGAACACTGGCTCTAATTAAAAAAGTACATGGAACCAGGTATGAAAATACCATTATCATCACATCAGCCGATAGACATCCACTGCTGGACATTGGCCTGGAAAATACCATACCATTATTCAAATTCACTTTCACTGCCTTTGCTTAAATTACTTAGCTTATACATGATACGTCTGAACATATCACTTGTATAGTTTTTGAAGGGCAATAAATTGTTAAGAACGGACCGCCTGATAAAGCGTGTATCATCGTGATCCTCAGGGCCACGAGCGGAATGTGGCACAGTCAAAGTTTGATTATCACAAACTGTAGAGCACATTAACTAAAAGAATATCTGCCTTGAAACATATAAAAGAACATGTTCGGCTCTCGGCCTATCTTTTACGCGTCACTTTAAAGTGACCAATAAACGGCGCTGGTCCCCGGGTACCTCGACCGAGCTCCTAATCTACATAACACCTTCACGAGCTCGTTAAAGTTGTACATCAGATGGAATAAGCACCGTGAAGTTTACCGGCGACGCTTAATTCGGGTCACAGGAGAGGACCAACCACCAACACAAACGTTGTGGTATTCCTTAGTGTACCCCACACAGGAGACCCTTCTTTACCTGGACCTGTTGAAGGTATCAAATTAATTTATTATTGAACGTTTCATCTTTACTTAATTCTTTTTAAATGTAGTAAACATTCACTATTAACATCTTAACTACATATCAGTAATACATAATTATAATTGTTACTGCTGCATGTGTATGTGTAATGGTATTATATTTACCCGCGCTTCCCTCTTTAACGTCCTCCATTTAATTTGAGCCCGGAGATGAAAAAAGTACATCCTTTATTTATTAAAGACACAAGTGAATGAAATAACAGTTTATTGGATGTTAAACAAATATTTGTATTTGATAATCCAGCCCTTCGCCCCTCGCGCTCTTCAGCTTGATGTTGGCGAAAGTGGCGCCGACGCCGCCCGCGGTTATCGTCGCTTTCGATTTAGAGTTTAGATAGTCTACAGCTGTTATCCCCTGGAAAATAAATATATTTCTGATCAGGAACTAGATCTTTATATTTCTTACATACCTATAAATCATTAATTACTGCATCAGCTCCTTTTTATTCCTTCATTATTTAAAATAAAGAAGAAATAATAATAATCTTCATTTTACATATCCTGTATCGTACCTTCTGTAGCTAACTCAAATATACCCCCAATTTTTAGTTAGTAAAACATCCCCTGTGATCGCCCTATGTTGTTACTACGAGAAATCATATTTTGTTTTTCTCTTGGCATAGGAAAGGGGGAGGATATTAAAATAGATACCCCACCCACTAGTAAAGAGTTCCCGTTATTTGGAAAGGTTTACCCACTAAAACAATCGGCCCGAGGCGTCACAGGATATCCGTTCGGAACAGTTGTGACCTCTACAACACTACATCAATATAGACTGTCCCGAAAATCTCTTCTGTTCATTACTACCACCTCCGCGAGTACTACGAATATTACTGGAATCCAAGACTACTGTGCCAGAATTAACTGGACATACGTCGTTACCAGACCATACCATGCAGCAGTGGGTACACATCTGGGTAATATAAATCGGAACATAAAACGCACCCTCTCAGGGCGTCGCTCGTAATCCTATGTAGCCTAATCTCTTACCATCACATCTTCTTCTGGTCTAAACACTGATAAAAAAATTGACATACCTTGATGACCTTCGGGTGAGTTCCGTTGTTGTAAAATATGTTCTTCGTCCTTATCTTTAGCGGAATGGCTGACAGCTTGACATTTTCAATATGTGCCAACTGATTGTTTACACTGCTCCCAACGTTCAGATGTTCGGTATTTACCAAAGTGACCGCAGCCAGGGAGAGGACCACTAGTGCTGGATAAATAGACATTTCTATGTTTGTATTATTGATGTGTTATAAACCGTAGGGATGTGTATCGTGCAGCAGTCCCGGGTTACTCGCACCGTATACAAATGCAGATTGCATATTTATAGTCGCTACGCAATGCGCACCGAGGAGTTATCTTTGAGAGTCTTACGCCACTGGCTCAGGCTCTTGAATCTTATCTTGATGACTGATTTTCAGTTGAAATCGATCGATCGACTCTTTGTTACACGACAAACATCTGAATCAATTTCTAAAGATGCGTCATTTGTTTTATAATACAACTGCGGGAAGGAACTTCGCTGCTCTTCGTAACTCCTCATTCAGCAGCTCCTCTTGAAAAATGCTAATTTAATCATATTTACCTTGATGGTGCTGTATCATTAAAGGTTTATGGTTTAACCATATAGAAAATTATGATTTTTTTTTCACTTTGTATTTTGTTACTTGAAATATAATGTTTGGCAAACCTATGATTTTATAAATTTTCTAATTTTGCCATCTTCATCGGCCGAAAGACGTCCACTGCTGGACATTGGCCTCCCTCAAAGATCCCGACATGATTGGGTAAGGATTTAAATGGGAGGATTTGGGCTATTTCGCACCACGCTGACCCAATGCAGGTTGGTAGTAACCAGTGCCTCGTTTGTTGATTAGCAGGGTGCACCTCGAACAGATGAGGTTTGCCTGGACCCGATGAGTTGTTGTGCAGTAGTAGTAGTAGTAGTAGTAGTAGTTGTACCCTTACCCCTTACCCGATGTAAACAAATGATTTTTGTCATGCGAGTCGCAAATTACCGACACCCTGTTGTAACTACTTGTCAGACATCATTTTGAAACAAACGAGGTTAGCAGATTAATTGCGTCACATCTCGTTGCTTCATATCAAAGTTAGGAAATATATAAAATAAATAAAGGAAGGGCAAATAACCTATTAACATATTTTCCTTGAGTCACTATAAAATATCACTTCGAACTAATCATTCATCGCATTGATTCAGGGGGCTAGTTAATCAACCACCCCACGTGAATATCCCCTTATTATTACTGACAAACTGCTCGTAATATTTGATTTTTATTTACCACCACATGAAAGTTTCACCTGTCTTCTTTTGCGTTATAGAAAAACACAAGGGCGTGGATCTCCACGGAAAGATAATCTTCCCGTTTTAAAGGTACGGGATCAGGGAAAAAAGAGACAAATAACGTGGGATAACGCTATTATCCATAAAATATGCTGACGTAAAATATTGCCGTGAGAAATTGTTTCGTGCTCTCTAACGGCTATGAAATATATTCAGAAGTAAATAGACCGCACCACAAAGAGATACGTTCTCACCCGAGATGGATACAGTGAGCCACCAGCACGCAGCGGCGGTCATTACTTTTGTTTTACGGCGCGATAACGTGTCGGCACTTTATAACGAAACTTTTAGTGACGCCGTACATCGTTTTAATAATGAATTGTGAACGAAAGTTCGCTGCGCGCCGTCAAACTTTAGTTATGAAATTTTATAGCGCACTCTGACGTTTGTTTTGGCGCTTCCGGCGGAATCTCACGGCCTGCAATCCGCCTCTATACTAATGTGATAAATGTGAAACTGCGCGCTGCTTCCGAACAGCGCCGGACGCAGCGGGACCGGCGCGGGGACGACACGACGCCGATCTCGTACCGGTGGGCCAGTGTGCAATGAGCTAACGACACGCTCGTCTCATCGCTTCATCGCTAACTATAAATAAACGATATTCGCACCATCAGAGCATAAAGTGGCTGCAGTAATGTGAAATATCGAATTTCCCGGCGACTCGTCGGGGCGTTGTGATATTAATGCCGGCGGAGCTGCGCCGCGGAATACAATAAAAACAAACAAATTGCACGTAAAATAATACGCTGAGCTTTGCCACCGTCTACTGGGAATTTATTCTGATGCTCCTACCCCTCGCCTCCCCCACTCCGCACCGCCTAAATCCTTATTTATATGATAACGCAATAACTCACAGCGGCCCCACTTGGACGCGACAACCTCTCCGCGCCCGCCGGCCTGCGCCGCCCCGCGCTAAGTGCTATTACAAATGTATAGAACAACCACATCGCCACGCGAACGCCGGATGTTGCACACCTCTGCTCTTTCCCAACGATCCATCCAAACAGTCAACCAACTCGGTTGCTCCCCTAACACGTTACCGCTTTGTCGTGGCGGTGGGGCTTTATGATGTCCTTTGCGGCCATGGTGCAGGACCGGTTTTATAATGACCTCTGCAGCCGAGGTCGAGTCGTGGAGGGAGTATTCTATGCGACTAACAACAGGTGGCGGCAGGCCCAACGTCGGATCCGCCGCAGGGAGCCATGGAAGAGTTTTCTCTCTGGGCTCTCATGACCTCTGGGTGTCGGGTTCGGGGGAATCCGTCGCCCGCGCGACTACAAGAGGTTGAGGAGGAGGTGCGCTGCATGTTCCCGCGTGCCCGTGCAGAGATGTAAAAGGAGGATGCATCCCTCCCTCTCGAGGTGGGGCTGCGAAAGCGGCCAGCGCCGGCGGGATCGAAAGCGTGCCCATAACCCTGTCATCAGGCGACGAGTTGGAACATTGTAGGGGTTTTAGTCGGTGCAAGTCCGACATAACTAGTCCGTGCCCCCGCGAGGACGAGTATGCGCAGGGATTGCCCCCACGTTAAACAAAAAAAAAATCTAGCTTCCACCGGCGCAGAACATCGCTGCGCTTGAGACACAAGCTGCACAAAAACCAGTTCTATATTCATACTTCTCTTTATATTATCAGGGTTAAAACCACTACGAGACGGACATAATTATGACAAACATTGTCCAAAGTTAGTCCTATTGCTGACCACGAAGGAGCCTCTCTACAGCTTCCGAAAACTTCAGACAGACTAAATTAGATGACACATGGACCCGACCAGCTTCTTGAGCCATCGTGAAAGAGTTTCTCATTTCGACATCTTGGCTCCAGCGTTCAGATGTAACTTATTACACGTACAATGATATAATGAATATGTTATAATCCTACAAGTTGATAATACTTAAATCGTATCAGTAATTCCGAATTGTCTCACGCATCGACTATCTCCTGATTCTTTTAATGTGACATTTCAATGTTAACGTGGAAGGGGCGAGGGTCGGGAGTGCAGAGGAGGGGTTAATAACAAAAACATGGCGGTAATCGCACCAACTTTGGCTCTTTTCGGCGGCGAGTGAAGTTTCGCATAATTAAATAGTGATTAGGGCGATAAGGGTGCGTTAACACCGTGCCTGCGAATTATTGTGAACAGCACTTGCAAAATGATCAAATTTCTTCTCTTCTTAAATGCATTCTCGGAGGTTGGTAATTATTAGGTAAACCTACAATCTCGATACTGCGGCTATGATTAGCTTAGGTTCTTTAGCCAGGGTATTTATTCTTCTTCGATACACGCTTCGCGTTGTCGCTTGCTGATAAAATTGTCTTCGTTTTAAAACAAAAAAACTAGTACATTAAAAATATTTAATAGTATCACAAAGAGCTGTCATCAGATTAAGACATAGCTATATATTTTTAGTACACTAATTACGTACAAATGTACTTATTATATACAGACACAATAAAGTAGACTTAAAAGGTCCATTGGACGACACGATATGTGGGCGGTGTGAGCACGCCCTTATTTGGCAAATATTATGAACATGAGTCGACTGTTTCGCATTAACCCCAAAAATATGAGCTAACTGGCAAACTGGCACATGTACCGCCGATAGGTCTTACGTCGACCCTCCACGCGGACACCAGCTCGGGGCCTATTCCTGCTAGAAATTCTCTTGTAATGTATTCGCCAAAACACGGTCCAAGACGTTCAGTGGCAATGTCTATGATAATTCATGTCTAAACGTGTTGAGCGCAATGCGTGGCTGGATGATCATCTCTCACCTAGGACCTCATTGGCATCTGAAAGTATGTCGCTTACCGCTAGTCAAAGTTCCTCCTCGTTTCGTTGCTTTTTGTATTAAAACAGTTTAACTGCAGATTTCAGCTAAAGCCAGCAGCGTTGTCTGGTTGTGACACACTGGAGGCAGGTGTACGTCTCTGGAGACCGTCTATGTGGCACCGCACCGCTTGTTTCTGTCACCGAACAGTAACGTGCAGACATTACTGCGATCTTACTGAATAGCGACCACTTAATATTTTATGTATCAAGGCAACCAGCACAAACTTTCTCAGCTACTTAAAGCGCCAAGTTGTTACGGGAAAGCGTATCACTTTATCATCAGGTGAACGTTTCTCAGGGGTGTCGCACAAAAACAACTACTCACGGGACCCAAGCCTACCTCACCTGCCCGTGGTGCACCCTGCTATTCAACAAATGATGCTCTGGCTCCCGCCAATTATGCATTGAGTCAGAGTAGTGGGAAATGGCCCCAATCCCCTCATATGAATCTCTACATATGACAGCCTCTAGTGCCTAACGGTAGCGGAAACCAGCTGACCGTATGTGGAGAGAACTTTGGGGGAGGCGTCTATAGGCTGATGATGAAGAATGTATATCCATGCTTTTGTGCAGTGACAAGCATACAGGTTACGAGTAACAAGCGGTGATGAGTACCGGTTAATATTTCATTAAATGGCCATCAACACTGAACGATTTGCTTCGTTTGAAAAGAGGCACAGAGTAGCAAATAAAGGGGCCCCTACGAGTGCCGGCTAAACACCGCAATAGCTTCGGAGCGGAGGGCCGCTGAAGAGGTCTACAGTTAGCCGAGTGCGCTCTAACGTAGGGCCCTCGAGCTGAGAGCGACATCGGGGCAATAATAGCTACAGCCCGAAATAATCAATTACCAATAGAAACGCTTCTATCGGTTCCCGCGGTGACTTTTCCCGACCGATTTGTTCGCAGCATTAGTTTAATGTCAAGGAATTCCTGTATTAGGTACGACATACCGGAAGTTATCTGTTCGAGGCCTTTTTTATTTCCTTTTTAACATATTATACACAAGAGTATAAGGGGTTTCGTCCAAGCTCTTACGGAGCACAGGTCAACTTCATCTGTACGCGGTGCGCCCTGCTGAATAACAGACGCAGCACCGACTACCCGCCAACCCGCACTGGACCAGCGTCGTGTGTTACGACCCAATTCCTCTCAATGAACTCCAACAAAAGATGTGGAGATCTTTGGGGAGGTCTATGTCCAGTAGCGGACGTCTATCGGTCGATGATGATGATGATGATGACTTTAACGTATCTATGTCCGCGCACAACTAATAACAGTTCGTCCACATTGGTACGGTTCTGAAAATTCTCTTCTGTCATCAAAAGTACATTATGATATTGATGCTGTAAATATGTTAATATTGAATTTGATGTCATGTCTGAAAATCTTGTTATAATAAGTATTGATTTTGATGTGAAGTATTAATTATTTAATTAAAGTGTGGCCTGTATCCAGTAACACAAGGATACCGTCGCGACGCCGCTCTGGACAGACGGCCTTTGTTATTCCGTCATCATCCTGTCACCTGGCATTCGAAAACTAAAAAACCAAACCTGATGCCTATATTTATAAACAAAAGTTATTAATTGGTTTAATCATCCGAATACGTGGAGAGGAACCAGAACGCGATGTCGTGACGTGCTTTCATAAAAATCTATTGACTATAAAGATGGGGTGGCAGGAAGTAGAAATCACTTAGATTTCTATGACAGCAGAGTTAACTGTACATACTAATGTTAATATTATATACTGTTTGCAGCACACGTGATTTATTTACAAGATCAAAACAACAAAGCTCGGTAAAAGTTAAAAATATGCTGATTGGTTATCGCCGGACCTGATGGTAGAACCTCTTCACTTTAACCGGTCGAATTGATTATAGTAATTAATCAGAGACATCGTTCTTCGTTTATGATAGAGACTGGTTCCATTTTGGTGCTATGAATAGTGGAGATGCCTAACTAGCCACCACTCTTATCGATCAGCTCTGATTCATATACCATGATATGATAATCAAAGCAAGCTAAGGGATGATAAATATGATTAACAATGTTTCTCTTCATTTTAATCTCATATAATTTTTTCTTAAGATGCAGCGTTATCCAATCATAGTAAAAAATTACACAATACGTAAATGAATGGTGCAATGTTTTTTTATCATAAAAACAGCAAAAAGTGCTTTTACAATGAAACTGAGTAACAGCATTAATTAGTAACAAGAACCCATTATCCACATTTCGCTTCATCCAGTTCAAAAGAATAAAATGACTGAATTAAAGGGGGGACTTTGACGGAACCTCTATTCAGCTCCAAGATGTGATGTGTTAGATAATAAAGATAAACCGGTGCTTATTAAGAAAGAAAAGATAAACAGCGGGTAAACAAGTACCCGGTGACTATCTTCGAGACAAAGGCACTCGTGGACAAAAGCTGGCATCGCTTTTTTTCACCTGAAAGTACGTCACGGCGGAAGTGACGTAAGTAACAACTTTACAGCGAATCGTGACACTTTTAGTTTAAAATTTATTATTAACAGCTAATGATTACATATAAAAATGAAACGTAAAAAGTCATGGCTGAGGAATGTCAGGGAATGGAGTGGCATATCTGCGTCGTCCGAATTGTCCCGTGGAACCGGAGACAGGAAGGACTGTACCACGCTAATCGCCAACATTCACTAGTTGCAGAGGCACATTAAGAAGAAGATTACATAAATATAATATCTACGGTCTTATATACTCAATCATTAAAACAAAACATCACAACATTTCTCATTGTCATCATCAGCCAATAGACGTCCACTACTGGACAGAGGCGTTCCCTAAAGATTCCCCATCGATCGGTCCTGTGCTGCCTGGATCGCTGCGCATCACGAGTCGTCGTTTGTAAGGATCCATATGGGAGGATTTTGGCCATTACCCACCACGCTGGCCCAATGTGGGTTGGTGGGCGCTAGAGCCTCGTTTGTTACTGAACGTTTCTCATTCAAGAGACATCATACCTTCAATGTTTCACATAAACTGGACTCTTTAGTTTATATTCGCTTAAGGCAAAGGAAACTGTTAGAGAGTACAGTACATATTACGAGTATTATGTCAGTATGTTCATTTGGGGTGAAGAAGTTCCTGCACAACTCACGGGATCCAAGCCGACCTCACCTGTTGGTGGTGCATCCAGCTAAGCTCGTGCCCACCAACCCGGATAGGTCAGCATGATGGGAAATGACCAAAATCCCTCCATATAAATCCTACCTACCCGATCGAAGTGTGAATTTATGGGGAGGCCCATGTCCAGCAGTGGACATCTGTCGGCCAACACATTCAAACAAGCGTGCACTAATAAATCTTACAAAAACAAAAGTGCAACATATTACAAGGCTGCGTGCAAAGGTCGCAGGAAGATCTTGCGTTGTAAGAAGATCAGCGCGGTGAGGATAGAGAGCTGGTCTGGATTGGCGTTGGCAACTGCAAACAATAAACCTAAATAACAGAATTGCTCAAAATAAACTATTTATACCTTAAGGATGGCTTTGTGTTCATCCGTCCCCTGCTCCCTGTTGCTCCACCCCCTCCCCTGCAGGCCTCAAGCGCACAATAGGCGGCGCTGTCACAGACATCCGCTGCTCTTTACAACTTTAAACAATAATACCTTCCAGCTCCAGTATTAATTGTACCAGAACCCGACCGGTGCTGTGCTCCGCTCCGTTGCCTGAGCTGATTCAGTTTCATAATCAAATATAATTTCAGTGGGATTCATTATCCCATTACTAGTGGACTAGTGGACCTCACGAAGCAGACAATAACTTTGGTAATTGTGGGTACCCTGAGATCCTTCATAACAAATTGTAGGTGACAATTGAATGCTTTGATTGCATAACACTTACCTCAAAGAAGGCGTGTTGTCTTTTAAAGATTTATTTGGTGTTAAAGGGAAATCTAAAAACCAGTAAAGAGTATAATGACCAATTCTGACGCCACGCTATGGTCAGTGAACATACCGCGTTCTGGTTAGAAAATATCTAGTTACATCTCTGACGGGATATAAACTACTGATGCGGATGAGTGATGCTGTATAAACGTATTCACTGACGCTTCTTCATTGTTACGGGCGTAATACTTTTGACTAGATGACGGCGTTCCTCGTGTACCGGAAATGTACACTAACAGCACGCTCGCTTTGATTCGCAACTGAAACGGTAATTAAGGTTGAATTTCAGCTCATTTCCGCCATCGCACTCTTTGTGATGCGATAGAAGCCTGCGCCTAATTAATTTAGAACAGAAACCTTGTTTCCACCTCAGGGGAAACGGTGCTTCGTAATTTTTTGCTTCAATCTCTTTGAGGGTTACTTTTTATACAAAAAATCTGTAGGCTTAATAATGTTGTTTTCTTTGTACACGTTTTGCCCTTTATCGTTTGATTCGAGTGATATTAATCAGATTAAACAACTAAGGATAAATTCACGATAAATAATGCGCTCCAGCACCAACGGTCCTCCACCAATGTAACTACCCTCGCAGCGTCTATGACCATATATTATAACAATTGTTACCATTTCACGCTCGTAACTCTTGTAAAATTACGATGTAGGCATTAGTATTCACATAAAAAAAAATTAAATAAAAAAAAGATACAAATTCATTGTCGTCTGTTGAAGAGGAAAGTAGACATTTTATTGTCTCCGTGGCGCAGTGATTAACAGCTTATCCTGTAAGACGGAAGACTCGCGATCGAATCATTTAACACAGGGGGTAGTTTGAACAGTGATAGGATCTTTTTCATCCCGTCTACCTAATTTTCTGACCCCAGGACAACATTGCTTTACTCCAACTGTGAATATATGTAAGCTCTTATTGTTTTATAACATCTCGTGGAATTGAGGTCGTTATTAAATAAAATGTGAGACTTTGAGCGTGTGATTAGTGAGCTTGTAAGTAAGCTAGATGTATCCAGACAGCGATGCCATCCCGCTGCCGCAATACCTTGGAAAATTGGCTGCCATTTTATTTATGCCCCAGTCTAGACCGAGCGTGAAAGAGTCAATTAAACTATACGGCCGGAGGGTGTCCTCAGTATATTCAGAGGGTATTTTGAATAATGTAATAAAACTATGCTTTCGACTTTATTGCATGCAGTTAAAACGTATATTCCGATGACACCGTCAATACGAACGAAGCCGGATTGTACTTGTGCGATGGCCCAAACAAAGACCATCTCGAAGTTATAAATTGTTAACACATTACTAAAAGCAAAACACATTTTTTGGTTTTACAATAAAAGAGAATATGTTTTTAGATGTGTACGTTAGTTTAAAATAACAAGTAAAACCCAACGCTGGGCGTAGGATCAAATTTTCACACATCACAATGTGATTTTATTCAGGGCGATTGCCCAGCTCTGTATTAGTAGTTTCAGCAGGTATAGGTGGCTACGAATCTCTACTATCATATTTCATTCACTTCAATACTTTTTAAGCATGTTTGATGATTTATGATCGAAGATATTGATTCAACAAATACAGTTCTCGCGATGTGGATTTCGAGCTCCTCAATTCGGATTGTGTTTCTTATAACAATTGCACTCTAAGTAGAAATAAATTCACGTAAATATTACAGGTTGGTTAGTGCGTGCGGCCTGCATTGCGAAGGTGGCGGGTTCGAGTCTCGTCATGTACCGATGACTGTAATATTTATGTACATTTGTGAACTTTAGCAACCACAGCGGAATACAAAAGGTGAAGACAAACATCGCGAGGAAACCTGCACGTGAATTAGAATTCATTCCAAGGTGTGTGTGAAGTCACCAATCCGCATTGGACCCGCGTGATGACTGTGGTCCCATCGCCCTTATATTGAGGGTAGACCTGTGTCCCAACAGTGGGCCGTAAATTGGCTTTTGAAAAAAAAATACTAATAACAGAACAACGTAAACAAGGCAGTTGGTCTTTCTCAGCCTGAAACGAGGAAAAAACAAAGATCCAGTTCGGGTAGGCGCGAAATAGAAAATGTTCGGATGAAATGGTTACAAGTTCGGCGGCGGAGCAATCCCAAGTTGTCAGTGTAGTCAATCAGCCGCGAGGGGACGCGCCGGAAACAACCAGCCGACAAACAATTGCAAAGTGAAAATGGGGATTGCCGCGTTTGTTTCGTCATTCCACTGATTTGTTAAACAATTCCGCAGGTGTAATGGACCGGGGGCGGAGGGACAGGGGCAGGAGCCGAGGAGGCCCCGTACATTTCTCTCCGGGAATTATTTTCATTCCCTCTTACACTTCCAAACTTTTATAGCCGAGAATAGATGGTTTAGGCAAATTTGTAAATAATAAGTTTTTCAATTACCGTTGTTATTGGAGAGAAAAGTACAATCAAAATGTTGTCTACAGCATCACTAACGCAGGAAATCAATTGTTATCATATGTTGTCTAAACGCAAATAAAACCTGCAGTAATAAGATTTCTTTCCTTGTACCTGCCCTCTTACGTACCTGTTGCGGGAGAACTTCAGCTCATAAAACTATTCAGGTCATCAAACCAAAAATTATATTTCCGGCTACGGAGCACAATGTGATGTTGTGTCATCATCACCACCACATGGTTATGGACCGACGTATAACTTACCCTAAGAATAACGTATATAATTGATTCATCCCTACATAATTTAAAAATGATTCTTACCACAATTAACCAGATTGTTTGTCAACAACATGTTACTATGACTTACTGATGGGACACCATGAGAAGAAATTAGATCCTGAAGGAATACATTTGTTACAGCGCGAAAAAACTGCTGAGTACATAGTGTGCGAGATGCACTGGTCTTAGTGTAGTGATTACAAATGTCTAGGGCTGTTGTCAAATCTCTGTCATCATCTTGGTTTTATTAATATTTAGTATAGTTTTTACCATCTTTTAATGGGTGTGCTGTTGTATGAATATTCTCTGTCTCTTGTCTCCATCTGTGATTACTCATTCAGTCAGTACAGTAACAGTCTGTAAATGTATAAAGAGCTTTTAAACAAATACCTGTCAAGGCTATCTTAGTTTTAGGTTGTAAATAGTATGACTTAATTGATGCAAATTGATAATCATTGGACTAAAAAACTAAGCTTTAAATAAGGGTTTCACAGATTGAGAATTTGTCCAATTTGTCATCGTGTTTCTGATCAATACCCCGTTAACTGTAGCTCTTTAAAACTCTTCGCTCCTGTATCCTTTATTTATCTTATAAGACCATCATTATCTGCTAACGCTACCCAGTATTTCCATACGAATATAACAACTGCCGCGGAGAACAGTACTTAGCCGTCACCGGAAAGGCAACTTACTTATTTCCCTAACAAGATTGTGACGCGCCCGGCGCACCTGACTCGCTATTTGTCGATCTCTGGATTTTTTGGGGGAACGTACGGAACAAGTATATAACAAGTTTCATTCATACTAACTTTATTACTTTTGCCACGATTTATCTCCCCGGCGTACACACCTGGAAGACAAGTTCATATCTCTGTATTGTTATTGAAGCTTGCTTTACTAACCGACATGAGCTGCCTGCAATATTCTGATCTCTGGTATCCCGTTTTGTAAAGCCGCTTTATGTTAATGCTCTATTAGGTTTTGATGGTTTGAATAAACCTACTGATATCTTCAGTAACCACAGAACTACATTAACTTCTTTCTTGACGTACAAGTGGAGAGGAATTGTTGTTGGAATAGTTACAACTTACACACCTTTTCAATTATTTGGTACATCGTTAAACCTTGGTCTTTGCTGGACGTCGTATACAAAATAAAGTAAGCTTTCGATATGTGCGTTTGCAGGAGAACCTGAAGCATCCTGTCGGCTGCTACATTGATTCAGGTTTGCGGTCCTACTTCCGATATCTTCTTCATAACTTTTTCCTTTTTATTAAGTAGATTAGTTGAATAACAGTTTATACTTACTTTTTTTCTTCTGTTTTTTTTATATAATGAAATACGTAATGTGCTGAACTTTTATAAAACGTAGATTTTTTTCTTATCACCGATTTATTATAAGTTATACGTTAAACATAAAACCCAGCCTCAGGATACCGAACCGCCCAACTGGCGACTTATCCTTTTGAGAAGAAAACAATATTCTTATCAACCCAATAAATTATAGACTACCGGAGGCTATCCTTCGAGGCCGGTGAACGATGTTCCTCTACTTTAATGCGACCTTAGGGGTCGTTGGCGGTTAGGATAGGGGTTCTCAACGCCGGCTGAATGACCTCGAGGAAGACGATGGCTGGACTTGGTCTCGGGTCATGGAAGTACTCACGAGGCTGATGTATAGCTATCCCAGCATAGCGTTAGCGAGGCCACAGTTGTGTTCCGAACGGAGATCCCGTGAACCTTCCAAACGCCGACGTTGACCACCGAGGGGTCTTTAGTGGCTTATAAAAATCTCCACATAACTTTAATTTCCCTTCAGGAGACAGAGTATCTTTTCGAAGATAGATGATAGATGGAGGCTATAGGAAGCAACAAGGACTCTCTGTATACGTAGAATATTAAGTGCTACTCCAAAGTTCAAATGGATTTTGCCATAAATTAACGCTCAGTAACAGCGACCTGGAGAAGGCAAGGAATATCTGATCGTGCTTCGAGAATTTGTACTAGAGAGTTATTCTCGCAAAAACTTTTAAGTGCCTCCTTACAAAGAGGCTCCTTGAAATAGTCCTCGAATGCACTTTCTGCAGTCACTCTTATGACTGTGAATTGTAACTTGTTACTTAGCTTACCTTTGACTTTGTTTTCAAACTAATTGCCTTTTGAATAGTTCCTTTTCTCATTTGTCACCGGTAATTACTTAAAAGTGTATCGTATTAAAGGTTTCTAGCAACCATTAGTTTTTAGTACTTTAGTATGTAACGTGTTCCAGTTTAAAAGGCACTGTAGCTGGATTAATTACTATGGTAATGAGATTTATCATGTTAATTTCAAAGTAACGAGCGCAATGCGGCAACGTGTGTTGTTTTGAACGAAACACATTATTTAACGTCAAAAACATTAATAAATCATTCAAAAAAGAATCAGTTAGTGATCATCAGCCGATAGACGTCCACTGCTGGTCATAAGCCTCCCTCAAAGATCCCCACGTCGGTCGGTCCTGCGCTGCAGCTTCCCGCAACCTTGAGTCGGGTCACATGGACGCCGCGGGCCATTATCCACCACGCTGGCTCAATACGGGTTGTTGGAAGCCAGAGCCTCGTTTGTTGATTAGCAGGGTGTCCCAGAGGGCAGGTAAGGTTGGCTTGGGTCCCGTGAGCCGGTTGGTAGGGGATCCCTTACACCAATCAGTTTAGTAACCTAGTCAACAAAATTTAAAATTAAAGTATTAATGTACTCGCGACATAAACAAGCAAATCTTTGAAACGGAGAGCTGCAGGAAACATAAGCTTTGCACATCTGAATATATTTTTTTGTTGTGCAACTTAAAAAATTCTAGATCGATACATTTTTAGAACTAGGTAAACTAAATCAAACATCGGTTTAGTGGTTTGTAGATGAGCCGTTACTTTGAAAATATATACTTTGTATTATTATGTAGTTTACTCGTAAAAAAGACAAGCTATTGAATTGATTTCGATAATGAACCATTGAGGAGACTGCAAGGGAGTGTACAAATTCAATTTGAGAGTTCAAACTGATCTGTACACTGCTCTGTAAGTTGTCGGTTAAAGAGGGTACGTCAGAAAAGCCGGCGTAAGTCAGAATAACCGGTGCGACATGAAATTATTGCCAGCTTTTAGGTCGCACAGTCGTGTACTTACTGAAATATAAAGTTAATTTACCGAAGACGAGCTCTCTAATGACGGCATGCCTCTCTACCCCCGCTCCGCCCCATCCCGTTGCCGTGGCATAATTTTTCCCTCTACCCGCAAAGCCATTACGTATTCATGAGGCGCGCGCCGACACACAAACATGTCGCTAACTACGCCAATTATAACGGCACCAGCTCCGGCTCCGGCTCCGGCTCCGGCTCCGGCTCGCGCTTACGCCGCCGCTCCGAAAAAATACCTTCAACCAACCCCCTAGACATTAACATTTCACACTTTGTCGTTCATAAACGTAAATACAGACCTGTAAGCTGGCAGTGACAGAATTTTAGCTCCTTTGTAATGTAATTCTGTTTGATTTGCTTGCTTAACGGCATCCTGGAGAATGGTATCTTAAGTATCCCCTTGCAAGTGGCGGGTCAGAGCCTTTAGTAGATTTACATTTACCATCAGATTTTTATTTACTTGTTTCCAATTGAATCTCATCTTGCTTCAATGTTATCTTTCACACTCCGCTCATCTTTCACACTTCTTTCCTCTATCCTTCTTTCATACCTCTCGCACGTGAAAACCGTCGCCTTTTTTTATTCCTTTACATCCTGTAAAAAACCTAAACGAAACATCTTTTCATCTATTTCCATTTCATGTTCTTAACACATTCCTTCATATAGATTTATATTTGTTATATGTGTTTTCTTATTAGCGAAAGGTAATTAATATTTGTTGCTGTTTCTAATATTTCCATCAACAATCTGTATAAGTACAATGTGTACGCACCGAGTAAAATGTATTAAGTGGATGTGTGCTTGGTTGGAGCCTCTCGGGTTCCTCCAAGTGCGAGGCGATACGCTTAATATTATATGAGACTACCCGACTTCGCGCCTGTGCAGACGCTGGCTTTCACACTTAAAAACTTTCCAACGACCCCCTCTTAAATATTCCGCCTATCGAAAATGAGCTCTAAGTTCGAAGCACTACGGCTTCCGTTTCGGTAAAAAGCGGAAAAGGGTTCAGGGCTTCGCACGCGGAGCCTTCTGAATTAGACATGTGATAAAAGCTTAATGCACTTAATAGTAAAGTATACCAGTATAGTGCATTCTCCTTTAGTTGGGGATTCTTTCCCACTCCCAACATATACCTTAACCGTTAACCGTTTGTTTACGCGGAAAGGGACAAACAACTACTGTTGAATTCATGGGATGTGAAAGATTGGTCGCTGTCTCCCGTACACTCTGGGAGTGAGACAGAGTTATTGAACTCAGGAAATGTGGTCATAAATTACAAATTGACAATATTTTGAGCTAACGTTGAAACTGTGCATTGCGTGATTAGCTAGGCCTTCTTAAATAGTTGCCATTTGTGAAATTTTGACCGTATTTAAATAGGAAGTGGAGGCCGTTTATCCTGCGCCCTGGCCCAATGCTGGTTGGTGGTTAAATCAAATTTAACAGTAACATCAAACAAAACGAATAAAATGTTTAATAGCTATATAACTTTCCTGAAAATCCTAAAATATTTTAAATGATACCCAAGTCCTCTGCGTCACCTCTCCGGTATGTTTCGGAAGGTTCTCTCCTTTCATAATTATTCAGCGGTTCCGAAATTTTCCGCCGGCGTCCAATTACGAAGGTCTAGTGTAGTAAGCCTTCGTTTGAACACATGTAGTTAACACTTAAGGCCAACATGAATATTATTATCAAACTGCACATACAATATATTACGCCGACATATATATTTATTACTTGATCTTTACTATTTTTAATCGTTCTCTAGAAAACTTATACGATACATGCTTTCAATTTTTTACAACAGTGCCGATCATCATCATCATCGTCAGCCGATAGACGTCCACTGCTGGACATACACATTCCAAAAGATCTCCACATCCATTCGTCACCTATACGTAGTGTTGGGAGGCCTTCCACAGCGTGGATCGACGATCTGGTGACAATCGCAGAAACCTACTGGATGCAAGCAATAATGGCGATACCGGTAAGTTATTCACAAAGTTGGGCTAACTTGAAGAGACAGCAACACCAGATACGCCTTTAGCTTTGTTACCACTACAACAACTGTTTCACGATAATGTTTGTATCCTTTTAGTACTCGGGCGCTAAGTAGACCTTTTTCTTAGTAACCTGTGTTTTTGTAATTTCTTATAAACTCTTGAGTATTCATAACTATTGTTAATCAGGGCATTATAAACCGAGACCAAGAATTCAAACAAGTCTATCGCCATCGTCTTTATTTAAATTGATCGGCTCCTAATACAAATCTAAGAATTAATATTTATTTCTTCTTAATGTGTCTCTCCAACTAGTGAAGGTTGGCGATCAGCGTGCTACAGTCCTTCCTGTCTCCGGTTCGACGGAACAATTCGGACGACGCTGATATGCCAATCCATTCCCTGATATTCCTCAACCATGACTTTTTACTTCTCCTCACCTTAGGTTTTGGCCTAAAGCTTCACCTCATGCTTACGGTTAAGAAACGTAAAACCTCCTACCTCGGTCATGTACTCCGTCATCAGCGATGTGATATTCTGCAGCTGATTATAACGAGTAAAGTTTCTGAAAAACATTTATTGTTGTAAAATTATAACCTTGTAACAATTTGTTTATGAAATATACGCGAGGCCCGCGAAGGTGAACAATACCAGGAATTAAAACGATTAAGGTATCCAGCCGGATTCCGAGGGATCATAAAACGAGGGCCGGCGGCCCGCGTATTTGCATCTCATAAGATGCCGTAAATACAGGACGAGGCTGTGCTGGCGGGGCCGGGGCCGCCGAACACGTTCTAATGCTCATCTTCCCACATCTTATTGATATACACATAATGAGGTTAGGATGTTTTTGCACCGCCTTCACTGATATCTCAATCCTGCTTACCGTTGCAATTTCACTGGCTGAGGTGCCCGTCATGGCAGAACACAGTTCTTTCTTTGTAATACCAGAGAAAAGGTTTTACTGATGGTAGGTCTTTGTTGGAGACCGTCAAGGTAGAGACCAACGCGGCGTCTACTCCAGCCGAGAGGCAGTAATGTGCAAACATTACTGTGTTCCGGAACAAAGGGAGTCACAGCTAGTGAAATTACTGCGGTAACGTTATGAGAATACTATTCTAATAGCTCTTCTTTGGATTCTATGTGTCACAATTAAAAATGTTTTTAACCCAGGTGTTTAGATCACGGTGACCGATTCCATCGATCAGCTTGGTTAAGCTGTCTTGGTGGTACAATGCGCGTTACATTTGTAACACGCTGTTTCCGGTACAAACGTCATAATTAAAGTAAAAGTATTAAATGGGAAATGAATCTATTTGAACATTATTCGTAATGGTATGTACCGTTATATCAGTAAGCCATGGGCTCGGCGTGGGCTCGGCGCGGGCTCGGCGCGGGCTCGGCGCGGGCTCGGCGCGGGCCCGGTTCCGTAATTATTCAGCTCCGCGCCGGCGTAGCAGCAGTACCGGTAACAGATGTTCGCGACGTCGCGCCCTGATCTGCTCTTGTTACGCTAAACCTTTAACGTCTTGTGTATTGTTCAGCACCGGCTGGGGCGGCTGGGGCGGTGACGGGACGTACGGGGAGAGGGTGAAGTGCTACTCTCGACACATCCCGTTAGAGTGCTATTGTTAATGACAGGGATGCTGAAACATCACTCATTACATCCACTCATTCAATTAATTAATAATTGTCATTATGGAACATTTCAACAATACATCTAGAGAATTTTTTATTATTCCACGAAGCGATGAGACGAGCGAGACGTTCACCTGATGGTAAGTCATACGCATGCTCATTAAAACGTGAAGGGCTAGTTAGAATGATATACACTGCACCACATTGCACTCGTCATCTTGAGACATAAGACTTTAAGTGTCATTACTGCAGTACGTTCACTAGCTACAAAGCCATTCGAACCGTTAAACAATAACGTTTGCACTGTACAGCTTGGCTGCAAAATGAGCTGCGGTAGAATCTACCAAGACGGTCTCCGCCAGCAGAGACTTACCGCCAGTAACGGAGGCCTAGCACCCTCAAAAAGTAAATGAAGAGAACTTTATCATTTAAATAGATGTATATAAAAATAGGTTTGTCATATTAGAAATATTTCGTGTTTAGCTCGCAGTTTCCGGTTCCGCGAGCTCTGAGTCCGATGAAGCTATACAACTCCTCAATAAACATCAATCGAAAAATAAACACCATAACCAAGATTGGCAAAAATCCAAAGAAATTTGAACGACTTCTTTATGCACCGGCATAAATACAATGAAGCGATGATAGCTGAAAAACTGGTGACTTTATGGTTTGAATGGAGATGGATGATCAGTAAATGTTGTGGCCGACTCGAGTCTAGATGAAGATTAAAGCTAAGCAACGGATGAGAATTAGACATGAGCGGCGAAAGCCATGTTCAATGGTTTGAGAGAGTACCTAACCTTTACTGAACTAATGATAATAACCAATGATGACTTTCACTTGATACCATATATAATCAATCAAGTATTAAGCAGCTCCTGCAGCTAATATGGTAACCTAATGCAATCAGCATGACATCCGGTACAGCCGAGCACTAGTGCTCGTCGCCTGTAGGGCCATAGCCATAGATTTGAGCCACATCTCACCACGTTGGCCCATTGCGGGTTGGTTCGAGCCAGAGCTTCATTTGTTGACTAGCAGGATACACCACTAACACATAAGGTTTGCTTGGGTCCCATGAGTTCTTGTGCGGGTCCCCTTGCACCGCTGCGGGCCCCCTTACTCCCCCTTAACATAATAAATAATATTATAATACTAACTTTATAATTAATTTATGCAATACTTGAGCTGACTCCAAGTTATCAATAAACAATAGAAAACTTTAGTCCTTACGAATTATCCTTTTAACTCGGAGAAAGCAGCTTTGTTCACAATTGCTATAAATTTAGTTTTACTGCCTTTGTACTCACAAAATTTAGCAACTGCAGTACGCGGGGTGGGGGTGCGGCTGAGTAGGTGAGGGTAAGATAAGAGCGGGTGTCGCTAAACGGTGAATACTAACTATTACAATACATCCTGGACATAGGCCTCCAACAAAGATCTCCACATCGATTGCTACTACATTGCTCGCATCCAGTGGCTTCCCGCGATTCTCACCAGATCGTCGGTGCACCTTGTTGGAGGCCTGCCAACACTACGTGTACCGGTACGCGGGCGCTACTCCACGACCTTACTGCCCCATCAGTCTTCGGACTTTCGCGCAATGTGCCCTGCCCACTGCCACTTAAGTCTAGCAATCTTTTGGGCTACGCCGGTGACCTTATTTCTTCTGCGGATTCCCGCATACACGCAAACATACATACATACATACATACATACAATACATACAATACATACTCGGTATTTAATCAATTTTCTATTCACTGTGCAAGTATTAATAAAAATTTGCCAAATTAAGTCAAATAAAAATGAAGAAAGACAGTTTATCATCATTACCAGCCGACAGACGTCCACTGCTGGACATAGGCCTCCCCCAAAGATCCGACGAAAGACGGTTCCGTCCTTGTAATGAAGCGATGAAAACGATGAGAACAGTTTCGTCAAGTTAATATAAAACAATACTATAACGATGTTAGTCAAGTTGTTTTTAGTGCCTGATCCAATGCAAGAGTAAAAGTGGATTTACTCTTGCATTGGACCAGAAGCTGGCAGTACGATTTTTTTTAATGAAAACTAATGAATTAAATGAATTATCTCTCTGTCAGTCTGCAAAGAGGAACGTTTTATCATTCGGTTAATTCCGTAATGAAATTGTCCGGAATCCATACCGTAATGCGCTCCATTTCTCATCAGCAGCTGCTGGATTGCTTAAGACAAACACCTGGGTATTTTTCACGTTCAGAAATATGGCTTCGCTAATAAAACACTTTAAGGGCTTTCATCTGTCGCGCGCTGAGCGATGCGGATGAATTAACTGAGAATCCTCGAAACTCCGGACGTATTTCACTCCGCCGAGGAACATTGACGCCTCCCAAAGAAAAATGAATCGCGCACAGCCTCGCCGGAAGTTCAACCTTAAATTATCACATTCCCTTTTTAATTTAATTCGCGATTATTGATAACTCTTACGAGTTTCATTCTAGATGAGATTTTCGTTAAAGCATCTGTTTATTTCTAACCAACGATGCAAAAAGGGCAATAAAACGTAGTGTAGTTTAGCCCTTGTGTCCGTTCTACAATTGCCGTTGCCTGCACTTTATGGAATCTTTTCTGCTTTTCGTTAATAACTGTTAAACGTATATAACTTTATAAATTCACTTTTAGAACCTGTTAATTATTAATCATCATCAGACGATAGACGTCCACTGCTGCACATAGGCCTTCCACAAAGATCCCCACATCGATCGATCTAGCGCCGCCCGCATCCAGCGTCTCCTCGCGACTTTGAGATGGTTGGAGTGGTTCATATGGGGGGGGGGGGGGACTAGAGCCATTTCGGTGGGAAATTTAGAAAGAGTGTGGTGACACTGGCCCAATACGGGTTGGTGGGAATCAAACCCTTGTTTGTTGACTAGCAAGGTACACCATGAACGAGCGAGGTTGGCTTGGGTCCTGTGAGTTGTTGTGCGAGAATCCTTACACCTCCTTACTGTTAATGATTATATGGAATAAAGCAGGGTACGTTGGTAGAATTTGTTACATCTATCATCATCATCATCATCATGTCTCATGTAACAACCTAACTCTTTGATATATCAGAACATCCACCAATGGCGTACACGTTATTGTCATAAAAATTGGAAAATATTCAAGTCTAAAAGCGGAAACTTTTAGATTCAATAACCCGATTGCCGGAGAGGGAATTCAAACTTTCCAATGACTCCCAACTCTTTCAATTGATTCAAGCCATTGAACTCTTCTAACCACAAATGAATTCCGATTGTAATATTTTAACTCCTTCGGCAGCATCTCTTCATCTGTGATGAAATAGTTCTAATGTAACCTCCAGTCAATAAGAAAATACGCTGTTCGTAATTTTTTTTTAATCAATTTCCTTCGCACGATATTTGTCGTAGATGTGTTTCCATAAGCGATACGGCCTTGGGTTCGGAATAGGCCCCATTTTCATTTCATCATCTATATATAGAAAGTTTATTTGCTTCTTTGTGCTTGGCATCCATTGGAATTGATAATTACTCTTGTCTGGTGTTGGATCTCTGAAACAAAAGTAATAATAACTTAATAATTATCCATTGGGGTGTAAGGGGTCCACACGACAACTCGCGGGATCCTAGCCTTTCTCACCTGCTCATGGTCCACAATGCTAATTAATAAACGAGGCTCTGACTCCCACCAACACGCACTGGGCCACGGTGGCGAAAAATGGACGAAGTCCCATCAAATGAACCCCTAAATACGACAACCCTTAGTGCCCAGCGGTACCGGAGGCCATGCTGACTGCATGTGAAGATCTTTGGGAAAGGTCTATGTCCAGCAGTAGATGCTATCGAGTGATGATGATGATGAGTAATTATTGAAACTAAAACAAACTCGCACAATTCAATGATGCAATGCAATTCAATGAAATAAAAGTACCTGATGCACATGTGCTTTGTGATCAGCAGCACAATAAAAGTATATTTGGGAGACTCTTTAAGAATACTTTTCGGCAATTTTTATAATTTTTTTTACCATAAATTTGATAATATTTGTTTTAGCAAAAAGTATACAGTTTTCATCTAACTTACCCATATTTAGCAAAATTAGTCCAAAGCGTTGTCATTCTGTCAATGACTTCTTGGTCCTTTTTATTTATCCAGAAAGGCAATACCATTGGGTTAAATAAGTAGAGTAGCTCGTCTCCGTGACATGCACCAGGTTCTTTATGGTAGCCTGACCGTTGCTTCATCAAATTCCTGCCTCCCGAATAGTCGAAGTAATAATTGTAGACTGTCGCATTAGCGGTTTGGGTCAGGAGGTCCGTCTCGAGTATGGCGGGTACCTCGAAGTACAAATGCGTGTACAATTGGGACACGTTGATTACCTGGTCCATGGCTATTCTGTCATCGCCGAAGTAAAACTTTTGTACTTTTCGCGCTTCAATGTCCGCTTCGTGCTCCGACTGGAATCGCAAATCGGACGCGAACAAATATCGTCCGTTTCTCTCGTCGAGCGATTGTTCCGTTTCCCCGGATATTAAAAAGAGTCCTTCCCCGCTGTTTGAGCCATAAATTAAAGGAATGCTCTTAGATTTTTTCGCTAATAAATTGTAAGGTAAATCATTGATTACGGATTCCTCGCCAGGAATAGATTTTTCAACGCAGGGTAAATGTAACAGCTGGGTGTCGAAATACTTAGTAAGAGGTTTTTTTGCTTTTGCTGAAATCAGTTCTTTGTAAGACATTTGAGAGAATAATTGATATATTTCCTCGGGGTCTTCTGTATCGTGACCTAAAGATTTTGCCAGGAGACTTGCTACCCACAAGGGATTTCTGTTTATTGCCCAATTTGAAATAGAAGATCCACTTTGGATAATAGCTCTGCTGATTAATCCATTGGTGATATTACCGGCTAATAATAATGAAATGGAGGTGGCACCGGCGCTTTCTCCGAAAAGCGTTACGTTATCCGGATCTCCACCGAAAGCGGCGATGTTTTTTTTGACCCATCTAAGAGCAGCAATTTGATCTTTTAATCCTGCGTTACCGGGCGCTTCCTTTATTTGTAAACATAGAAAACCGAGAGCTCCCAATCTATAATTAAAAGTAACTAATATAACATCCTTTTTAACAATAAAGTCGGGACCGTACAGCAGTTTCCCGCCGCCGCCTAAGATAAACGCTCCGCCATGAATGTACACCATCACAGGCAGAGCCTTCTTCGAGAACGCAGGAACGTAAACGTTAACTTTCAAACAGTCCTCGGAGCCCAGCACGCCGATAGGTGATAATTGGGGACAGAAATGAATTTCGTCTACCGCTTTCAACACACCACTCCATGTTGGAGGTGGACCTGGCGCCTGGGAACAAACGGACAAGAAGATGAAAAGGAGATAACAAAAACTAGGCACGCTAAAAGACACCAGGGAATCTACAGATTAAAGGCATCACAATGGAAAAATTCTGTGGTAGCTTGCCCAGTAATAGTTATGATGCGAAAATTAATAATTTATCAATGTTTTTGCCCGTAATCATGATTATTAAACTAATCATATAGTATTATAACGTTTACTATGTTACTGTGTACGAGTAATTACGTATTTCAACTTGACCCGTTGACATGCTATTAATTGTACCATATCTTTAAAAAAATCTTCTATCTTATATTAAGTTAACGATAAGATTATACGGCGTCTTTCAAATATTCTAACATCATATACAATGTCTCGATTTTAGTATTTGAAGAGACCTATTTATTCTAAACCATGTACTAACGCTATAAATTTAACAGGCCGTGGATCCGGGTCCATGAGCCCAGTAGTACCCATCAGACTAGCTGTAAGAGTCGCTGTGGCTGGCGAGCGCTTACATCATTAGAATCTATATAAACACTATAAGTGTCCTTATATTATTTATTAAAAAGAAAGGATACTATGGAAATCGTATCCTGTCAATTACAAATAAAAAAAATATTATTAGTTTCTGTTCTCTGTGCAGCAGCTTAATGAAATAGTTGACCGAGGACCACCTTCATATTTCTTATAGAAAAATGTTATAAAGTTAGCCTGTAATATTTGTTGAAGTAAAACAATTAATCAAATACCTAATTTCTTAATAACATGATGTTGCAACAAGTTGGTAAAATGAATAAACATTAAGTGATGTGGAGAGGTGGAAGTGGTGGAAGAGGTCCGCGTAGGGGGAGCCGCAGCGGACGAGCGCTCGGTTCTTAGAAATAAAGTACCTTGAAGCGCGTGCTGCTGTGTGCGGCTGCGTACGGGATGCCCACGTATTCGAAATACGTCCCATCGGCACTGACTTTACCGCTCAGAATGCCCTGCTCGATGACCACCTCCGGTGCCGGTTGGTCGATCAGGTTCGCAGCGAACAATGAAAATAGTACTAAATTCGTTCTATATTTCATGTTGACATTGTCTCAACATATTAACTTCCGGTGCGTCTCCTCGTGCTGTACATTATAGTGATAGTTGATAACTGGTCGTGGTGAGCGGATGTTGCGCGTGCGCTGCACAGACGGTTCGGCCTTCGACTGATACAATATCAACATACGAGTAAATAGATATACACTGTGAATCATGCCTCCCCCCACCCACGTGTCCGATGTAATCACGTCGTCGCTGGTGTGACGCACCGACAACCGCATGGCATGTGATGTATCCAAGTTAGGCCCTGGTTGCTTGGTCACTTAAATCTAGAGTTCAGGGTGCCATTATACACATTACAGTACGAGTAGTCATCTTCTAAGAGTTCAATATTAAATTTATTTCTTCATCCATTACACAAGGGAACTCTTATTTTCTTGATTTTATTATATCTATTTATTTCTATGGTGCGATCAGATTCGCGAAAGTTTGGAGGGGTGCAGACCACGTACTCCATTGAATGAAGGACCGATATCCTCAAATCTGTCCCTGTGACAGAATGTACTCACTGTACAACCGATAGACACCGGTGAAGGTGAGTCGGAAAATCAGTAATCGTAGATGACGATCGACATTCCATGACGATGACCTGAAGACGAAGAGTGAACAACTCAGAAAAAGGAGCAATCTATAGAGAGTCAAGTAGAAATTAGCTAATATTAATTATTGCCTCTAGTTTCCTTAAAATATTATTTATTTCACAGTAAGTGCATTGGTTCACCTGAGAATATTGACTATTAAGCAATAACAATTTTACTTACGTAAAAACTTAATCCACTACCTGATGCTTTAGTAACAGATTTTAATCGTAGGACGAAGGTCGAAGATCTTATTTGACTTAGCATTCTTATATAAACAAGCGAAGAGGTCTATTCCCTCGGTGTTGTTTACAAACCTAGAGTAGAGTGCCTCGTGAGGTCTGTACTCGTGCTTAATATCGTTTCCTAAATACGTTTTATTGAGAACACAATAATTAGTTGCTTATAAGATTTACATCTCCCAATCGAAGTTCAGAAACTTTGGGAATCAATCACACAACTCAATCGCTTGGAACTCGAAAACTTTTCAATGACGAAGCCGCCCAAGCGAAGCTAAAGTGAGGGATTATACACTTGAAGTATGATTAGATTGTTCCGATTATAATCATAATTTTATGATTATAACTTAATCTCGTTACTTGCTCGTGTGGAGAAGTCATCGAACGTATGAGACTCGTTAACTTACACTGCGACCACTTTGTGAGAAAGTTGTAGTTTTATTGTTTAAATATACTGCGTAACTATCTGGTAAAACAGGAGAAGTAAAGGATCCTGCACAACAACTCACGGGACCCAAGCTAGCCTCACCTGCTCGTGGTGCACCTAGCTTATCAACAAATGAAGCTCCGGCTCCCACCATTGAGCCAGTGTGGTGGAAAATTGACAAATCCCCCCATATAAATCCCTACAAAGGTGGAGATATTTGGTGGAGGTCTATCGGCTGATGATGATGAACTATCTAATTCATCACATGTTTCTGTCGTAACACAGTGTTCAGTAGATAACAAGACATCTTATATCTTAATGAACCACTGTGTGAATATCCTAACTAGCACATCATTAGTTTTATTTAATTCGACCAGACGAGAGGAAGGCTCACCTGATCTGAGTGATGCGCCTGCCCATAGCAACTTGGTGATCGACAGGATTACATAGAAAACACCACACTGTCCTCATCTTCTTGAGATATTAGATGTTAAATTAATTACTCAGTAATTTCACGAGCTACAGCCTTCTTTAGCCCCATCTCTTCTTCTCGAAGTGCTTCTCTAACTAGTGAAGGTTGGCGATCAGCGTGGTACAGTCCTTTTTGTTTCTGGTTCAGCGGAACAATTCAGACGCCCCAGATATGTCCAGTCCATTCTCTGATATTCCTCAATCATGACTTTTTCCTTCTCCCTACCTTTCGTTTTTCAGAAACTTTTCCCATTATAATCAGCTGCTGAAGATCATATCTTTGATGCCGAAGTACATGGCCGAGGTAGACTCTAACACGGTAACATTTTCACACAACAAAAAGTAGTTTGACTGCAAAGGAAGCTGCGGTGGTACTTTCCCGGACGGTGTTGGGCAACAAAGATACACCACCAGTGATCATTGGCTGTATCACCACACGAACCTGTAAACCACTATTTATTGTTATTGATAACCATCATTAAACATTACTTTTCACTTTGAGGAATAAGAAGTAAAAAATATTGGATAATAAATATTCTATAGATGTTTATCGGAAACCTTTCCAAATATTATCGGAGCTGAGCATTAGATACATTAACGTGTTAGGGTGAGTGGCTGCTCCCGGGGCTTGAGAGCATCAAAAGTATATATCGCAATGTCTTCCCTAATAAGCTGCCCGGCGCCGACCCTCGCGCCCGACGGACCTCGCCCGTCAAATCATCTCGCTTATCCAATAAACCATCGCTTACAGATGATTACTCGTGTGAGATGAATGCCAATTACATAAACACTTTGATTACAACCTTTAATAGGTACGGTTAATTTTTTATAACAATCAAGATCTTCAAATTTAATTAATAGTCCAGTTCTAATTAAATCCGGTCTTTTTGCCGCGTGCTGTGTAAGTAGTTCCGCCGCGGTTCATATATCTTCCGCCAAATAGCACTAGTGGAATATTACTGTGTTCTGATTTGAAGGGTGCTATAGCTAATGAAATTACTGAGGTAATGAGAGAACATCTTATGTCTCAAGGGGATGAGCGGAATGAGGTACAGTGGTCTAATTAGGATCGCGTTGTTTTAGTAACTGTTATCATCAGGTTATGGCACCGCTCGTTTCGTCGCTTCAAAGAATAAGTTAAAACTTAAATAAACTGATAGACTAACCTTCAAAATTATTTACTGTATGATAACGTCATCAGGTAGTTTATCAACATAATTCGTGATTGTTATTATCTCTGTGATATTTTTCAAGGTTTTTTATTAGACATATTTTAGTTTGACTACCAAATTATATTCTAGAAATAAGATTATCCTAACAGTTCCATACGTCAATACAAATTAAACAATGTTATACTCCTACTTACTGATCTATGAATTTTGAACATGTATCATTTCATTATTCTTCATTTATATGTAGATGCAATTAAACTTTTGTCAGGTTTATGTTGAAAGGACACGAGGTGAATCTAAACAAAGTTTCTACTCTATATACTCTACGTGACAGCAAAATACGTTATTATTGATCATCATCAAGGAGGTTCTCAAACAGCGCCTGCCTTATTACGTTATGTCGGTAGATCTAATTTTTATGAATTTTTCAAACGGATCCAACCGTGTGTACCAAAGTCAAACATGTACCAACTTGGTAACCAAGTTGGTACATTAAACATAAACAATGATATTATATTTTGCTCATGATATGTGTAATAATTATTTCACCGAAAGAAAAGAAATTATATCTTCCTTGTAATATAAAAGGAAAATAAACATATCTAACTACCCGTATGGGGATGTGGCTGACGGTCTGCCTTTCATCTTATAATTCATTGATTCGGTTCTCGAGACATAATCTGTGAAGTTTGAGTGGTGATGCAGTATTTTGTAAAGCCTGTAACTATAGATAATGTATCGCGATTACAGTAATACTGTGTTCCGGCTGCTGACATATAAATGTGTGAGGATTCTAAATGAGCATGTTTCACCACTCGGCGCCTCGTTGACGGTTAAAGGGCGTATGAAATTGAGATCAAGTGTTAGCACATTGACGAATAAAGAAGTGCCCTTGTCATATAACAACATTACATAAATGGTTAAGTTATATTTTAGACCCCTTACATTTGACTTATGAGAACGAGTTGCGTTCCACGCTCTTCTAGACAAACAGGAAAGCGGAACTCGTGTGACTTTTAAATAAGTTATTACAGCTATCACTGGATCAATGTTAAATTAAAGTACGACTTGACCGGGTTCATTTAAATATACATATATCTTGAATACATACTGTTGCAGTGCTGACCTATTCAAATAAGTATTATTGTTGTTAACTGTACCACTTTTAATCTGCCTTTCATGATGCACACTTGACTTCCGGCCAAGCAAGTACTCGGTGAGTGAAGACGACGTAACATTATTATTGTCTTGCATTATAATAATATTAAACTCGTTTCATAGGTCATGGTGATGCTCGAGATGTTTTCTGAATCATCACCAGCGATTCTAAAGGTTAAGTTTAATGTGTAGTATGCAAGTACCTCCTCAGCCTACAACCCGTCTGGTTTGTAACACTGTTCCTGATGCGATTACTGACCGTCCGTACGCGGAGTTTGGGTGATGTTTCGATTTCGAACCTACCCGGATGGACGGCATTCTACCAACGCGTAAAGCAGTGCATTTCCGGCGACACTAGTGCAAGACTTTCGTCCTCACTGTCAATTAACGTAATGATAAATTGACTTCAAGTGTTAGCTTACGAGTGTTGTTGATAAAAAAGTTGTAATTGATTATTCTATCTCATATCTGCAGTGAACTTACTGGAAAATAATGGACTACATCTTGTCGATATCGAAACGGCGTCAGTTACCGTAGTAATGAAAAAGATACCGCTCACAATGATATGAAATTACTTGAAGTTAGTACGAGAAAAACAGGATACGATTATCCTGTTTACCTAACGGATTATTCCGACTTGTCGTTACATTTGCATACGGCAGCACGTGACGTGTAATTATGCCGTTATTTTAATAACTTAAGTACTGCTTAACAAGCAGGGCTCCCATTTTCCGGGCAGCCTTAATTTATTTGAATAAATTAAGTGAAAGACGAGAACTGTTAAATTTTAACCCGAGCCCGCGCGTGACCGCCCCGGAGGTGGACTGCGGGGGAATATTCATTTTTCTTCTTTTTTATTTCGTTGTACTGTAAATTATCTAATTATGTATTCTCGTAAGGCTTTCCAAGAACAATTTTTATAGCTTCAATTATATTAATTAAAAAAAAGCTTATTGGTATATTTTTTTCTCTAAATTATACTCCGAAATCACGTCAAAGTGATATCTTCAATATTATCTAACATTCAGTTAAACATCTGTTAAAATTATATCTAAGCCGTAAGGTCGCTGTCAAGTTATGCTCAAGTTATATTCTACTTTATCTGATGTCACAAGGTAGTTAAGTTAATAACAATGATGACAGTTTAAGTTAAAGAATACTGAAAATTTTTACATAGATTAACTTCATATTTTATAATGTAACAATTGAATGTTGTTACTTTCTTATTCCTCTGGCTCACATTGCCTCGTACCAGTCTACTGCTTGGAGCTGGCGAAGGTCGTGCTCTACGGCATATTTCCAGCAACACCTGGGTCGGCTGATAAGTAGACTTCCAACCGAGGTTCCGAGGAGCGAATTTTTGACGCTACGACTGTCTCGTATCAAGCGAAATGTGTGGAGTTTGGCTTCTCCCACGACTCTGATGAGTGCCGTTATATTGTTATGTTCTTAGGAGGCGACCAACCAGCGAAGCACGTGCGAAAATGACTTTAAGAATATAAACTTGTTTGATTAATAAATAATTTGTACTTAACATACGACTGATGTATGTACGGAGCTTGGGCCCCCTCGCGGACTTTACAAAAGGGAATTTGTAAGTCCGCCGCTGCGGCCGGCCGTATTACGAGTAACTTGTAACATTACAAAGCGAAATGACCAAAGCCGAAATCCTAATGCTATATAAATAATCCATTAGCCGTATTACTTAACGGACGCGGCACATAAGTAAACCGACCGACAATCTAATGTGCTTGATACGTTATTACTTTATTGACGAAAATCTGGCCAATTCCATTTCAGCCGGAGCGCGGGGCCGGGGCCGCAGCCTCTTGTACGACTCCAAGGATTACTTTGAAGAAAGCATTAAAAATTGTTTTTTACCGATGATACATCTCTTGGAGTCTTAGCGGACAACTGATCCGATGCCATTCACTGTTATTAAAAGCATTACTTTTGAATGATCAGATTTACAATATATCTACTTGTTCATTTTGTGTTATTAACCCGTTAGCATATTTCCTGTTCGAGATTCGCATCCGCTTACCCCATCACAATTTTTCTTTAATATGCTTTGTGATAACTTCAAATAGCTTTTGTCAGCTGTTACTTTGAGAGATTTGAATTGTCTAATACCTCTCCTCCTAGAGTATTATAGACCGCTTTAGATATAAATAACCAAGAACAAGCTCCTCAGCAATAAACCACTGCAACGAATTCCAGTTAAGAAGTTTCTCAATGACATATTGCTGTGATCTTCTACAAAGGTGACATAGTTCGCCTGATCTCGGTAATTCCACTATCTGCATACTTCGGGTAGATGTTTGCTTGTTCTAGCATCCAGTTCCGGATTTTACTATTCGTATTTTAAACAAGAAATAATTATATGTATGTATGTATGTATGTATGTATGTACATATTTGCGACGTACTCCCTGTCGAGTGAACGTTAAGCCTGAATGTAAAAGGTAACATTAAAATTCATTTCGCCTTTGTGAGCGTTTCAAAGATGACACGAATCAGAATTATAATATTCTTAAAGTAACTTTTTCACTTTTTCTTTCCAGTCACTTGTGAATGCAAAAGTGGTGAATTCTGCTGAGAGAGATAGGGGCGGGCCCTTGAATTGATTTGCCGTCGAGTCATTTGCATCCCAGACGTAGTAGTGGGCGCGGAGTCAGCTATTACCGGCAACTCGAAAACTAATCCCCAGAGGGCTGGGAGACGAGTGGGCTTTGGTCACTGGAATTGAGAAATTCGACGAGAGGAATTAAAAGGAAAAAAAACTATTTTGAAAGCAGTATCTAATGATAACGTAATTTTATTAATGCCGACATGAAGATCAATCTTGACCTACTCTCGTAACCACTTAACCCCTTCTCAAAGGAGTAGTGTAAAAGTTTGACGGGAGCACCGCACCGTGTCTCGGTCTCCCGCCCTCTGGAGTACAGGAGCGTCGAAACCGCAACGACGAACCGGTTTGGATACATCTTTTCATCTTTTTGAGTTATCAGAAAACAATTGTTCAGATCCATCATCATTATCAATTGTTTTTTGATAGGTTCCGATTAGAGTATTATATATATAGAATTCCACATCTCCTATTCTATCACTGGGTAGAGAGTGAGTAGTTTTTGCAGGCGCTTAAAATTGACACACAATTAAAGTTCTTTGGACTTCGACGCAGGATATTTAAGATGTACTACAAAACTGAATGCTGGCAGCAGGAGGTATAGATCTGAATAGAGTCACTACTATATCAAAAATGGTGGCGCCGTTTGCGAGCTGCGGTTGTAGAACCAGGAATACGAATGCAATTGTCAATGGTGTCTATATCACTTTTTGTTCAGTCTTTAGTAAAATGACCCGTGGGATTAGGAAATAGATTTTTTATAATAAATAACAAACAAACACATTTCAAGCATTAGTCGTAATCGAGAACAACGCCCGGGCTGCGGTAAATACAACTTAGGCAACCTCCTTGATCTATGTTTTGTTTCATTATTAAACAACTACCCCCGTACTGCTGTTTCGAATTGTGCATTATGTCCAACAAAAACATTGGTTCTTTAAACGAAGGTCTGAGAGTACCAGCAGAGCCTATGTGTCCATTTGTGGCTGCTTAAATCGAAACGGCCGGATCAATCTTGATCTACTTTGTTTTGTTTGAATGGTGATTTGAACATATTTAATGTCATTAGCAATTAAACCAACGGCAGTAATGAGGCAGGCACACGGCCTATTGCACTCCTCCGTCCTGAAGTTGAGGTAAGCTATGACAGCAGAAGTATACACTGCTAGGGGTGTCCAGTAAGAAACATGACTATTTCTTAAGGGTAGTTCAGGTGTCTATAGCCTCGATTCCAATGACTTCCTTTTCTTATATATGTTTATTCCTCGTACGGCGGTAGAACAGAAAAGTTGTCGCATTGAAAGGTGTTCCTGCAATGAGCTGTGTGCTTCCTTTGGTTTCAGATCGGAGTAATGGACTCGTGGATTACCACACTAATGTAAATGAAGCGACCCCCGTCAAGCTCCTACCTCCTTATCGACTGTCGAAGAAATTTTAAATCGCGGACGCGTTCAACCCTTATGGTAATCCGACCCCAGTCAGGACACGAAACCATTGACTAGGGAAATAAATTTTGTTACTATATTTTAATAGAATTTAAACGGTATTTAAATAGTTATTATTGGAGAAAAACATGTTTAATACTCTAGAATATTTTTAGTACTTTGATAAATAAGTGCCTTTAAATATTTATAAGTTCAATTAAAAAAATTTGCAAAGTATGAGCATAAATTTTGCTTGGTAGTCATTAATACAAACTGTACAACGAGAAGCTAGTTAGGATGTTTAGACAACAGCACATGGTGTGTATCATCTCCAAATACATTATTTTCATACTTCTGTTATTTTTTTAACATAGTAGGTGGTAATTAGTATAAATAGAATTACCTCTGTGATTAAGATGTAATATAAAATTTGAATTCTTCTATTCAGCGGCGGTCCATGACTCCGGAGAATGAACCCAGTTGGTACTAGTGGTGGTGGAGAACCATCCTATTGTTTACTTTACTTAATACCGGCAGACTGCACAAGATGTACATCATTAATTATTTATAACATAATGAAAGGCAAGTGTCCATTACGCGGTTAGAACAATTTGAGGGGCGGAAACGTAATGTGAAACAAAGATCCACTTGGCTAATATGAAACAGCGGGCGAGGTGTTCAGCGCCGAGCTGGACGGTCGGCCGTCCCAAAATTTACTTGAATAAATTACACTGGAGGCGCAAAACTGTTGAATTTTAACCCGATCCCGCGCGTGACCGCCCCGGGGGTGGGTCGTCGCTGAATTTTAATAATTTATACGTTTACATGTTATTCAAATGTCAGGCTACGCAGCGCGATGTACCACGCCGCTGGACAAGCAGGATCGGGAAGTAGCGAAATGAACCGGGAAATGTCTCGGAAATAATTCTAGGAACGGGAAGAAAATCTAAAATACTCTGCAAGCTATACGCATTAAGCTTCTGACAATTCTCTTGATTTTTTTCTTCTTTATTCTACTAAGCCATGATGAAACGAGCGAGACGCTCTCCAGTAAGTGATACGCCTGCCCATAACAATGTGGCGCTAGTTAGGATACACATTGCACCACATTGAGCTCGTCGCCTACACTTATGTTGAGCCACGTTTCCTTAGTAATAATACTAGCTACAGCGCCCTTCAAACGCCCTTCAACACTCTTACCTGAAGGGTAGGCAACGCACTGGCGTCGCTGGTGACGTGGGCGGCGGTGAATCACTTACCATCAGGTGACCCGTCTTGCTCGTTTGCCTCTTATCTTACATAAAAAAAAAAACCGGCACACAGTAATATTCGCACACTACTGTTTGAATGCTGTAATACAAGCTGCGGTGGTACCTGCCACCAAATACAAAAGTCATTGACCGGGGTAGGATTTAATTTTTCAACGCAGCAATTCCAAATAAAAAAAAATAAACTAAAACTTATCGGGGTAGCAAAATGCACCAGTTTATATAACATCGATATTCATCAGCTGAGATAATAAGTACTCCCGTTTGTATTAATGCGTTAATTGGGATGTTTACACTGGGAGAAAATTACAAATTTCAAATAATCTACTAATAGAGCTGTATACTTATGTAGTACGGTAATGTAATAATATATCTACACTACTACCTAACCTAAGACTTAGGGCTGTAGGGGATCCTACAAACCCACGGGACTCGAGCAATCTCTACTCAAGTCTATGGGCTGATGATGACTTAACCGCAGAAAAAGTACGCTACTCTATAATTTGACAAATCATATAACAATACATTTAATATTATAACTACTGAGGCAGCCAAGCTTTGTCAATCAAGCAAAATGTAAGTAACATTATTAAAATAAGTGGTGTGTAATTAAAATATATTACACGAGACTGAATCAACCCTTCTTAATTAAGCTGATGCATGTCTTTCCGGCGCGATGACACCACTGCGACTGTTACTGAGGATATCTTACGAATTACTTAAAATTGCTACCGATGCCCCGTCAAGAAATGTTTCGCCAGATTCAATATTACTAAGATGATTGGAAAAGGTATGATAATCTTCCTATTGCTGTTTTACATTTCATTTAATTGTGATCTTTATATCGTGTCAGCTTTTGAAAGGCTTTACTCTAAACGGAAATCATTCTGACCTTTCTAGAGCTAAAATGTTACAGACAGGTACACAGATCAGCCGATAGACGACTAGCCACTGCTGGACGTAGGCCTCCCCCCAAGGTCTCCGCGTCGATCGGTCACACAGGTACACGAGATAAATTTGTATCAATCTTCTGAAAAATCAATGTGATTATCTATTTAGAATCATATATCACTTGCTACATCCAACGTTTACGGTATTTATCGTATAACGATTTCCATAGGCGATAGGGTTCAGGGTTCGGCATGGGCCCCATCTTCAGCTCGTCATCTATGTATAGATAGTTGATGCCTTGTTCAGTACTCGGCTGCCATTTGATTTTAAATTCTGACGGATCGGGCGTAGGATTCCTAAAAGCAATGATAGGCTACTTTTAGCATTTACTAAGAAAATAACATGTTAAAGATACTGCATAATGATTGCAAATCCCATCATCATCAACTCAAATGATAAACCTATCAAATTGAAGTGTAATTATGTATTTATGATGATGTGGAATGTGTGGATGAAACGAGCAGAATACTAAGATATATAAGAAATGGTAGTCGGCAACACGAAGTAAGCACATTTTAAAGATTTTTACTTGTGAGCATTGTGGCCGTACCTTTACCTTTAACATTGAAACGCCAATATTTGTTATCTCTAATGAAATAACTTTATAAACAATTGAAATTGAATCCATAAAAATTGGAATACTGCTCTGGAACAGATGCAGAATTGACGGTGACACTCACCCGTATTTAGCAAAATTTGTCCACAGTGTTGTCAGTGTGTCAATCATTACTCTGTCTCTCGCGAAAAAAGCGGATGGTAAAAATTGTGCTTTAAATATATAAAACAAATCGTCGCCATGGGAAGCTCCACTCTCATTCAGGTAGCCACTCCAAAACTTCATGAAATTTCTTCCTCCGGAATAATCAAAGTAGTAATTGTACACAGTTGCATTAGCTTTGATCAATAGATCAGTTTCAAAAAGCGTCGGCATTTCAAAGTACAAATGCGTATACATTTCTGACAGAGTCTTCAAATTCTTTTCGCTTATCTCATCTTCGCCGAAGTAGAACTCTTGTATTTTTCGCGACTCTACTGCTGCCTCTTTTTTTGTTCCGAAATGTAAATCTGACGCTGTCCAATACCGCTCGTTCCTTTGCTCTACCGTTTCTTCGCTATACTCGGATATCAAGAATATCCCTTCCTTGCTGTTTGTTCCATATATTATTGGAACACTAGCAGTCTTATTAACAAGTAAATTATACGGAAGATCCGGTAATACTGGTTCCTCACCCTGAATATTTTGTTCTACGCATGGTAGATGAATCAATTGTGTATCTAAATATTTTATAGCCGATTTTCTAATATTTGCACTAACTATTTCATTAACTGATAATCGAGAAAATATTTTGAACAAATCGACAGGATTATCAGTATTGTAACCTAAAGTTTTCGCTAAAAGGCTCGCAATCCGGACTGGATCTTTGTTTATCACCCAGCTAGATAGAGATGGCCCGCTTTGGACTATTGCTCTATTAAACAAACCCGTGGATAAATTACTCGCTAACAACAACGAAGTAGACGTGGCACCGGCGCTCTCGCCGAACACAGTCACATTATCAGGATCGCCTCCGAAAGCAGCTATATTTTTCTTTATCCATTTTAAAGCTGCAATTTGATCTTTAAGTCCGGCATTACCTGGTGCTTCTTTAATACCTAGGCACAGGAAACCTAAAGCGCCTATTCTGTAATTAAATGTAACAACTATAACATTTTTCTCTATTAAGAAATCAGGGCCGTAAATCAATTTCCCACCCCCTCCCAAGATGAACGTACCGCCGTGAATGTATACCATAACTGGGAACGGCGGCTCTGCCATCGTTGGCACATACACGTTAATTTTAAGACAATCTTCCAATCCCACCACACCGATTGTGATATGTTGCGGACAATAGTATTTCTCGTCGACCGCTTTGTAAACACCTTGCCACGGCGCAGGCGGACCAGGTGCCTGAAACCCAAAGCCGATATACTATCTTCTAGATGATCTATAGTTTTAAACAACGTTACCGGAACTGCGTGGATTGTACACACGGAGCAATGTTGGAAACGCCATACTAGTGAATAGTTAATAATGGCATCCCACTTATGTCCTAGGGTAAAAAAGGATAGGGTCAAGGTAAATTCGGCACTAAAAACTAATGCAAGATAAAAGTATACCTTGAATCGCGTGGTGCTGTTCGTGGACGCGTAGGGGATGCCGATGTATTCGTAGAACATGCCGTTCGTGCTCAGTTTACCGCTCAAAATCCCCTGCTCGATGGAGATTTCCGGAGCCGGATCTTCCACCATGTTAGCGACGACCATTGTGAACAAGACTAGATACTTTCCGTATGCCATCTTCATGCTGGTCTGCTATTTGGACATCACAGCTGCTTCCTTTTATATTTTAGTTTGCTTTAGACATGTCTCGGCGAATTGTCCATTATTTCGTGTGCGTCCGCTGCAGCGTGGAATGCACATGTTGCAGCCGTTGTGCAATCCTTACAACTAACGCCGTTTATGGCCCGTTCCAACCGAAACCTTATTTATTGATAGTATAAAACTATTATTGTGTTCGCCTTAACGATAACCTTTATATCGCCGCAATTAATGGCGGCCGTGTCCGCTCTGTTTTTTCTTATTCATTACCGTGATAAATCATTTTTTAAACAAAATTACCTAAGCAGCCGTGCCACCGCGGGTGCAGTAGTTTATCTGCATACAATGTAAGCTGTAAAAGCATTCGCTTTAATTAAATTAGTTAAACTATGAGATAATACATTGTAATCAGTACATAGGTATTATTCATTGAATGATATATTTTATTTATTTAAAAACATTTACAGAACCACAGTACGTGTATATGTTGTTGTTGTTGTTGTTAACTGCAGCAGTTAATGACAAAAGTTAGATAAAATATTTGCTAAACTAGCTTCATTGGCTTCACTGAACAGGTCAAATATGAGTGCAATAAATTAACAAGCTGATGATAAGTGTGGGAGTAAATGGGTGACTGTTTACTCGTTAAAATGTCTGATGTTCCGAAAACGAGGTTAGGTGATCGGGCGGCGGCGGAGCTGGGCGGGATGGCGGGGTGCAGCACCGGAAGCGCCGTGCAGCGGCTGCGGAGCGGAGCGCCACTTCAGCACGTACGCGAGCACTTTGTGTTGTTATTAAAAAGCCAAAAGGCTGCCATTTTGGACGTTCCGCCGTTATGAGTTGGATCTTCACAGTTTTAAATGAAGCCCGCAGCATTTGTTCTGAGCTGGCAACGAGCGCGCATCTCGCTGCTCGCTGCGGACGCGGCCGCGTCTGTGATACTGTCACGTCAGGGGCATTGGGGTCCTCCACTACGGGAACAGCACTCAGCGAATGGACAAGCACGTAGACATGATTATTCCTACGATTGAATATATCATTCTTTAGTTTCCACTTGAGATGTTATTATTGACGTAGATTGTCGGAATATACACCACCACCATAAAGGCAGGGAAATTTTCTATGCACAGCCTTCTGAATACTCTGTGAGATATCTTATCAATTTAATCATTATCCACAAGATTGCATCAGCATCGCTTGATTCTCTCCTACACCAACGATGTCAATATGTACACCACCAGCGAATAACACGCCGGCGTTGTTGCTTTATGTTAGAAAAACGTATTAACATAATTAAAAAACCCTCCACCCTTTCATATATACAATAAGATACTTAATGTAGGTTCTTCCCGACTTTCCCCTTATTACCTTACAAAGACACTTCAATATTTGTAATTACAATTTAAAAAAAAAAAACAAAATGAGTAATAATTACATTTGAGTGTAAGTAAATACTTTAGTTAACCGGCGCTTGTTTACACGAATTTTCGCTTTTCAGAGTTCTTTTATGCGGTAACACTAAAGAGTTAAAATTTAACTCTGAACGCTTTAACTTCCCGCATTACGGTTAGAGCACTCGAGTAATGTATTAGCGGTTACCGACTGTAACTCGGTCAGTTAAATTTATTTTGCAGCGATAACTCTCGTGGTGGAGGAGTAATAGGTAACCTTGTAATTTATGCGACCTTAGATAGCTCCAACGTTTGCGACGCTCTTTCCGTTACACACACACACACACACACACACACACTCGCACACATGCACACACACACATACGGATACTTCGTGTGCAATTGTTGTATCATATACATCTACTTTAGTATTGTAAATCTATTCTGGAATTAATCTTGGATTTAGAACTAGAACAATATGAAAAGAGAAGAGCCAGATTTCGGATAAAATCCAAAACATGTGATAAAGATATAATATATTAATAATTAAATATGTTATGTTATTATTGCAAAATTTATTATTTATATTTTCATACTTCAATATTTCAGTAAAGTATTCAGTTTGGCTCTCTTAGAATTTACTTCAAATTGCGCTTCTCTCATTAAGTAGACTTCAGACGTACATACACCGCGGACACGTTTCCTCTTCAATGCTTCTGCAGCTGCATTACCTAAGAGAAATTGATTAATGAAATTTAAAATCGGCAACTGTAAAATAAAATAAAAAAACCACTATCACTAATGTTAGATTTCTCTTTCAGGAGAATATTAAGGCGATAGAAAAATCAAAGAAGGGATATTACTTGACAGTGATGCGGTTTCTAAAAATATGTATGAATATAACAATCTCTCCGACAGTCTTTACTTTTTCTTAGATATACTTTATGATAGTCAGTTGGTGGTGGTAGCCTGTAATCAGGGGATTCTTAGCGACCCCCGATGATTGAAGAATTAAAACAGTAGGTCTACATCGGACAGGTTATAGAACTTGGCCCGAGGTAGCTTCACCAAAAAGATCCATAGACGTATCCAGATTGGTTGGGTAGTATTTTAGAAACTCCGTCACATCCTCCCCTCGCAAATGTATCACGACGAATGTATTTAGTCAATGCGTCGTCCTCACCCTTACGGCGCACACACATGGCACCAAACCATCGGGCTGGTCGACCGATTCAAAGTAGCACAGCGAGCAATGGAGAGAGCTATCCTTGGCATTTCTCTAAGGGACAAAATCCGGAACGAAGAAATTCGACGAAGAATTGAAGATGTCGAAGTACCTCTCAAAATCTGCAAGCTGAAGTTGCGCCCGACGGGGGAGAAAAGTCGTGGAGTGGAGGCCGCGTACAGGTCGCAGAATTGTAGGACGCCCTCTCCAGATGGACCGACGACATCATCAGGGCGGTCGGAAGTGAGTAGATGCGAGAATATGAGGATCGATTTTGGTGGAAGACACAGGGGAAACCCTATATCCAGCAGTGAGTAAACAAAGGCTAATGATGATGATTACGTATATAACAACAATAATATAAATACATAAATATGTAGGAAGAACAATTATACGAGAAGAATTAATATAATTGTAGTATTCACACACGCGCGCACTTCCCTTCCGGTAAATATGTGCTTCTGTACGAAAACTTTCTAACTTTTAATAAGTTTTCAACATGTGAACATTTCACCACCACTGCTGAATACTAAATGAAGCTTGAAGCCAAGTTACAGTGTCCAAATATTAAACATTAGGTGGGTCGTAAATCGCAAACTCCGCTGTAGTAATAAGCTATAACTTATGTCCGTATGGTGAAGGTGCTGCGGCGTACCTTGTGTAACCAGCTTTCAGACATTTCGCCCCCCTCCAACGATCCCGGTCCGGACAGACACTTGAATTAGCTCCTTTGTTAGACAAGAAGGATAAACAACAACTACTTGTAGTTTATCTCGCAAAAATAAATTTGACGAATAGACGGCGATAGCTTACTAGCTAGCTACTAGCTTACTTCTCATTAACCTTCAGCTCCTTTACAGCTAAGGCCTCAAAACTTCAACGAGACCCTATTCTTCGGATAATCGGATCTTCTTCGGTTCACCATGATTTACCATAACGTCTGGATTTAGACTACCTCAAGGAGGGAAACAAAAATCTATCAGAAGCTACAATATAGAGTTCCTAAACACAATGTTTTTAATCTAGAATAAACTGTATCTTGACTATAATTTTTTTTTCAAAAGCTAAGCTTCTAGATGTAGATATCTATAGATGTCTAGTCTAGGTCTAGATATATTTGTATTTGTACACATAAAAAATCTTTACCCGTTTTTAAGACCGAGAATCGTGACCATACATCACTCTTTCCTTCAAGATGTTTCGTCATCTCGTCTTGTCTCCGGCCACTCGAAGATCACATCTTGGACTGTGGAGTTAGTATCGGATGAGTTGCGCATATGGTCAGACAAGAAACCTCGTTTCTTTTTCTTATCAGCCTGATAACGCCGTCTACTTGGCATAGGCTTGCTCCAAGAATCTCCACGCCGATCGGTCCTGCGCTGCCCGCATCCCGTTACCTGCATATAAAACCTTATCACCATTTGAACTGTATCATGCTCCGTGGCTCCGGGTTAGTTCGGGAGCGTTCGCGTTACAAGGCAAGCAGTTGGATGCGGATTTAGAGCTGGAGCCTTATATAATTCGAAGGTGTACGTTCTAAGACATTTTTCACTTTATTAATCATTAGAAGTTGGTGTAAGTTGAATAATTTAAACAAACAAAAGCTCAAACATTCGGAGACAATAATGAATACGACATCGGAGACATAACTTCATTTTATCCCAGCAGACGTTGATGGATGAGGCGCTAAGTCCTGCGCGCCCGGCCATTTATTACGCGCGCGCACTCCGCCGCGTGTTTACTTTAAACTCTCTTTTTGTTATTAATTGAACGATTTTTTCCACTATCATCGCCCCTCCACAGAGCATAACAACAAAGATAACTATCTTAAAACAATAATTTCGATGTTATGGTTACACACTGCAAATTATTATTAACGATAAAGTAATTGCTTCGATTGATTAATTTTATTTATCATCTACATTCTACCTCCCCTTATAGCACGTACAGCTTACATATACATAAGCACAATAGTACGAGTAGCCTGCTATTTACCGGCTCTTTAAGTGCCCACTTATAAACAGGTGATGTTACTTTTGACCGACGCTGTACTCCAGTTGCAAGACAGTCCATTTGAAGGACAAATAATGCTAGACAAGCTCCTTTATTAACACCATACACCTTACATTATATTATAATCACTCAAAATCATGAAATCGGACTTAAGTTTTATCCTATAATTGATAAATAAAAAATTTAAAGATCGTAGATATTTGTACAGCAACAGAACAGTAGGTGATGAAATCATTCTGATAACGAGACGTGATACATCATTTCTCAAGTTCTGCTCTTTCGTGTAAGCATCTTAACGAGCACTTCATTGTATTGCGCAGGTATATTACTCATCACCACGTGAATATTCTGCTCTCCTTTTTGCTATATCTTAGATATATTAGGAAGTGCTTTATATTCACTGATGTTTAATAACAAATTAGAGAACTATGTACCGCCTTAATTGTTTGCTATATACTATATATATATATATATATGTATATATATATATCATAAAGGTTCATTATGACCGGTTAATAAATAATCAAGTACAGCGAACTATAATTTTGTTACGTCGTCATAAATCTCTTTGGTAACAAAATCATAACTTCTCCGAACAAAATGACGTTGACAGATTGACAGAGAGTAAAGGTGATCGTTCGCGTTTCCAACGAAAGCCTTCAGCGCGATTAAAAGTTCCAAATTTGTTACTGATTCACCAATTACGTGGCAGCTTCATTATGAAATGGTTCATTATGGAAAGCGTATTTTATTCACCATTTCATAAATTTATTCAAGTTAAAATTGAACTTTTATCAACTCTTCAGTAATTATGTTTTTTCTACGACATGGATAAATCATTATCCTCATTAATACACTGAGAAGGATTTGCGACGAGATCGCGTATAAAATATACAAATTTTCCTCAACAGTCTGCAAATCCTTCCATCCGCCAGGATCATGTTATCGATAACAAGGTAGTGATACTCAGGATTTTAATAGAACCTCACATAGAAACAGCTACTACAAGATTTCCCTTGCTACACTTTCAAACTGGAAATCCGTAACTTTCCACAAGTAAATCCACTAAGTCTCCGGTGGAAGCTTAGCACTCTTCGAGCCAGTTTTTATAGATGATAATATCATACAACATCAGCTCCGCGTTTGTTATCCTTACAAGAAATGTAAAGAAATATTCACTCCGGTGTTCCGGGCGCCGTTTTGAGGAGCTTTTGTGGGCACCGAAGGCAATCTATCAATAACTTGCAAATTCAATAAAACGTCTCAAAGGGAGGCGAAAGAAAATTTTAAAGAGTTGAAAAAACCCCTTTCATAAATATCCCCGACGCTATGAGAATATTTTAAAATTGAACGTACCACGTTTACTTCCCGTAAACCCCATCTCTGTGAAACTCGGCAAAGTCCCGCATTAACTATTCCCTGCATCACCTGAAAGGAATCTCCCCGGAATAAATTCAAGTGTCGCTAAGATCACGGGAGGCCAGGATAATGTGTCTGCTAGCTAGTTACTTTGTACCCTAAGCTTAAGTTATCGTTGGCTACGGCGCGTTATTTCCAAGTTATTTCAAAGTTCGCACGTCTTCAAAGTTATAGATTCATTATTTAATATAAGTAAATTAATAAAGTGTACAACTTAAGGAAAGGCTTCAATCTGGTGCTGTGTGTACATCCTAATTGGAGCCTCGTCGTCGAAATAATTCTGATAACGTAATACTTGACTTGGATTATTGAAAAACATAGTTAACGTGGCCGATTATATGTTAGTATAGCATACTTATTGATTATAAACGTTATTGTTTATGTTTCAAGTGACTCTATATTAATGTTTATTGATTGCCAAGTATGAAATTATAACTTATACTTTAATTTAAAACATCCCTGTTAAATATTTGCTTAATTAATAAGATTCCACGACACAAAATCCTGTTTATATATAAACAGCGTCCCCGTTTGTTAGCCATCGTTTGTACGTTTCTGAGAAGACGCAAGCGTTTTGTCATATACTGTAAAATAGGTGTCAGGGATCTCGCACCCTGAGCCGAGCCGACCTCGTAACTCTCTATCTTAACCAGCACGCTACCTCACGCATAGTGTTGTGACAAGAGTTATCGATTGTCGGCTTGCTGCGGATATTTATCTATTTGCAGTGAACAACGGCATGTACACTTTATACGGGAATGTGGACTTACAAAGATCTCATGTGAAAAGAAAAGAAGTTGTAACGAGGGTATAGAGAAATATTAAGACTTGTGGTAATCAGTTTGTTGATGTTTGAGTATTACTTTTTTTATACGTAATGTGCAATTTCCTCGTTTATACAATATGTTGACGTAAGCACTACGGTTAACATTGCTTCAGAGGAAGGCGGCTGTATCCGACAAGTGCGGAAACTTACCGTTAACTCCGGCGCTAAAAAACTGTACACCTCCCGCCGTCCTGGCGGGTGAGTTATTTGGATAAGAAAGCCAACTCAGTTTCTGATCTGTTCATCCCAAGATTAATATTGATAGGGCGCGTCAGTGCGGCGCGCCGGCGGTGACACCGTTGACAAAGGCTAAACGGGCCCCCGTTAAGCGTCCATTGTTCACTCACAATAGGCATCTTGTTAGTTCTGCCGCTATTGGATTGTGACACACGGCGGAGCAGCCCCGTGTGCGTCAGTGATAAACTGTACCGGGTGTAGTACGTGGCACGTGGCACGTGGCACGTGGTACGTGGTACGTACAGTGCGTCGTTAGGGCACAGCTTACTCCGTGAATTATTAATGACGCAAATATTCCAACTGCGAGCGAACTGTATCTAAATATTGTACTGTGCCGATGTCGCGCCGCGCCAATACATCCGGTCGACGGCCTGCCCGACTCGCACATAGCTACAGAATAGTTTTTCATTAAAAATTATGCGATGATAAATCGACACAAAGCTTTAGAAAAAATCAACATCCTTAGACATGAGCCGTTGACAATTGTCATATAACTGACTCTAAAAAAAGTTATCTATTCTCACAAAAAACGGAAATTGATTTTGGTTCAAGAAAATAAACTTCGTTATGGTATAATAGTTACCAACTATAAAAAATTACGTAAATCATATAATAAGGTTTACATACTTTCTCTTGATAGCTACCAAGTTACCAGCTCAAGGAAGATCTACTGCCAATAAAAATAGATTCTTCTCGTTTGAACATTAAATATAAAACTCAATATATATTCGCCGACTGATTAGGATCATTGTAAAGTAACAACTTGATAACTTCCTTTCAATGTCACTCATGTTTCTGTTTCTTATAAAGCTTGTATATTGTTTACACTATAGTTATTTTTCAATCAAAGAAATTTCTAATTTTCACTCGAGAAAGCCGAAGGGATTAATTGAGTAAACGTCAACGATGAGTGTAAAATTACGTTGCGGTTAAAAAATAAATTGAGAGGAATGCAAGCTTAAAACTTTCGCCAAGACGTCTCAAGAAAAGCTCCGCGTTTGTGGGGAGAGCACGGCGCCGTGGCGACGGCCAGCGGCGCGTGCAACTAACCGGATGGAAAATGTCAATGTTTATGTTTATGGCGAAACAATGCAAAGTGAGGAACATTTTATTGAATTTCACGATCAACTTCAGCGAACGACACTTCGCTCTCATGTATATACTATACGAATGTTCATATGGATTGATGTAGAATAGCAAATACTATTCGATGCTTACCTATAATACACTTTTACTTGCGTAGCTTAAATAGCGTTTAAAGGTCACCCCAAGGATCGTTTCCAAACACAAAAACCCACCAGGAGATAGAAGCGGGTTATGAAAAGGCAAGTAGGATTATTGTCCGCATGGGCCACGCCACAAGTGCAAACTAAGTAAACGTTGTATCGTTGGTGTGTAAATAATGAGCCTTTTGGTGGCGTGGGTTAAGCGTGGAGTGTGCAGTGGAGTGTGCAGGGGTGCGCGCCGGCGGGGCGCGTAGCGACTAGTGCCCTTAGAGGGTGGTAATTAAAAGACATTTTCGCGTGGTGCGCGACGGGGCCGGAGAGGCTGCTGCGCCGAGACGTTCCCTCTCCGAGCTTTGAAACTTGTCGGCGAAATTAAATTGAAAAGAAGAATTAATAAAAATTTTACATTTGAGTTTAGACTGCGCTCCGCTCTGCGCTCTCCGCTCTGCGCTCTCCGCTCGGCGGTGAGCTCAACCGGCGGCCTCTAGTGCCGGATGCGAGGGGAAATGAAATATTCATAAGTTCCATCATTCCAGAAGACGTAGGCATAAAGAGGTGAATGTTTTTATCGTGGAATAACTTTAGCAACGGTTACGGCGGTGTTTTTATTAAACTTGCGCCGCGATTCCAACAAATACTGTTCCCTTTTCAGCAGTTAATTAATTACGAAATTTTCTCTCTGTGCGGATTCTGCAGACGCAGCGGCTGAGTGCTGGTCGCTCGCCTGCTTAAGCAATTACCGTTTCATATATTTACAATTTATTAGATGGTTTCTGTCGCCGGATACAGTCTGAGTGGATACCACAGCGCGGTCTGTTCTTATCGCACACAAGTAGTTTGCAAATAAAAATGTGATTAAACTGTTGAAACGTGTATATATATAATATATATATATATATAATATTTATATGTAATATATATATATATATAATATATATATATATATATATATATATAATATAATATATATATATATATATATTAACGACCTATACTTTATTTTGGTGAATGCATCACACAGCATTAGCTGCACCTTTAACTCATCTTTACTCGGTATTATTGAGAAAATAGTTATATCTAGCGTTTCGGGAATGGAAAATTAAATCAATACTTTTTACTTGACGATTTGTTTAATCGATACTCTTCGTCAGCTCAGTTCAGTGATTCAGTATTATCCGAGACAATCTGTATTATCTGATAGTTTCCCTAGAATGAGCCGATATCTGTTTAGCGAGCCATCCGGTGGTGCAGCCGGCGGCGCACCGCGCGACACAATAGCGGTGCGTCGTGTATTGTTCAGTGCCCGCTCGTGTTGCATTTAGAACTATTCCTTACTTCTACTATAGAATATGATTAATTAACTATTAAATATCTTTAAATTGATAAATTATTAGATATAACCAAATAAATTACTTTCCTTTAGAGAGTTTGGGAAAAAAACATTAGCCTACGCTTCACTCCGAATTTTTGTCTGTCTTCGTTAAATTATGTTAAAAATGTAACATACAGATAATATTTATTACACAAAATATTTAACTGGGGTTTTAATCTTCACGTTAAATACAAATAATAGTAATCTACTTTAAAGGGATGTCATGTAAACGTCAACAATATCTCAGTGTGCGGGCCGGGGCGGCGCGACTAGTGTCCGATAAATAAAACAAACATTGAAATAACAATATACGTTAACATCCATTACGACCGGAAGTTGCTTTGCGTAACAATAGAACATTTTCGAACGAGCCTTCCACGGTAGGTGATAAATGTTGGAGATATACCGAAATATGTTTAGTACCCATTTATTGCTTCAAAACAGCACCCCGCCGCACCCCCACCGCACCACCGCCGCGCCCCCGCCGCTCGCAGACGGAAGTATTAAAAAAATATATTGCCGTTATAACGATATTCTGAACCGACGTCCTCGCACGTCCGTCGAGTATACCTGTTCACATACACACACGGTAGCCGCTTCTGTTTGTAACTGGAAGTGGTGCCTGGCGGATACTGACGGTTTACTATATTTATACACTACCACGAATAACCGGATATGTAGTATGCGCAGTTAACGCGCGGAATCGAACCCGGCTCAGCCACCTGCCGCCCGGTTCAGAAGCCATTTCAGTCGTTAACACCGCATTACAATCGTTTCTGCTTCATCATCATCAGCCGATAGACGTCCACTGCTGGACGTAGGCCTCTCCCAAAGATCTCCACATACAATCAGCATTGCCTCCAGTACCGCAGGGCACTAGGGGTTGTCGTATGTAGCAGTTCATATTGAGGGAATTTGGGCCATTGCCCACTACTCTGGCGCAATGCGGTGCCCAATATTCACTTATTTATATGTAAATATACAACTTGAGTCAGATCGTATAATATAGATACGGAAACCAACGCTTGCTATTGCAAATGGTCAGCAATTAATTATTTTTAAAACATTACTGCCTATTCTTCCAAACTGCACCATTTATAATGTAAAGTATACAGATACCAATAACACTACACTTTCTGAAAGATTTCTGTGACAGATACTTCACATTAGCCAAATGGCGAGTTGGCCTGAATATAAGGATCATCAGGATGATGTCTAGGCGTATTAACTGCAAGATAAAAATCAATTGTATAAAGGGTAGTGCGTGAAGACAAGCCGCGCGCGCGACTAGTGTACTATAAACAGCGCGTCTACCCTTGATAAGGAGATGGACGCGACGCGGGGGTGGCTATAAAAATGAAATACACTTTAAAAGCTCGCCTGAACTACAGCCTGTTCGTGTGAATAGCTTTTATACAGCCGCGGTTATTGAATGGGGCGGCACACACCGCGCGACCAGCTCGTGTTGCAATACGACAAAAATCAAGTAACTGATACAAATGTGCTTACTGTTGCTGCTCACCGTCTAGGTAGGGACCACCACATCACCTGTAGCAATCGACAGGCACTGGTGTGTAAACATTATGTTCCGGTCTGATGGGCGCTGTGGCTATTGTAATTACCGAGGTAACGAGAACTAACGTCGTACGTCTCAAATACGAAGAGTGCAATGGAGTCAAGTATAGATCATCCTCACTAGCGCCACGTTGTTATGGGCAAGCGCACCATGATCAGGTGTAGGTCCTGCTCCTTCCGTTGATATAAAAAAATACTTAACATCTTATGTCTGGAGACGAGTGCAGAGGCATTACTTACCATCGGGTAACCGTCTCGCCCATTTCGTCTCTGTATCGATCTGTCTGAGGGTGGTGGTTAACTCTGCTTATAACAATAATTCAAGATGTTTTTACTACACCACAATCGATTCTTCATATTGCAGTAAACATTACTGGTTTTTTTTATTCGACGAATCGGCGAGGCAAGCAAGACGTTCCACCTAATGAGTAGTAGTGAGCAGTGATACGCCTGCTCATAACGTCAGGGTGACATACACTGCACCATATTCGTCACCTTGAGATATAGAATAAGTCTCGTTTCCCTAGTAATTTCACTAGCTACAGCGCCTTTCAAACCAGAACTCAGTAAAGTAAAGTTTTTAGAAATTAAATTTTTTTTCAGTGCGTGGTATATAGATTTCTTTTAATTAAGTTGATTACTTAACAATTGTGTTTAAATATCATCCGCCGTGTTGTGCGTGCCCTCGCGGGACACGGTTAACTTTAAGCCGGCGCGCAGCGGCACTAGACTTGTGTTAACTTAAAATAAATGCACTGTAAGAGCACTCCCGCTGCAGACGCCAGTAAAAGGCTGCAGACACCTCACAAAGCTCTCAATGATTTCCCAACGGAACTAGAAGCAATGGAACGTAAACCTATTTGACTATGTTAAGTTTCGGAAGCGGAAGTGAACATTGCTCGAGGTCAACGCTAATGGTGGAAAATTTAAATATAGTGGTTATTTAAAACCATATTGTACCTAACCCCTAATGAAACAAATTATCTTAGTAGTTTCACTAATTACAAAGGTCTTTGTACTAGAACGATGATATCTGCACACTACACCTTGGCAGTGATGTAGTCACTGAAATTCAGTTACTTAGACTCCGGCAAGAGATTCTCAATTACGGTAATACGTATATATTTTTTTCATTAAACAATGCACAGGTTAGTTTCACGTAATATCAAGTGTAATATTGTCTTCCAAATTAAATTAAGCCTTAGAAGATGTTTTTGAGTATGAACTTCGGTGGTCACCATCCGTATTCCAAGATTGTGTATACATAATATACGAATGACGGAATTCAATAGAGATATATACTTATAGGAAGAAGTGACGAGACAAGCGGGATGTTATTCTGATGGTGAGCGATACGCCAGCCCTTAACGACTGCACCGCATTGTGCTTGTCGCCTTGAGACATGTCGTTAGCCCAGTAACTACATTAGCTACTACGCTCTTCAAACCGGAACACCTTAATGTTTGTGAAACATTAATTTCAAAGCTATCGGTGTGTGTCAACTGGTGGTACCGTGCTGCAGGTAATATTCACAGAAACCAACTATTCCCAGTAGCCGCCGACGCAGACTCCCGCATGTATAATATTTCAGCAATTCCAACGGTACCTCGTCGGTTTCCTGCTGAACCTCGTGTTCAATCTCAATTTTGTTAAACTGAACTGTTTTAATTGCTCTGTATTCGGTCTCGAGTGGCTTTGCGATACTGTATGAAATATATTTGCAAGTTTAAGCAGCTCGATGCAGTTATGACAGGATATTTTGCAGCTGCAGCTAGCTCCTACAAAGTGAATTACGCAGCGAGCCGCGGCGATACTTTGTATTCAACCCTCGGGGATGAAACTGAACTGGAGCCTGTAAATAAGCTTTGGCGGTTAGCGACAATGTAAGAGTGGAGGCAACGTACATCTACACGCGCACAAATTGTCATATCGAAATAACTCCCCGGGTACCACAAGCACTAACCCACCACTTGTCCGTCTCCTCATCCACCCCGACCTGTATCAAATTCTGTTCGTCTGTCTGCACATTACTCATAGTTTTATATAACGATTCTACAATTGTCTCTATTGTGTGTCACATTAAGTTAGGGTTACGTCATGTACAGGGAAAGCTACAAACAACGTCCGAAAAATTTCTATTACTGCTTAAACACTAGTCTTGAAAAATATTATGTGTAGGAAAATCATTAAACACACGCACGCGCACGCGCACGCACACGCACACGCACACGCACACGCACACGCACACGCACACGCACACGCACACGCACACGCACACACACACGCACACGCACACGCACACACACACGCACACATGCACACACACACACACGCACACATGCACACGCACCATGGACAATCTTGTATGCGGATGACGTGATGATTTTAGACAACAATGCAACCAGACTGCTTTCCGGAACACTGTGCAATAAACGAATTCCAGTTATGGTTAAAGGGGAGCTCCAATAGACTGCAATTAGACTTACGATGCTCTATGGATCAGAGTGCTGACCCACAACCGAGGCACAAGAGCAAAGCATGCATGTGGCAGCAATGCGTTTGCTTAGGTGCGCAGGAGGAGTTACCATGGAAGACAGAGTGAAGAACAAACATGTCAGAGGTTCATTTAAAGTAAAACCGAGTCAACATAATATGATAGAGAGACGCTTGCGCTGGTTCGGTCATGTTATGCGGAGATCACCAACGCATATGGTTAGGGTAGCGCTGGATCCCGAAACTAAAAAGAGAGGCCCTGGGAGAAGATCTGAAGAATAACAAATTGACAGAAGCTATGACACAAAATAGAGATCCATGTGTCGACCCCACCCACGTCCACGAGATCATAAAGTAAAGCTCATAAGCACACATCTAGGAATGTGTGCGACATTTTACTAAATATACATAGATTAAAGAAAGAAGCTGTGGATGCGAATGACGCGGAACAGCCTAAAAAGTTGCTTAACGTGTGGAGCTCATTTCTCAAGTTTCTTTATGCCAAGTTCCGCGTGTCGCTCTGCGGCTGTGCGAGGTACTCGTAAGGAATATTATTATATATACAAATTATATTAAGGACTAGCGGATACCGAGCGAATATTAGGTTAGTGTTTATTTATTTATTTATTATAAATCTATAAAGGGATGCACTTTTCAACTGATGTTACAAAACTTCGTGATAGAAATTCATACACCACAAGTGCGATGTAGCGGTAACAATTATAACAACACAAAAGTAGTTCCAGAACTCAAGGGAATCATAGGTTATGTGGTCCAGGTCTTGACATTCAGGCACTGCCGGTGTACACGTGAGCCACACTCGCCATAACTGAGTAACGAGCTCCACAATGTATGGTGCGCTGTAAACATTTTGACCAGTACCCAACTGTAACGCGCCGATCGACTTAGTAACCAAAGTTAATAACAAAAATTGACTGCATATTGCACCGTGAAAATTGTCATCTCATCTCATCTCATCTGTCATATCCATATCAGGTCAGAAAGAAAATTTGCGATGTATTGCTTACAACGACCCCCCTCCACCACACGCCGACTGTACTTTGTGCGATGAAGTTGGTAGGGTGAAATGAAACAAAACTTTAGTTCCCCGACTCTAAGTTCTCAGTCAGTTCCCTCTCCCACCCCTGCCCCCGTCTCGTGGGACCTACACGGGACTAATGCAGACTTACACGGAGCTGCACTGTAAGTTCAATTTAAACTTTATTATGCAAGTGACTGTACCACCAAATTGGAAGTAATGATTCGCCGCTCCGAATCCTCACTCATATTTTATAAAATCCCTGAAACACCTTTACGATTAATCTATTAATCGATTAAAGTAAACACGGGGGCGGTTTGGTTCTGGACTGCATTCAAACCGGTGTAGCTGGATACTACCCTTATACATGACAAACAGAGCATACTGGTGGAGCACATTTCACTATATTTAACCTTGTTATAACCTTTATCATAAATAATACAAATTTTGTTCGTGTCAACCTTTATAGGAAATATAACAAAATTTGTCATTAAATTATATACTTGTTGTAAACAATAATTAAACAATATACTGAAGTCGTAAGAACAATGTAGTGCTGAAACATGGTGTCTTACCACATTCATTTGGTTAAACTTGTCATCATCAGGTAATAGTCCTGATCCTTTCGTAGTTTCATTATACTTTATATGTACTTTTTTAAGCACATTGCAAAATTATTATAAAAACTGAATTAAACGGACAGCACCAGTCGGACTCTGGTCATCCACAAACATCTTTATCACACAGGTAACACAAGCGTAAGTGGATGAATTTTCATCAGACCTGGAATAAAGGAAGCGGGGCAGCGGGCAGCGTGCAGAAGCCTTTGGAATCAACTAATTAATATTCGCATCCCCGGCCAAGCATCCGGGGCGCACAGGTCACCGGCGCAGGCCTTTGTGCCCCTCGCTTCCACGGGTATTAAAGGGTGGCGCCGCCGAGGATGACGTTATAAGCCGTCGGCAAGACAAAGCCGTGGACGTGAAAGATCTTTTTAATTTGGAACAACTTTAATGGCTCATGTGACTCTGTGCATGTGACGTCCCTCGTTGCGCGGTGGCCAAGCGTTCACCTTGTAACTCGGGACACTTAGGTTCGATTCTGGCTGGAGTCGAGTATATGTTCAGCATGGCTTTGTTTTATTCACAACATATGAGAACCGTAATATTCTGGGCAAGGATAGTTCTCCATCTCCAGTCATACCGCCACTTAAACCATGTGAGACCGATGTCAAATTTTATCCTAATGATGACCAGTTAGCAAATTTTCACAACGATACATCGTGACGTACGTAGCTGTAGCATGAGAACATTGCTCGGAGATGTAAACAGGCGTTACAGTAGTTGACTGGTTTATACGATAAGCTGGTATTTATGTAACATGCAGCATATCAGTATCGGGATCTTAAAAGCATTGTATTTTAAACAAAAACAATTTTTTGGTTAAAATTTGTGAAAAGCGATAAATCGTTTATCGCTGTGTCCACCCACGGCGGTGTCCTGTACGCCGTTTTCCCGCAAACACACATTACGTCCGCCCAGCAACACGCCGCCTGCTTTTGTATTTTTATATAACAAAAGTTTTAAAACTAATCTCACATCCGTCTTCACTTAAACCTCATTAGAAATCAACTTATGAAAGTTCAAGTAAACCACTCACGTCGGGGAAACTTTTCGCGTTCGCTATTAAAACGTCGAGCCGAACTATAAAACAAATTATCGAGAGGTTAATCTTAATCATTCGATATAAGTTAACTTTAATGAAACTTAAACTGGAAAGTTAAACTCGATAACTTCGCGAGCGCAACTTTGATTCGTTAAGCCCCGCTCAAGATGCAAAACTATAACGCAAGAGTTTCGTGATCCCCTATAATCTTCGTTGTGTATCAGAAGCTTTGAAAGTTAAACATCCGATTGTGAGGGAGCAATATAACTCGACTCAGCTTAAAACGAACAAGTAAACACATAAGCACTTCGCAGAAAATTAAAGCTTAATAATGGTAGTGTCCGTTAATACCAAAAGCATACTGAATAAGTAAAAGCTAGCGTGAGGCATCTGCTCGTGATAAAGCTTATAATAAACGAAGCTTTACATGCGAAGGGCTGTTAATATTCGACTCGATACCCGGAGAGATTTTTAAATGATGATGTTATAAAACCATTTCATGCGACGTCGTCAGGTGAGAAGGTTAAATTTTTCCAGCAGCCGGCAGCAAGCCTGAACGTGCCACATATTAAAGAAGGCAATTTGCGTTCCTCGCGGCTCACGCAGCCGAAAGCTCGGGACACGCGGAGCTTTATATCAAACGGTGCCGGTTGTAGGTCAATGGGACAGTGTGGATATCCAGCCGTAATGGATACCCTAGTGTGAACGGAGACATGTATGTTAACAGTTTACTGCTGGAAGGTCTGTATTGGCGTAGGCCGTCCAAGTGCTGCTTCTGTTTTTACCAAAGAGTAGTGTGCATGAATTGCTGAGTGACATCTTCTGTTTTAAGGCAACGAGCACAATGTGGTGTATGTCTAACTAGTGCCTCGTTATGAGCAGGTGTAACACCATCAGGTAAATAAAAATATAAATACATAGTTAACAGAACTAGTTAACAATTATTACAGCTAGTCACATCGCCAGTGACGTGAACGTTGTCAATGAACAGAATTTCTTTAGTCATGACAAAGTGTTGTGTGCTACCTTTACTTAGCAACTGTAAAGAATTCCACCCCCACAAGATGAGACAATCATTAAGTGAATAACAGCCTCCTTGAACTTTTAAAGAATGCTGCAGCGGCTCGTTTTCACGTAACTTAATTCCCAGCGCATCGCTTGAGTACATTTTGCCGAAAAAATAACTCGCGAAAGAAATTTTTTACGCGCGAATTTCTTTATTAGAGCGGGGTGGTGCAGGGGAAGGTCGGGGGTGCGTCGCGCCGTGAGGGATGCCCCGGGACGCTCGTAAATCAGAAGTTTGAACAAAAACTAACTAAAACTTCGCCACGCGAAAATGATGAAACGCCGCCGAGTTTTATTCAGTTAGACTCGCAAGATAACGACGTAATTGGTAAACGGGAGGGAATTTAAAAGATTCTCCCTCTTGTCGCGGAGTCGATTTAACAAATCATCCCTTACAAAAATAATGCCGAAAACGGGATCCGACTCCGGCTCGATTCGTTTAGACCTTTATCACGAATAATCTTACATTTTTATTTTGTCCCAGCTTTATTCAATTCACGATACTGATATCGTTAGTTAGTAGCCGTTGCCCGGCCGCATGCATTGCTGGCCGCGATATAAAATTAGACTTAAAACTCGTCTGAAATAGACCTGGGAGCAACCGCAACTGCAAATGCAAATGGCTTTCTATAACAACCGTTACTATAGCAACCGCATAAATAGTACCTAATGAAAATCATTATATAAGTTAATTAGAAATAAACTAATGGAGGATCTATGAAATTCCAAAAATAAATGGCCCATAATCATCTACAGGTCATTCCGCGTCGAATGCTTGTGTTACAATGTCGATACGTTCACTAGTTTTCACGTGATTGGCGAGACAATAGAACACATTACCACATTATCAGACTTAACATCTTATGCCTCTGCGACGATTACAAATTGGTGCTGTGTATACCATTCTAACTAGCGCCATGTGGTTATAGATGAGAGTATCACTTACCATTAGATGGACGTCTCGCCGCTTCTTGTAATAACAAAAGTTATTTAATTCAAGTTAGATGAGAGCAAATCAGAGGTCTTAAAATATAAATAGTTAATGCCAATCCTTTCACCTCCTTTAAAACTTCAATACAGTAACTTTCGAGTCACTTGTTACTCGAAAATTGTGTAGATCGGCAATAAACACTAGAGAGGGTTGCGTTTGGGTTTGGGGTTGGGGTTGGGGGTGCAGGGCGCGGCGGTTCAGCGGTTCAGCGGCTTCAGGTTGGCGTGTTTTATTTCTCGTGCCGGAGCCGTCGCCTTGAATATTTCACACCGGGCACGCGCTCCTTGCGGCGTGTGTACCGACGCGCCGAATTTACTGCTGCCCGCCCCCGCCCGCCCCCGCCCACCGCCGACGGATAGTTTTACGTTTATTTCGATGCGAGTAGCTTCAAAATGTAATAGAGCGGAACTCTACCTATACCACATTGCGCTACATGTAGTCATCGAATCAGTAATTTAAGCGTACCTGTAGCATATAAGGCGATTACGTTTAAACTACGCAGATGTGCAAGCCTCAAAGATAGATTTTCCATTATTCTCTCTCACCATTTTTTCTGTTTTTATCTGTCTCTAGAATATTAATAAAGAAATGGATTATAGACTTGTGTATTTATTAAAAGTTAGGTTAAGTTTAAGGTTAATATTTTAAATCAATAGATACGGGCGAAATAGATCAGTAGACAATAATAACAACCTCTCGAAGGACCCGCACTAAGTGCGAAGGTACACCACCGCAATGTACGTGTGTATTCAAGTGTAGCTGATGAAAGTTATTATTCTGCTTAGTATAACTAGAATAAGTAATGGTTATAACACACAGACAATGTTATGTATCATCGTAAGAATTATCCTTCTTACGGTATAAATATAAGAAGATGAGATTTTCATGAGATCATACAAACGAATAATTATTTACCTTCTACTAGTGGTTTTTTATTTATAAAGAATATTAACAGCTTAGCTGATCAAAATTGACCGCTTGCGTTTGTGATGTTGTGTGGTAGTGGTCGTTGTGTAAACATTACTAATGTCCGGGTAAGTACGGATAGATCCGCGCAGCGCATCCGCACGCTGGTCCAACAGATAACAACCTACCCGACGACGCACGCAACCCTTGCTTTTATACTATTATAACTTATTGATTATTTAGCACTACCCCACTACACTACACTACACTACCTTACATATTAGTTGGCAAATGCATCAGTGCTTATGTCAGGAGTGTATAAGCTTACGTTTGCAGACAGAAAAAATTCTCCCGATAATGACATAGACCGGCAGTCAATAAGGCGTGCAAGTGTTGCTGCTTCTCGTTAATTCTTCAACAGCGCAGGGGCGAGTCCGACGAAATCTGATCCCGGGTCAACAGTACCTCAATAACTTTCAGGGTGTAACCGCACGTTGAATATTTAACCGTACCCTCTCTTTGATGCGAAGTTTGCCCAGGTGAGGTTTAATCCGGCGCGGCTGGCGCCCATCGGCTCTCGGATCGATGCGTGGACTTGATCAGTTCGAGACTTTAAGTCGAACTTTAAGTCGTTGTTGAAAATACAACTTAATTATTTAACACTTTAAATTGTGTGGATTCCTTATAAGTGTTTGCGCAGAGAGGTAACCTTAGTGAGTCCTGTATCCCTCGGAGATAGAATATAGAATATATATGAATGCAAGTCCGTTACAGAAGCCTTCGTCGTAGCACCTGCTACATACAGGTGCTACGCCATTGCTGCATACAACTGACAACATTAAACCAAACATCTAAAACACATATAAAATAGATTATTTTTTAATTAAATTGACACAATCGTGTGACATTTCAAGTAAAAAATATATATTACTGTCGTTAAGCTGTGTACCGCGCAATAGACACGTGTACACGTGCCCGCGTTGAACTGATAACACCCCTTTTTTCAGGGATACAAATTATTCAAAGCACATAAAGTATATAATTAAAATGCTGAAAATTAAATGAAATCATTTTTGTTTTAAATTACACGAGGCAAAGATTTAGTTCGTCAGGTGTTGTAATCAGGAGGTGCGGAGTCGCGGGAATAGGAGAAGTAATAAGATCAGTGGATACGGCATTTGAGATGATGACCACTGCTAATCATAAACCTGCTCAAACGAGGCTTGTTGCCGTACGTACGTACATCATTGCTGCTTCCTTACCCTTTATATCGGGAGATTAGTTATGATTATTTAGTAGTGGAAGGATACGGAAATAGAACCTGTGCATGACCTTCGGTTGCGATGATGATGATAATGAAGTGTTAAATTAAATGTATATTTAGTTCATAAGTCACTTATGCCATACCTTACTACTTATAATAACTTATATCTAGCAATATAAACTTATAGATGGTATGAATGTTTACTTCGTATATTATAATTACAATCCTTTGCGTTTGAAGCCGAAGGTCGATCGATGTGGAGATCTTTTGGGGGAGACGTATCTCCAGCAGTGAACGTTGACCGGCTAATGATGATATTTCACACTTTAAGAACTATTAAAACGACGATATAATATATATTGCCGTATCAATGTGTTAGCACATCTCGCGAACACTTCGTTATCTTGTTTACACGACCTCTTAATACTAAATTCACTTCACGCTTCTTAATTTGCACCTGCAGCTTAATTAAGTCGTCTTCACTTAACTGCATTGATTGAAACAGTTTGCACCTTGAAGTCTAATTTAATAAAATAAGTAATTAAAAATTACTTTTACAAAGGCAAGAAAAGGATTTCTTAATTAGGATTCGAATCGCGACCTTCACGAATAAAGTAACCGACTTGGGTTCATGTTTTCTCTTCATGGTTTGACAAACGCTATTTTCAAGAGCAGAAGTTAAGTTACGATGCTACGTCACGTGTCAAGATGCTTACACCACAATGCGGTTGTCTAATTAAGACAGTTAAAGTCTTAGCTTAGTCGCGGCAAGTGGAGACGCCACAGCTATATCGATATCAATATACACTCGTACAAGTAATTCCAAGTTTCATGAACAATGATCGAGAATATACGGATTGTGGTAAAGCGTGTAAACGTAAACATCTTTATTTTTGTTGAAACGAATAGATATTTACATGCGTATCGGATACACGCGGAGCTCTGGATTAAGGGTACAAATACAAATCCCGAAAATAGGGGTGGTGGCGTTAACCTTACGCGCTTTGTTGTGGAGCCGCAAAAATAAAAATGTTGCCGCTGTTAAACGAGCCCCGCCGTCGAGTGTTTGTTAAGTTACGTGTTAGGGTGTTAAAAAAAACGGTTGTGTATTTATTCATCGACATTAGTTTTATATATAATTTTGACTATTGTTTGTCTTTTTTAAAATTATCGCATAAGCCGAAGATGTTGCGAAGTGCGGACTTAATGCACCTAGCAATCAGCCCCGCAAGGATGCTGAGAACTGAAATAGTAGGTGCTTACAAGTCCATAATTATTTTAATATACATACATCTCTATTACAATATACATTCATTCATATTACATATATATACACTTATATGTTATATATTATCCGTCCACTGCTGGACACAGGCCTCCCCCAAAAGATCTCCACGTCGATCGATCTATCGCTGCTGGCTTCCAGCGGCTTTTCGTGACATTCGTTAATATGGATTCATATGAGGGGATTTGGGCCACTTCTTTGGGCCATTTCTCACCACACTAGCCCAATACGGCTTGGTGAGAGCCAGAGCCTTGTTTATCGATGAGCAGGTGAGGTGGGCTTGGGTTCCGTATGTTGTTATGCGGTATCCCTTACGCCCCCTATTATAAATACATATAGTCCACTGCGTGTTACGATCCTGTTGTAGTAAACAGTATTTTATAGGTGGCTGCCTGCAGCATTCATGACATCATTTTACGTGGGTTAAGTGAAGCGTCATTATGTACAATGTACTAGTGTCAATACGTTGTCGGCAGGACCACAGCAATGGTGTTATGAATGTTGTGGTTGGATTTGAAAAAATTATACCATCAATCAAAATGTGGGGTGTAAGGGGTCCTGCAAAAGAACTCACGAGACCCAAGCTAACCTTACCTGCTCGTGGTTTACCCTGCTAATTAACAAACGAAGCTCTGGCTTCCAACAACCTCGCATTGAGCCAGCGTGGTGGGAAATGGCCTTAATTCCCCATATGAATCCCTATAAACGACGGCCGTGGTGCGCGGAAGGCTCTGAGAACCGCTGGAATCGAGCAGTGCGGGACCAATCGATATGGAGATCTTTGGTGGAGGCTTATATCCTAGCAGTGGACGTGTATCAGCCGATGATGATAAGAAATTTAAATATACACATGTGGTTGCAGAATCGAATCCTAGACACTTTCGTGTTACAAGCGCTTAGCCGCTGCTGCACGGAGACAGCTAAATTTATATTATGTTTTATTAGCTCAACCTTGAGAACCTCCAGCCAGCGTAAGTTATAAAACGGATGACTGGTAGATATCAGGTATAGCCTCAGGCATCACTTTGATTAAATATACTACTCTTATTTACGGCGCAGAGACATGGCTCCTAATCATCGGACTGGTCCACCGGTTCAATACAGCACAGCGAGCGATGCAGAGAGTAATCCTTGGTATTTCTCTGAGTGCAAAATCTCGAACATAGAAATTCGACGTAGAGACAAAGTTGTCGACGTAGCCTTCAAAATCTGCAAGCTGTAGTGGCAGTGGACCGGCCATGTCTGTCGTGTCAGTGACGGCCGATGGGGGAGAAATGTCTCGGAGTGGAGGCCGCATACAGGTCGCAGAAGTATAGGACGCCCTCCCTCCCGATGGACCGGCGACTTCATCAGAGCGTTCGGAAGTGGGTGGATGCGAGAAGCTGAGGATCGCATTTGGTGGAAGACATTGAGGAAGACCGATATCCAGCAGTGGATAAACAAAGGCTGATAATGATGATGATGTAAAATACTAAAGTGTCAGCAAATAGAAGCAAATGGGTCCTCTCGCCGAAAAGGTACAATTATAATTTTTATGAATATCCGTGTAAGCACACCTGAAATGAATAATTCACTATCTAGATGCTAGATTATTTTTTCATGCACCCCCTGGTCGCCCGCCCCCTGCGCGCGCACAGTGCTCACCGAGAACTAAATTTATGTGAGCATTACTTCAATTGGGAGCGAGAGAAAGTCGTTTCTTTAAAAAATATCGTCGCCGAGTAGCGGGCCAACTCCGAAAGTACCAAGGGCATTAATAACTAACGCGATGCCATTACTCAACGGATACGCATTTTTTTTAAGGCAAAAGAGCCCCCACACGTTATGTAAATAGACTAAATTAAAACTTCTTCAGAACAAACAGTAAAAATTATTTATATCATACATTTAACTAACGCCAGTCGACGTATAATTTAACCTTTAATATAAACTGGTACTTTTTTCGTCTTCTGGGTGGAAATTAGGAGTTATGTCACCAATACAACCCCCCTCACCATTCAATAAACCCATAAGCAACCGTAAGTCAACGGAGGCTTATTTAACGGTATGCTGTGATAAGGTATCAGTAAAGCGCTTATCACAGCTAAGCTACAATCACTTATGTGTCTAGAGCACAAAATCTATCCGATAACATACAGTTACAGAGGGGTGTCCGTATAAATAGTGAAACATTTTTACGCGTTAGACGGATGTGTAGTGGGGCGCTGAAATACTCATTCCTTTCGTTATGAAAAAAAGATATCCTCCTTCAGCATTACACCGTAACGAGCTTTCCGTTTTGTCTCCAATTGTTCTTTTTATATTCGTAAGCAAACGCGAAGTTTCGGTGGGTACCTAAAGAATATCGCGTATCGGAGGACTATCGAGAAAAAACACACACATGTATTATATTTCTGATCACGACTTAATCGTAAATATGAAGGGTTGGGCCGCACCTTCTGCTAGCTATTGCAAAAAGAGCGCTGCGCACTCTCCATAAAATATATCTGGGAGGGACGGGACGGGTAGCTTATTCTGAACCTATGTTACATCGCGGGAGCGAACATAACTTAGTTGGGCTTAGACACATTTTTATAAGTAATTTCGTCGAGAAAGCATAAATTTTGTCAATGTAACTTTAGTAATGTATTTCGCACTCTTTGCGGAGGTAGCCTTTATTTTAAACTTATATCCGCTGCTCTCCCCAGCACCGAGAGTTTACAACGCAAGTATAACCGTGCAACCTTTCTGTAATATAAAATAACGCTTTATATAAATATTGAAAGTTCCGTTAAAGCGTGTAATTATAAGCGGAAATAAAATAATTTCAGCTCCAATTTTTTATTGAAATTTCCGTGATGTCTATTCGTATTGGAACTGCGCACGGAACCAAATTGGTGACGATTATGCAGATGTGATCAAAATTTAACTGTAATTTGTGTTTTCACCGGTCAGTTGTTACCATTTATCTTGTCGAATGAATCTTACCAATTTACCTGATGGTGTGCGCCTGTTCATCACAAAAATCTGCTTTACTTTACAGCAATGAAAACTTGACCTATATTGTGAATAGACCCTTATTCTCTTTGTATATTGGATGATCTCGTTGCTAGTTAATCATCACTATATTTTTGGGTTACAGCAGCTTCACCTTCATATAAAATTCAGCAATTAGTTTTTACAAATGTACATAGCATAGTATTATATGTTATTATACTGCTATTCGTGATCGTAAGGTAAGTCGCAGTGCGTTTCTAAGAAAAGTTAGAATCGAAAGCTCCGCCGCCCGGGGACCCCCTGCTGCTCCCAGAATAAGACCCCGCAACTGTATTAGGTATTTATGTATGTGGATGCTGGCTCCTCGCATATGCTCCGAGCTGTTTTATTCGAGTGAATAAAGTACGATCCGGGGATACTTTTTTCTCACTTTACCTTTCGCGCCCTAATTAGATGGTGGGTGAAATTACAAGTGGCAAAAACTGAAATAAACAACTGTTTATATCCGGCTGGTGTGCCGTAGGCGAAGATATATAATTTGTAATAACAGGAAACGCTTTGGACGTTTTACGCAATGCGAGGTTCAGTACCGAATAAAAATTACCCCAAAGCAGCCTGCTGATACGCCGGTAAAGATCACAGGGAATACTACTACCCTATCTATTGAATTATTTTACCCTTAGTATCCTCTCTCGACACGCCGATGGTAGATTAGCGGTTGGGAAATTCTATTTCGTCTTCCACTGGGGAATATTTGAGAAATGTAATATTCAAATCTCGATTACCAATTATTCAAACAGAGCATCCACTCGCGATCTTCGGAGTTCAAATCTTCTACGAAATCTTTTTATCTTCGAGAATATTTATTAGTAAAGTGTACTGTAACCTGTGTTTTTACGTTCATTGACAAACTGTTAATTTCATTTGTAGACAAACTGACAGATTTTATTTTGACAAACACCTGTTATCTATGAAACGTATATGACAGTATATACACTACAGTTTATTTAAAAAAGGCCGGTACAAGAAATAAACTGAAATAACTTGGGCTCCCGGTCTGAATTTAAAAAGACGTTTTCGTCGGAGAGTTGCCTAAGACAAACTCTTAACTGTTACAATGGCGACTTCTTTAACTTAACGCCCTCAAGTAATGAGTTTTTAACTTTTGTCGGAGCAAATTTTTCGCTCCGACAAAAGTCTTCATCGTTATCTGATCTCTCAATTGGTGTGCGAATGATGCTGTCGTTTGAATGTGTTTTATTTCATAACCCCATCAGTGTATATTATTGAATTAGAATAGGATACATTCTTTTAAATAAAGATTAAGTTAGTTAATGTAATTTAAGCTATTTGCTGTTTCGTAGATTGGTTGAGACAAGCAGTGAGATGAAAAATTCTATACTTTATTAATATTTAGTACATATAGATAGTAGAAAATAAACTGTATAGTGTGTGCAGGGTAGCAGATAGTTGAAGGTATTCAGTGTCTTGCTACAGGATGATAGAATATATCTATTTGTCTATTGTTCTTTTAACTGCGAATATGAATCAAGGAATCATGCACAGCGCGACTTGGTCTTGACGACACCAGCTCCTTATTCACAGCAGTTTTACTTTCATTAATATTAACATAAAAAATATAATGATAACACCCTTTGCATAGGGTGTTAAAGAGGATCGGCAAGATAAATACTTTAGAAAAGTTTGTCTGTTTTTAATAAAAGCTGTCGTCTCTAACGGGCTGCAAGTTATCTGGTGCGCCATTCGTCTACCTTCTACAAAGTCCGTGTTAGTATTTCATTGCCACTTCCGGCTGATTATATCTGCTATTTAATACTTTGCTTCCGATGTACGGCGAGATTCATGTTATATATTATAAGGACAAGGCGATAAAGCTTACAAGACTTCATGGTAACCTCAAGGTGCAGTGAAGTATGTTTATTAAAAGGGACAATGGCCATAAATAGAAAATCTAATTAAATATTCTTGCTTAGGAGCAAGGAAACATGGAATTCGATTCCAGGTTTCCCCAAGGTTCGTACGCTAATCGCTGAGTTACAACGATGTCAAAGTTCGCCGTATATTTTATTAAGGGAAAGTGGGAGCGCAATGAAAAGTTACCGTAGGCATCTGCGCGGGGTAGCAGCGAGAGATGTATCCCCCTGAACCGTAACAATAAAAACTTTTCCGACTTTTCACCTCCTTAATTTTGTCGCGAGAAGTTAACAACTTCTAACTGCCTCGGATAATTTTACTTCGGCGGATATTCCAGCGCGCGGCACAACCGCAGCGGCTGCCAGAGGAAACCGGATCATCTTTATTATTACGTCGCATACTTAACTACATACATACATACACATACACATGCCTTTACTAATCAACTTCATTAGGTACTATACGTTAAAGGCATAATTAACAGATTCTCTTGTTTTATCCGACAAGGCGTCAATGGAAGTCGAACGTTGCGCTTACCGCCGTAAGATACAACAACTCCTCTCACCCTGATATCCATGGTATTAAAAAACCAGAGACAAACTATTATAATTACAATAAATTGTATAGACAATATCAAATATAACCAAATAAAAAAAAATTATAGTACATTTAACGTATTACATTACTATACACACACACAAGTAGATTCATTAACAAAATTGGAACAAAGGCTGTGGAAAGGAGCTGGTTCAAGCTAATTTACCACTATGGGGAAATGATCTGAAATGTATCAAAGCCTCCACTCTGTAACATGACCCATGCCCTGCTGCAAGGGGGAAGGATTGGAAGATAGCATTTTCTGAATAAAAAGTGTAATGATAGAGGGGTCGGAACGGGACATGCTCTACGGTACAAGCAAGTAACACTACCGTTTTGGCAATATTTCTATTAAAGTAGTTGTTCATCATCAGCAGCCCATAGACGTCCACTACTGGACATGAGCCTCCCCCAAACATCTCAACATGGATCGGTCCATTGTGAGCACAGCTTCCGTTACCGCTGGGCAAAAGGGATTGTCGTTTGTAGGAGTTCATATGGGGGGGATTTGGGCCATTATCCACCACGCTGGCCCAATTCCGGTTGGCGAGAAGTAGTTGTTTAGTATAAAATAAATATATGACTGCAAACTACTTTAATGATTTGGCGACTTTTGTTAAATTAAATTAAAAAGGGATGGTAAATAAAAACCCTGAAATAAAAGCTGGATGCTTTATTAACCAGCCCGCCGTTTCCGCTTCATACATTTGAATGTAACTTAAAGCGAAGCATGCAGCGGTTTATGTTTAAGTCAATTTGTAAACGGAATGCTTGTCCCCCCTCTCGCCGCTGCATTCCACCACTCCCGCTCCCCGCCGCCCCTCACCTCTCGCGGCGGAAGTGAATCTATTCGGGCCGTTGGCTCTCGAAATGTAGCAGCGGAACTAAATGTTACAGCTAACCCGCGCGGAGACACGGATTAACGCTGAACTGCAGCTCCTCGCTGCAACTCCCACGGGTCGTTGGCATCGCAAGCGCCGGCTGCTCCGTGCGAATCATGACTGCACACGTGTAATTATAACTGTACCGTTTGCACTGAAAAGGATTCTATATCCTTAATGTCCACGACACCGATAAGGACAATGACGTGTCTGATGTTGGGACAAGGTTATGAGGTGCCTTCTTTAAACTCTAGTTCTAAGGACAAATTGAGATAACTATGCAGTCTTATTCGTTGCCGGAGACTGCCTAGATAGTTACGCAGCAGTCCTATTACAATCAAACAGCATCTATGTTCCGGTTTGAAGAGCGTTATAGATAAACAAATTACTGAGAAAACGAGGCTAAACATCGTATATGTATGTCATCTTGCGTGGCGCCGCGTTGTTATGGACAGCTGCATCACTTACTATTAAGTGAACTGTGTGGGGAAGTGTGCTCTACACTTCCCCCCAATTTGAAAGCTCACCGTTTTTCTATTTCCGCTTCAACGAGTCCACTGCGTTAAGTGCAACACTTTGCAGTCGTGTAATGTTTATAAGCGTCTGGTTACCGGCTCCTCTCTCATTGCTATGCGGGCTGCGTCCCCGGTTGCGTCCCCGGCTGCGTGATCGATCTACCTCTATTTCAATATCTTCTATATCTGGTCTACCTTCAATATTTGGTGAACTGGTGAAGTTCCACTGCATGTCTATTGACATTTACCAACTTTCAATGTGATTAGGTTCGAGTCTGTCAGTGTTCTTTATACGGTAGCTCAGATTCTTTCATCGAATAGATTTTAATCTACAACTGCAGACACCGTAGGCGCATCGATGCACAACCTCCCAAAGGACCATTCGAAGGACCTACCAATATCATGTTGGGTCCTTCGAAGTCCGAATATATTTATTAGCAGCAACAACGTGTATTTTTGCAACATACCCGCGCTGTCTTTTTAACAGACAACTTAGAAATCGATAGTATAATTAATATCCACAAATACTCGTCAGTACTGTTACAATAGAGGTCCAAAAAGATTTTATTCTAAGAAGTGATCACCATCATCTTCATCATCAGCCTATAAACTTCCACATATAACAAGTGATATATATATATACTATTGCATTGATAATATTTTATTAGTGTAAACTGCAAGAGGCGGCAACATTGCAGTATAACGAAGCAATTGCAGACGGAATCATAATAATGACATTAATTACTTGTAACAGCGCATTAATTAAAGATTTTATATGAAAGTGATGTAATGTTTAATTATAGTTTTGTTATTACCGAAGTATCTTTTGGTCTATGTCGCGTGTAAGGGTTGTGCGCGAGACATTTAAATGCACGCAGCGCAATATATTTACAAGCTGCACACGCCCGGCAGCCGGCTGGAGCGCACCCCGTGCCGCCCGTGCCGCCCGTGCCTCCGCACCGACCGGAATGGGGCCGGGGGCGTGCGCCCAGGGGCGCTGCGGGACGGGGTTGCACGGGAAGCAGGCGAGCGTCGGCTGCGGTTCGCTACCAGGTTAACATTCGTCTCGTTCCATTCGACGTTAACTCTTCACGTGTGCAGTTTATTGTACTGCATTAAATATACTGCAAACTATCTTTCTTATTGATTTTGCAGTCAGCCTCTCTTGCCGGAAACCGTAATGGCTCAGTTTGTATAGCGGATGAACGGGTTCAATTTCCACTGAGCATCAACCGACATGTTTCAAGAACAACTTCCGAGGAAACGAGACATCCACCAAACCACGAGTACAATTGACCAAAGCGATTAATAAGTCCCACAATGCGGTACATTAACCCCCGTTTATTTTTATTTACTCTCTCACTGGAGCTCTTGTAGACTTGCTCAGGTGTATCACAAAAGAGCCACCCCACAATCATTCAAGGTGACTGAGGGAGTTTAAATAAGTAAACATTTCCCATACCCCTGACACTGGGGGTGGAACATATCTTACAAAGTTTATCTATAGTTTCGAAATTCGTTTTATATTATCATTTACTAAAAGTTTCGAACATTTGTAATCATAATCAACCGATAGATCTCCATTGTTGGACACAGACCTCCCCCAAAGATACCCACATCGATCGAGTGGGGATTCATATGAAGGGATTTTGGTTATTGCCTAGCACGCTGGCTCAACTCAGGTTGGTGGCAAACAGTACCTTATTTGTTTATAAGTTGGATGCACCACGAGCAGGTGAAGTTGGCTTGCATGCCCTGTTCCGTGGTTGTGCAGGTACCCTGACACCTCATAAATTTTTAATACTTGTTCCATTATTTGTGAGTAAACATTTTGATTTTCTTTAAGTCCTAAACCTTTATACTTAACACATTATTTGACTAAAGCTTAAGTTCTTCCGGCAACGGAAGCAGCAATAATCTGGAGTGTGTGTGTAAAGTAAATATTTGTACGTTAAAGATTCTTGAATGATAACTTAACAAGTCAGGAGACATTTTGATATTCTTAACGTTGCTTCCATTACGGAAATGTTTTGTTCATTGAAATGCTGCATCTTCAAGACAATCACAATATTTATAAGAAGCTTACAACAAAAACTAATTGCAGCCGCGTCCTGCAGCGGAGCAGCTCCAAGTTAGCGCGTCCACTGAAGCTATTTGCGTAACAAAGCACCGTGGCCTGTTTGCTCCCCGCAGCGAGGGCTGGGCTGCCCCTACCGCCACTTATCTACAAGAGTATCTTTACCAAGGAATTCAGCAGACGGAGCTCATGCGAAGTTAAGTCCATCGGGAATAAGTAAACGCCACTTCTAAACTTACTATTCATCTATTCGGATGCATCCGCTGAAATTAGAAATGCCTGCTTGTTTATGTAAACCTGAAACTACCACAAGGGATGATGACATCCAAAACAATTGTTAATTTATTATTGACTAAATCGCTTCTGTTTTTGTGTTTCTTTTCATAGTTGAACAAATTTGTTTGTTTTTTCAAACAGAGTAGGGTAGGCGTACAAAAGATTTCCAATCTCGTGAATCTTTGGAAAAATGCTTGAAAAAAATATAATGAATTTGTTGTTAGAAGCATTCTAAAACTGGAGGGGGGAACGTTCAATTTTGGTGAAACAACAAAAGGACGCGGTGCAGTTCGTGTGTAGCAACAATAACCGGAACATCGTCCGTAACATTGTCTGGTGGCGCGGACGCCTGCCCGCCTGCCCGCCCACCAACCCACCAGCACACCAGCACACCAGCCCACCAGCCCTGCCTGCTCAGCAATTCAAAATAAAGTATAAGTAAACGCGACAGTTTCGCGAATAACAACAATTTATGGCGATGTTTATGGCTCACTTCCTACCAGATAAAGGGCATTGAAATTCCGAATGAATACAACCTTCCCTTCTTCCTTTTGCCACAAAACTCGGGAGCCCTATTCTGATCGTCCGGATCAACGCGCTCTCTGTAGTTGCATTGGTATCCGTTTGTGATTGCAGCATCCAGACGCAGCTACGACAAAGTAAAAAATTTATGTGATAACAAAAAGTACTTGATATATTTTTTCTAACTTAGATATTACTTCAAGCAAAATATTATTACCATTCTATACAACAAATAATGGAAGAGAATTTCTGTTTTCATAAAAACTCGTATCAATGTATGTATTCTGTGCGAGTGAAGCTGACAACGCACCATCTCATATATTAACAAGAACAACTAAGGGTTGTTTGTTTGCATTGTGTACTAATCAAAACATGATTTACCATCACGGTCACAGGATACAATATGACATGATTTCTAAAGCAGAAACCCGGAAAGAGCAAGTCTGCGTTCGCACAGTATATTTCTATTTCCAAGGGATCGGGCACAGAATAACCCCCCGACTACGTTCGCGAACTTCCCCCATTGCTGCCACTACGAACAAACCAGACTTTTATTGCGGACCTATAAAAATCTAGTACATGTTTATTACGAGCCATTTATGTTCTCTAATAACGCTCCCGTTTTATTAAAGATAGCGGCGACTCTATCTTATCGTTTTTATATTTACCTTCGTTACATTATCTCGTTGTAGCCGCTGGGAGAGCTGACGCAGCTTTAGGAGCGGACCGCCTTTTTATTCCTAACCGTTTCCCTTCTCCACCCCATTGTTTTTAAGTTTCACAAGTAGCGACTATAAAACCCCGTAATCTTTCCACTGAAATGGGGATAAGGGGAAAAGCAACCTTTCATAATTGAGTTCACCAGACAAATAAGCGTTTAATTAGCACGTTGCCTTTGCGAACTGGAAACGGAAAGCTTTTCAACCGCGGAACTACTTCCTCGTCAGCTCGTTGAAGAATATAACACGAGACACGCTTTAGTTAAAAAGGATATGAACAATCCTTTAGTAATTAGTAAATAATGGTAGAATGTGATAAAGAGCTTACAGTAACAAACAATACAGTATTGAAATATCTCTTAGAAAATATAATATAATAATATTTGGAAAATGTGGAGCGAGGGAAACGGTTTCCGCCGTAAGCCGCACACTTGAAATCTCCCCTCGTGAAGGAACTATTTGTACGGAAGACATTCCCGTTAGTGCTTATGTCCGAGACTTGACATATCTCCGACAAACGGCACAAACTTTTCCTATTTTCCCCCCACGGACAATATTTTCTTGACCTAATTCTCAACATCTCGAAGAAACAATACCATGTTGATCTGTCAAATCCATACAGATCCTCCGCGCCCTCCACGCCCTCCGCGCCCTCCGCTTCCATGTACCAGGTAAAGTAAAGCAGGTTTTATTTTATTCACAGCTTATCATTATGGTCTCGTCCTTGGGAAGGCTGAACAAAATTTTATTTATGTTATAATGATAATTTGAACTGTTTGTTGCCTGAAATAACGATATCGTATTGAGCATTGCTCAGCGCACAGAATGCTTTACTGGTGCCAGGTCTCTGTTACCGGAGGCTGTCTAGGCAGGTATCACCGCAGCTCCTGTTGCAGCCGACAAACAGTACTGTGCAAACATTGCAGTGTTCCGCCTTAAAGGACCTTGCAGCTAGTGAAACTACTGGGGCAACGAGACTTAACATTCCAAGTCTCAAGGCGACGAGCGCAATGTGGTGCAGTGTATACCATCCTAACTAGCGCCACGTTGTTATGAGCGGGGATGCCATCAGGCGAACATATACTTCATCTCATCGCTTCATTGAATAAAAAAAAGAGTCCAGCAGCGAAGCGTGCTGCCTAGAAGAGTTGTTGATTATTTTTCATATGGTTGTATTATTCCTTTTTAGTACCTTTTAGAAGTGTGGAGATGGAGATGGAGATGGAGATATCTTTCCCACGGGTGATGAATGTTTTAAAAAGACACGCGTAGACACGGAAATGGGAAATTTTATTCATCAATCCAAGTAGAAATTAATAGTTAAACATGTAGTAGTTATAAATAGGTTAACCATTAATTAAGTTATGTTTAAACAGGCCGCGGAGCCGGGTCCTCGCGTCCAGCAACTGAGGAGCTGGAACAGTCAAAGTTACTATATAGATCAGAGACAAGAAGGTTTTATTTAGTTGTTTATCTCGGCTACACAGCGCGGGCAGGTGAAGAAAGTTGCGAAAAACTGATATTATAACATCAATAACAAGTAAAGACGTCTTAACCAGTTTCCCCCCCCCTTTTTAACTGGTCGTTATATTGCTATGCGACACTCGTAGCGTTTACTTCGATATGACTAGGAGTAAATAGATGTAACAAACGCAAGGACAGCCAGATGTTATTGTAGAGTTGGTACTCCCTCCGTGGCAATACATTACTGGGAGGCATACGTACAAAGGAATTCCGAGCGGAAAAAAATGGTATCAAATAAATAGTCGTCAGTGGGGGGTGGTTCCGTAAACGGGTCACGTGTTCAATATTGGAATTGGCTTCGGGTAGCTATCAATTTTTCCTCAGAACAGTCTCTGATTTAATTATGCAAACGCTTTTGATCTGCCATGTGTAAAATCGCTTATACTTTACACCGTCCGCGTCGTAATCCGTCACCGAGGGCCTCCGACTCTCACTGCCTTTAATTCAAACATTGTTTGTTAGTTTATTGCAACAAAAATCTTGCGATTCAATCCAACACGCCGCTGTGGCCGAATAAATAAATAAATCCAAGCAACCGGAAAACAAATCACTTGAAGTTATTTGGGGTGCGTCGATCGGCTTGAAATTTTAATAGCTCACACTCCCCCACCCCGCCGCGCCCCGTCGCAGTAACCAGGACACTCCTACGACAGCATGGGAGTGTTCACTTATATATTTTAACTGGACATCAAAAAGAATGTTTATTCTGTACCATTATATACGTATATTCCAGGGGTCAGTAACTGCCGATTCCTTGGCACATTAAATTTGATGGCAGATAATAAAATAACCAGCTCGTCTCGTGGTGATTTATCATCGTTACATCATCATTATCAGCCGCTAGACCTCCACTACTGAACATAGACCTCCCCCAAAGATCTCCACAATGGGTAGGGATTCTTATGGGGGGATTTAGACCAATTCCCACGACGCTGGCCCAATGCGGGCGGAGTGATGGGAGACAGATCCTCGTTTGTTAATTAACAGGGTGCACCACGAGCAGGTGAGATTGGCTTGGATACCGCGAGTTGTTCTGCGGGAACCCTTGCACCCCGCTACAAATAAGATCTCATTGTCTGTACTGTTGTTGATTTGTCGGCTCTATTTTTAAAAAGTATAATTTACTAAATTACAAATAAATTTTAATAAAATTTTATATAAACACTTTTTGTGGAACTTTTTGAACAATCTTCAATTCCTGTTAATATTAGTATTTATAGACCACGTCTTGAATTATTTTATAATTCGTTAATTTGTCTTTTCGTACAGCCTTTACGCCATCTAACAATGTATACTAGTACCTGTTAATCATATGAAAATAGATTTGTAGAATCAAAACATTTGTATTGCAACGATACTAGGTGGCAGTGTTATATATTTAAACACTAGGTACAGCGCCATCTATTAGTTTGTGATGAAAACACAACGATGGGTTTCGTCTTTAAGATTCACTTACGAGACAAATGTTGGATATTGTTAAAAGATGGCATTAGTATTAGAATTATATAATTTCATTTTTGACTGAATATAGAAATAAATTTATATCATTTCTCCTTTTTGAATATAAAATGTTCTTCTTAAATATATAAAATCTTAAACTGAAGAGCACATGTTGTGTAATGTCTACAATCCTATCCAGCACTAACTATGAGCGAGATGACTGTCAGGTGAATGAACGATTCTCATCTCGAAATTGAAATTAAAAAAATACCATTTAGTTGTCATTTCCGTATAAATTCGTTTCATTTAACAATTTTTGAATAAATAATAACAATTAATAAACAAATAATAAAATAATAACAATTGAAACAATTTTTGTTGTAAATAAAACAACAAGTAAATTATTAAAATTATATTAATAGGATACTTTATACAATCAATGTATTAAAACGTTTGTAATTTCTTCTTTTTAGTTTTAATGTTTTGAAGTAATACTCTACATATAAATGTCAAACACAGATATACCAGTTCAAATATTGTAAGTATAGACGCACCGAAGCCGAGAGAAAATATGCCGCCATACGTTGCTGTTAAGAAAAGAAATATCTTACATTTAGAAGTGACTAACTTCATCTCGTAGCACAATGGTACATGGTTCGATTTCCGGGTCATATGTTAAAAGAACTATCACTGACATATTCTAAATCCGACTCTATAACAGTCTTCGCAGTTTTGCAGCGGTCAATGTATAAAAAGCAGAGTATTTTATTGTATTATTTAAGCAACCACTCTTCACCATCCATGTCTTCCATGTCATTTAATATGATAATAATTAAAAAAAATACCTTAAACTCTGTATAAGAAACTCATAGTAATTGTATATGTTAGACATGGTCTAGATATCTTAGTCTTATTATAAGCCAGTACAGAAAACAACGTTAAACATGTAATAAGCAAAGTAACGTACCAATAAAACTATTGAAGTCCATTAAAAGCATGAGCTTGTAACTGTTGCACGAGGACCTGGCGAAGTAGACCTGTAAAGCTGACAGCTCGCTCACGTTGCGCTCCTTGCTGCAGCGGCAGGCGGTAAACGGACGGGTGGTAAGTGCATCGCTGATGAATAATTTGTGTAGTATGTCCACACAGCACCACTACGCTACTTTCAGTAGCCACATAGCCTTTCGAATCGTGGCATGGTAGTGTTGTCGCTTCAGTTCGGTGGCAGACATGGACGACTTATCGAAATTCAGTTTTTTTTTTCAAGTAACTTAACTGTTTTACTTCCGTTTCTATTGAAGTGTTTCATAAAAATGATAAGTATGATTCATATTCTTATAACTACGCCATAGGCATAGTCTCTACATTTGAGATCACTGCAATAAATGCCTTATTCTTTAGGCGGGGGAAATGTCTTCGCATACCTGCCCGCGCGGAAGCAAACGCAAGTTATGTCGGACTTGCACCGACTAAAACCCCCACGATGTTCCACCGTCGTCGCTTTACGGCGGGGTCACGGGAACACTTTCGCACTCCTCCTTGACCCCGCCAGCACTAACTGCACTGCGCAACAGTATACGAGTTTCCTTCGTCAAGCGTCAACTCAGGCTGAAGACGCTTGACGGATGGAATAGGAGGTACGTGCAAGGTACGACGGCTTCGATAACGAGGATTTTCTTCGCAGACGTCGCGTCGGCACACCGGTCCCTTCGCCGATTGGAGCTCGACACGGTCTTGGTCCAAATGTTCACTGGGCACGGGGGATTCTCCGAGTACCTCCACAGGTTCAAGCTCAAGGAGAGTCCCGCGTGCCTCTGTGACCCAGCGGTGGACCAAACCGTGGTGCACATCATCACTTCCTGTCCTTTGTATGGGAGAAGAAGGATAGAGTTCGAGGTGAAGCTAAACAGGCAGCTCACCAAGGAAGCCATTGCCTTCCTGATGAGTGAAGACGTAAGTTGCCAAAAATTCCTACATTTTTGTAAAACCATACTAGTCGATGTTATAAAGAGGAATCGTAAATAAATAAATAGATAAGTTGCAAAACGGCTATTGGATATTTAAAGAGAAAATGTACAAAAATTTAGATGCAAATGTAAAAAGTAAAGTAATAAAGAAAAGAAGAAATTGTAAACTATAACAAATAACAAAGAAAGAAGGAGCAAGAAGGAGAAGAGGAAGAAGAAGAAGAAAGAACATATGACAGGGGGATGTTTGTTACAGGAAAACACGGCGACGGTCTTCATGAGCGGGAGGTATGGCAGAAGGAATTGGGATGGAGTGTGAATGAGAGCAAAAGTATGAAAGATAAGTATGGTAAGACAGATAAGAGAGAATGTAAGCAGGGTATGTAGGTAAAAATGTAAATATATAAATTAGATGATAAGTGATTTGTATAGATAGGCCCTGACCGAAAACACGCAGAGGGAATGCTTTAAAAAAAAAGTAAAAACTACACTGCGCAGCTTCATCTCAAATAATATTGACAAGATAAACAAACGATATCCGTATATCAGTAGCCGCCAATACGGCTTCATGCCGCAAAGGTGTACCGAAGACTCCCTGTATGACCTGATCCAGCACATACGAACTCGCTTGAAGGAGAAGGAGATCGTTGTGCTGGTATCATTGGACATAGAGGGAGCCTTCGATAACGCCTGGTGGCCTGCTATACGGTGCAGACTGGCGGAGACTCGCTGCCCCGTCGGCCTGCGGCGCCTTGTCGATAGCTATTTTAGCGATCGCAAGGTGGCCGTAAGGTACGCGGGGGCTGAGCACGCCAGAAATACCACCAAGGGGTGCGTGCAAGGATCCGTGGGCGGCCCAACCTTCTGGACCCTCCTCCTCAATCCACTCCTGGAGGAGGTGGCCAAGAGCGGGACACACTGCCAGGCGTTCGCAGACGACGTCGTGCTGATCTTCTCGGGGCAAGAGACCGGGAACATCACGAGGAAGGCAAATGCGGTACTCGCCGATATTCACGATTGGGGTGTCCGAAATAAGCTGAGGTTTGCACCACACAAGACCAATGTGATGGTGCTAACCAATAAGCTTAAGTACGACAACCCAATATTGAGTATGGGTGGAGAGCCCCTTTGTCGAACTCGTGAGGTTCGGATACTTGGTCTCACAGTTGACGATAGGCTCACGTTCAACACGCATGTGAAGAACGTGAGCAAAAAGGCCCAAGGGCTCTATCGTCAACTGTGTAGGGCCGCAAAAGTATCTTGGGGGTTGAACTCCGAGGTGATCAGAACGATGTATCTGGCGGTGTTGGAGCCGATTATTCTGTATGCGGCGAGTGCATGGGCGCCGGCGGCTAAGAAGCTGCTGGTCCGAAGGCAGCTCGACGCGGTTCAGCGTGGCTTCGCGCAGAAAATTGCGCGAACTCACCGAACCGCGTCGTTGCATTCGGCCCTGGTACTTGCCGGGTTGCTTCCTCTGGACCTTCGGGTCCAAGAAGCAGCCACTTTATTTGAGGTAAAGCGCGGCCACTCCCGGGAAGTACTAGGTGACCGAGAGCTGGAGGCACCAGCGAGCTTTTTGAGACTTCCACACCCGTCTGAACAGTTTGGTGTGGAATTCTCCTGTCTGGGTGACAGTGCGGAGGAGGTCCAACTTGCCACCTCGGCTGCCGATTCGGCGATATACACCGACGGCAGCCGCATCGAAGACAAGGTGGGTGCGGCGTTCAGCGTCATGCGGGACGCCGCAGAGGTTGCTAGTAGAAAACTCAAGTTGGGCAACTTCTGCACTGTGTACCAGGCAGAGCTACTGGCCATTGCAGAAGCGACAGGGTACGCGGCCAGCGGGTCGGCGCAGAAATGCGCCGTACTGAGCGACTCGAGGTCCGCCCTTGAAACAGTCGCAAGATCGGACACCCTCCACCCCCTGGCGCTACGTATAAAAGAGAATATTTTGAAAGCGCGTGAGAAAGGGAAGGAAATAAGATTATTTTGGGTGAAAGCGCACGTGGGGATGGAGGGGAATGAAAGGGCGGACCAACTGGCCAGGGAAGCGGCCCTAAAGGATAAAAGGAGACCGGCGTATGAGGACTGCCCTGTCTCATTCGTCAAGCGTCAGCTTAGGTTGAGAACGCTTGACGAATGGAACAGGAGATATGTGCAAGGTACGACGGCCTCAACAACGAGGAAGTTTTTCCCGGACGTCGTGTCGGCCTACCGTATCCTTCGCCAAATCGATCTCGACGCGGTCTTGGTCCAGATGCTCACTGGGCACGGGGGATTCTCTGAGTACCTTTACAGGTTTAAACTCAAGGAGAGTCCCGCGTGCCTTTGTGACCCATCGGTGGACCAGACCGTAGTGCACATCCTCACTTCCTGTCCCGTTTTTGAAAGGGATAGGAATGACTGTGAAGTGGAGATGTGCAGGAAGATAGAAGAAGGAGCCATCGCCTCTCTGATGGGTGAAGACGGAAGTCGTGCCATATTCCTGGAATATGGTAGGGGAGTAATTAGAAAAATTATAAAAATAAATGAGTCATCTAGGAATTAAGTTTTAAGTTGTTAAAAAAATGTAAGAGTACAAATAGAATAAGTAAACAAGGAAATGAAAAGGAAGAACAAGAAAAAGAAGAAAGAAGAAAAATCAGAGCCTGAAGAAAACATATGCAAAGGAATGATTGTTTCAGGCCCTCCCCCCTCCAGGAATATTCGGAAGAGGCAGTCTCCACTTCAACCACAGAGGATGAGCGAAAGAAGGAATTGGAATGGAGTAAGAAAGATAAGTACTGGAATGTGAGATAAGTAGAGGAAGACAGATAGGAAGGATGGAAGAAGGGAATGAGGAAATAGCATAAATAGATGATAAGTGATTGTAATGACTTGACCCTGACCCACAATACGCAGGGGAATGCAGTAAAAAAAAAAACAAACACAACACACCAAAAAATAAAACAAAATAATTAAAAAAAAAAAAACAAACGATATCCTTACGTGGCACTGGGCGGGTACAGCTGCGGTACGAACGGCGTCACATCGCCGATGACGCTGTACCTCTTGTCTCGGCACTCCATGTAGCAGACAGGGTCGCAGGCTCTCTGCTCCTCGGACACGTATGCTTGTAATCACATAAAAACAAATTATAGCTTAACTTGCATCTGTACTACTGAGCGTTTGATTGTACTTTAATATTATCTGAAAGGGCTGAAACAGATTTTCGATTCAGTTTTCTTGTTAGGAAGAATCATCAGTAATACCTAGTTTAAAATAAAAAGACATTTTGAACAGCCACTTTGCTGTTGGTGCCAAGGATGTTTCAATGTTTTATTTTAACCCTTCGCACTCGCAGCTCCCCATACAAGGGGCACTGCATCTCAACCGTTACGCTCACATCAAATTTTATCTAATGTAATGTATATATCTGTCGTCAAGTGGACAAATTAGCGGCGGGGTCTGTTTAGTCTGGTTTATAAAAACGAAACATTACGAGTCGCTCGAGTTTATATACAATAAATATATACAATAAATATGGACAATAAATTGGACATGTTGGTCATTCAGTGATGTTTATGGTATATGCACCTTTTCAAATATTTATAGACATTCCCTTTTTGGTTACAAATTAGTTTAGTGTAACAACGAACACCACCCGAGATGGTTTTGTGTTATATATTACTTTTGAATTTTGAATTTGTTTTGCTCGCAATGGCTAAGCGACATTTACAAGGCAACATTGTAAAGTAGTTTGAGAGCAGTGACGACGAATTTTATATAGACCATTTTTTTTTTTTTTTTTTTTACGTGGGTGAAATGCCTACGCATACTCGTACTCGCGGGGGCAAGGACGAGTTATGTCGGACTTGCACCAACTATAACCCCCACGATGTTCCTCCTCATCGCCATGATGGCAGGGTCACGGGAACGCGTGTACGCACACAACCGCGACCCTGCCGGCGCTGGCCGCTTGCGCGGCCCCACCTCGGGGGGAGGGGTGAACCCTCCCAGGGCGCGCCGGAACATGCAGCGCGCCCCCTCCTCGACCTCATGCATGTGCGGGCGACCGGTTCCCCCGAACATGTCGCCCAGAGGCCATGGGAGCCACGGAAGAAAACCTCTCCCGGCTCCCCGCGGCGGAGAGATGTTAGGCCCGCCGCTACCTGTTAACGGCCGCGGAGGATAGGGAGAACGGCGCATCGCAATACCGAAACTCCTCTTCCCCCGCGGCCCTACCGCCGCCGCATCGCCGGTGCGACACCGGTTGGCCGCAGAGGGTACTCCCTCCGCAACCCCCCTCGGCTGCAGGGCGGTATGAAACCGCTCCTGCAGCCGGCCGCTGGGGCAGCACATAGCCGCCCCTGCGGCCCCCGGCCGCTCCGGTGAGCTCCAGTTATCCCAACCGGTGCTCGAACCGGGAGCGGCCGCTTCGGCCAGCCCTTCGCCGCGAGCCGGCCGAATGGGTTCCACTTGGCTTCACCGTGTACCGGACTACGGTTACTAAGCCCCTTCGCCACGACAAGGCGAGAACCCGTTGGAGGGGTATATGGACCATTATGTTCGAGAAATCGAGTCCAATGAAAGTAGTGCTGAAGGCAGTATCGACGAAGCTGCAGGAAGTAATTCTAATGGTAGTGACGTTATAGTTACTAAAAGAAATAGGACAATACCTTTGCTCAGTGCAAGCAGCAGCGACAACGATGCAATTCACAGTGCAAGAGAAAACAATTATGGGCCACGAGTGAATGTTACAACGCATGATAATGTGCCGCACAGGATACAGTTTACTTCTGGTGATAAAGCTGAAGAGCTACAGATTCCTGAGGACTGTACAAAACTCATTGAATATTTTAAGCTTTTTTGCAGATGAATTGATTGAAAACATTGTAGAAGACACAAATAGTCATGCTCGCATTAAAATTGGACAAAACAGGTTATCAAAGAGATCCACATGGAATACATGGGTAGATCTTACAATGGCAGAATGTAAAGCCTTTTTAGGGGTAATTCTAAATATGGATACAATAACTGTTAGCTATTTACAGCAATATTGGTCCTAAACCTTCAACGCTAAAATTCCTTCCTTTAGTGCACTATGTCAAAGGGAACGATTCGTGCAAATCTTTTGGATGCGTCATTTGCACGAAACAGATCCAAACGATCACATTTTTCGGAATCGGGTGCAAAAGGTCATTATTTAGATTTTTGGAAACAATGTTCAAAGAACATTTTGTTCCGTCAAGGGAAACTTCCGTGGATGAGTATGTAGTTGGATTCAAAGGCAGAATAAGTTTTTTGACTTATAATCCCAACAAACCAACAAAATGGAGAATCAGGATATATATGTCCGGAGATGCAAATGCTGAATATATATATATATTGTTTTTCTCCTTATTACGAAAATTTGATATCCGCAAATTTAGTAAGACCTGACCTTCCTATAAGTTTATGAGTTGTGCTGCATTTATGCTGAAATTTACTGGACGGCAATCCTGGAAGTAAAGTATATTATATATTTACTGACAGGTAGTTTACAAGCCTACCACTTGCACGAGAACTTATAAAACTAAACGTGTACTTAACCGGATCGAGTTTACTCGGAAATTCTTACCCGACTCTTTAAAAAGACCGCAGTTTCCTGAGGATAATACATTTGCTATTATTATTAAACTTAAAAACTTACTATTATTGGCCTGGAAAGATGAAAGGCTCGTCACTGCACTTAGTACTTGGGATGTTTCGGGTACTAGGCCAATAAATAGAAGAGTACGTGGAGGAAATTTGCAGGAAGTGAACAAACCCACGGTTGTTGTAAACTACAACAATGTATGGGGGGCGTCGATAGAGCCGACTCGTACTCTGCCTCATACTGCTGTTTGTGACAATGGCTCAAATGATGGCGAAAATTATTTTTTTGGGGACTTGAGTCATGCAGCGTAAATGCACATTTGTAAAATAAACACCCCATGATGCATCTAAAATTTGTTAGGCAATTAGTTGTTGAGCTTATAGGAAATTGTAGACATACCTCCTGGTAGACCAATATCGAGCGGTAAGGTAAAGAAGAGCGACTGAACGGGAAATTGCACGCATTGCATCAGGGGAGCGGAAAGGACCGTTTGGTGTGTTCCGACAGGATGGTGGCAGGTGGAAGACTGCAAACTAGTTGCATGTGCCTAGGGGACCGTTTCGAGCGTTATCATACTCTGCAAAATTATAAAATGTAATTGTTTTCTTTATATTATGTTTATGTGCTTTGATTGCGTTTCCAGTGTGTAGTTTTTCGTTGTTTTTATCGTCTTTTTGTTTTGTTACAGTTACCCACTTCTTACTACTGATAGAAAACCAAAATTCTGTAGCTAAACTGTGATGATTTAACCAAAACATTTCTATTCGAAGTATTTCTAAGTTGATTTGCTATGGTGGAGGTGCCAACATTACCTTCCGCCCTTAAATATTGTTTATGTAATTACTTTTGTTAGATTTTTATTGTGTAAATATAGCTTAGTATACTTAGTAGTTTCAACAAATTAGTTGGACACGATTAAAAAATTAAATATTATATAGTCATATTCCCATTCTAAGTCAAGTGTTGTATTCAGGGGGTATATTTTGAAATTTCTGATTAAGGGTTGATTATCCTTCTATTTACATTGGAACATATTTCCATACAAACAAATTCATCTTCATCGAACATGAAGAATAATTCCGAGTTATTTGCTAACTTTCTAAAGTATAATTACGCGTGCAGGGTGCGGTTTACACAAACGTCGCAATAAATCTATGCGATGACACAAACATTATGATTTTCGTTAACCGCAACAACTGAACCACATAATGAACCGCTGCTTCCAAGGTTGTTTACGAGATAATTAGGATCACGCCTTTAATTATTTCACAACAATTTTCATTAATTAACTTAACGCTTTCCTTATGAGAAAGTTCTCTTATTCAAAAACATTCCTGTAAACAAACAATTTAATCAGAAATGTATTAATTTTTTTTCTAACCGGAAGACAGGAAGTTCAATTTGTCTTATTTTCGCATCAAGAACAGTTTATAAGGGTATATATATATATTTTTTAGCGAAAAGGCCAACTAAATTACCCGGACAAAAGGTTTACACAATACAGTATTTCGTTTGTTGTCTCGAGACGAAGGAACTCTTGCTATTTGTGAAGTCGGCAAAGCAACTTCAAATCACAAGACGAAATATTTTTCTATACTTCTTCATATTTTCTAACGTTGATAATTAATTAATTATGTTAACCGAAAACCTCTACTGGTATAGGTATTATAAATATCGTAAACTATAATTTCAAATATTAAACAACTGTATAATAATACAATGGAGCAGAACTGATCAGCTTAGAAATCTCTGGGGGAGGCTTTCCAGCATTGGATGTTTATTAGCTAATAAGAGCAATAATACTGTAACGATTCAACAAACAAACAATGAAAACTACAAAACAGGATTATGGACATAAATGTAACTGAGCGTCTGTCTCAACTATTTTGTAAGATGTTCACATATTAAAGTTGCTTGGTAGTGACATCATATCAAGCCACAAGGAGTATGATTTGGCAGTAACAATAACTTACCAGTAACATTGTTTAAGCATCTTAAATTTTCAAACTCGCATATTCTTGTCGACCTCTCTGGAAACGTAAATATTTTTATACTAAATGGAGCTTTAGTTAACGCGACTTCTTCTTGACCAAATTTGTTAACATTTCAAAATGCCGTTTATGCAGTCTATATAACTGCAGATTTTAAAACAATTCCCTGGTGTAAGTGGATATGGTAGTAAAAATTCATATTTGTAGAATTAAGCTTGAATAATAAACAAATCTGAATAAATACTTAAGATTCCGTTGAACTCACCGATTGGATATTTATACGGCACGCATCCGCAGTACTTGATGAAGTTTTGCATTTTACATTCGGTCAAACAGGTCTCATAGCTGTACCGGTCCGTGTACTCGAGGACAGCTTCGTCGTGGAACCAACAGGCGCGCTTACCCGGCGACACCTTGCGCACGTCATCTTCGCTTTGGAACACCATCGGCTGCACCTTCATGTCCAATGACTCGCCAGCACTTACGTACTTATATAGGATCGTAATCTCCGGATAATCGTTTGGATCGCTTAGCAAAATCTTAAACGGAAATAAAATTTCATTCCTGTTTATTATACTAAGAATAGACGGCGAGATTCAAGAAGTACTCTGACGAGGTCATACAATTAGAATTATATCTACGACTTTAATTAAACTTGTAAAGAGTCGATGAAGGAACTGATCTCTGTGAAAAATGAGGACCAGACAGCGACAGCGGATGCCATAGACTAAGAACCGCAATTTTAGTTATTTTATCATACTCGGCTCGGAACCTCCCCGAGGCGGGCCCGTTCAATCCGGGCACCGAACGGGGGTTGCGGAAGAACTGTTTAAAGCGTTATCCCGCGACCCTCGTGCATTCCTTGCGGATGTGATGGAATACCGTGTGAAGCTTTTTAGTCGGTTGGAGTCCGACAGTACCCCACTACCGGCCCAGTATTGGTACGGGTTGTGCGTTCCGTTAGCATTTTGGTACACACGTTAATAAAAAAAAAAAAAAAAAATACTCGGCTCGGAACATCAAAACTTCAATATATATGCAACCATTATGCAATCATAAACCCTTGCTTTCGTTACTTGGCAAAAAGAACAGTTAAAGTGAAGTTCCCTAAGATTTACTATAGGTTAACACTGACGACACTTAAGAATTTATACATATTGTACTGTACCTTCGCACCATGATATGGTAATGTAGACCATGCTGGATAATCGTTTGTTTCAACGTCTATTATAACGCTGAGACCGGATCCTCTGGAAGGGAATAATATTAATTCCGTTGCTAGGTACCGGAAAATTTTTCTTCTTTCGCCTTTTTATCTAATTACCACGTTATCTGCTTCAGCTATGATGGTTTCATTATTTACACAAACCAATTTCCCTTTCCAGATTCGTTTGCGGTTAATATTACTACTGTATCACCATGGAAACGTAAATTTAGCTGAGATATGTGCGACTGCTTATTTGGTAAATTGCTATACTATATATGTTTGCCTGCAGCATCTCTTCATTTTCTCCTCCATAGAGAATGACCACTAACCGTTTAGTTCACTGCACACCTAACTTGAGTAATATAATAATATTTAATAAAAAACAATGATTAAAGGTGTTACTCTTTTTTACAAAATTATAAACATGAGAATGGAAATGTTAAAGCCTTTTTGTCCAATAAAGGTGTTAAAGGACGGGTTACATTCAAAGTTCATCGTGGCCACTATGTTGTTTCCTTTTTTGATCAAGGAAGCTACTCGTTCGATTAAGGATATTAAACGGTTCGGTACCTGAAGCGTACTCATACCAGATACTGTATTCGCATCTACCGATTTAAATATTTACACCTAGTATAGTATATTTGGATAGTGTTACCTGCCCGATTCCGATGTCACAATAATAGGTTTATTTGTTTTCACATCCTCATCGCTTGGATCGTCGTAATACTCCATGTCGTCTCTTGCAGACTCAGAACTGAAATGTTCAGACAATCAATTATAGTTTGCGAGTTTGCTATGATAACTTTCTCTTTGCGTATTTAGTTCATATCGGATTTGTTTCCGTCCGTACTTACATCTGACTATCATCATTGAGAGCTGCATAGTTAAAGGTACAGCAGTGACCTTCGAATGTTTTTATCATTCTAAATATTTCAACACAGTTTTTAATTTTTCTGTTGAAGGCGCAGTATAACAACAAATTATCACATTTTTGGTGTACCTGTAACATTCTCGTTTACATTAAAATGCATCTTTAAGGACATTGTCGGTCACCATAAACTTACCTCCTCCATAAGAGACTCCACAGTAAAATAATGTTCCTTTATTATCGCCATTATTTCAGTAAAGTTATCGACACTCTGTACTGACTTGCCGTAGTCTTTTAAATTGGGTAGATTAAGAAGAAAATGAGATATCTCATTTTCAGTGTAATTGTATCTCTTGCTGTAAAAAACACTAAAATGTTACTAACGTATAGTAACTTAATCGAAATACTTCAAAATATTTTTATATGCCGGATTGTAAATAGGAAACATTCCTGAAACAATACTCCGTTTTCACTGCCGTCCTCATCTTACAGTAGTGCATCATCATCTTCGTCTTATAGAGCCTCCCCGACTAACACAGGTTGGTGCTCAGTTCACCATATTCTTGCTATCACCAGAGTAGAAATTTAAGATATTATGTCAAAAAGTACTTTTTTTCACCCGTAAACTTTTAAACAAGTCTTGTATAAATTAGAATAATTAGCGAAAGCAGTGACATTTAGAGCCGAGATGTCTAGCAGATAAATTGATTCATTTATTTCCTTAAGTATGATTATAATTTGCTGGAGCGAGGAAATCCTTTCATTATTGCTCCCCCCCCCCTTAAAACTTTGTTTACATCTCTTTCCTAAATAACAATAGATGAAAAATTTTGCATTAATCAGTTTTACGTTTCATTATTACTTTTAAGTCAATGCATATATTAAGGTAAATATAGATGTTATATATAATATTAAAGAAGAACTAAAATTAGATCAGACACTAATTACTTCCCCTACTTGTTCTTCGAATTCGTATTGTTAAATTAAATAATTCTAAAACCACTTTCACTAATGGTCGGTTGTCATGTAGTTGGTGACTGCCTGGATACGCAACCTTTATTAATAATTTATACAGTAGAGTGTTAACTTTACTGTGTTCCGATAAGTATTACCGGCTTATCGAGACTTAAGAGTTACGACGAGCGCCATGTGGTGAAGGTGTATCCGAGGCGCTACATCATTATAGGCAACCTTTAGAAACACCGGCGTAGGGATGTGACGACCCCATCGCCCGCTGAAGTGAAGGCTCACCCTTGTGGATACAGTCTTTCCCTTTAGTGCAATCAGTAAAACGGCGTCGGGAAGTGACGAACCAATCGCCCACGGAAGCGAAAACTGAATTTTCCCACGAGGATAGTTTTCTCTTCCGTGCAAGCAGTCGAGTCGCGCGGCGAGTCCGCCCCTAGAGCGGCTGTTGGCTTAGGCCACGCCGGGCGCACCCGTAGCCCGCTTATAGGACTGCGGTCATTGAGACCGGAGTCAAGAGGAAGACAACCTCTCAAATTACCCCAATCCTAAGGTCTGGCGTGCCGATGGGATGAATGGCCAAGGGTATTGGTCGTTAGCGCCCAAAGCTGTGGATCAGCAAACAACACGCAAATGGATTACAAATGGAAAAGACTTAACTACCCAGGTGGGTCCCGGCCTTACGGCTGGGGAATCCCACACGGCGCTTGGCGCCGTCTGACCTCCGTACTCTGGGGTGGGCAACACTGTGTTCGGAGAGGGAGGAGTGTGTGTGTGGAGGAGAGGAGAGAAGGCAGCGAAGCTGCAGCGACGGTAACGCCGCGTCCCCTGACGGCGCGCAGGCGACAACAACGAAGTGACAGTGCCGCGGCCAAAGACGGGCGCAGGCAAACCTACCGGACTAAACGGGCTCGCGCAAGGCGCGCCAGCGCTGACTGCGCTTTCCGAAGCGCGGGTGATGCTGCTTCGGTTTCCGACTGCAGCCTCGCTACGGTGGCGTCAGGCGGGTCCTGCTTTTGGCAAAACCGCAAACGACGTCGTCCCATCACGGACGGCTTGTCGGCCGAGCGTCCCGGCGACAAGACGGAGCGTCGTGGGCGTGCGCCCACGACAGGTAAATACGTCGGCCTTAGCAAGGCTAAGGCCGCGTTTGACGCCGAAAGGCGTCAAGAGCTGAAACTCCAGGCAGAGGAGGAACTCGCCGCGACCGCGGCGAGGTACCGCCGAAGCCGGGAGAGGAGGCTCGCACGGTCTCCGGCGCTGGAGCCAAGAATGGCTCCGGACGACCAGACCGCTACCATGCTGCAGAAGGGCGTCTTCGATGACGCTGAGCTGATCGCAACGATCGCCGGCAAATCGAAGAACCTCAAGTCTGATCTCGTGCGGGATCTGAAGGAAGCCGCGGCCTCCATCAAGGCGGCCATGGCGGCCATTGTTTATCGCACGGTGACAGATGAGACGCGGCAGCTGCAGGCGGAAGACGCACGCCTGCGCGCCGAGGTGGCCGATTTACATAAGGAACTGGCCAACCTCAGGGCGGAGTTCGACAAGAGTGAGCGGCGGGAACGACCCGCGCCCTCTCTCTCGAACGCCGGCGAGGAGTCTCCCCGAGAGGAGGCGGCCCGCCCGGCGAAGAAGCGGTGCACCGGTGCCGATCGACTCGAACCGACGACTCTGTCGGTCGAGGAGATATGTCGCACGGTGATGATGCAGGTGGGGACAATGGTGTCGGCCCGCCTGGCATCGCTGGAAGATAGGCTTCTCCCGGAGAAGCTTGTCCGCCCACCGCTAGCTGCTGCGGCAAGGCAGGCGGCATCAGCTGCCAAAAAGGCCGGCCCAGCGCCGAAAGCGGTCGCCGCGGTTACCGCGAACCCCGTTCCTAAAGCCCTCGAGAGTAAAGGGAAAGGGAAGACGAAGAAGGTGGTGGAGAAGCCGACTACCTCGTCTTCGACCGGCGCATTCAAGCCCGCGCCCGCCGCACCTCCTCTAGAGGAGGGGTGGAACGTCGTGGCCAGAAAGCCGAGGAGGGCGACGCAACTACCGCAGACGTAGTAGCAGCAGCAGCGGCGGAAGCAGCGACAGCAGTCGCAGTCGCAGCCGAAACCGCAGCAGCAGCAGCAGCAGCAGCAGCAGCGGCAGAGCGCGAACCGCAAAGGCGATAAGAGCCGCCCGCGAAAGCTGAGGGCCCTGAAGTCCGCAGCGGTCGTGGTGACCCTGTCGCCCGAAGCGGTGACGAAGGGCGTTACGTACGCTCAAGTCATCGCCCGGGCGAAGGAGCAGGTCAACTTGAACGATCTCGGCATTGCCGGGATACGTTTTAAGACGGCGGCGACCGGAGCGCGCATCCTGCAAGTGCCCGGCGCCGGCAACGGCGAGAAAGCCGATAACCTCGCAAAGAGGCTCCGCGAGTCTCTGGGCGAGGAGATCGTGCGCATCGCCAAGCCGGTGAAGTGCGCCGAGCTGAGAGTCTCAGGACTCGACGACTCGGTGACGAGCGCCGATCTAGTCGCCGCGGTTGCACGTGCAGGGGGCTGTCCGGCCGACCAGGTCAGGTCGGGCAGCATCGCGGTCGGCGCGTCCGGCCTCGGGACGGCGTGGTTGCGCTGCCCCGTGGTCGCGGCGCAGAAAGTGGTGAACGGCGGCAGACTCCTGGTTGGCTGGGTGTTTGCGCAAGTCACATTTCTCGAGAGGCGACCGCAGCGTTGCTTCAGGTGCCTCGAAAAGGGGCACCTGAAAGCAAACTGTAAGGCCGAGTCGGACCGCAGCGATGAGTGCTATCGCTGCGGTAAGAACGGCCACAAAGCCGCCGACTGCTCCGCCCCGCCGCACTGCAACCGCTGCAGCGCGGCCGGTAAACCGGCCGACCATAGAGGCTAGAGGCGGCGGTAATGCATGCGGCAAGGCGCGCGTCGTTAAAGCGACGCAAAAAAGCGGTAAGCGCGGCGGTGGGGGCCCCGGGGTCACTCGACCGCCAGCGTTGAGCCCGAGCGCGGGCTTCGTGCGCGAGGTGGTTGAGATGTCCGCCGAATAGCGATGGACCTCAACTTCCTCCAGGCGAACATCAACCACTGCGCCAGAGCTCAGGACCTGTTGTACCAGAGCATGGCGGAGCGGTCGATCAACTTCGTTGTGGTCAGCGAGCCGTATTACGTCCCATCGTGGGAGAGCTGGGCGGGGGACGTGGACGGAACTCTGAATTCTTCGAGCGCGTTATCGCAGCTGGCCTCGTTCGACACATGGAGGAGTCTGGACCGGACCTGAGCGATTCCGAGTTCGGATTCCGCAGGAGCAGGTCGACCGTCGACGCTATGGCGCGGGTGCGCGCCATAGCGGACGACGCGGTGTCTCGCAGAGAGGTGGTGTTGGCGGTGTCGCTCGATATCGCCAACGCGTTTAACACCCTTCGGTGGGAAACCATCACCGTTGCGCTGGTCCAGTTCGGGGTCCCGGACAATCGGGACGTACCTCGAACCGATTTGTGAGGTACCCGACAGGAGACAAGTCCTCGGGCCGCTCCTGTGGAACGTCGGTTACGACTCGGTGCTGCGCGGGGCTAACCTCGGAGGAGTCGACGTGACTTGTTACGCCGACGACACCCTGGTGACGGCCCGCAGACGCACCTTTAGGAAGGCGCGCGTGTTGCGACTGCGGGCGTAGCCTAAGTCGTCGCGCGCATTCGGCGCTTGGTGTTGGAGGTGGCGCTGAGCAAGTGCGAGGCTTTATGCTTCCACGGCGCTCGGAACGTGCCTCCGCCGGGAGCGGAGCTGATAGTCGGTAGGACTTCCATCGCCGTCGGTACTTCCATGAAGTACTAGGGACTCGTCCTCGACGGCCGGTGGAATTTCGACGAGCACTTTCGGCAGCTGGGCCCGACGCTCATTCGAGCGGCTGGGTCCCTGAGCCGCCTTCTGCCCAGTCTGGACGGATCGAGCGTCAGATGCCGGCGACTACACTGGAGTGGTGCGCTCTATGGCGTTATACGGGGCGCCCATATGGGCGTAGAACCTATCAGCCCGCGGCCAGTCTCTGCTGCGATCACCGCAGCGTGTCATGGCTATACGAGTCGTACGCGGTTACCGTACCGTCTCCTTCGAGGCGGCGTGCGTCCTCGCCGGGACGCCGCCGTGGGATCTCGATGCGGAGTCACTGGCGAGTGTGTACTGGCGGCAGAAGTGCGCCCTCGAGCGGGGCGAGCGTCCCTCGCCGGACGAGGAGGAGAGGTGGCGCCGAGAGGGGCGCCTGGACGTGCGTCGGCGATGGGAGCGGCGTCTCCGAGACCCGACGCACGGCCGCCTCACCTTGGAAGCCGTCCGACCGGTCCTCAAAGACTGGCTGAATAGGGACTGCGGAGTCCTCAATTTCCGCCTGGTGCAGATACTCACGGGGCACGGTTGCTTCGAGAGCTATCTGCACCAGCGTCATTGTACCGGTAGGACGGACGAGGCGTGCGATGAGTGTAGACACCCGCTGGACACATCGTCGCACACCTTGGCCGATTGCCCGCGATGGGGGGAGGATAGGGCTGCGCTCGTAGCGGCGATAGGGAGTGACCTCTCGCTACCGGCCGTGGTCCGGACGATGGTCGGAGGCGAGGCGTCATGGGATGCGGTATCCCGATTCTGCGACACCGTTATGTCGCAGAAGCGAGAGACCGAGCGTCACAGGGAGCGGGCGTCGAGGGCGAGGAGGCGGTGGCAGTGCGCAGACAGCTCGTCGCCAACGGGCGGAGCCGAGCGCACGACCGCCGCTTGCCTCCTCAGGCAGAGAGAGGAACCTGGCGCCACGACCGACAAGGGCCGTCGGTCCGGCACCCCCCTTGGAAAGGGGTTCCTGGGGCGTATCTGGCGGCGCGTCTCGTATTCCGACGCGTCGCCGCGTAGCGGCGTGCGTTCGATCCGGGCACCGAACGAGGGTTATAGATGAACTATTTTGCGTTATCCCGTGACCCTCGTGCATTATTTGCGGAAGTGATGGAATACCGTGTGAAGCTTTTTAGTCGGTTGGAGTCCGACACTACCCCACTACCGGCCCAGTATTGGTACCGGGTATGCATTCCGTTAGCATTTTGTTACACACGTAAAAAAAACCTTTAGAAACAAACTTAAGGAGGTACTATACTTACAGAATTCGAACAATGGGCCGACTTTCCCGCTTCGAAACCATATTGAAGTTGCAAATGCTGACGGCGGGGAAAGGAATTTGGTTCAGCTGGCATTTGTTGCCTATCTGGAATGAGATAAGTACAAAAATTAGGCGCCTGAAGAATATATCTCGACTGTACTGAATGTAACGATAAACCATAAGCGGTTTATAGGAATGGCTAATATGATGGACCACAAAATATTTCAATGAAAAACCTGAAAATGAATGATGTAGTTCTCATTTTTAAATCGTCAGTCAAATATCCTTGTTTCCGTTTCCTTTAATAGTGTTCGTGTTTAATACTAGTAGTAGGTTTCTTTTGACGGAGCGAGCAACATTTAAACCGTTTCCCACTATTATGTCTGCCATTGGTTCCGTTGTCAAAGCAATAAATGGACTTTAGTTTTGTACTGAGAATTTTATTTATTTTTACATCATTATCATAAATACATTCTGCTAGTTATTATTATAGCCCGTCCTGCTTATCTCGTTGCTTTTTATCATAAGAAATGCGAGCACATAAAATCAAATGTTTGCTCTTTTCAATTACATGGTACCCTGAAGGAGGACGCTCTAAGGAATTAAGACGCGTTTTTGTACATAATTTTTTGTTGAAATAAGAGAGGGATCAAAGATTTGATTGAATAAATAACTTACTCGAGTTACGATCTGATCATTGTCGTACCGATTTTTGATGATCAAAACAAATCCGAAGGTTACGATGATATTTAAAATCATCAGCAGCCTCCATATAATCAGCTTGTTTCCTTTCAGAAACGATAAATAACTTGTTCCATGCAGAGCCGTAACTATTGGCATTGATGTAAGTTTCGGTATGCAACTTGGTTTTCGCTTTTTACTCATGTTGGAACAAAATATTCCTTTGGCTCCTGGATCACACGTGTGCGTGTCCAACATAGACTAATAATTGAAATAAAAGAATCGTTTAGTAGTACTCACATATAAATATTGCAAAGAATATCACTCGCTTGTTTCACAAAAAATAACTTTTTTAAACTTTTTTCGTAGTAAAGCCTTCCACTTCAATCGCCGCCAACAGACTGTCGGGAACGGGGCGATCATCGCACGAGCCAGTATTTCCCCCACCATTTTATTTCCCCCTCCTACAACCAAGCTCGTGTTCTGATTGGTCGACTGATCGCGCCGATCCCGACGGTAACGAGTAAACAAGTCAAAAAGTGACTCATTTTATACATTTTTGTATATATTAAATAAATAAAATAAAAAAATTAGGCATTGATAAAACTCATTAGACTTGAGTTTTCTTTTATATCGGATGAAAGCTGATAGTGAGCATTGCTGCAGGCGGGCAGGTCTCTGTTACATATTATATGTAGTTCCATATTTACTCTGATGCTTTGTCAGTCAGTCCTCAGTGATTGCTGTTCATGCTGTGAACATGTCCGCGCAAAGCAAGGAAACTTTTATGTTGATTGTAAATTTAAACTATGCATGATAACAATTTCACTGAAGGGAAGAGTACTGAATATCCGTGAAGTGTATTATACTATTATGAATATAAACAAGTAATGCACGATTATATAATGAGTATTGATTAATTTCTTTTGAAATTAGCATTAAACTATATTTTAAATATAGTCACGATCTATATTTTGAATATGCGTCTTTACTCGATTGGCACGCCCTTGACTGTTCAAAACAGTGTGGTGTTTTATTTACAATTTTCCTTGAAACATAATATATTAAGTCCTGGTAATGAATAAAACCAGAAAACTGTATGTAACCTTTGCTTACAGATATTCGATAGCCCACAATGTAATATATAAGTATATATTATTTCATTAGTATTAATGTTTTATTCGCTTACCTTGCAACCGTACTATCACTCTCAACTACAAATTTTATATTGAAATCAATAATTACATGGGTGTCATTAGAAAAGGATCTGATATAATTACACGAACACACTGCGAACAAATGAAATTAATTGATAGTCAAATATTATTTCAACGGTTTCTTTGGAATAGTCACTTTTCCCCATAATTTATTCAAAGTTATCCATTTTGAACAAATGATGGACAACTAATACATTTAATACATACCTTGATTCGTTTTGTCCTCGAAACACTGGATCTGATGACGAGTGGAGAGTTTTTAATGACCGTTTCCACTTTGTGTAATTGTTAACCGCGCTGTAGCCTTAAGGTTTTAAAGCTAAAATGTTTCTGTAAATATAAAGATAAATTTTTTTATGTACATGCTGTGTACATATAGAATATCTATTATTGATGTTATTATATAGATAACCAAGGGAATAGAGCGTGAAGGGATAAAAGAAAGAGAATAGCATAAACCTTCAAATTTTCTTAATGATTTTGATACTGGTGTGTGTAATTCAAAAACCATTCTAACTTTACACGTCATGGAGAGTGAGCTGGCTGAAGAACTTATACATGTACTGATATCTAAATTATTATCAACCTAAGCAGTCTACTTTAGAAATGCTCGTACATCAAGACATGTTTTCAATTAATCAAATGACAAAAGTTTAATAATTATAAGCTTCTGATGTTGAAGACACTGTTACTTACAATTTCAATCCAATTAATACGAAAACACATAAAGAAAGCTTTTATTATGATACTGTTTGAGATTCTTAGACGTGTTCAGATTACAGAGCGACGTTAGATGGACAGCACTTCAACTATTTTCTCAAACTTCAAGCTTACCTTATACAATTTTATTGGTCCATAATGTCGAAGAGTAAATCCTTAAAACAGATTTTACTAAACAAAACTTCGGAATTTTTCAAACACAGCACTGTTCACGGCCTCTACTATTTCTACGCCAGCACCAATAGATGGGTACACGCCTTCTGGTGTATAACTCTAGCTTCCTGTATAGCTCTCTGCGGATTCCTAGGTCATATGATTTGGGACAAGTTTATAATAGACCCTACTTTTACAGTGGTAAGTATATACTTAATAACGACATAACGAATTTTTTTATTTGCGTCAATTACTTTGCGCACATAAGAATATTTACAGGATTTTAGGAAAACGTTTCCGCTTCAGATTTCCAATGAGAAATGTTAAGGAATGTTATAATCAAATCCTTGCTGAATTTCTGGATGAATGTTAATAATCACAAGTGAAATAAACTGAAAATTACTTTAATGAAAACTGTTTTATGCATTACTATTTACTTGCCCTGAGATAAAAGTTTTTTTTTTATAATTGACAAGTGATGCTCAATAATATGGTGCATTCTTTGGGTAAGTTTAAGTAATGACACTATATTACCGAATATAGTTAACTTAATCATTCTTCAAACGGAAACAAAGTAACGTTAAAAATCTGCAATAAATTAGGTTTCCAAGTAATGTACCTATTTTTATTTTATATGAGAAATATAGTTTTTCATACTGCGGGCATGAACTGGTTATGTTGGTGTCGCAAATAATCATCATACAGGAAATCAAACAAAAAATTGTATAATAGGTGGAGACGACTCATTATCCGACAGGAAAAATACAATTTCCGGCCATCAGCGTCTGCGATACAGAATTGGTATACGGTCCAAGTACGAACAGCGTCAAGGAAATACTGTGAGTATATGTGATTGATGTCATGCCTGCCGAAGGTAGTCTGCAAAGATCTACCTACCATCTTCAACACCCATTTCTGCTGCAAATCAGTAGTGTACTAACATCGCTTCGTTGTGAAGGTTAGGGAATAACTAACACCAGCTTACGTCCCGTGGCTGCGATTATAATACGTCAATGTGGGTATTATATCAGATGAATGTCCGTACCCGCTTGTTCCGTACGGTACTTCTACAAATCTCGTATAGCAGTTAACCGAAGTATCATTCAAAAGTGTTACTCGTAAAAGTCTATCATTACTGAAGCCAATATTCTATTTTATTAAAAATGAGATATTTATTAATTTGCGTAAACTGAAGTTAACTAAGCATCCTTGCATCATTGTGCTCAATGAGATAAAATTAATAACGTTTTATCTAGGTCCCGCATTCAGCCCGGATTACTTAATGATTAAAGCTGAAAGTAAAAATGTTCTAATACTGATTGATTTGCAGACGCCTTCGTGGATTCGAGGATGACGAAATAAATGACTTCTTCCGAAGTATAACCGACATAAAGCTTACGGGTTATGTAGTAACACCTCGCGTCAGTAAGATACATAATGTTTTAGAGAGTCTAGGTTATACTTACCACACTTTGTTGGATTTGGTAGGTAAATGCAGTATGAACCGGTCCTGATGAACATTTGATTATAATCATCTGTAATTGAAATGAATTATTTCAGTTTAAGAAGCCATGCGATAAGTTAATAGAGGAGTGCGTTTGGAGGGCGAAGCCGATCAACTGCACAAAAATGTTTCGTCCTCGGTTCACTTTCGTCGGGTACTGCTGTCAATTCGATATCACATACTTCAGGTACATACAGGACTCTGTTAAGATAATATTTATCCCATCGCTATTATACCCTTGATGTTTCGTTAAAAGCATTACCAAGAAGGTGTACCCCACAACCCTCACACAAAGCATTGGGAATGCGGCTGTAACCTAAATGAAGTCTATGTTCAGCAGTGGACATAAACAGCTTGTTATAATGGAGAATTAAACGATTTATTACTGCCGTAATATATACTAATCATATAACATCAAGTCATGTCAAGACTCTGAGACAGCTGTCAACTTTATGAGATGCTGTCTTAAAGTTGAAGTCAGGCGATCAAAATTGGCAAATTATATAGTCTTGAAATGTATTAACATGAATTAAAAATCAACGTTTCACCTCTGGAAGATTAAACTAGGTTATCTTAACGAATTTGTAGTTAAACTAATATATACTTTACTATAATTGAGGAAATACCCGATTTCCAAGTTCAATAAAATTTGCGTTAAATTTTCAGATCACAGGCTGAACCGAATACAAACTTTGCTGCAAGCACCGACATTACTGAAGCTTTGGACATTACTGTAAACACGAACACCTTGGATTCTAACGGGTTCCATGCCGACGGTTATGTTTCTGTTAGTCTCTTATTTCATCTCTTTCCTCTCTTCTCTACCTATCATGTTTATACATTTATCATTTTAAATCAGTTAAAACAAATTTAATCTAGCTTCTGCTTAGAAAGTGTCTAGACTTTATCTTAAGTCGCATTCTGGATTTTAACCTTGTGCTATAAACATATTATGGGAATAACAAAACTATTTATGTATTGTACAACCACTTTAACAACATACGCTATCAGCAGCCTTCAAAGGCGAAATGAAATGGCGTTCATATTTAATTGAAGGTTACATAGTTGAACTGTTCGCTCAGCAGGTGTACCCTTCCTGTATATAAATAAAAAACACCTCAAAAAAAATCTCGTAAAAACACCTACAAAACAGTTGTCTCTTAGTCGTTAGTTCTTTTTACAATTAATGAGTCCAGTTGTACCTGTACAATTCCTTGTCCCGTCAACCCTCGTCATAATGAGTATTTTTGCACAAAATTACGTAAATTTTAAACCCTTCCACATCGTAATTTTTAGGCTTTTAACTTCATTGTTCTCATTTACCAATTCACTTTATAAACAACCACAAAAGGAAAGAGTTTCTTTGACGTAATAAATCGTCTTGTGTGGAGCAGGTCTTTTACGATCTGCTTTGTACACTTGGGATATTAGAAATAGGATTAAGTTCATTACTTTTATGCTATTAATGTCTGTCGTAGGAAGCTACTTAAAGGATTTTCAGATTCGTGGACTTTGAATATTGGGCTCTCATTGCCCATTAAATGAGCCTGGGCAGAACGACACGTACTAGATGATCTCGTACTTGTCGTAGCAAAGAGAGGGTGCTGGATCGTGCTTGGGCGTAATGCAGAGCGGTACTGTTGTGTTCCGTAGAAGATCCCCAGAACAGAAACAGTGCATAATTATTATGTTTATATCGCTTCCAATGTTAATTCCTATGATTTACATGTGTGATGGCTGTAGCATTTAAATCATCATCTTTTTCTAGTCTGAGTAGTTGTCACCGCAGCTCCTGTATCTGCCGCCGAATAGTAGATTGCAAATATTTCTATTTTCTCTTTTGAAAGAAGTTGTAGCTAGTAAAAATACTGAGTTAAAGAGGGTTAACATCTTAGGTCTCGAAGTGACGTAGTGACGCAGTGTGTACCATCCTAGGTAGTGTAATGTAACGACTCGCTCGGTCAACACTCATTTATTCTCCGTCCACCGCCATACATCTTTTTATAGCAGTATTCCTATAACTACTGCTACCTTACATGTATAACAGGTAGCACCATTTGCTTATGCGCAGGCGCATTACTAACCATCTGGCAGTCGTCTCGCTCTTTTAGACGCTTCGTAGAATAAGAAAAGTACTCTCACTATTGGTACTCTTCATACATTTGATTACGAAATCCAAGTGAGGCTAATAAGTTGTAACGTCAGGTGTATGTCTTCGATGAAGCAAACGACGTAACAGTTTTGGACAGCGCGATCATGGTGACGCCGGCGACGTACTTCGACGTTACAGTCATGGTGTGGCTGATAGAATCGTCACCGGACGTGAAGGCGCTTTCATTGGATAATAGAAAATGTATCCTGTACACTGTACGTATAAGACACCTAGTATAATACGAAAGCTTTCATCAATTTCATTTATGAGCTCGTTGCAGTTTCCTGAAGTTCCATTTGTTGATTTGGTCTCGTGTACGCTTTGTTATAAAGAAAATGTCAGTACTGCTGCTGCCTTAATTCAAGTTTAGGGTTAACTACTTCAACAAAGTTTCTCGCTCGTATAAGGAGATGATTAAAGATAATAATCAAATAACATTGGAGATGACAAACCAAAGACTTTTAGCGATTTGCGATAAAAGGTCTCCTACGGAACACACCGGTGCTTCCCGACACTATATCTAAAGCAACTCTCAATGAGGGCTGTAGCCCTCCTCGACACCCTCGCTTTGATACGACAAGAATTAAACCACCTCGTACTTGTGGTTCATCCAGGGCTTGCTAAATGGACAACGATGATTCGTTCCCACATTCAAAGCCCACAAATCCGAAAACCCTTTTAGTTTAAATTAACTCTTGATTTACTCGGTGGATTGTCCATCTTATTGTATATAAAAGATGATAAACTATTGACTATTTATATAATAGTTAATATTGTTTTGTTTTAGGATTTCGGTTCAGGAGCAAGCTCTTATCAAAATTGTGTCATGAACTTGGTTACGAGAAAGATTGTCGAATATTGTCGCTGTTTGCCATTCAACTACGATCGTAAGGCAATAATTATTTTGTCAATTAAATCTAATGTTCCTCCTATATTGTAGATATTCCACCAGAATTCTTAACACCAACTACTGAGTAAACTTTTCGATCGTAATTGTTGTGCCTTGTCTGAACTAACAAAGAATAGTTTCAAACATTTTGACTTTACAATCACAAGTGATTATTCATGGGGCTGCCATGTCACTAAGGAATCAAAGCCTACAAAAAATATAAAAAAAAGTTTCATTATTCTATTAGCATTTTATATTTGTAGTAAAAATAATAGTACAACGAAGTTGTGGGGTGGTCTGCATATATATACTTCACACCTGATCAGCATTACTTCTATTTACTTTGTTAAAAAACACACACTAATGGATTATTGGAGAAGCACTCGAAAGACTTCCATCATCTTTATCCAAAGAACACAATTGTTATATTTTTTACGCTTTAAAGTCTAATAAGATCAAAGTTTGTTACTATATCTTATGGAGATATATATAACAATTACAATGTAACTACACTTTCTATATATTATTTTTAGGAGTGTTTTTAAAGAAATATTCTTAACTTTTAAAAGATTAACTCGCCAACCCATCCCCGAAGGTTTAACGATGATGCAAATATAATAGCGTTCAAACAATATCCTTGCAAAGTTCGCGGGCTTTTTTTTGTTACATTTATCATTAAAAAACCAACTCATTTTTGTCTATGAATAATAGATGAGACATTGAAGGTCGAAGAATTACCAGCGTGCTCCTGGAGCCGTCTCGTGTGCGTGTACGAAACTTTGGGTGCGTTCTGTATTATCTTTTATTTCTAACTGATGCAACTGACACTACCGTTTGTGGTTAGCAATTACGGCTTCATATATTTTCATAAGAAAGCAAAATTTGCGAGAAGTGGCCAAGTTTTAAGTTATGTAACAGACAAAGGTTCTATATTATTCACTCTCAAGTGATTCGTCCGCAGTGCCATTAAGATACGTCAACCTTCATACCATTCGTATTATCTTCGTGTTGTGTATTTTCACGTTATACACTATTTTTCCACTTGCCGGTTAATGAGGCTTCAGTATAAAAACCTTCTATTCCTTGTTCAATTGATAGTGCTGTAACTACTTTAGACGTTTTCAGATAAAGTCCAGGGGAACGTTCGTGACGTGACATCATACAACGAATGTTATCAAAACTGCGACTACGTACAGTACGAGACTGAAGTCGAATATTTGGAACAAGACAGAGCTGTAAGGTACATACATTTGTACCACATACCGTCCACAGGAACATGGTGATGGCCCGCCGGGTAGAACACGCTTGCATATAACAATGAGATTCTCTTTATCACCTATCTTAAACAACAAGTTGCTTCGAATTACTACAATTTCCATTAAACCGGATAACAATAATATTTGCAACTTGCTGCTTAACAGCGCAAATGTTTACTATAGTGGTAATCAACAAAATAATGTCCTGAAAAACATATCACAGTATTTTCTCCAGGTACATTGGCACATACCTTTGAACTCATCAATACTTGTATACCACAAACAGATGCTTTGGGGATAGTTGTGAAGAATTAGTTGTTACAAATATGACAAAAGATTTTAACCAGGTCCACGCACTGAGGACATTTCATTATTAAAATATTTCACTCAATCTGTTTCCCAAAAGGGGTAAAAGGTTAAACAGCCGTGTCACCGTCCACTTCGAAGACAATGCGTGTATGAAGTACAAGCGGGAGGTGCTTTACACCTGGGATCAGATGTTGGGTACGTATCAAATCGTTTGCATGCATTTTTTATATAATGAACCGACCAGAGAACTAAAATCTTCACTTGGTGATAGAATGTTTACTTATCACCACATTACGGACGCCGCTTCGAGGTAAAAGGAGTTTATCATTAGCTACAGTTTCCTTCAAACCTGAAACCAACAATGGCAATGTTAGTTACTATCAGTCAGCGGAAATAGATGTTGCAGTAATATCAAAATAGGAGGTCTGGCAGTAATGAGAACTTCATCCATTAGAAATGGTTAACTATTACAGCGTCTTGTCAGTGACTGACTCTCTTTATTTTGGTTTACCCTCCTTCGAGTTTAGCTTCATTGAAAGGGTTCAGTATTAAATACCCGCGAACCTCTTTAAACAAATAATACTTCAATGCATAGGGAGTCCGAAGACCAGTTCAGACAACTCTTTGACAATACCAAAAATTTTTATGTCAAACTTTCGTATATTCAAAGGAGGAGGTAAGTAAGGCAAAGCAGGTTAATCATTAATCACTTTGTTGAATATTTCAGCTAATTTGGGAGGTATTTTCGGCTTATGCCTTGGCGGATCCGTCATAAGCATCATCGAAATCGTGTGGTTCCTTGCGGATGTCTTGAAGACGTGTTTCGTGAACATGAAAAGCGGAAGTGTCTCCCCGCGGCAGCGTCAAACCGAGAAGAAAGTGTTTGTTATACCTAAAAGTGAAAACAATGCACGAGTACCAAAGAAGCTGGATACGACTTACAAAATTAAATTCTCGCACTAAGGTTCAATAAGCACTTGTATAATTCTCACGTAAAGAAATAATATAATACAAGAGAAGAAGAAGTTCTTCATGATCATCATCTTCGTCAGCCGATACACGTCCACTGCTGGACATAGGCCTCTCCCAAGATCCCCAAATTAATCGACCCTGTAGTGTCCGCATCCCCGGGCACCAGAGGCCGTTGTTTGTAGGGGTTCATATAGGGAGGGACTTAGGCCATTCCCCACCACGCTGGCCCAATGCGGATTCTTCATAATAACAAATAGGAAATAATGATAACTATAACGTACATTATTTATTTATATCTTTTATTATCTATGGTGACTGACCAATCACGTAAAATGCTGTATTTAATAAACAACTAGGTAAATGAAAATATTTGTTAATCTATATATATAAAAGATTTCCACCCATGTTGAGATCTCAGGAACTATAAGGTCTGGAGACTTGACATTTGGAAGGAATATTCCTTTTACTAAGTATAAGTCCGCTAAGAATATATTTTACGAAATCTAGACTTAAAAGGGGTTGCGTGGGCGTCAATAATAGGAAAGGGTCCAGGGATGAATATTTCTGACAAATTTGAAATCTAATTCAATATTAAAGACAGGTAGTATTGTATAAACTTGGATAGAAAATACTTGCCGACCTTTAGATAAAGGTCAAGTACCGAAGATCCAATTACTAAAAATGTAACATCTCTTGCTTCAGTATTAGGTGTCATATAGTAGACGATAATGTATTAATCCTACTTTCTTGATATAACATGTTTTACCTTGAATATCCACAAACACAATCTAAACTTCTTCTTAATTTGCCTTTCCAACTATTAGAGGTTGTGATCAGCGTGGTACAGTCCTTCCTGTCTTTGGTTCGGCGGAACAATTCGAACGCCCCAGACATGCTAGTCCAAGATAAGTGACAGGCCCATAACAATGGCGTTAGTTAAGACGGTATACACTACACCACAAAACGCTTGTCACCTGAAATATAAGATGTAAAGACGCACAAAATTTTATAACCTTCAACTCCCTTCCAACCGGAACATAGTAATGATTGCACACTATAGTTTGTCGGCTGCAACAGGCGCTGCGGTGGTACCTACCTAGATGGTCTCCAGCAACAGAAACTTACCACCAGTTAATTGACATGATAAAGTGTTTCACCTTGAACTTATCACCTAAAGGATAGAGTAAGTATATCTCATCAACGCTTTACTCTTAGCTACAGAGGACTTTAAAACCTAAATACGTGCCTAGGCAAACATATGTTATCATGATTCTACTAGAAAGAAAGGATAAGGAGATTTCCTGACTAAAAATTCCATTCCACGTAATACCATGAAAACAATAAAAATCTCTCCGGAACCGGAAACAATGTACGCTTGATATCTGCGGCAAGATTTGTATTTGCTATGTAATCCTTAACTTGAATAAGCAAATACGCATTTTATTGGACAAAGATTCGTTTTGTACAGTTCCGATTTCCGGTATTCGAGAATTTTATTCAGTAGTAATACCTTGTGTTATCCTTCTGCAGACGGTCTTTTTATAAACATTGTTTTATTCCACAGGATTCACCCAAATTTATCTTACGGTATTGTTTTATGTTGTGGTCATGTGAACATTTCGTTTAACTCATAAGTTTTACATTTCTTAGCTGCACAAATATTCCACATACCCTGGCCTGAGAATCCTGAAGACGTACAGGGCGCATATTGTGTTGGTTTTTTTTAAAGGAAATAAAGTTTCGCGCAACAAATAATACATTCATGATTCACTTTGACCAGTTTTACATTTTTTACCAAAAAGTCTTTAGCAGTTCTCTTTATAGTGAAAACCCTTTTTATGGTATATAATAGTTCAACATTTTTGACTCACATCTTCAGCCGATAGACGTCCACTGCTGAACATAGGCCTCCTTCAAAGGTCCCCATACTTTTAAGGGTTCATTTGGAGGGATTTGGGCCATTTCTCATCACGCTGCCCCACTACGGGTTGGTGGGAGCCAGAGCCTCGTTTGTTGATTAGCAGGGTACACCACGAGCAGGTTAGGTTGGTTTGGGTTCCGTGAGTTATTGTGCAGAACCCCTTACACCCCCAGAGCGGCCCTTTTTAGCTTCATTGATTAGAGATATACGTCACTTCACTCACTATGTATCTATATCGGCGCCTACACAGACAGAACGATTATCATATTGACAAGTGAAATTACACTTAAATTTAGCTGGAATATTTACTTGAGCTGATGAAATCCCATCACAATACTTGGCTAAGTAATATCAATAATTTAAAAGACATTTCCCGCAATGCCTCAAGGAGATTACAACAAAAATATATATGATTATCTAAAGACCTTGTGTAAGTATTCCATCTAAACACAGGTTTAGAGCCAGTAGAGGTAATCTCCCGCCTCCTTACTAGAGATATTCTATTCAATGTATCTCAGCGAATGGGAACACATTGGATAACTTGAAGCGTGTGCTGTAAACGTTAAAACTTTTTAACGAACCGACTACACATAAAAAAAATGCTTTTACATTATTACAAGTTTCAGATTGTACATAAGTTCTCACTTAACAATTGCGTTTATATATTGCATGAGTATATAAAACACATACACCCCCATACGCCCCCATACGCCCCCATAATACTTAGCATAAAACTGTATTGAATTTTGTGTACGTTCGCGCTTCTTCAGAAAACAATACAATTTACAATTATTAATGTTATTATTAAGTTATGTTCTGTTGGTACACCTTTCCAATAAGTAAATAAACCCTCACAAAATCTGTGTACCTGTCTATGGCATTGTATATCTTAAACGGCTGAACCGATATTGATAGTTTCTTTCTATTTGACCAGCTTCCGTCGAGTCGACTTATTTTTTGCCCTACACCCACGTTGTTACAGATTTATATGTAACAATTATATTTGTTTCATGTATATATTTCTTATTTACTTCAAGAAAGCTTTGATATATATTTTTTAATAAACTCTCTCCCCCATTTCTTGGGCATAATTCTTATTCATTCAACATTCTAATTTGAATTTCACACTTCGTTAATACAGCCTTTACTTATCATCGCCTTTTTTTGTTACTCTGCCTCTCCTCTTCCCCCAGCTATTCACCAAATATAGCGAAGATCTCCGTTGTGGCTAAGAGTCCACGATAAATGGAGAATTGGTCTGTAAGCTTGCCTCGGAACTAAATGGCTGCATATAACTATTGACATACTTTGTATTCAACCATATAAATTACCAAAGTTTAGTACTTAAATTTAGTTACTATTCCATAAGCTTTTTTTATTTCTTTGTTATTTTAGGGGCTTTCAGCATATCAAGACTATGCCAACCCCTTCCATAAATTGAGAACATCATTTTAGAATTCTTACAATGTTATTAAATAATAACTAAACTGCCTTTATTGGCTTACGCGTCTTGGACACGAAATTCACTGTTTTGGTACGTATAATGAGCTGCGATCTCCTACGGACCGCACTGTTCACTATCAGAAGAGTATACCTACATACAAATATGTTTCTCCTTGTATCAGTTGTTAATTGGGTTCCGTAGTCAAGCTACTTACCGCTTGCCTTATAACAGAGATACTGATTTTAACTCGTTTCCTATTCTAAACTCCATATCGAGGAACTACGGTGGTGATACGGTTTTCCGATACCGCTCAGGCTATTTTCCGGTTGTCAAGATATCAGAATCAATATATTAACGGCGACGTTTCGCTTTATTCGGCCTCGTTGTGTCTTACCGTCTATGGAAATTGAGGTCGTCACTGAGGAAGCCCTACACTGGTCAATCGACTCGTTTGCAAATTTTACACCGGGAACATCTTTACGTTTAATTACATGATGATCATCTATTAATATGATTATTAATGATGTTTCGAATAAAAAAAGAACTGTATATTCAAGACCGAAATATAATGTTATTATTTGTATTTTTCTGTTTGAAAGAATTCAAATGGTCGGTTAGACAATCTGGCACTCGGACGACGAAGTTCAGAATAAGTTCATTGCATTTTGAAAAAAAAAATAAACTACACTTCAGTATCACAAAGTCTACAAGAGGGTATAAAATTGTGCCCTTAAAATTAAAATAAAGTAATTAGAATTAGTGTTTGTGTAAAGTAAATGACATTTATTTACAAGACAGACTTTCACGTGACGGCACTTTAGGAGCGTGTACGTACCGACGTGCAGCGATGTGATGCACCGGGTTTACGGCGCTCGTAAAACTAAATGGCAAAGTGTGTTATGGTGTGTGTTATATACACAACATTTTCTCTAACACGAACGTCGAGACGAGCAAGACGTTCGCCTGATTGTGAGTGATACGCTTGCCCGTAACAACGCGGCAATAGGTAGAATGATATACACAGCACCACATTACTTGTGTTCGTCGCCTTAACACATAAGATATTAAGTCTCGCTATGCCAGTAATTACACTAGCTTCAACACCCTTCAAACCGGAACACCGTAATATCTGCATATTTCTGTTTGTCGGCTGCAATAGCAGTTGCGGTGGTACCTACCTGGACAGTCTCCGACGACAAAGACTTACTGTCCTTGAATTCAAGTATTATAATAATGATTATGTATGAAATTTTTTATGAAATACTGAAAAAGGGGTTATATTTTTTTCGCAAACGCTGAGTGCTTTCATAAGTGTCCATTATATGAAACATATAATAAAATAAAATAAACCTAGGGTATGTTTTGGTTATTGTTGTTCAGGCATCTCGAGCAGGCCTTTCACCGGGTGACAAATCTTTACACGCGAACGGATAACGCGATTCCTTATTATATTGGAGTTTTGTATATCGGAGCTCTGGTATATATACATTTTGTATTGTATGTCGCCTATAAACAAAACTATATCTATATTAAGAAATACATCTGGACAATGTCAGAGTAGAATAGTGTTTACAATGAGTTATCAAAATTGTTTAAGAAAAAAAGAAGAGGAAAGAAAAATGCTTTATTCAAACTGCCTAAATGTACATAGATAACACTTTAAAAGAGAAACTTAAGTTACTTTAACAAAATTATATAAAAAAACTACAACATAAGAAAACATCAAATTAGGCAGCGGAAAGAGGTCCCAACTCAGCAGTACCTTCCTGCTGTAAGCAACAGCGCTGATTTTCAGTTGAGCTCAAATGGGAAGGGGGGATAATAAGGGTGAAACACAATTATATAACTTCAAATGTTCACATACGGATAAAACCACATATATATATGTATAACTATGAACGGATAACATCAGTCCGAGAGTACTATCATCATCATCAGCCGATAGAGGTCCACTGACATAGACCTCGACAAAGACACTTTCAGCATGGTTCCCAGTACCGCTGGGCATTAAGAGCTGTCGTATGTAATGTAATCATAAGGGGGAATTTGGGCCATTTCCCACCAAGCTGGCCCAATGCGGGTTGGCGGGAGCCAAAACCTTGTTTGTTGATTAGCAGGCTGCATTACAAGGAGATGAGGTGATGATTGATTAGCAGACGAAAAAAACTCTGAGACGCAATGAAAGGACTAGTATATATTCCCGATCGGACTTCCAAACCATGGTAAAAGTTAGGACAAAATCTGTTCTTCCTGGACAGTGACTGAAAGTCAATAGGAAGAATCAAACCCCACTATACTCCTATTTGACCTAGATTTGTTGTATCCAATAATTTTTAGTTAATATATTCATTACGATTTGGAAACATGGGGCAGTCGGTAGTCAGAGCATAGTTTCCTACTCCCAATGTAAATTGCTTAGTTGTATGACGATACCCCTCCACATGGATACTATGTTTGTGAACGTAGACAATATATATGTTAATTGGTTGCCAATACATTCCAAATGTTATTCACTTCATTATATATTTAAACCAAAATTATTTAAAACAAAATCATAGTAATCTCATGAATTACTGATAGCAATGCATATGCTTCTTCGGCGCTCCTTCAATGCTGCGGCACGTAGTCTTCATTGAATGGATCCTATGCTAAAGATTCCCTTATGTTTCTGTTATCGACGATTAGTTGAGCTTACTGCACTCCGACTGGGTAAACGAGACAAACCGTCGGGCCTTCCAAGGTGACGATCAGAAAATGGCGATGCGACAATGTAAACTTTACCTGGCAAAAAAATGTTCTTCAACTGCTTCTTAGTATAGTCAGCAAAAAATATATATTCCCTTTATTCTTTTACCCCACGTTCAAAGAATCCACAAAACCCTCTTTTTATATAATTTGGACACAAATTGTATTACAATAAGTTCGTCTCACCCCGTGGGCAATCCAACCCTAGTAACGGCGATTGTGTTCAACCTTACAGCCTTACAGCTCCATTTAAAAAGTTATCTGAAGTGAAATGACAACGATGACAACAATTTATATTTCTACCCTTCTTGGCTTGTGTTTACTGGTGACTGAACTCGGGTTAACTTCCGTTTCTTAAAAATAAATAAATTTTCGCACTTTTTACACTTTAGACAGCCCGTGAGGAGGAAATAAGTTATTATGTGGTATTCTTGCAGATACTAAGTTGTTTATATAGCTGTTTATGTAACCGAGTACACATATTAAGTAATGTTTTATTTTTAATTAATTGAATATACCACTCGTCTTTATTATTAGGTCAAAACATTATTATATAGATGAGATCATCTGCTGCGGAAGACAGTAAGAACATCAACAATTAAGACCGGTTTAATTAAATATTTTTAAACTAAACACGATCTCCGCCGCGATCGCCTCCGCGAAGATTGCTCCACGGTTACCAGACAAATGTATTCCGTAGGCAAATGGCTTTAGAGGTTGGGCAAAGGTTAATTGGAAGATATTGAAGACACGATCGTTGATTTCAAACAAAATCCTAGACTCGTCCTTAATTAAACAACCAAATTCGGTATTCCATCTGAGAATGCTACGCCGTTCGGCTTTGACTGCTACCAATCGTTCACTTTCAACCATAACTATTACAAAACAATAGTGTGAGTTTTTGAAGAGATAAATATACTGTGTGTGCGCCATCTAAGTATATCTATCAGAACATAACGTTAGAGAAAATATAGGTAATTATAAGAAAAAGAGTGACATTCACAATTTAAATACTAGAAATAAGCATTAAGTTGCTGTGTCGGACTTCAGATAGAAACTAATAGATCATATGTGAGATAGTGTTAAGTTTTATAATGGACTCACAACTTACTCGTATATTACTGCATTGCCTCTCGTAACATTTAAGGACCGTGTCAAATGTGTGTTGATGACTAGGGCCTATTGTAATGTCAAACAATATATTGATGATGAAGATGATTGGCGGTCGATACCTTCAACATACCCACACCAAGGCTGCTCGTAATTAGTCAGACTACATAAATAATCGGACACTCTGATGGGGCAGGTGCAGTGTTCATAACATGCAATAATCACAATGCAACGACAATAATAGTATATATATACTCGTATTGCTACTCTTACAATTGTTCCGACGATTTACAAATACTTTTGTTAAGTTTACGTAATATATATTTATATATATATATATGTATAAACTAAGTGTCGCGTTGGTCGGCCCGAAGAAAATTCACGTTCAGTTTCGATCAGTAGCTCTACATGTGTCTACTTAGACTTAGTGCTACTTTCGCCGGCATCAACCTAACCTAAAAGTACGAATCCGATCTAAATGTCAAGGTCATTTCTGTGAAACGGACGCACCCATTAGTCTGAAAGGGTTTCAGGCGTTAATGTATTTTGTTTTTAGTTATATTGTGGCTATTAATTGGTTATTTATATTTATATGCAATCGGCTGGAGCCACGGGTACATTGCTGCTCAAATATATTTATCAAGTCGATTGTGGCCGTAGTTAGTGTAATTACGGGGGTAACGATGCTCAACAACTTGTCTCTAGCGTTGAGCGCCATGTGGTACAGTGCATACCATCATAACTAGCGCCACGTTATTATGGCCGGGCGTATCACTTACCATCAAGTGAACGTCCCGCTCGTCGCATCGCTTCAACATTATTAACCTTGGTTTATCCACTGCTGGATATAGGTCTTCTCCAATATCTTCCACCAAATGCGATCCTCAGCTTCTCGCATCCACTCACTTCAAACCTCTTTGATGATGTCGTCTGTCCATCTGGAGGGAGGGCGTCCTACACTTCTGTGCGTCAGTAAGTTTTTATTCAAAACAATACAAATAGGCATTTATCTCGTATCACCTCACCTCACCTGCTCGTGATGCACCCTGCTAATCAACAAACGAGGCTCTGGCTCCCACCAATCCGCATTGGCCAACTTGGTGGGGAATGACCCACATCCTCCCATATGAACGCCTATAAACGACGGAATATAATATAATTTATTTTTATTGAATATAATATAATTATATTGAATATAATAAATCTGAATAATGTACTACAGGTTTTTTCACAGACATCCGCAGAGGGGGTTGGTGAATCCAGACTTTATGGTCGCAGTTTTATAGTCCCTCCTCCCTCATCAGACCGGCGTCCCAAATATATAATTACGTAATTAAAACCTTGACCATTTTAGTATCCATTAGGGCAACCATAATGTGTGTAAACATGTTTATAATGATTCAGACTGGTACATGAGTCATAATATTTTTTTTATATCCAGTACATCATCTGAATCTAGGGACGTCCACCGCTGGACGCAGGTCTTGTCTACATCGTGCCGATCACCAATACCATCCAATTATATTCCTTATCACCTAAACCTTGAACCACCGTTGCGCCTCCGCCGATAAAAGAGTATTATGCAAACATTACTGTGTTATGATATAAGATGCGTTGTAGCTAGCAAGATTACCGGGGTAACAAGATATAACATCCCGTCTAATGGCGGCGTGCCCATTGTGGGCCTGTGTATATCACTTTAATATTTTCTATAGTATTTTTTAATATTAAATATATTTAAATTATTTTTCTATGGCAGAGTAGCCACGTTGTTATACAGCCGTTATATATTATTAGATGAACATCATCAGAAGGTTCCGCTCGTCTCTTCGCTTTGTTTTAGTGAAGAAGCTTGTTTATGTGTGAACAGCACTTTAACATAACTTCCAGTAATACTGTAATACTTAAGTGGCTAAATTATACAAACATCAGCTTACTCTTAAGCAAAGAGACGGCAGAGCAGTAAACACTAACGCTCGGATTCTGTTGTCAGGGTTTGCTATTTTAATAGAGTTTTGCGATGTGTTTGTGTATACATAAATAAAAGTTATTTACGTCACAGCTCATTGTTATCAATATAAATATAATTAGCATATGGTCTGATTACATATGCACATGCTTAGAAGTAGGTTACCGCGCGCACTGTATAAGATTTTAGTGCTTAGACTGCGATAAAGTTTTAGTAAAAATCCCACATAATCCTAACTCCTCTTGAAAGCTACATTCTTTATAAATAATTTAAACATATAAAACTTTATTAAGTAAATGAAAATATATATTTTTTTTATCGTTTCCTATTCTTAGTTTTTTCGTAACCCGTTTGCAAGTGGAGACTCATTTGAATATAACCTTGAACTGTAACTAGATTCTGCTGACACAACTTGCATAGATTAAACTGAAAAGAAGAGCTTTTGTAGAGACTGCAAAAAAATCTGTCACGCTTCTCACATAAATAATAACTTGAGATAAGTAAGTTTTGGCTAACCTTTCTTTATCTAAAGCGGTCTTATTTAATAATATTTTTTTGTATATTTTAAGAAAGTAAATAGGATAATTTAGAAAGATTACTGTATACATACTTATAGGATACAAACTGATTTATTATCTAAAATGGGTAACAAACAACACCCTACAAAGGAACCTATTCCTAGCAGAGGTGGTGTCTATTTGTTTGTTACTTCAGAACAGTAAGTTCAGTGGCCTATTGTTAGGCGGCAGTTTGCAGACCATTCGCAACACTTGTACACCTAACAAACGGTGTTCTATATATTTATTTTTCTCTTCACTAAACGGGTCACTGGGGTTGCAAGTTTCATTTATTTCAGAGAACTCCTAGCCTGTACAAAAAGGGGAAGTGCGTACATTTCCCCCCTTTGCAGTTAACATTCTAATTATCTGGTATTCAATTCCGCACCGAGCTTCAATCGGAATTAATTGCTCGTGGATATTAAACTGAGAATGTGGGAATATACAAAATGGGTTACTATGCTGTTGAAACTCCGTGTAGAAAATTTCACAATGTACCCAACGCCTGAATATCATAAAGGGCTACTAAAAGGGAACTATATCAAGAGAACGGAAAAACCTCTCCAGTGAACCAAAAAAACGAGTACGGCAATCAACCCTAACGTTGGGGAAGCCTATGTTCAACTGTGGCGATCAATAAGTGGTAATTAAGTACTACTGTAATTACAAAAAAGCTAGCACGACCGAAGATCTAGTTTTTAGGTCACATCGATTAAGTTCTCAGATATAACGATTATTTTATTCAGTTCTTTAAAAATTACTTCTATATTTAATCGTCGGGTATTTTTGGTCTATTTTGGTCATTTAAATATTCCTAGCTCGGGGTCATAATTAATTTAAGAGGTGGATAGGTGTGGGTCAGAATCCCGAGTAAGGCAAAATGTATAGTTTGTGTAAGTTTGCAAAACGTTCGAGCGGCCACTACATGTGTTGACCCCGTCCTTAACGTGACCTTCGATGGAATCTAAAATTAGATTCATGATTTGGGTATACCTCATCATATAGTATTTCGTTTTATTTTTTGTTCGTTTGAAGTTGATTAGATTTGTTTTGCCGGAAACAGTTTTGATGGTCTCCATTTACGTAATAATAAAGAAAACTAGGTCAGCATCTCCTCATCCACGGACACACGTATCAACATTTTATGGACACTCTTTCTATAAAGATTCTACATTAAAAATAGAAAATAACCAAGGTCTTCTTCTTCTTCCTAGACCGTGTCCCATCTTTACTTGGGGTCGGCACTCCTGGCGATTCTTGGAAAATAACCAAGATATTAAAACAAAGTAACAAAATTACTGTGCTCCTCTTTGCCTAACAATGGTTATAATTTCCCTAAAAGAGAATTAACAAAATTAAGGGGTCGTTATTATTCTTTCATTAACTATTATAAATGTTAATTAACATTAACAGGAGAATGGAGTCGCTTACAATAACATTGTTAGTTAAGTTAGCTATTACATTGTCTACGAGTCTGTTAACATTGCTCTCTAGTATAATTAATTAGTAATTACACAAACTCCTACTGTGTTCTATTTGCAATGCTTTTTTATGTGATTACAAAGGTCAAATAAGTATAGAGTGATAAACCTAAGTCTAAACACCCTACCACTTTTGCATAATACTGAACACTGGACTGATAGAGTACATTTATAGGAAATACATTTCTATAAGGACATTACGTCCTTTTCGTTCTTTTATAAACATGCTAAATATTTATGTATCCACTTGAGAACTTACGCACCCCCGTAATAACTTAGACGATAATGATTTGGTAGTTTTACAAAGGTCTGATGAGTTTACCATTAAACCAATCTGGATGCTGTCATGTCAGTTGAACGGAACGGTAATAGATAGAGCCCCTCGCAGCCTTCGCAGTCTCTATTGTGAACAGATGAAATTTGTAATGAGAAAACTTTTTATTAAGCAACATGTTATCGGAGCCCGTTACTTAGTACATTTACTTATAAAGCACCTTAAATTGATATACCACGAAATCCATCAGGTATATTTTGGCTGCTGAGTATATTTTCTTAACCTTTATATATAACATTTATACGTTGGAAACATTATTTACGATGTGGTTATAGCAAGGATACAGAGAGGAGAGGAATACGTTTGCCCGTTTTATCATTTATATATTACATTATTAATTAATCCTTCACATATTATAATTGTTTATATTAAAACTGATAACAGTAATAGTTATTATCTTTAATAGCCGTCGCTCCTACAGCGCTACTGCACTCCGAGACCGTTTAATGTGTTCCTTCCTCTCCGGGCTCGGCGAGCTTACCATGAATGTCCTCCCCCTCACTACCCATCAAATGGCTTCCCCTTTATCTGATCTTCTACAATAATACGGAATTTATTCAAAATAGCCACACTCTGAAAAGAAGATAGTAATCTAGTATTCATTAATATCTATAGTCGCAAAACGCTACTGTTTCTCAAAAAAAATCTTAACCAGCGCTTACAATTTTTGGTTATGAGTTTTTACGGAAAACTGGAAAAAAGATCAAAGTCTTAACCATATATATAAGTTAACCAGCCTGGAACACTGACCCAACCACGTTCACATCCAATCAAGGATTTGTCGTTATTGAGACGGAGAGGTCACACACAAACTTTATTAACACCCATAAATACGTACACGTACACGCACACGTACACGTACACGTACACGCACACGAACACGTACACGTACTACGTATTATAGGAGAGTCAATATTTGAATTGATGCGATTAACCTTACAGGCTTTATTGCGGATCTGGACGACCTGGATATGTCCTGATTTATCCTTGTGGCATAATGTATTATGTAGTAATAATTCCATTCCTGGAATGGTAAACTATTATTACTAGTTTACATCACTAAGCTTATAGACAGACAGACAGATAAATAAGAAAGTTATATAACATATGATCGTATATCTCGTTACCGGTGCGTGAGAGGCTCGATTGTTCCCAGCTACAACGTTTGAAGACTTATCAGCTTCATCAGACTTCAATCTACTGTCGTCCACTGCTGATCACAGGACTGCCATTAAATTACCAACGCGGCTGGTCAGATTTCATCACACAAGTCATCGGTCACCTGCCAATTGATCCATGCTGTACTGCAACTCTTGTATCTTGAATAATTTGCAGATCTTAGAACAAGTTGGTAACTATTTGACTTCAGTTTCTTCAGTAGTTTGTGCTGACCTGTTGAACAGTTCAGCAGCACGTGTCAAAACCAAACTGAACACATTGTTCTTCAGTAACAACAATTGTAACTAAAATATCACTTTTTCATATATACAAGTGTTTATTATTATTATTATTATTTATAATCTTTGTTCAATTAATATCCTTTCTTTGCTTTATTATTTGTCGTGACTTGTGACTTGCTTCCTGTATTGTTTATCGTGTATCCGTTTTTGTATATCTTTGGAGTAAACTTTAAGAGAACATGTAATAAAAAATTTCTTAGAAATTATTTTCATTTATAATCAAAAATTTCATTTAAGTTAAAAATGTTCCATACCCCGTACGTTAATATTGCGCCAACCGGAACCTATGTGTGCTTTGAAGTCTGCTCGTTAGTCTATGCGGGGGTTCATCGCATCAACTTGTTCGTATTATACCCTTATAACATTATTCTTTTATTTATTAACCCTTTGGTTGTTTGTGAGAGTATAATATAATATTTTAGTTACTTAACAAAATAGTTTTTTTTTGTTAACGTGAGGGAAATACCTGCGCATACCCGTTCTCGTGAGAGCAAGGACAGCTTATATCGGACTTGCACTGACTAAAACCCCCACGATGTTCCACCTCGTTACCTGATGGCAGGGTGACGGGAACGCCTTTGCACCATCCGCGACCCTACCGGCGCTGGCCGCTTACGCAGCCCCACCTCGGGAGTGAGGGGTGAAACCTGCCTTTCCACCTCCGCAGGGGCACACCGCAACATACAACGCGCCCCCTCCTCGGCCTCCTGCAGTCGCACGAGCAACAGATTCTCCCAAACCCATCACCCAAAGGCCATGGGAGACAAGGAAGAAAACTCTACCGGCTCCTTGCGGCGGAATCGATCTTGGGCTCGCCGCCACCCGTTATACGGCCGCAGAGGATAGGAAGAGCGGCGCATCGCAATATCGACACTTCTCTTTCCCCGCGGCCACACCACCGCCGCATCAACGATGCGGCACCGCTTAGTCGCAGAGGGTACTCGTTCCGCGACTCCATCTCGGCTGCAAGGGTCGGCTTTATGTCCATCAGCCGCATCCGTGGTGAGCTTGCGGCTTAAAACCGGTGCTCTAACCTGGAGCAGCCGCCTCGGGCCGGTACTACACCTCGGGCCGGCCGGGTAGGTTCCTCTTCGCTTTACCGTGGGTGACTCAGCCATGGTTACTAAGCCCCTCCGCCACGATAAGACGGGAAACCGTTGGAGGCAGTTAACAAAATGGTTAGGTTAGGCTAGGAAGTTTTCCGTGTGGAGTTGCCAGACCTTCTATCGGGCGCGTCCCCAGGTTGGCAGATTGGGGCACGCTACCCAGATATAGGTAGTATCGGGAAACCGACGTGGACCAAAACTGGCAGGGTTCGGGGCGTACCATCCGTTCATTAGAAATAGTTCCTAGTACCCCTCTATTAAATAGAGAGGACTGAGGATGCGACGTGTGCGGTGATGTGCTAAGTGCATTTGGCTTTTGCCAACACCGGACAACCCGTAAACCCAGTAGGGACCAGGGACTTTGCCAGAGGGGTGGGGATTTTTGCAATGCTGCGAGGAAGAAAACTTCTATACAAAAATAACTCCAATATTAAGGTCGAGCTGTGCCGAAGGAATGAGTGGCTGGCGGGGAATCCAGTCATTATCAGACCGGGGGTTGTCTACTTTACACTAATGCTTTGCAAATATTTCTGTTTTGAGTGATTGCAAGGGATTAGTGTAGACATGAAAAGAAATAATTGAGGGGTGGGGGTTTATCATTATCAGAGGGGGGGGGGTACTAGGAGGAAACAGTTGAGGTCATATCCTATAAAGGATAAAAGAAAGCAGGTAACAATGAAAAATTCCACCATGGTAGTACTGGCAATGCCGGAGAGTCCACCCCCGGGCCAGACCCGGGCTGCCCCATCGTATCTCAGGGGCAAATTCCTCCATCTTGGTGATGCCTCTGCGTTGGCCGTGGCATATCACGGGATCAAATCATCGGAGAAGTGTTGGTGCCGGACATAACATCGTGTCTAACCAAAAACACACGTGGGACGTTAAACCGCGCCATAATGACAACTTTGAAAGCGGTTAGTAACGGCGAAGGAGAGGACGTCTCGGACGTTTCTGTCGCATCTCAGTCGTTCAACAAAATGGTAACGACTACAAAAATACCTGCACTGACAGGTAAAAGAAGGACTAAACCTCCGAGCCCTGATGCAATCGCTGCTAAACGTGTAGCTGTGTCAGCGGAGAAATCGGAGGCCGGAAAAGAAGTGGAGGAATTTGAATTCTAGGAAGACTTATCTGATCCCTCTGTAACGACACTTCAGTGATTGCTAGTGGAGACAACTTTGAAAGGGCCAAGAAGCTCGCTAAGCTTGGGACGGAAGCCGTCGTCGCTAAAATACACGAATTAGGATTGTAAATAGCGCCACACAAGACCGAGGTGCTATGGTTCCACAAAACGCCGAGGTCGCGGGAACTACCTAACTAGTGTGTCCACGTAGGTGGGTACGATGTGGAAGTGGGCCAATACATGAAATAGCTTGGCCTGACGTTGGATAGTCGTTAGGGATTCGAAGAACACTTCAAGCGTCTAGGACTCCGGAACGAGAGGATAGCAGATACAATGCGCAGACTGCTACCCAACCTCAGGGGACCAGCAGAGGAAGTCCGCCGCCTCTACGTGGGAATAATACGATCCGTAGCCTTATATGGCGCGCCGGTATGGGCTAAGAGGCTAACCATCAGACGCTGTTAAACTAAAATCTACAGCGTTCAGCGAAGAATGGCGATAAGGATCGTACGAGGATACCGTACAGTATCTTCCAAGGCAGGGGCCGTCTTGGCTCGATTTACACCTTTGAATATTGCGGCGGGTATGGATGCGAGGAGGTACAACCGCATCTCCGCCATCCGCCAAAGCGGTGGGAATAAACTAGACGAAGTACTTAGGACGGCTAGACGGCAGGAACGACGTACGGCTTTTGCAGCGTGGTATGCTAAGCTCTCAGAAGAGAGGTATACGCACAAATGCGTTGTGGGGGCGACCCTGCCGGTCTTCGATGCCTAGATGCAACGACGCGGAGGAAGTCTCACCTACAGACTCACACAGATACTTACCGTGCACGGGTGTTTCGGCGATTATCTGAGAATGGACGAGAAGCGACGGCGAATTGCTTTCACTGTGGAGGAAGAGAGCGAGATTCCGCATCGCACACGCTCGCGGTCTGCTCGGCATGGGAACCGGAGCGATGGATCTTGATAATTCAGATTGGACGAAACATCTTCTTGCCAGCAATCGTGTCAACGAAGATGGGAGGAAACATTGCATGGAGGGCCGTCGTAGCCTCGTTTTGTGAAACTGTAGTGGTACAAAAGGAGGCTGCCGAGAGGGATCGAGAGAAGACAAATCTTGCTCGGAGACAAATCCGTCGTGGTGCTACCGTACGTCAACACGTCGCACCGGTGAATGGTGTTTCCCTGCCATAATGGGGCCTTTGGGGTCGTTGACAATCAGGACGGGGGTTCTCATCGCGTTCTAAACGACCCTGAGGAGGACAATGCCCGGACGTGGTCTTTGGTCATTTAGTAGTACTCAAGAGGCTGGTAGGGTTTGTATAAAGCAGACCCCGGGACGGGCTATCCCAGAATAACATCAACGACGTCGCGGTTGTTTCGAACAGAGATCCCGTGATCTCTTCAAACGCCGAAGGTGATTACCGAGGGGGTTTTAGTGGGTAAAAAACTCCACATAACTCTGACTTCCCCCCAGAAGGCAGTCTCTTATTGAAGATTTCCCCTCCGAAACAAAAAAAAGGCTAAGACGTTCACCTGAAATAATATATAATTCAGTAACAATAAGACGCTCGTTTAGATTTTATTAAGCGTCATTTTGGGCTTATCTCTCATTGTGTGGGCAGACGTATTAAGAGATAACCCCCACTGGTATTAATGGATGCGCAAAGAAGATAGAAATGCTGAAGTAATACGTAAAAATCTTGAACAAGAGAGACAAATTAGAAGGACATCGCAAAGGATATTGATAACAAAAAAATGAATGGAAAACGTAAAAGTGTATTTCAGATAAAAAAATTACATTGAACGTTTTAGATCGAGGTGGCCGTGCCGCTGCAGCATCTCAGCGGAGAGGAGGTGCGCGGGCGCCGTGCGGCGGGACGAGCGGGTCACGTGGCTCAGCTGGGTGGTCTGGGCGCGGGTCTCGACCCCCCGGGGTATCAGCCCCCCGTGGATGTGTCCGTTCTGACGGAAAGTTTTCATCTACAAGTAGACAGATCAGTCAGAATCCTATGAAAATGCAGATGTTATTGCAGATGTTTCGAGATTATGCTCACATGTAAATAGCACCGCTTGTGCGGCTCGTGGTAGAGCTCGTAATCGCTGGACGACCGTTCTGGCTTCTGATTGCATCCCCACTGGAAATGAAGTGAGATATTAATATTTCGAACAGTCATACAATATATTTTATATCTACAATGTGCTGATTAATCTCAATTACACATAACATCAATCACCTCCAATGCTGGCAACAGAGACTCTAATGACGTCTTTCACAATAGAGGGGTGTCTGCGGAAGCTGACAAAGATGAAATGTTCAGTTTGTGTTATTGACACGGTTTCTCTAAATTCGAATCATGTTATGTTAAAATTCAATGGTCCATTGTTTAATGTTAACGATGAGTTGAACTAGAAAATCGTTACTGGCTAACGGTTTGGATGGGTTGTGGTGCAGTTCAATCAAGTTCGCCGACGGTTATGGATTAGACTCCAAAATTGTATCGGGATTCGGGTTTGACAGGTCCGAATAATGAGGATAAACTTCGAGACCCCAACGACTAACAGAAGATAATGCTGCGCAATTTCTCATGATCTTAAGATTACCATGCCACACCATCTGATGACCAGTTAACAAACAGAATAATAAATGAAAGTTGTTCAATAAAAACATTCATAAATATTTATAACGACTGTCTTTCCGCTTTTGATCTTAGCATTTTCATAGAATTTCAACCGTTTTTCCGCAACTTTAACGGCGACTTAACCTAATTTTTTCGTCAATTAAGTAAAGTAGTCCCAAAGAAAATTCTTGAAACAATATTGCTTGACTTACTGTAAATAAAATTAATGTTCAGTAAACATCGCCGTAACAAGTTTAGACATGGATAACATAAAGTGGATAGACATAGGTTGCCTATTAGTTTCAAATGAGAAGGATACAGGGGGGGAAGGTGGATGAGCAGCGGAGCAACTATGCGAAGGAGAATTAAACATGAAAAGTGATGTAGAACAAAATTAATTATAAAGTTAATTTATCGATAACGTACAGTTAAAGTTTTTCGCCAAGCAATAGGTATAAGAAACTAGAACCGGAACTACTACAAAAATATAAATAATTGTACTTGCTCTACTTTATTATGGGACAGTGTGTAACTTACCATCAGTTGATGGTAACAGTTCATTCATCTTATTTACGAAAATGTGAAATATAGTTTCATTAATATAATGATTAACATAAAACTGACTTATCGAGATTATAATGGGCAAAGTTTCTGGAAAATGAAAGGGGTGGAGAGGGAAATAATCATGGTTGAGGAATATAAGGGAATGGACGGGCTTATCTAGGGCGTCCGAATTATTCCGCCGAACCAAAGACGCTGATCGCCAACCTTCACTAGTTGGAGAGGCACCTCAAGGAGAAGAGTTATCAATTGTAACTAACCGTAAATTTCGTCTGTTTGCATGCAGCACGGCCGCATAGCAGTTTCCTCACTGATCTTTGAAAGTTCCTCGTCATGAGGCAGTACACTATGGGGTTAATTGCAGAGTTCGCGTGACCTGTGTAATACAATTAGAAAGTCAGTTCGAAACTTCACAATTAACCAAATAGTTAACATTAACTTCTTTAATAAAACATCAACATGGTAGTAAACCCTGATAAAGATTAACGGTGTTTCTAGATTTAGAATTCATCTTTTCAATATATGACTATTATGCATTACAGTATCTATTATTAGGCTAATATCAGTATTATCTACTATTAATAGAATCTAAGCCTAGAATCTTAGTTAGTCAAAACAAATAGATGCAGCTGTAAAATTACTATAGTAAAGATAAACAGTACTGTCATCCGCTTTGAACTCATAAGTCTCGAAGCTACACAATGTCTTACTACCAAAGGATCTTAGTACCAGGTACTCGTTCCGCTAGTCACGACGTTTGCTCGATAAAAAAAAATATAGCAACGAGTAGAAAGTTACCTAAGAATAACGCATATGGCAAGTAAACACTCAAGTCTTTAGCGTGGACAGTGTTGATGTCGAGAAGCAGCTGCATGATGTTGTACGGCAGCCAGCACAGCGCGAACAGCACGGCCAGCAGTAGCAAGATCCACGCGACCCTCTTCCTCTCCTTCATTAACCTCAGACCCTTAAACAATAACATAACGATTAGCTAATATTAAACGTAGTATGGACATATTATGCGAAGGGATGGATGTCATATAACAAGAAGAATGTTAGATATGAATGTGGTGGGATATGTGGGTCGAGGTAGACCTAAGAAAAGATGGATGGATTGCGTGAAGGATGACATGAGTAAGAAAGGGGTAACCGATGAGATGACGGCTGATAGGCGAGTCTGGAAGAGAAGAACATGTTGTGCCGACCCTACATAAAGTGGGACCAGGGCAGGAGAAAGAAGAAAGAAGAAGAAGCTAACATTAAACGTCCATATTTCGACGCGGTTAACTTTTCATCCTTTATGAACGCTCCTTACTTTTCATGAAAAGCCTCGTTTCATTTTGTTTTATTTTCAGTTACTACTTACTGTCGACTCAAGTTTTATATTCTTAAACAATATTACTTCAATCATATCTAAGCACACACTTGATCAAGATCAAGAAAGACATACATTTAGGAGATGTTTATATAGTGTATAATGTTTATTGCATCGGCCCGTGTTGTTGTGTAGTTACCCCAGTAATTCCAGTAGTAACGCCTTTGAAATAGAAACACGGTAATATTGAAGCACTATTGAGAAGTAGAAGCGGCAATGGTACTTAGTGGCGGTGCTACAATCTATGTAGCAGCGAATACCTATTTCTGTACAAGTTGAATTAAATATATTCTAGGAGTATATGCGGACACGAGGGAGCCTGTATGTTATAGATGACATGAAAGCGATTGTAAGAAATAAGGCTTTAAGATAACAAGGAAAGAGAAGACGCGAAGAACTTCAAAGACACGTTACACTAGAACCACCAAATGTACAAATAAACAAAAAAATGTTAATAACAATTAAAACATAGTTCATTTCCGACTTATACATATTTGACTTTTACTCTCGCTGCTATCTGTAATCTCATTACTAAAAAAATTTAGGGTTTCAGTGATGACAGTAAAATAGGTACTGAAGTAGCATATAAAGATATCAAAAGTAACATATCTATTATTATTAAGTACGTATATAATTAGGAAACATAAAATAATATTGAAATATTATTTGTTCTGACTCCAGCGTTACAATCGCTCCATGTCCGTACGAGACCACTTCAAAATATTTCAGGAATAGACCATTAATGATTTCTTATTATAATTATAAGCAATATTTCATCATCAATTATATCAGTATTCAGTAATCTATACGCTGTTGATAATAATGATATCAGTATTCAGGAGAGTGTTATCAGGATGTACACAATGTAAAATGATAATAGATTAATTTATAAAAATAAATTAGTGATTCTATAAAAAATTAAATATAAAACTAAACAAAAACATTAAAAATTATTTTAAACAAAAGTTATTCCATGTCTAAAATACGAAAATATATAAAGAAGTTAAATTTGAAGTTAAAGGCGACGAACGACGACCGCTGTGTGGGCGAGCGAGCGGCGCAGACGCATACTCGCGCTCCTACGTACACATGGGCTGCGGCCGGCCGGACTCCGGACACGTACTGCGCTGCGTACGTGGCGAATGTAAAACATTTGCTGTGTGCACATTGATTGCAATATTGATCGGAGATTGTTGCTGACCTCCAGTACACATTGACAGGATGTGTAAGGATGCTGTACTGCACTGCACAGTATACAGTAAAAATATAAATGTAACTGTGTGGTGAAAAATGATCAAAGTATAAGAGTGTGAAAGTCTCTAGTGATGAGTTATAAAGGATATATCGGTTCGAATCCCGGGAAACTGTGAAAATGCAGTCAATAATGTATTATGATACAGTGCGATAGAGTAGTAGTGTGGGGGGATTTAAAAATGGAATTTATAAAGTACACGTGTTCGAAACCGTGTGGAATGGTGCATGGCAATTTAACATATAACATCAAGTTGGTGAAGAAGGTGAGATACCAGCCGGGTGTAGTTGGTGGTTACTTAAGTAACTACTTGATTATACTCCGGTTCGGGAAGAGTGTTCGATGGCACTTCGGTGATCTCGAAATACTCAGAACCATGTCTTAGGACTTCCGCTCTATGATACATGGGGGCTCGGTGTCTTAGTCACACTATCTTATTAGATTTTTCTAAGTCGGGTCCCTTGATGACGGGGCTGCAGACTGTCTGTCCTCCCTATTTATGAATTTTGCAGATGAAGGCCTCAATAGCTCCCCATATTTTAAGATATGTGGCGAGTTGTCGGTGGGCGACATATAACACATCTACAAAATCACACACATAACACATCGATCGGTCCCGCGTTGCTCTCATCCTATGGCTCCCGCGAGTCTCACCAGATCGTCAGTCCACCTCGTGAGATGCCTGCCAACGCTACGTGCACCGGTACCCGGGCGCCACTCGAGCACCGTACTGCCCCCTCGGCCGTCGGGTGTTTCTGACTCGACCGCGCAGAGTGACTCCGAGCAGAGCCCTCTGTATTAACCGTTACTAGTCTAATCTTTTTACTTTAGTATCATACTCAGAGATTAACAAGTGTTTCATGATCTTTAGGTTAGTGTTATGGTATGAGTATGGTAACAGACTTTACCTGCTGCATGCTGACGTTGCCCTCGTCGATGTCGAAGGGTGGCCTCACGGAGCAGAGGGTGCGGCCCATGCAGGCGTAGGAGAGTATAGTGATTGAACCTGCGAAACCAAAACCGCACTCAGCGCCCTTACCCGACTGATTGACTATTTCTCTACTAAAAAGTAAATTTTTATATGTTTTAGTTTATTATATATTTTATATATTATATAGTAATTTTTATATACTTTGTTAGATTACTATAACTATGTTTAAATAAAATTTATATAGGAAATATACTTTAAACTTTTAGTAAAAATGATCTTGTTATACCAGGTTCATTAGTTGTAATTAAAACTCTTAGTACTATTAAACGAATTATTATGAAAGGATAAAACTTCGAATTAATTGTACCCTTTTGTAATAATGATGTTAACGTACCACTTATAGTTCTGTAGTAAATATTTAAGGTTTAAATATCCCTTGCAAATATTTCGTATATTTAACTAGCAGTTGTAGTGTAAGTTAAAGAAATCGTTTAATGTTGAATATTTTAGTTAGAGGTGACATTAAAAGAATATTCTATGAGGAAAAATTAATAATGATTTATTCCAATATTTTATGTAGGGCGGGGAAAATGAGATTCAAGACATCGGTGATTAATTTAGAGGGAAATGGCTGAGCTCGCAAAAAAACATTTTTCAGAAATAATATAATGATGATTGCGGAGTACGCACCTGGTATCGCGTACACCAACGTAAAACTGAACGTCCCAAACTTCTTTCTAGTCTCCGGTCCTGGCCACTCTTCTGTACAAAAATGGATGTCTCTCGTTTCTATCTAGAAGTATTTTTACAGCATTAACAACGTCTATACAACTACTACAAGTTTGCAATTTGTCATCACGTCGCTAAAATATTTGTAATCAATGTCATTGTAGTCATTATTAAAAGCTGTCGATGTCTACTGCTGTACCACGGAAACAACATATATCACTTACAGCGGAAATACAATAAATTCAAATTAGTTGACAGGGGCAGAAATCAAAAGCGTTACACATATAGCATCCCCCTTTTTCGTTAATCGATTAAGAATTAATGGAATACAAAGATGCTAGAAGCACGAACGGAATTCTTTCCTAAAGAAATGATGGCTAAAAATTTACATACAGATAAATTCCTGTATGCCTTCGAGATTACAGGCACCGCCTCCTTCCTCACTGTGGCGACGATCGAGAGCGGTATGAATATGAGCATGGCCGCCAGCCACAGCAGCGCCAGCAGCAGGAGGGCCTGCCGGCGGCCCGGCGGGCGCAGCCGCGGCTCGGGCGCTATCGACAGCCAGCGGTCCACCGACATCGCGGTCAACGTGAACACGCTCGCCGCCACCGCTACGCCTGCGGCAAGATCGCTTTGCATTTCTTAACAACGGCATCTGTCACTATCATTGATGGTTGGTCCATGTTGGTCGGTACCGTCTAAGTAGCGCCTAATTCTACCGCCAAATAGTATTGTGCAAACGTTACTGTGTTCCGGTTTAAAGGAAGCCGTTGTTAGTGTAATTACTGTAATTGCGACACTTTGTATCTTATGTCTCAAGACAACGAGGGCAATGTAGTGCTGTGTATACCCTTACTATTGTCATGTTGTAATTATGGGCAAGCGTGATTTTCTATCAGGTGAACGCCTTGCTGATCTCATCGCTTCTTCGAATAAAAAAAAATTATCGAGTGACTTGTAAAGGAAGTTTACCTAACAAGTGACCTTAACAATACAATTAAAAGTTTTACAGCATTGTTTTGCACATGAGCAGTACACGCTAAAGTTGCCTTATTCAAACTTAGGGGATGCAGTATATAGTAATATTACTGGAGTAACAGCATATACAAACGAATATCTTAAAGCTTCTTGGTATCGCTTACCATCAGGTGAAAATGTATAAAAGAATAAAGTTAACACAAAGCCCCGTTGCACTGCCTGCGCTTATTAGTAATTAGGTACCTTGTATGTAATTGACAATTTTGCAAACGGTGTCACCGTAAAACCAGACCAGTGTGATCGCTTTACTTAGTTGTATTGGCATACAGATCCCCGTCACCAACAAATCGGCCACGGACAGGTTGACGAGGAATATATTCGTCACACTGCAACAAAGAACAGTGATAAAAATTATCAATAACGATTTACTTTAATGTAGTAAATAATGTACTAACACCTATATATGATGCTAGATGATACGAGTACTAGTTTAAACTTTAAAGACAAAAATAATTAAGTTGAGAGTAACTATTAACTTACTGCTCTTCTAAAAAGAAGTTTGGTTTTTATTTACAAGTTTAGGTTGGTAACAAAAGGTATAGGTAAAAGTTATAAAAATAAAGGTTAATGAAAATGAACTATCATATGATGGTTCTTTCACTGATATAAATAACTTCAATCTTGTTATTTTATCAAATTGTGAATAAATATAATGGATAGCTCCTGTAAAAATAATCCGATTTACGAACGTAATATTTGCTAAATATTTTTTTGAGGCGCTTTTCATCACTATATAATTATTACAAAATATTATCGTAATGTACTCCAAACATAAAAAAGTATATTAAATTCATTATACAATTTTATTCTTAGAATCATTGATATTCATATCAACATTACAGTTTATTGTTTGTTTGAAGCCGGGTAATCCCACCCTCTAACACACATATATCGACTATAGTAATTAACAAAGTTATATCTAACAAACTATTACTTATCAAGGTGGCCGAATAAACTTTTAAACATGAATGAATTTGGTTTATTCTTATATTATATCAAAACAAAATGTACAGTGCTATAGTTTTGCATACTTAAAAAGATTAAAAGCTAAGAAAGTAGATTAATTAATAAGAATTCTGAAAAATGCACATGCTACGTTTTTAACAGTATGGTCACCAAGCTTCTACATCAGAAGTGGAAGATCCTATGCTGTTAATTGGAATTTTATTTGTCGAACATATAGGAAGTGGGACCTTATTCTTTGTTAACCGGACTGTGTCGTCCAGATTGTGTCAGATAAGATAAATAATATAATGTTAACTGGATTATGCATTCTTAATCATGTCGGGCAATCATATTGTAATAATAGTTATTGACGAAAAAAAATTGTTTCACACAAAATTCACGAAAAAAAAACGAAAGGATAGCTAATAATAACATAAACAGTATCTTACATATAACAAATTTAATCAAAAATCAAATATAATAAACAAAATTATTTCTTGGAATTAAAGTAAAATATTTTTATCGTTTCATAGCCATCCATTAAAAGTCTAAGTTTAACCGCAGGCAACAGCTACAGCCTAATAATGTATGAGAGTACGTTACAATAATAAGAACCTACACTATATAAAGTCAATTAAAAAGCAATTAATAATTAAAGATAGTCGGAGTCTTCTTGATTATCAGCCATATCATTCGTAGCATGAGCGTGGTGTAGAATGAAATAAAATTCGTGATGTCGGCGGGGTGATACCAACTCTACAGAGGTCTGACAAATCCTTGTATTTTTCTTTGGTGATAGATAGGTAATGGTCCATTATAGGCCTGGTTTAAATCGAAATCGTTTGCCAAACGTTTCTTGCTTCGCATACCTACCCTTATTATAATTAATGTATTTGGTCCGTCATCTAAATCGTATTTGTACTCTATGCGATCATACTGTTCCGAATAAACTTTAACCTCTCTTATAGAAGTCCACTTCACCTTATCATTTTCTGTATTCTTAGTCCAGCTTTTATTAGCTAGCAAAGCTTTGAAATCGTAAATCTCTTCTTGTGTCATCTCTTTTACTATATAGGATTTAGCCTATCGAGTTAAGCAATAACATTCATCTGGAATCCAAATTGACTTACTGCGACAAGAACGTTCAATTGTTGCATGGACAATATCACCTTCATTCTGCGTGTGCCCCTTTTCTAGAAAATAATGAGTAACAGTCACTCCGAATTTTTTAGCCACTAACAAATATAACGATAAAAAAATCCGATTGTGGTTTTGGCCTGAACAATTTTTAGAACAAAATCGGATTTCTTTCATTCCTCCTTTACCGTGATGTTTTGTGAAATTTAAAAGGCAACTAGATACCTCAATTGACCCTCGCTTGGCGACACCCTCATGTCACATGTAACAAGTACCTATTTTGGAAGCAAGATCATATACAGTGCAATTCTTAGTAGCCAGTCGTCTCGTGTAGTAAGGGACGCTTACCTCACCATAAGGAGTGACTGATACTTTCTGAAAATCAAATGTTGCTGCGACTACATCTCGATTAATTTTCGCTTCTCGTTTATCAGCTTTCTTTAATTCTCGAGCTCTATTTTTCGAATTTGATACTTAGAAAATATACTTTTGTCTTCATCAGTATACGAAGATTTGTTCCCAAATATGTGACGTCACATTTATTCTTTTTTGGTTTGTACAATGCCAGATTAAAGTTCTAATTAACAATTTCTCTGTATTGTCTTTCTGTTTGTGCTTTTTCTGAATATTTACTGACATCAAACTATTTGCAATGCAGATTATACATCCGAGATAAGCTTTCAACGCTTTCTAAATAAATCTTACAAGAATTTTTTCGAACACAATGGGCCTCGACCTAAGAAAAACATCTCACGTGATTACGTACACTCTTAATCATGTCATCATTATAAACACGCTTATTATGCTTATAGCGTCCTCGTTTATCTTCTTCAACGTCGTCGTATTTCTTCCATGCTGTGCTTACTACACGCTCACTTAATGATATTGTATTCAGAAACATAGCCTTACAAACCTTACCTGCATTTTTTTTTGCATCTGGGAGATAATATTGGAATTTGTTTTGTCTATATTTTGTAACTTAAGTAGTCTGTCGACGTTTTATAGTTTTTTTGGTATACTTAATAACAAATTCCCAGTGTTGTTTCTTCTCACCTAAAAGCCAAAAGTCTTTGAAGATTCGTACAAGATCTTTAGGAGATAGTTTTTGGTTACATTTCAATCGGCACTTGGCAGTACGCGGATCTTTCATTTGTTTATCTTTAACTATTTTACCGTATTTGTTTACAAATTCTTGACCTCTATTTTTTTTCTGTTTTCTTTGAACTGTGACCTATGTATTTTTACCCTTGTCAGTTTTAGTTCTCGAACTGGTTGTAGAAGATTGCGCGGGTATGTTACTAACAGTAAAGATCTCAGACGGTGTTCCTGTTTTCGATCTCACTCTGCAAAATTTCATAATCAACAGAAGAAACATACAATTGATTTTCTCAATTTTGATCATGTAACAGGATTCCCGACTGCATAGCCGTGGAGACAAAAAGATTAAGTAATTACGGCTGTCTATTTCGCTATCGGTCCTAAAATTGGAAGCAGATTGTTTGTTACTTGATGTTGCTAATGATGACGTGTTATGAACGATTTGGGAGGACACATTTTCATCGTTATAACACAACACTTATCGCTGAAAACATCTCCTAACAAATCTTGCAATTCTGGTAGCTCTACTTTAAATTCTTCAGGTATTGGGGATTGTTCCCCTACAAATGTTAAAGCAAAAAGGTAATCGATTGAATCAGACAGTCTGTAAACTACGATACCACAGACAGAGATAGTAATATAAAGAAACGTTTTAAATTTTAATTAAATTTGAATATCCTATTTTTGCTAGAGGTGGGGGTTTCAATTGTTTTTTTTTATTCTTTATAGGTTTTATCCTTTGACCACAATCTCATCTGACGTTAAGTTACGATTTGGCTTCCAAGTGTGGCTGCCGGAACACACCTATAGTTGTAGGTATTTGGCAAAAGATTTTAAACTCGAGGGTGGTAGAGCCAGTTGGGAATGAGAAAATGGCCCTTCCACCATGCTGTGGTTTCCTCACGATATTTTCCTTCGCCGGGAGCTCAGGCTCCTTTTTTTAGGGCTTCCTTTGGAAATAGCGGCAATCGCGCGCAAATCCGTACACAATACCTCAGAGCCATCATTGCTTCTAATGTTTAATTTTTATGTAAGTTGTAGCATCTTACATAAAAATCAGATAACTTTGAAGTTTTTATTTTTTACAAATAATAATGTAGGTACTACCAAATCCAACATATGTCCAATTTACATTACACTATTAACAATGTTGATATTACTACATGCGACAAAACTTAGTAACAGGTGAACAAGTAACAACGTTGGTAACGCCATAACCGAGAATATTTTACATCCTGGAGCAAACAATAATGTCGGAAGTGGTAAATGCAACAGAAATAACACCAAAACATCACTTAACCCTATGACCTACCATACTACAATGTCACCTCTCCAGACTAGTTCCTACTACTTTTGTAAATTAATAAATATATTCAGGTATAATGAAAATTAAAATTCATTTTCTGTTTCAAGTAAGTTAAAATTAGTTATAAAAAGTATATTCAACTTAAATTTTCTGTTTCTATTGGTAGATTTTTGTACATCAGTTCCGGTTAATTTTGGGATGATTTGAATATCTTGACAAAGAAATTTGTTCTTGAGCTAATTTTAAAATCTGCTTAGATCTAGAAGACATCATGAAATTATCTTTTTTATCTATTAAGCTAAAAACGATATTTTTGAGAAACGGAACACCGGGCGTGCGCTCGTCCCGCGAGCCGTGTACGGAGTGGCAGACCCACGCTCCTCTCCCCCGCCCCGGGAGAGGGTTGCGATATATTTACCTACAGTGTCAATTGAACGTTATAAGAAAGAGTCCAGTATGACATATAATTATTTGTGAGATAATAAGTATTGATATTTTAAGCCTTGTAGTGAATTAAAGTAAAAAAATTTAAAATGTAGTTCCGACAATATTAACTGCTGTAGTATTATCGATGACTGAAACGTTATTTTATTTATTCATCAAAAATACGAATTATTTGTTTCATCTTTAGCACCATTTTTCTTCTCACTAGCACCTCCGAGACTAGTAATTACCAAATGACGGTGCCATAAATTTTGTTCCTGATACGTTTGTAATAAATAACAAAACCTTCAAAATTTTCACCTAAAATTTTCACTATAGACTGTTACGAGCAAAACTTCATACCGCCCCCAGATACTTTATTCGTTATATTATTTTTAAAATGAAACTTCATCAATCAACGTCAATTTCCTGGGCTACTCCTCCGCACAATAGGCAAAGGGCAAATTATTACGAGCGATCAAACCAATTGAATGATCAGGCAAAAACCAATAGCCACGTATAAACTGATCGCTTAATAAAATACATATCCTGTCTCCTAGGCGGTTTCGAAGAAACTGTGACTTCTCGCTGTTTCTATGCAACTAAAGCTTTGACGAAAGAAACAAAATGAAAAGAAAGAAACGAGCGAAGAAAGTTCAACGAATATACTTTTAATATTTGTACTGGAAAGTGACTGTTGTCGGTGACCGTCTAACAGTTGTGTGCAAATATCAATTACTGGAGTAGCTGGACTTAACATCTTTTGCTCATGTCTCAAGACGACGAGCGCAACGTAGTGCAGTGTATATCACCCTAACGACCACCCCAATGTTATCGCTAGGCGTATATCTTAACTAACTTAACTTTGTAGACATCTTGCTCTCCTCCTTGCCAAGTAAACAAAACAAGTGTAGTTTACTTTACACTACAGTATACAGTTCCAAAGCTTGTTCAGAAGCGATTGCCTTTTACAGCATCCGCCGCCTCCTATACTGCTGCTGTAACGTTCGTTACTTTACTGTATTTGTATTTACCGGATACAAATAGAATAAAGTAACGATACCGAATGACTTGTATTTTCACTTTAATACAAACGGGACAAACAAACCGCTGTACAATTTGCCAATGTCATGGTTTACTCTGATATCCAGTGTGAGCTACGTCCAGGTAGTCTTTTATTATAGCAGACATCCTTTTTATAACCGAGGGATAATACTTATCTGCAATTCCAAATGTTGTAAAAACAGTGTTGTAGAAGCTTCCAAGCTTTAGAACCGGAATAAAGCTATGCGGTTAAAGCAACAGAATTACAATATTTATATACAAACTGAATGGTATTTAAAATCCTGATGCTCCAGAGCTATACTCCGGCATCGGATCACGAACATAGTGCAAGCGGTTAGCCGCTGTTCCATGGACGTAGTTTTTCTTAGACTCAAAACTTTAGAGACCATGGTGGAGGAATCGAGAGTAATCCGTTGCCAAGTATGTTAAGCCTCGAGGTAGCGCCCGCGGTACTTCCGCGTATTACTAATAAATAAGGTTACTCCACTCCGAGACGCGGCTTCATCACGACCTCACGCTGTCGGAACCACGGTCGTGTTCGAAAGAGTTCCTGTGCTTTCGGCTAAAAGCTTTGAGAGATACACCGTGAGGTTTTTTCCAATGAGAGTCCGGCATAAACCCTTTATTATCCACACAGCAGAAGGGTATCTAATGCAGGATTTGCTCACGAAAAAAATAATAAAAAGACAGACTTTAAGATAACAACACAATATAATTTCCTTCTTCCAATTTGTTCAGGTAATCTATTTAGAATTTAAAGTTAGACTAATATCATACATGCTTACATAATTTGCAACTTGATGTGAACCTCTTTCATCAGTCTTTCTCTTTGCAACCAAAAAAAAATTACTCCTCAAAAAAATTCTAAATGTATACTTATATTCTTTAACAACGGGAAACATTGTTCTGACGTGAAAACGGAAACAAAAGAGAACCTTTTTCTGGGAAGTAGTAATTAGTGACGTCATATCATATAAAAGCTATACGCAGCACAGCCGCAGCCAATAATCGAATAACTTTCTACTTATGTCATGATTTACTTATTTGGTTAAGTAATTGTTTCGTTTACTGCTGATTATTGTGTACAATAACTTGTCAGAAGTGACCGTAGCGGTTATTTCTGTCGCTGTGTATTCGGAATGATCTGTAACATGAAAGTCCTTGGTTCGACTCCGAGGCCACATGTTAGAGTGCGAATGATAGCGCTGTCTGTTTGCGCTCGCCTGGCAATGTGCTGGCATAACAACAAAGCTGTGCACTGGCTGTCAACGTGACACCTGAATTATTCAATCAATGCCATTTAACATTATGCTATATTAAACTCATAAATGAGGAGATCCGCAAGAGGATTAAGGTTACCGACATAGTCTAAAAGATCGTTAATTTCAAGTGACAATGGGCAGGATACGTCAGTCGAGGACTGACAGCCGATAGAGCAGCAAAATCCTCGAATGACGACAATGTTCGGTAGTCCTTCACTAGGTGGTCCGACAATCTAACAAAGATCGCGGGAAGCCCGTGGACTGGAGGAAGGTCTATGCCCAGATACATATATTGAACTCAAGAGTCTATTGTATTTAATTCTGTAAGTTTATTGTACTTTAAAAAATTATATGTTAATTATCAAAACAAATGTATCGTAAATCGCAGTTCATCTTTGATGAGTGTTACGTAGCATTGACGGATTTGTTCTGGCAGCCGACCAAAACACACAAATCTGGCTCCCGTACCGACTTTCGATCATTTCACATCTGGACCAACAGATGTTTATATTATAGACGTCTATATAATAAAACATACATAAACTATAATTTTATCCGTGTTAATTAACATGCAGAGTTACTAAACAAACTCATCTCATATTTGACAGATTTATGTTTATCAAAACTATAGTATTCTTCAAAACAGGTTAAACTGTAAAACCAATTGATAACGTAGTTCTACCTTACCTGGTCACCTGGTCTAAAGTTAGATCAGACAAAGTAAAGAGGATGTCGGGAAAAGGTTAGAAACTTTTTGTATGACAACGGACTATCATAATAAATAACTGCGAATGTAGCAGACGGTTCACAATATAGTTAACCAAGAAGTCGTCCAAGGTCATCATAAGTTGTCAGGTCCCGGAAAAGAAAAGCAAGTTCTCTTGGGAACTGGCCGAGCCTTGGAAAAGCATGCAGAGGTCTATAAGGAAAAATTATGCTAATGATGTTAATAAAGGAACTGTTGTATTGATTTTTTTGCTATTTTTTACCACAGTGAGTTTAGGTAAATTTTTCTGTCACATAGTCTGAGCTGGTCTGATAACCCACTTCAAGGACAGTCACATTTAATGAGAGAAAACTTTTATTGCTTATGTTACTTGATGTTGGTAACCATAGCTTTATGTTCGTCTATTGTCAAACGAAACGCCACTCGATTAGACAACGCTCATATATTTTTTCTAATATATAAATATAAGTCTTCGGAGTTTGAACTCTGCATTGAAAAAATTTGGGAATATTAAGGATACGATATCGTACTGCTACACCCGAGTCCAGTAAGGGTTAGCGCAGACCTTGCATCCTCCCCACTACTGCTGTAAGCAAAGCACTGACATCGACACCAACACATCGCCCTCTGACAGTCAGTCTGGATCCATCCTTCAAACGGAGCGGTTGCCTAAAGATAGTTCATAACAAGTGTGTTTAAACAAAATCCTTTTTCACAAATCCAATTCACATCCGCAAATCGACAGTACCATTTAAATTAGTAGCGAGTCTAAACATTTTCAAGATAACATTTATGAAAAGCAGATTTTTCATTTAACAGTGCACACGTGGACTTGCTCCCTAGAACGTTGACCTTAGGATCACCACACTATGCCCGTATTTAAATTTACCTTTCGAAACTTCAAGATTCTCCAAATAACCTGTCATCTGAAATCTATTTGACAGTAAATATGATTTTCATTCGGATTGGTTTGGAAAGTATTTCAGAAGATGGAAGATTCCGCATTATAAGGAAAGGTGATTGACCTGTGCTTGAACATAAAATCCATCTCAAAAGAGATCTCACTTCAATAATAATTATGATTAAGATATATCGCATTTGCCGTAGCGGAAAGTATCGACGATTCCAATTTTTATTTCGATATCTGAAACTATTTTATTTCACTGGCTTCAGCATCACGCGTATCCTCTAAAGGGCGGAAATACAGATAACGATGTTATCTTCTCACATGTCCTCCGGCAAAAGTGTCTTGTTGATGGGGCCAGCAATTTTACGAACTACAGCAATCTTTTCAAATTGATCCTTTCTATTTCTGCTGCTCCCTGTTGGTTGCGAGATGATGGGTCGGCGGAATGTTTTATAGCGGTCGGTATTTGGAGGCAGTACACCTGTTGCGTTACTCGCTTTGTTTGCGGACGTTACTCATCCGTGGCACTGCGGCTACGCAGACGACCTCGGAGTTACCGATCAGCGGCGCCAGGGTCCATCATCGACTCAAACTAAAACATAGTTCACAGGCACAGTTACTTTATTTATATAATTATTTATTGTAATTCAATTCTATTAATTAATTGAATTAAATTAAAAGCGAAAGTAAATGTGGAAAGTTTAAGTAGCACCCAAACTAAGTTGCGTTTGTATCTTGGGCTACCACGATAGGACTTGAACAGTAGAATGAACGCATACAGGTTATATTATTGTTAATTACTTATTTAAGTACTTAAAACTTAAACTATACTAAAAAAATATTATGTACATCATCATTTGATGCAGGTCCACTGCTGGGTATAGGCCTCCCCAAAGATCTTTACATCGATTGGCTCCGCGTTGCCCGCATTGCCGGGCAGTATAGGCCTTCGTTTGTAGGGGTACATATGAGGGGATTTGCGCCCTTGACATTATATACATTGAAAACATGTTATTTACTAAAGTTGTCTAACATTGAACTCTGCAATCCCTATGTAATAAAAGTTAGTTTAGTTTTAGCGCCTAAGATGGTGTAGTTCTTAGGAGAGACCTTGGATGAGACATTATCAGACTCCATAAAGTGTAAAAATCGATTAGTTGACACACTTTCACCTAATCATTTCAAAAACATTTTTTTTTTCTTAATTTTTGTTATATTTACACCTTGTGCAAAATTAGATAGGTCATACTTTCAGGTAAGAACCCCTCATTGCTCAATACGAACCTACGTGAAACTTTAGTAATTGTTAATATTCTATAAAAATGCAAAATTTTTGTAGACATGATTTATCGAAAAACATAAAGAGCATCAAGGCATTCAATACAGAAGATCCATCAGATCAGCCTTGTGGTCTCCGGCTAATAAGAATAGGACTAAGGTAAGCCCTGCCTGTCGTAGAAGGCGACTAAAAGGGTCTAGGAGTTTCGCTGGTCTTGAGGTTGAGGGCTCTTATCGCTCAGGAAGCCAACCTGCGTGGGACAGCGTATAGCTCAGCGATGGTGCCTAAGAGGGTTAGGCTCCTCCTTAGAGACGTGTTCACACAAAGTGTAGAGGGGCACCGGTGCGTCCTATAAGAGATCTCGGAGTCTCTCCGAACGCACTGATGCAGGGCACAGACGGGGTTTTAGTGAGTACACATCTCGCATAACCCTAACCTCCCACGACAAGCAGGATATCTTTCGAAGATTTCCTCCCGAAACAAAAAAAAGACCAATCAGATTAAATACGCTTGAATGTATTCACCATGAAAACAGCGATTAGAGCATCAAAACAGATTGACATAGCAGCGCGTGTGGACCTTGGCTCACGTGGCTCTGGACCTAAATATTTACATTGGCCAATGTAACAGATTAGTTGTTTATTGTTTGTTTGTCTATCGCCATATCCATATTTCTAACGGATTGTATATTCATGTACCATCAATCTCATCACACAGAATACATGTTTGAAATCAATGTCGGTCAAATGACATTGTAATTAAATCCTTTGTTCTCTGATGATGTTGAACGCCATGTGATCCACGTGGTCCATGTGGTCCTACACTCGCAGACCCGCTCCACGGCCTGTTCATTTAATTCCTAATTCTCTTTAGCATTTTATACACCTGCGTTATTCATACATATTCCTAAAGCTCGGAAAGCTTTCGGATGAATGGAATAAAGCCTCTAATGCTCGGGACGGAGATGTACCAACTTATTTGGAAGTATGTACAGTATGTAAATTTTTTATTGATTTAGGCCTGTACAGAAATTCATAAATATATATGGAATAAAAACATTTATACCCTACGTGAACGAGAAACTCCATTTCAGGACCCTTGTATTTTTTTTTCATTACTTTTTCATTTGTACAGCAATCAGTGTAAGTAGTCAAACAGTATCATTTGTAATTAAGTACCTCAAAGTTAATTCAACTTAGGGTTAATTAAAAGAAAGTTTTTTTTTTGGTTTATCTACGTATATTATCGATATATTTAATTCATGGTGTATGAAAAGGAATAGGTCGTGTTCACATGTATAAACTAAGGGTAAAGTTGTAGAACAGTTCAAAGTTAGGTTTACTTAACAATCAAGATAAAGTACTCAATACTTTTATGTTAGAATTAATTTAATTTCGGGCCAAATACTTTCAATACTGGTGGAGTTCATAGACGCTGATATAGCTCAGACTTGGGGGTGGGAAAGAAACTAAAAATTTGTTAGTGATTAAAACTGTAATCCTCTGCTTGGTGTCCAAGGTATGAGCTGGCGGCGGTACTTGCCGATAAAAGCATTACGTATATAAAGTATTACTATGTATAAATAAATAGATATATATTACATGCATGATCCTGTGCAGCCTTAAGTGCAATATCTACGATGTTCCGTTGCTTAATGTATTTTTAATAGGTGTGTTGAAGGGACAAGGACTATATAAGAAATTTATCGTCACTTTCTTCTTTCTATTGCTTTGTACAGATAGTTTTTTTTTATGTATTATTAAGTTCCTATAAATAGTAGTATTAAAGAAACAAATTGTTTATGAAACTTACTTTTTAGTATAGTTACACTTAACGGCCACGACTATGAGGAGCACGTTGGCGACGAGCGACAGCAGTAACACGGGCACGTAGAGCGCGATCAGCACGGCTTCCGGTTTGAAGAGGATATCCAACCCCGTTCCCAGTTGGAACGTTTCATTAATAAAATCCGCACTCAAATTCAAATATTTCAAATAGCTCCCGTCGGATTCGTTAAACATTTTTAAGGTAATTTAACTGCGGTTATTAACGTAATTAAGGTAATTAGTATATGTTGTGTACGTCACCAACAGTCTATCAACAGTTGCGGTACAAAGTTTCGCATCCTAAGTGATGTCGCGTCATAACTGCTCGTACACACAACTCGATCCAAGTTTGTATGAACTTAACTGATATTACACTGGCCTCACAACTGTTCCCTCACTCTTAACTGTCACTGATAAAATGATAACAGCACCGCACTGTGGAAACGAGCTGGCGTACGTCCGTCGGTCCATCCCCGTGGTGCGCTGAATGTGGTGCGTCCGCGAGCCGCAACAACCTGAAACTGACTGAATGGAAGTCTATCTTGGAAGTGGGAACGGGAGGGATGTAGCGGGAGGGAAAGTGTGAAATATAATTTATTCATCCGTGAAACTGAAACTCCTCCGTCATATGCGTTTTGTATGATTAGTCACTGAAAGAATTTGTAACGAGTTTCGTTTTGTACAACGAAAGCTCTCGTAGCTCCGTTTCTTGGCACACGCTGTACGTCTCGCAACACGTAAATGACGTGAAAAAAAAGAACCGAATTAAACATGACTGTTAATAACGACATTAAAACCGGACAATGTAATTTTCATAATTACAGTATGAATAAGTACAATTAGTTTTAATGCTAGAACTAGCTTTAAATTATTGATGAATAATCGATTAATTTTGTACGCGGAAAAGTTTTTTGACAGGGATTAATACGCAAACAGGAAAGGGGTAGTTTGTGTTAAAGAACCCTTACCAGCACTGACAGCTTAAAGACATTCAGATGCTTAATGCCGCGAGGTCGACCAACGGCCCTAGTCAAAACGCTGATAAATCATATTTTGTTTTTAAACGAACCAATGAATACTGTTCTCGTAATAATGAGAATGGTTATGTCCAGCAGTGGACGTCTCTCGGTTGATGATGATGAATTATGAGAAGCCAATTATGATGAATAATTAACTTATTTAGTCTTGTTATAATAATTAGCTATTTAAAATTGCTTACAAACCGGAACTAAGCGATGCTTACTCACTACTGTTTAATGGGTATAGTAAACGCAGCAGTGGTACCAGACTAGACAGGTCTTCCGTTCAAAGAGTCTCATTTGTAGTGATGTGAACCTCCAATAATTATTTTATTACTCGATGTAGCGTCTATATGAACAAGAAGTTCACCTGGTGGTAAGTGATACGGTTATCAGTAACAACGTGGCGCTGGTTAGGATGCTGTTGATACTGAACTACTACATTATGTTCGTCGCTTTGAGACATATGATATTAAATCTGATTACTCCAGTATTTTCATTAGCTACAACGCCCTTCCAATCGGATCACAGCAATGTTATCACACTCCTCTTTCGCGGCAGAAATAGGAGATACGGTTGTATCTTCCTAGACGATTTCCTACAACGAAGAACTACCACCAGTAAAGTAGTGGTAGGTATCTGTTGCTGAAGACTGTGGGTAGGTACCATCGTAGTTCGTATTGTTTTGCCGCGTTTCCGTTTTGAAGGGTTCCCACATTAATTCCAGTTATAACACCCTTGAACTAACATCTTACGTCCCGAGGCGACGAGCAGAATGTGGTGCCGTTTATACCGTCCTAACTAGGCAGGCGTAGGAATTACCATCAGGCGAACGTCTCCCTCGTCTCGCCACCTCGACATCTATGCAGTAATTAATACCGGTCCTGACTTCTATTACATAAAAGTAACCGAAGAGCTCATATAAATAAGACAACGCACGCGTCACCTGATCGCGATCTATATGGCTCCAGTTTACTCGCGAACAGTAATTATTATTTTTATTATCGGCCGGTAACAAAGCAGTAAACCGGAGCTGAAGGGCCACGGCCTGGTGTACCCGTAACAATAAAGCTGCGCCGCGATGCCGCAGTTAAAGGTGTTTATGTATCCGGCAGAGGGTTCACGACAGGCAATCATTTTTACCCTGAACGACGTATTATGTTCCAAATGTATGAATTTTATTTTAGACATCTTCCATCATCAGCATAAATAAGAAGAAAAGGTTGTTCTTAATAGATTATACCTTGAAATTGATCTGGGACATTGCGCCAATCGTCTTTGGATATGAGATGGCTAATATTTCTCTGCACAACAGTGGACTGCAAAGCATTAATCTCTGTGAGATGGTAGATCACAAGACATTAATATTTTGGGATGTTAGGGGTCCCGCACAACCTCACCTGCTCGTTGTGCACCCTGCTAAGCAACAAACGAGGCTTTGGTTTCTATCAACCCGTATTAGGCCAGCGTGATGGGAAATGACCCAAAGCTCCCATATGATATCCTACAAAGAATGAAGGTCGCGGGAAGCTACTAGACGCGGACGGCGCTGGATCGTTCGATGTGAAAATGTTAGGGGGAGGTCTGAGTCCAGCAGTGGACGTCTATTGCCCGATGATGACTAGTATTTACACTACCTATAGCCCTCAAATCTTAATATACTTGTAGTGTGTATACATCTCCGCTTCAGTTCAGGAAAAAAGTATGCAATTCTGTAAAGTATGTAATTCTTCTGTAAAGTGACATTCAAGCGGAAATAAATAGCTCCCCACAACATTACCTATCCTCAGCTTAAATATCCTGTATATCCTCATATGAATTGCGCAAAAGCCTGTTCGTTTGGTATTATATCTATACATATCAATTTTAAGTATGACAAGGCACTTTTCTTAAGAAGCATCCTTTATACGAAGTATCAAATATCTATAATAAGATATTTCCGTTTCTGCTTGTAATAATGAGCACTTAATAACAGTGGAATTAAGTTCAAGTTCTGAAAGCGATATTAATAACGACGCCTCTGGGACTGTTTCAGCCAAAAGCGTTATTTAGTACTGTAAAATAAATCAACATCTGAAAGAGAATCATTTGAGCAGAGTAACAAAGTTCAAGTTTTGAAAGCTTTCCTATTAATAGTATTTTTTACTTAACACGGTTGCAAATGGTTCCACAAACATTTTCTTATTAATTTGGAAAAACTGGCAGTGATGTTAAAACATTGCAAAATGAATAAGGTTCGGTAATAATTGATTGGGTGATGCATGCGCCGGAACAGATCCAAGGATATTCATTTTATGAGTGTAAAGTAAGTAATGAGAATGAACGTGTATGGTTATAAGGGTACAGGAAGACCGAAGAAAGTGTGGATGGATTGTGTGAAAGATGATATGTGTAAGAAGAGTGTAAATTCAGATATGACTGCTGGTAGAGGGATGTGAAAGAGAAGTATATACCGGGCCGACCCCACATAGCTGGGAAAAGGGCAGGAGGAAGAAAAAGAAATGTTCCGATTACAAAATCCTTTATTTTTTTACTTCTCTGTCACTCAATTATAGTGGTCAGCTAGCTAGGTCGATGTCATGGCCTCCCCCCCATGTGAATACATCAGTAATTTAGGCCGATGTAGCTAACTCTATTACAATGTTTTTTTTAAAAGAAAAGGTACTGTGTAATATAAAACAACTTTACTTCTCCGAAAACATCGCAAAAGTAAAAAAATCAAACAAACCATATACATAAAATTTTAGGCGAAATGATAAAGTGTATAAACCTACCCTGGGGTAATACGACCACTTTACGAACTGGACGGCGTAGCGTTCCGGTAGTGGTGGCGACTTCGACCGTTCTCACTGTACCATCCCTGCCCGGAAATGTTGGGGCGCGCCGCCCCCGTGGCCAGACTCCACGAAAGTTGTCGTCAGCACTTAGAACTGAATCACTTACCTTAACAGTTTTAATCATTGTAGGCGATTTTGCGACGAAAATCACTTCTGGCACCAAAATGATGCTGGTTCAAAATCCTTTATTTATATGTATCTTTCTATGTCACTTAATTACAGCGACCAGCTAGCTACGTGGGTGACAATGGGGAAGCTGGTGAACTGTTGCGCTACAGGCATAATATATTTAATTAGGTTTTTCATTATGAAACCGATACCAACAAAACAAAATTCGTAAGTATTCAATAGTACGAATAAAATATGAGATGCAATTAATTGAATCTGCATTGTGAATACGCGATCTCGTTATCTCGCAGCTTATGTTACTGCATCATGTACAAAACGCTATAAATTATTTGATATCTGATTCATTTCATTATCTTTAATAAAATCATGGGACCCCTGCTGTATTTTAACCCAATACCTATTATACTCTTCCTCACATCTTAGCTCATAAACAACGGGAGCGGCTGTCTTCACTGTTATACAGGAAATATAAGACGAGAGATGATAAGTGATCAGCATCCCTTCCGGTCAGCAATCAATAATATGAGTCGATATAACCTTTATCAATTAATGATTTTTAAACTTTGGTTTTCACTAGCTTTTAATCAGTTATATGGCGAGTCGTGATATTCCGGCGAAATGGGATTTGGTGGTCGTGCTCAGTTAGGGGTAGAGACGAGATCATCTTCTTGTGCTCGTCCAAATAATGTAGATTGTACACCAGTTCTGCTAATCCATTCCTGTTGCGCGAGATCAGAGTCCCGGGTAATTATAATCGAAATTAATAATTAGATAATCATAACATACATCCAGCAGTGGAGCTTTGATGGCCCATCATGAACTTATAATTTTCCGTTATTAAGTAATGTTGAAGTGGCGATGGTTGGCAAAGGCCTATGTCCAACAGTGGACTGCTGCAGGCTGGTGATGGTAAAGCGTGTAATATGCGCCATATTTGCGCATCAATACCCCACTTTCCAGGATGAAGAAAAATATCCAAAGGCACTAAAGTCTACCCACTGACGGATTAGTCGCTTTTAATATTCCATGGAATAGCGGAGCCTACCCACACTGCGAGGAATAAAAAGCTATCCGCTTCCGCATCCAGTGCTTAAAAACGCATTCACGTGAAAAACTTCCGTTCAAATTGTTAACCATCAAAAACTTGCACCGACCCTGACTCCACCAGCCCACTACAAAGCGTTCATAAAGAGATTATACTTGTCAGTGCGGAACTTTAGCCTTTAAAAAAGTGTATCTGGAAAAGCTTCCTATTAGTTTAATCTATATAGAGCTTAATCTCTTTAATCCCCTTATGCTGCTTGCCTAGTAACATGGAAACACCTGGTTCCGCATCAGGGCCACGAGTGACTTAGTTTGAATAGTGGTGTTTTTTAAAATATGTAGTAAATTTACTACAGTAATAGCAATACGTTTCTGCTTACCAATACTAGCCGGATGTCTTCTGCGTAATCTCGCTTCATCACCTCCGATCTCCTTGACGTTTCATCACCAGTCGATAGACGTCCCTGCTGGACATAGGCTTCCCCCAAAAATCTTCACATCGATCGGTCGCGCTGCCTCCATCAAGCGGCTGCCGGGCACCAGGCGCCATCGTTTGTTCATATGGGAGGATAGGGCCATTACCCATCGGGCTGGCCCAAAGCGAGTTGGTGGTTTGTTAATTAGCAGGGTGCACCACGACAGGTGAGGTTGGCTTGGGCCCCGTGAGTTGTTGTGCGGGCCCCTTACACCCCTTGACGTTTAACACCGCGTAAAATCGTCGTTACCTGTTATCCCGATAAAAATATTCATATTATAATTTCCTTTTATCCTTTTCTCCCCTCCCATCCCTTTATTAGTTAGTAAAAATACTGGAAGTAATGAGACAAAAATATCTCATGTCCGGCGGTAACCGGCGCCGTATAGATAAAATAAGTTCATTGACTCATATAACCTTGTAATTTTTTTAAACTATTGTCTCTGTTTGCATGTTTACACCCTCAATCCTAAAATAGAAGTTAATTAAAGTAATTATTTTAAGGCAGCGTTAAGTACTTGTGAAACTTAAATGCCGGCGGGCCGTAACGTCGCATTAATTAAGCCTGTTTGAAATTAAGTAAGCCGCCTTTAAAGTAATTAATAAAAATCACCATAGATATAACAACTGTTATATTTACATTGTAGGGGTTGTTGGGGTGTAGGAGATTCCGCCCAACATCTTACGGAGCCCAAGTCGTAGTAGACCACCCATCAACCTCTACTTTGCCAGCGTGATGAGGCTAAGGGCTCAATTCCGCCTCAATGAGGATCCTTGAGGGAGTTCTACGCCCAGCTGTGGGCATTATCCGACTGATAAGATGTTTATGTTGCAATTACGTTGGTATTTACATTTTTGTATTTACATGGTATATCTGTTTGTTAATCAATTTAATTTACTACTTTGCTAATTGAGTCACATCCTCGCTGTCTTTCAGATTACCACAGTAATAAGTTAGAAACGATCAAAGGCTAAATAGAACGTTTCAATAAATATAACTTATCCTCGCGAATGCCCAATTATAAACTAGGAAATTCTCAATAAAAGTCAAATTCTTGGTTATTGTAAAAGTTAAACGGTTTCTTTGTAGTACATTTTAAGGGAAATAATAAATTCGCTCGGAATTTCTGTTTCTATAGAAATCGTTTCGCACAAACTTCAACGAATACTTTTAGGGGTTGCTTTAAGCTTTGTATTATTGTTATAGAATTAAGACTGTATACATTATTTCCTTAAGGTTGTGAAGGGTATCTTTACGCTTTAAAAGTTCAAAAGCGTCCTCATGTAGTCACTAATCAATTGCCTGTTCCTGGCGTAAAGAATTAGAGGATATACTTACAAAAAAGGCTTTTACGCTGGCACGGTATACCAGTTACAATTATTCGAACAATTTTCTCCCCTCATCGCTTTATGGCGGTAACAAGAAAAGCTCGTTTGTACAAAAGAAACTTTCCACATAAATCGAAATGGATGTCAGATGATCCGCAATAGCCGACCCGGTGATCTGTCTGTCCAACTGCGTAAAGTTTTCTGCGGAACCATGCCATTTAAGTTATTACATTACTTTTGTTACATAATGTAATAAAACTATAATATTACTGAATATTAAACTATTTCTATATCTACTGCTGGTCTCTGTTGCCGGAGACCATCTAGGTACCACTGCAGCTCCTGTTGCAGCCCACAAACAGTAGTGTGCAGACATTACTGGATTCCGATCTGAAAGGTGCTGTAACTGTTGTTTATCAGGAATCTTGCCCTCCAGGATTAACCATGAGTACGTAGAAAGGAATCCTCTTTGAAGGTGTCCAAAAAAGGCAACATCAGAAGAATAAAGAATAGCTGGGGATCGCATTGGTTTTTTCGATCTGATCGCTAAATTTCTGTTTGAAGAGGACACCAAATGATGATGATGTAACTGGTGTAATTACTGGGATAACGAGACTCCACATCTTACATCTCAGGCGACGAGCGCAATGTGGTGCAATATACATCAACCTAACTAGCGCCACGTTGTTATGGCCAGGCGTAGCACTGATTATCAGGTGAAGGTCTTGCTCGTCTCAACAATTTTCGTATAAAAAAAAAATCAGCGAACAACGTGTCCTCATATAACGCCTGTTAAAGAATGTCAGCGATAACGTTCCTGGATTACGTCTTTTTCAAATGTACTAACATTATTTTTTACTGACCTACGTCTTAATAAGATCTTATTGAACACAGATTCATTCCGAAACTATTAAGGGCAAGACACCCTCTGCCTATAATAACCTTACACCTCTAACCCCCATAGCCAAATGACTTTAATAATTCTATCTCTAGATATTTTCCAACTGACACAAGATACTTACCAAATTCAACAATTATTGTTTTTTTTTTTCAACAAAACGACGCGACGAGCTGCACGTTCACCTGATGATAAGCGACAAGTTCAGTCATAACAACGCGGCATTAGTTAGGGTGTTATACACTGCACTACATTGCGCCCGTCGCTTTAAGACAAAAGATGTTGAGTCTCATTACCCCAATAACTACTTTAGCTACAGCGCCTTTCAAACCGGAATACAGTGACGTTTCCATAGTACTGTTTGGCTACAATAGACGCTGCCGTGGTGCCTAGACGGTCTCCAGCAACAAAGCCTTCCACCAGTAAACACTTTATTATGCCGATTATGAACGTCATGCTGGCTCTGCGTTTAATAGGGTTCCATTTGTTATCAAACCCTAGTGCTTAGAATATAGTGTACCTAAGAAAACCTAAATCTGTGTGAAGAATAAATGCGAACGAAGACAATATTAATGAATTGTAACATATCACCAAATCCCTCCGTAGATTCTGGTTTTACTTGTCACTCCTGTCTCAATGGCTCCAATCCCTGTACCACACGTAATGTTTTACGCTATTGTAATATATTTGTTCTACATAGGCGTTCTTCTTCATGACCTGGTACCTTCAACCTTTCCCTGGACCACAAGTCGCTCAATAGCTACCTCTCCTGGGCGGTATCATAGATCGTCAGCCTTTATACGTCCACTGCTGGACATAGACTTCCGGTACCGCCGGGCATCAGAGGCCGTCGTATGTAGGCGTTCATATGAAAGAGTTGGTGGAGGCCAGAGCTTCGTTTGTTGATTAGCAGGGTGCACGAACAGGTGAGGTTGGCTTAGATCCTATGAGTGGTTTTGCGGATCCCCTTACACCTCGGCGGCATACGTGACCAAAAAAAGTGAGGATACGAGACTGTACCAAAGATGATAAACGCTTATGAGATGGACTCACCAGATAAAGGCAACAGTAAACGGCTCATCATCGTTGCCACTATTTAAATGCACTAGGCAGGCGGCCATTAGAGAGGAATGCCGCCGTGTTGTCAGGCTTGCAACCAACACCTAAAGGGATGACCACGACCACTCTGTCAAGTGTGATACCGACGAAGGAGAAGAAGAATGTACTTATAATGAAAATTGGTTTAGGTCGACTATATTGTTGGTGGTGGTGTAACGCGTCCAGCACAACTCACGGGACCCAAGCCAACCTCACCTGCTCGTTGGTCACCCTGCTAATCAATAAACGAGGCTCTAGCTCCCATCAATTCGCATTGAGCCATCGTGGTGGGAAATGGCCCAAATTCTCCCATATCAACCCCTACAGACGACGAGCTCTAATACCCGGCGATGCCAGAGGCCTCGTTGACTGCAACGCAGGACTGATATATGTGAAGATTTTCGAGGGAGGCTTATGTCCAACAGTGGACGTCTATCGGCTGATGATGATGATGATGTTGTTATGTAGGTAACCTAATATTACTGCATGTAAGTAATCTGTAAGAAGTATGCCATAAACAATTCTGCAGCGATCTCTGTATCAGCTCGACGTATATGTAACTGTTAACCAGGTACTCACTGGTTACGTGGTACAACAGATGAATGCTGATGAGCTGCAGTCAATGTACGGTGATAAAAGTCGTTATCTTTTTGACGAAGTAACGAGACATCCAAGCTATTTGAAGATAAGTGATTCGGATGTAACCACTTAGCAGTAGTTCGGATTATGTACACAACAACACACTGTAATATAGATAGGTATTAAGTCTCGTTACCCTAGTAATATACCTGACAATAGCGTTATGACCATTCTTATAAAATTTTTACAAGAAGTACTACGAACAAGTAGGAGTAATAGGATTTACCAACAGACGACCTGAGATGGAAATGTAAAACCTGAAACTTTTACCTTTAGAAGGATTATAATTTAATTGAAAATTTTAATACTTTGAAATAAAGCTTACTGTAGCCGATTTAAGGGGAGGTCTTTGGAGGGGATAACGTCAAGTAGTGAGCGTCGCGATGAAGGCTCCTAGTAACAAACTATTGCTTATTTATATATATATATATATATATACTATAAATACGAGGAGGAATCAAAAAATATTAACAACGACATATATATGCTTCGTGTCGGAACGTGTTCCCGGAAATAGATAAGAGCGAAGTGCGAGCCGTTATTAAATACCTCTGTTTTAAAAAGTTAACGACGCAACAGATTCATTGCGATCTGGAGGCAACATTAGGAGAGTCTACTCCGCCGTATTCCACTGTCGATTTCGAGTGGGGAGAACGAGCACGGAAGACGAACATCATTGCGGCCGTCACCACGTCCATCGACGTCAATCTCTTTAGAAGATGTTGCGAAAGTCGAGATAATTGTATTGAGCGGTCGAAGAGTGACCATCCGATATTTAATTCAGGAAACGGGCATTTTATATGTAAGTATTCAATCCATATTAAAACAATCTTTGGACAGTTCAAGTCAAACAGTTTCCGGAAGATAGGCGCCAAGAATGTTAACCGACACTCAGAAACAAAACACGACGACCACTTGACAATTCGAAGATATTGTCGGACAAGTTTCAAGAAGATTCTGAAAACTTTTTGTCTCGTTTCGTAACAATGGACGAAACATGGCTCCATCATTTTGATTCCGAGACAAACAGCAATCTTCGCAATGGAAACATCACCCAGCCATCATCACCGACCCCCAAGAAGTTTCGTGCCATGGCATCGGCTGGCAAGGTTATGGCCTCAATATTTTGGGACTCAGAATGGATATTGTTGATCGATTACCTGGAGCATGGAACCACTATTACAGGCCAATATAATGCAACATTAATTCCCAAGTTGATGAATGCCGTCAAAGAGAAAAGGAGAGAGAAACTTCGAAGGGGCGTGCTGTTTCATCACGACAACGCACCCGCGCACAGGTCGGCTGTTGCGATGACTACCATTCAGCAAGCTGGCTTCGAATTGGTTGACCATCGCCCTTGTTCACCGGATCTGGCGCCTAGCGATTTTTATCTATTCCCCAAATTGAAAGAATAATTGAGGAGAAACAGGTACGAAAACTATAACGAGGTGATGGATGCCGTAGAGAGCTTTTTGCAGGACCAAGACAATTTTTTTGAAACGGATTGAAGCCTTGGCAAAACGCTGCACTCGGTGTGCAGGGAGACTCGGAGACTATGTACAAAAATCTTTATTGTATCTCATTGTGATTACTTTTTGATTCCTCCTCGTAAATAAATAAAGTGATCACTAAAGTTTACTATTTCGCCCCACGGATGTATTCTGAATATTTTAATATAAAGGCAATATAAGTTCACCCCCGTGAATAACGACGGCGTCAATGCTGTTCGGGTTCCGTATTTAATATGCTCCGCCCGTCGCCTCACTGGAATGGAATGTCCAACTGTGGGTCAAGGTTAGAATATCTGATACTTATTATCCGACAATATTGAAGTGATTCTGAATTCCAAGAGTTCATTTCTTCTAATTAATCTCTCATTATCATTCTTAGTAATTTGTACTATTGTACAAACACGTTGTGCTTTGAAACTTTTTACAGGAACCAATTGAATCTAACCAACAAGAAATAGTTGAGTTCTGATTAACCTGTGTTGTTTTATGACTTTGTCCCGTTTTAGTCACCTTTTTATTAAAAAAAAAATAATTATAGCGTATACAGTTTCCAAAGCGAATTATATTACTTAAGAGATACTGATTGAATGCGTCAAAGGTCGAGCTGAATCTAATTACTATCTTTAGTCTTTCGTTTAAGATAATAGTATCCTTTGTAGAAAGTAAATCATGATAGGATTGTGTACCTCCACTGTAGCTGTTTTGTTTTTTAAAGCTACGAGTGGGAGTAACTCCAAAATATAATATAAATGGGCCTGTAAAACGGTACTGTCCTTTGACAACAACCGAAACACTTTACTAGGCTGTATAATCCTGTAAGGCTGTTAATGGTGAAACCAGTGAAATTTCCACTCGAAACATAATAACGACCCCCTATATTATCGAATATTAATTAAAATATCAATTACTTTAATATCTCACCCCTAGTGTGTATTCCCTTTTGTCTTCAGATGAATGTATACCGCAGAGTACATATCACCACCTATATTCAGTAATCGTATACGTTAAATTTCATGCTGAAACCTTTCTTTTTCATGTAATACACAAAAGGGTTTTTCCTTAAGGAGGTGGTATTCCATGTGTACTATCTGACTACGCAGACGCTGCATCAGGTAAATGTAATCAATTGGTCACAGGAATATTTGTTTGTTTTATTAATGATAGGTCGGAAATGCAGGACTACAAGGGAGACTTCAGGCGGTCCTGTGTATATTCGGTCTTATCTGTTTTTTTACAGTCTTTACATGGCTGTAATGTAATATTGACAGGAACTGCACAACACAACCATGTAGTGTTCTAATGGACGTCTAGACGTCCGTCGGTTACGTCCCACGCGTTTGATTGGACCTTAATGTTTATGACGCGAAAAACTTAGACTGCTGATGCCATCGATCCCATTCCAACTGGACGGAACTGCCTGTTTCGCAGTAGGAAAATCTGAGTACTGAACTACATTGTAAAGCTTCCTTATCGGTGCCGGATCGGGATATGGACTGAATAAAGCTTTCTTAGATTCCCGTTGTGGTTACATCGAGAAAAGAGTGATCGAAAACTAATTAATCCGGATTATATCAGATAATGACATCGACTAGACTCTATCTAGACTCTTCTTCCTAAATTTGATAATTTTTTGTTTTTCCCTCTTCGTTACTGTGTGAATTTTATGTACACAGTAATGAAGAGGGAAGATTGGTTTGGAGGTTATTTTCACTAAAGAAACGTTGACCGTACAAATAGATGGTATAAGTGTTTTTTAATAAATCTCTATAGAAATTATTATGTATGGAAATGTAGAATTTTATCTTGGTGCCAAATTGCATTACTGCATATAATAATTTAAACAATTTTCATGGTGATTATCGCTATGAGAACTAATTATCCATTTAGATACACTGAGAATAAAAGCTGGTGGGATAAAACCTGCGAAGTTTAGGTACTTTAATATATAAGATGTAAGGGTGTAAAGGATCCCCCGCACAAGAACTCACTGGACCCAAGTCCACCTCAGCTGCTCGTGGTGCACCCTGCTAATCGACAAACGAGGCTCTGGCTCCTAGTAGCCTGCACTGTGCCAGCGTGGTGGGAATTGAGCCAAATCCCTCCCTATGAACCCTACACACGACAGCCCTTAGTGCCCAGCGGTACCGGAGGCCATGCTAACTGTCTGTGGTGATCTTTGGGGGAGATATATGTCCATCAGTGGAAGTAGTGGTCCTGTATAAGATTACTCACAACCTCACATACTATATTTCCAACGTACCTAATATTTTTATACATTAAGGATAATTCACTTCAACCTTTGGACGGCATTTCGCAGGATACGGACGCTTGCACAGCACACGATCTCATCAGTGTCAGTGTCAGTTATCTCACTGGATAATAGTAATTTAATTCCATCGTCAGAATTGTGCTATAGGCTTTACGTTTTATTCTTCTCAGCGCAAACAAGATTAAGGGATATAATAGTAGCGATCTGTCTGTCGGTGTTTTTATAACAAAAGTATTTTCATAGCGAAGGCTTTATACTTTAAATGGATATCGTTTAAAGACCTCAGCGAATAAGTAACACCACAGTAATACTAGAAACTAGACGGAAGAGGTGGAGAGGCTTTGTGTCGGGGTAACGAAGCGCCACAGTGGCCGCACCGCCCTGATCCCTCAGCGATATCAATTAGAAGTAATGGCTTTAATGTGAGGTTGTAATAACTTTATATACTCGTAATGCAACTAAACTTTTTCTACTTAATAATAACTTGAAAAAATTAAAGCAGTATAAAGTTTTATCACAAAATCAATTAATAACCCTTTTCATGTAGGGTTAGTTTGGACCTCACCTTCTCCGAGAATGCCACAGGAGGGATGACTTCCGGTAAACAGTACCTATTTGTATATCCAAGAGCACTATGCTGGTGGTGTGGTGGAATTATTAGTTTGAAGAGGTTTTAATGTTAGCGTCTCTAAGATCCAAAATCTGAATTAGTATTCAAGTAGTCCAAAGCGTATCATCATCAGATTCATGCTCAGAGATTTAGTGTATGCAAACCGCACCTGAAATCTCTGTGATTATCTATACATAAAAATAAATGTACCTACTTAGTCAACTAAGTAGCAATGTTTTGTCATTCGACGAAGCGACGAGACTAGCGGACGATCACCTGATGGTACGTGATACGCCTGAACATAACAACGTGGCGCCTGTTACCTTGGTATACACTGCACCACATTGCGCTCGTCGCCTTTATACATAAGATATTGGGTCTTCCCACCCCAGTAATTATACTAGCTACAACGCCCTTCAGACCGGTACACAGTAATGTTTGCATACCGCTGTTTGTCGGCAGAAAAAGGCGCTGCGGTGATACCTACCTGAACGGTCTCCGACAACAGGAACCCGACATGGTTGTGCACCTTTTGAGTGAGCTGAGGTATTATTATTTAGATAGATTCAGGGAGCCAGGGTATGCAGTGCTTATTTGTCTGTAGCGAGCGCACGGCCCTGACCATTGCATCATCAGCCGATAGACGTTCATTGCTGGACATAGGCCTACCTTAAAGATCTCCACATTGATCGGGCTCGTGTTGCTCGCATCTTGTGGGTTCCCGCGATTCTCACCAGTTCGTCGGTCCACCTCGTGGGAGGCCTCCCAACGCTACGTCTACCGGTACGCGGGCGTCACTCGAAGACCTTACACTGCCCCATCATCAAGAGTATAATCTATATTTGTCAACTCCGTAGCAAGTGCGCTACAAAATTACAAATGGATATATATTGAACAAAACATTCTTTGAATTTAGAATCCGAGGGGTTGTACAGCTGATGTACTGGAATCTGCTCCGAAATCCTTGAAATTAATTATTTTCTTGAACTCGAGATTAAATTAATAGCACAAAGAAACTAGTGGATTTCTAGTTACAGATGCTGGTCTGTGAACTGGTATTAATTTATATAGGATTAGGTATTAATCCTATAACTACTCACGGGCCCCACGTCAACCTCACCAGCTCGCGGTGCACCCTGCTAATCAACAAACGAGGCTCTGGCTCCCATCGACTCGCATTGGGTCAACGTGGTGGGAAATGGCCTTAACCACCTTATAAATCTGTGCAAACGACGGCCCCTGGTGCCCAGCAATGCGGGGAACGTAGGACCGATGCATGAGCGAATGTTTATAAGAGCTCTATGTCCAGCAGTGGACTGATGATGATGAATGGAAAACAATGTAATTTAAAAAGTGCAGTATAATCACCAAGATCCGAACGATCATTTTAATACGGTGCAGTATAAACATCTTAACTAGCATCTTCTTGTTGTGACTACTGTACAATATAGTAGAATTTACTGGTGGTACGTCTCTGGTGCCGGAGATGGTCTAGGTAGGTACCACCGCAGCGCATATTGCAGCCGACACACAGTACTGTGCAAACGTTCCCGTGCTCCGGTTTGAAAGGCGCTGTAGTTATAAAAATTACTAGAATAAGGAGACTTAACATTTTAAGTTTCAAATCGACGAGCGCCATGTGATGCTGTGTTAACGTCCTAACTACCACATTGTTATGTTTGGATGTTGTTATGGGCGGGAGTATCACTTATCATCAGGTGAACGTAAACGAAAAAAAAATTGTAGGTATTGTTAACACCCCTCTAAATATTTTAGTCACTCCCTTATTTTCCTGTGTAAACAATGTATCAGTTTTTTTAAGGTTATGTGGCACATATCCGGTTTGGGATGACGCGGCTTAAGACTTTAATCGAATATCGATCTCAAGCGATACCTAAGCATGACTTGTGCACGTGGCACGCGAAATTGCGTGTTCGCAGTAATTGACATGGTTTCAAAAATAATTGAATATTTGAAACCTTATTTAATGCAATAACAAAGTTATACAAAATGCAGCTTGTATCAAAAAACTGTTACCTATATTTGTGTGTGTGTGTGACTCAGGTGCAGTTAGGTTTCCGTTGCTGAAGACTGCCTAGGTAGAAATCATCTTCTTGTTCTTCTTAAAGTGCCTGTACAACTAGTGAAGGTTGGCGATCAGCGTGGTAGTCTTTTCTATCTCTGGTTCGGCGGAACAACTTGGACACCTCGGATAAGCCAGTCCCTGATATTCTTCAACTATGACTTGCCACCTTTCGTTTTCCAGCTCTTATTTCTGCCGCCAAACAGTAGTATGCCAATATTACTGTGTTCCGGTTTAAAAGGTGCTGTAGCTAGTGGAATTGCTAGGGTAATGAGGCTTAACATCTTACGTCTAAAGGCGACGAGCACAATGTGGTGGGGTGAATACCATTCTAGTCAAGTTGTAATGGGCGGCCGTAACACTTACCATCAGGTCAACGTACCATTCATCTCTTCGCTTCATTAGATAAAAAAGGTACTAAGCGTCTGTATCTATTCAAATCTAGATCTTTCTTTATTACTGTAATCCGTCTGGAAACATTTCCAGCTAAAATTAACTAAAAAAGATTGCCCTTTATGATATTAGCATTTTTATAGATTCTGTTGCTTTTCAGTATTTAAATGAAAAACAAAACTTAGTTAATGGAAAAGTAAAAAGAGAAAATAGTTCTCGTCTTCTGCTCTCGCTCGTTATCTGAACATGGCCGTTCTTGTATACCGTAAGCTGAGATAACTTCGCGCTCTCGTTAAAACGCGGTAACTTTACTCGTTACCAATTCCAACGCATTTTTTACATAAGTACGCTTTACCGGATGTTACGACACATGTTTTTGATACTTCCGTGAAAATGTATACGGGCATTACTTTTAATTGTGATCAAGTTAGAGTGAAGTTATTTAATACATTGTAAACATTTGCTACAGGTTTCGACAGACGTGAGACTACGCACCTACCCCCTCATGATGTTCATTGTTGTCAATCATTCTATCTATAGTTGTTGCAGTTAACGAGTGCGGCCGGCCCTCGCTTGTGTAGAGACGTGTCTGTATACGTGTCCGTGTGTGTGTGCGTGCACGCGGTTGCGTTTACGGTTAGCAAACAAAGTTTTTAATTTTTTTTTCTGTTGTGATTGATTTATTTTAGGGAAATAATTATGAGAAATAAGACAATCAATGTGATTAGTTTTAATACTAAAATTCATCGTCGTAAGAACTAGTGATGTTTGAAATCGCTGCCAGTACTGGATTCACCAACATTAATAAGAAATTCAGTCGTAACCTAAGTACTTCATGTATTCATTTTCAACTTTTTTTTGCTTGCAGGTGTTAGACCTGCTACCGGGTAGTATGATTAAGGTTGTTCAAATCCTGATCTATTCAATTTTGTACCGATGACATATTTTGATTAATATTTTTTTAACGCAACTTCAGTTTTCAAAATACCCCAAATATTCTCCATCGCTTTTAGCTTGGCATAATAAGGCTATTTCATCGATTTTGTTCGTTGTAAAAAGTTCTTTATTCTTGTATAATAAATCATACAGTTTTATTTTGCGCTACGATTCATCAAACTGGATACCATTTTTTGTCAGCCATTTTTACATGTCGTCCTTACGGGAATTGGATGTAGGTATTATACTGCTACGGGTGTTGTGGGAGGATGCGTTATCCATCACAATAACCAAATTTTCTGGCAAATTCGGCAAAAATTTCTCTTTTAGCGATTTGCTATAAGTGATATTTCAAAGATAGTGATAGTTTTTATGACGAAGAATAATTAAAATTAATCTATTAATACATTGATTGTCTTATTTGTTACAATCATTTCCCTAAAATAAATCAATCACAACATAAAAAATAAATATTTTTAAAAACTTTGTTTGCTAACCGTAAACGCAACCGCGTGCACGCACACACACACGGACACGTATACAGACACGTCTTTACACAAGCAAGGGCCGGCTGCAATCGTTAATTGCAACAACTGTAGCTTGTATAGAGTGACTAGGTAGGAGGACATCGGCCTTGTAGTCTCGGGCTAGTAGGAATACATAAGCCCTGCCTGTCGTAGAAGGCGACTAAATGCGTCTACGAGTTTCGCGGGTCTTGTCGGTGGAGGACCTTATCGCTCAATCTGTGAATCTGGCGCGAATCTGCGCGGGACAGCGTATGGCTCAGTGATGGTGCCTAAAGACGTGGAACACAAAATGTAGAGAGGCACCGGTGCGTTCTATAAGAGATCCCGGAGCCTCTCTGAATGCACTGATGCAGACCAACGAGATGGGTTTTAGTGAGTAAGAATCTCAATAACCCTGACTTCCTCCCAGAAGCAGGGTATCTTTCGATGATTTCTCCCGTGAAACCAAAAAAAGGTAGTAGGACGTACTCGCAGTAACATTATTCAATACAAGGACTAGATAAATCCTTGTTTATTAAGGGGTGCAAATACAATATTATTTGATATGTTCATTTTCCTTATTAAAGCTATTTTAATCGTTTTTAAATATATATTTATTACGATACAATGCTTTTATATATCTCTTAACTATATATTTTAATATATATATGAATATGAATGATGATAGCATCATTGTTTTCTCCTCGTTTCTTTATATGTATGAGTATATACTAAACAAATCATTGACCTTGTGTAATGAAGGCTCCTGGTTCTGTGCGAAGTTTGAATGCTTAAAGGGTTTTACGTACCCCCGTATAAATATCACCCTCATATTGTGAATATGCACTTAGGACTGCCGTGTTACAGTTGTCAATATTTGAGAGTTGGAGAAATCTAGGTTAGTATGTTTCGACGTGGAGATCATTGTGGGAGGCCTATGTCTAGCAGTGGATGTCTTTCACGATTCGGCATGTACCTCCAGTACAAATATTAAATTTGTAAACAAAAAAAAAAGGACGTTGTACGTACACAATTAAATATATTCCTGCTTACTCTATCTTTGGCATTCCAGTAGTTAAATATTGATGAGCAGATCAGGTGTGTTAAAGGAACAATTAATTAAAGCATTTTGCTAAGTGAAAACTAGAAAATATCTTGAAGCTTAGTGTATACTCATTTAAATTTCAAATGCTGTTTCTGCTCACAACGCCTCGCCGCAGCGCTGCTCACCTCCATCCATCCTTAATTATGCGTTACTTAAGCGGATGTTTGAGGAGTACGCAATCATGATGATCAATCATTTTCGTTCAGGCGTCATCAATCAATTTTCTAACTTTTCACGTTTATTTGACCGTGTCCGTCGACATTGGGAAAGTCAATCATTCGACCTGATTGTGGATCGCGAATAATGTAATATGATACCGATCTGGACAGGAGACTTGTTATAATACGGCTGGAGAAAAAAATTCAAAATATGTCCTCTCTTTTATAAGAAATAAGGTATTTTGTAGGTTAGGAAACGGGAAAGAGATCGCAACGTTTTGTTTAAGCCTTTTAAGTGTTCTTAAAACTCGTTAAGTAACCGACTTCTCTTTACGCTTTTATACTCTTCTTGCGGTCTGGTAAACAATGTACGTTTGCTGTTATGAGCTGATGGTCAGTGACACAAATTGGAAGGTTAAAATAATGTCTTCAGTAAGGGTCTGTCCCCTAACATTCGATACATTTTCTCGAGTAAATTACACAAGAAGCGAGGAGGACCGGCCTGCCTCCGGCGTTATCCCAAAACAACAATCCAACTCAAAGTCAACACGGAGTTAACAGATTGTTGTTAATTTGCAATACTGAAGAAACGTATGCTTCGGAATAACGATTTTCATAAAGAACCAGATGAATATATTACCATGTTCTTACCTCTGAGCAGAAACATCAAAATTCGTATATACAAGACGGTGATAAGACCGATCGTGATGTACGGTAGCGAGACCTGGACGCTAACACTTAAAGAAGAGCGGCTCCTGGTTGCTGAGAGAAAGTTCATGCATAGGATCTTCGGCCCGACCCAGTGAGAAGATGGTAGGTGGCGAGCCACCTGCCCTAATTTGTAACGTCACCAAAGGCTGTCTGGTAGAGAATGGCTGCGGGCATTAGGCGCACCTTTTGCATTGCTACAAGGTTATACAATAAAGAAAAAAAAAGTAATGAAATTCATTAAAAAAAAACAAACATTGCATCTCTATGTACAGATACAGATAGTTTTTTTATTATCACAATTTCTTAACATTTTCCATACTTAATGAATATAGTTATTTAACTGCTAAAGCTTATAGAGTAACTATTACGTTTCATTCAAAGCGATTTCCGTTCCGTTAGATATATATATGTGTGTGTGTGTATGTGTATATATATATAAAGATAAGGAATATATTACATACTTTTTCGATAACAAATAGTTACTTGTAATTATATTACATACACATATTGTTGTTTCACAGTTGTCTATAGTACACGGACAGATGCATGCAGCCTCTTACTATATCTAGACACTCTTCCTTCCGAACAGAATTAGATAACATAGATAATTACATAATGAATTCTTAATTGTTATAAAAGAAATATTACATGGCCATATACCTTAATCTAATTTTACTTTACGTATAAGAATATTATTAATTAAGCTTTAAACAATATAAATAACTTAATTGTATGCGGTGTTATGTTATGGCCAAAGTTATATCTAGGTTTGTCTAATGTAGGCTTTCTGTCTTTGAGGTATAAGAGATGTTAGATCTGGTTACTCTAGTAATTTTACTGGCTATTACCCTTCGATCCGAAACAAAGTAATGTATTCATATTATTGTTTGACAGGAAACTGTACTGCGATGGTAATTACTTAAAAAGGATGTATTGAAGAACGGATTTTGTTATTAGCATGCTTGAAATAGTTTTGATATACTTCCTTATATATATGACGTTATTTTTCTGAAAAGCCGTACTTTTCCGATTAACCAAATGATCATATTTAAGGGTTGAACGTTCATGTTTTTGGACGGATGATCCGTTAATATGTTTAAGGATAATTTCTATTTAATTACAGGTTTATAGATAAAGGTAACACAATTATTTGGTGCGTTACGAATGATGCACCTAAACTTCCAACATCGAAACTTTCTTAATATGCGATCCAATGTCTTATCATCATCATCATCAACAACCCGCGGCAGTCCACAGCTGGACATAAACCTTATATGCATGCCATATATATAAAGTCATAACTCCCACTCCATCTCTTCAGATGTTCATTTAAAACTATAGTAAAATAACATAAACTATTGTATAGATAGATACATTTGTATGTCTCACCACATTTTCCGTAAACTTCAAGTTATATAGTTATATATATTCAGGTTTTCATTACGCAATAACATTAAAATAAACAAATAACTTTTCACACTTTCAGTTTAATCCTTTTGTATATGAATCGTTCACAATCAGTTTTCTCACTTTTCTGAATCAGATTTTAATGTAAATACTCATATAGTGATAACGTGTGGGCACATGATAACAACTATCTCTGCAACCGTCATTATCAAAACCAGTTATTTGGACACCAGCACAACCTCCATTGCAGAAAAGTTCGTTACAAATGAGGGTCGTAGTATACATATACTAGTATTACTGTTTGTCAAATGCAAGGGGTGGTGCGGATGTACGGACACAACCCTGACCTATTTACCTATTAAAAAAAAATAACAAATATCTATTATTAAAAACTCACAAGTGTTACTTGTAATTGTGTTATTAATATTGATATTGTAAATAGTTTCGTTGTATTATATATATATATATATATATATATATATATATCTTAAATATAAACCAATCGTCTTCAACAACTGTAACACGTTTGTGATTTAAATCTAAGTAACACTTATTACACAAAACAATTAACGTTTTAATAACGTTAAAATTAATTAAACTGGCACGTTAACGATCCAATAAATAACTGAGGTGGTTATTGAATTCCTCACCAGCGTCACCTTTACAACCTCTTTGAGGATAATTCCATTTTCATGGGCGTCGTAAGCTTTCAAAAAGCTGAAACTACATGAACTTTATTCGATTGCGGCGACACTAAAACTGAATTAATTGTAATAATTACTATGTTATGTTTATACTTAGATTAACTTACGTATCTAAAGTTTTTGGTTGAAATTCTTTTGTACTGTTTACAACGAATAAATTCATCTTAATGAATTATTACAATTAAAGACATCATTTTAACAATTAACCTATCTGCGAGTCCCGCTTCAAATTACTTATACACAGTATGTTAAGTAACTTAGATATAACATAATTTGTGTCATGTCATATATTTTTTATAATAATATACAAGTTGAATTTATACCGGATGCAGCAAAAGTGTCTGTTGGAAACTATCATTTCTAAGAGCCTCCAAGTCCAGATGGTGAATGTAAACGTACATGGTACATTTTCAATAAATGAAAAGCCATCACAAAACGAGTTCAAGGAATCCAAAGGTTCTCGTGAGAAGTAACGCTCAAGAAACAGATATAAGTATTCCATCAGTATATCAAATTAAATAAATTAAAAAAGAAAAGAAGGCCGATTGACTACGTTAGCAATTTGGCACTGCAGCTCTCACTCCATGGTCGAAGACCCAAAGGCAGACCCAAAACAAGGTGGAAAAATGTAGTGTCAAGAGACGTGTGTGAGTGCCAAGTGAGTGACGATAATATCCAGGACAGAGCAAATAATGAAAGCTGACCTCATCACCAATAGCTAGGAAAAGAGAACAAATTAAAAAAGGATAAACCAAACTTAAAGGATGATGGGAACCACTTATAATTGGCTGATTGAACGTCGGTAGATATTTCTTATGATCGATAAACTCTTCATCAGTAAAATACCCTCGGTGCTCTGCATCATCGCATGCGCAGAAGCTCCGGGATCTCTTATAGAACGCACGGTGCCTCTCTATACTTTATGTGAACACGTCTCTGAGGAAGAGCCTAACCCTCCTAGCCACAATCGCTGAGCCACACGCTGTCCCGCGAAGGTTCACTTGTGGAGCAATAAGGGGGCCCACTCTCAGAGCCCGATAACTCCTGGATCCTTGTAGTCGATTTCTACGACAGGCAGGGCTTACCTTACTCCTATTATTACTAGCCCGAAACTACAGGGTTGTGGTAGTGCAGAGCCTGGAGTCACTAAAGCATCACTACAGCGGGAATGGAATTTATTAAATGAAGACCAGTTGAGACTCGTCACTAACTTTAAACTAAGTAATTCTACTTATTAGTAAAATATTTCCATAATTATTATTACTTTTAAAGTATGAATGTCTGTCCGGGGTATTTTTACCCCTACTGTAACAACATTTTAAAATGTTGTGTTTTACATCAAATTTAAAAAATGGAGGATTTTTGTTTCTCAATTCTCATGACTTGTTATTTAATTCCCAAAAGTCCATTTGTAAAATAATTAAAGGAACTGCGCAGTTCGTCCCTGGTAGCGGTCCTTCCAGGCGGCTGCTCTCACAGAGTTGGCCCGGTTCACCTTCCCGTACTGGGCGCAGGGGCTGGGCGCCGCCCTGCCGCTTCGGTTGCTGCTCCGGAAGGTGACGGTGGTGCATGTCCTCATGCTAGACGTGTTGGACTTTTGACGTAATCCTTGCATCTGAAAATAATTAGAGCTCATGTGCTGCATAGACAATATATGTACTAGATAGACTAATTAAAATTAAGATAAAAAACTTTAATTAAACTTTTAAGTATTAAAATTTTTTTCAACTGAAACCCTTTGGATGTGGAAAAAACGAACAGAAGGTTAAATATGATTCAGATTCAGCTTAAAAATTTGTTCGCAGCAAAGTCTCCCACAGCATCAAATCCTGTTCGATGCATCTACTGCCCGACACATTCGCGGTAATACATATTTAGGTATCACAAACGAAATATATTACCGTTTAAGGAGTGTAATGGGTCCCGCACAACAACTCGCGGGACCCAAGCAAACCTCACCTCCTCGTGGTGCACCCTGCTATTCAGCAAACGAGGCTATGGCTCCTACCAACCCGCATTGAACCAGCGTAGTAGGAAATGACCCAAATCCCCTCCCTCACATAAACACCTGCTGACAACGACCCTAATGCCTGGCGGTGTCGAATGCCATGCTGACCGCAGCGCAGGACCGATCGATGTGGAGATGTTTAGGGGAGGCCTATATCCAGCAGTGGGCGTCTATCGGCTGATGATAATTACCGTTTACATATATTATAACGAAATTTATTGTTTCTTACATTTTTCAAACTTGGTTTAAACAAAATCAGCTAAGTTAACGTATAACGAGCTTAATTCAAAACCTAGTTCCTGGTGGTTGTTCTGATCGACAGGGATGTTGGTGCAGAGAAAAATACTTTATATACTAATACATAGGAATATATACAACTAAAATTAAAAGCCTTGATATTTAATAAAGCGAAAGCTTACTCTACGTTTGTTTACAAATAAATATTCTATCATGCGTGAATGTACTTCCTGTTAATGCGGAAGTCGGTGCCTTTCACTGCCGTACTGTGCTTAATTTTTTTTATTTCCTCTGGTAGAAATTATTAAGGAATATATATTTATATACAATATTTCGTGTGTCAAAGCGACGACGAGTGCAACATACTGTCTCATTGTTACGGGTTAGCATATCGATTAGCACAAGGTGAACGTCCAGCTCGTCTCCTCGCCTAGTGGAATGATAAATACATAAAGAGAGATCATGTACCGAACAATTTGTGCAAACTTACGTGGAAATGAGTACTAGAGTGTATGTTACCGGGATCGTGACAGAGGAGCTTCCGGAGGGAGCGCCGGAAATTACGCGTCATCAGGCAGTACACTATGGGGTTGATGGCGGAATTCGTGTGGCCTGGAAAGATTCACTCTTGTAAATTATGTTTTATTAAAAAATATTTACGATATGGTAAAGGTAATTACGGAAGTGTCTGTTGCTGATTGATACTGAGGAAGTGTCATTTAATTTTAATTAATTTCGCTTAATTTAGCTTTTAATCATACTGAGACCAGTAACAATATATATAATATGCATCTGGTTCAAAGGTCTTTAAATAGAAAACCTTAAAAATAAGGATAAGTGTTTCAAAATTAAAGTACACACGGGCATACAAAGTGAGTTGTTAAGTAAGAGAGGTATGTATAGTACGAAAATGTGAAAAAAATTACCAAGAAGTAAAGTGTAAGGAAGAAGCAAAGCTCCCGAGTCGACTTGGACCACGTTGACGTCAATGAGTAGTTGCAGGATGTTGTACGGCAACCAGCACAGCGCGAACAGCACCGCCAGCAGCAGCAGGATCCACGCGACGCGCTTCCTCTCGCGGACCAGTCGCAAACGCTGCGGAATAGTCCATATCAAAACTAAATTAAACAATTGAACACACGACAGAATGATGAATCTTGAGAAATATAACTACCGCAACTTTAAAAAGTAATAACTTAAGTATAAATAACTTAATCAAATTTGATCGTCAATTCAATAAAATCAAAAATATATTTGATCGATCATATCTAGACCATATAAAGACCACAGAGAAGCAATATCAACTTAATATTAATCATGTAAACGTTCGAGAAGAGTGGAACCTTCACCTGATAGTAAGTGATACACCCGCCCATAACAACATGGCACTAGTTAGGATGATGCACACTAAAGCACATTAGGCTTACCGCATCGAGACCTAAGATGTTTAGTTTCGTTACCCAGCTATTTGTCATGATTGCACAGTGCTGTTTAATAACAAAGATAGAAGCTGCGGCGTGCTTTGTAATGGTCTCGGGTTCGATTCCGGGTCACATGTGCAATTTTGATGGTAGTGGAGCTATTCTGACTATCTCGCTATCAAATAATGTAAATATGCCGCTACAACAGCATCGCTGGACCGGCGAACTCTGCGTCGTTGTTACTCAAGTTCTTTTGTAATTGAACTCGTGTTAGCTCGTTGTTGATAAAAATATATAAAAATGATGTATCAGTAAAGAAGCTCTACTACTCAGCGGTAAAATCTATTAAGTATTAAATAAGTATAATCACAACTCACTTGTTGACTGTTAGCGCTGCCTTCGGTTTGGTCAAAAGGTGGCAACACTGAACATAGCCTTCTGCCCATGAGCGAGTACGAGACCACGACGATGCAACCTGGAGGTCAAGTGTTTTTGGTTTTACGTGAAAAAAAATCTTTTAAGTTAACGTACATATAAAAAATAGCAAGTGAAAGAATAGTTGGATATGTGCATTACTTTACTGGCGGTAGCGGTGCGAGATCATTTCCACCGAAATCTGTCTCGGTACCTAGTACCAACATTAACGATATCCGCAGCGCCTTAAATGTTCACGTATTCCGATCAGAAGCGTGTTTGTAAACAGGAAACTGTATAGTTTTCGTTTACTGCTGTACTTCGATGTGGTGCTGTATTTACCTCATAACTTTACAAGTGAAGTTTAAGACATAAATAAGTGAGACAATTAGGTGCGAAAATAGAATTAGAACAATTTCCGTCGGGCTTATAACTCGAAGCTTCACGTTTCGCCTTGAAGTGTAATTAATCTGTCTGCCTGTTTCGAGTCAGTGTTGTACCCGGGCCCCCGCTACCCGCCAGCAACTGCACGCTATGTGCTTCTAGCTCTATTTTTACATTACATAAAATTGGCTTTACTTTATACTAGAGATATACAATGATTACAATGATCTATTAGGTTTTTCTAGTGTTTAAAAACTTAACTATATAGTCAAGGAAAAATCAAATTAATAATTTATTTTAACGCCATCTATGTTATTATTATTGCACTATTTTCACTTTACTTCTGAGCGATAAGTCTTCCTTTTTAATTAACAAAGCGCCTTAATACAAAGTGGGGGCTATATTAAGGCAATAAGAGCCTACTATAATTGAAAATATAATTGATTTAAAATAACTTAATCTGGTAACACTAAACAGAACAATAAACGCAGGAAAAGGGACGACATAACAAAATTGCTTAAAATCATAACAAAATAATAATTCGGCAAATAAAGTGGTTGTAAATGTAAATTATGGATAGATGATAGCAATATTATTGAAAAGACAATCTGGGCAAGAAAATCTAAAAATCAAGAGGAGTATAAGCGAAGACAAATTTCAGTTAAAAGGTTAAAGAGCAGTAAATAAGAGGTAAGAGAGATAATATACTTTTAAGATTAGCTAAATTGACAATATTATAAGAGATCATGTCCAGCAGCTGAAATGATGATGATTTGAAATATATTGAATACAAAAGAAATGTATTGGCAGTTTTTTTTATTTAGAAATGAAGGTAATTTTTTCTGAAAATACCACATCTGCGTTTATCTACCTACGGATAAACTCTGCTTTCAACGTAGATTGATTTTCCATTGACGCTGTTAGACATTCAAATCAGGGCTCTGCGTGCATCAGCCTGCTGTATTGCTTATTAAACGAAATTTTTGAACCAAACTCTTTGAACAAAATTTAAATAAAAATCTCGATCAATCGAAATCACTCAATGATGTTTTCAATAAATGATTTCGTTACAAAAAAGTTTATTACTTTACGACTTTGGTAAAATAATGATTTGTTTTGGATTCTCATTCAATAATATCATAATATAAATATAAAAATGAAGATCAATATGACAAAGTTATTTTCTTCTAAAACATCATTGTCATATTGATCTTCATTTTTTAAACAAAATTGCGTTAATTACCATATGTCACTTGCTTTGCCTACATATTAAATATTAGCCAATTTACGTCCCCACTGTTGGGGCACAGACCTACCCTCAATATAAGGGCGATGGGCCAGTCACCACGCGGGCCCAATGCGGATTAATGACTTCACACACTCCTTACAATAAATTCTAATTCACGTGCAGGTTTCCTCGCGATGTTCTCCTTCACTTTAGACTATTGAGCTACTGCTACTATCATGGAGCTTAATATATCAAGAAGAATATGTATTAACCTAAATGTGAACATCTTAACTAATGTAATGGGAATTTTATATGAATTATATTCGTTTTTAATACACCGGAAGCGAGTTTAATGCGTAACGAAATGAATAAAACACAGATGCTACAAGTAGTAACCTTTTTATTACAACAATATAATTTATATTTAAACACGGAAGACGAAGTTGACTGACTGAAGGTTGATAGCATAATGATTCATCACGTAATTAACAAGAACTAAGCAATAGTACTTAAAACATCTCTGTTTTAAAGCATACTTGAGTTCTTGCCGTTAAAGGAAGAAGAAGCATATAAATAAGTATTCAAACTGTCATATGGTAACTACCGGTAAACGTCAAAGCTGTTGCGGAGGCAAACTTACGGAAAAAGCCTACCACCAAACATAGTCAACCACCTAATCGAACTACGGACTTCCGTATTGTAGACGAAGCTTTTCATTTCAGTGTCACGGAAACAGCTGATGATATTATGTGTATGTTACTTATTGTGTATATTAAGTGATAAAATGATGCATTCAAATATGCTTCACTGCTCTCGTAAATTTTACAGTAAAGCAATAACGTTCATCACTTAAACCATCAATTTTTTTAAAGGTTTAGCAGCCTCCAGTGAAATAAGAAAGAAATTGAAAATCGATTACAGTAAAGCGCTTGAGCTTTTGATATTGATGGATGTTTCCTTTTTGGATCATCGAATATATTTCAACGTTGAGACTTTATTTATCGTTATCATTATGCTTTAAGGTTAAGCAGTGGTAAGAAGGATATATAATTAACTACGAAAACGATGAAATAGAGAATTTATTTGCATCGTCCTGCACTCGTGTCGCCGGATACGATGTTCGGTAGAGATCTATCCAATCAAAAGGAAAATGTAGTAGAATGAAATTTATGATAAAAGATAACAAAAATGTATTTGAAGACTATTTGTTTAATCTTCTACATTATTATTAGTTCCTGACTTCTTATGATGTTTCTGGTTTAAATAAGATCATACAGAAAGATGATATTGAATAGACTATCGTTATCTCACCTGGTACAGCGTACACGAGAACAAAGCTGAATGCACCGAACAGTTCTTTGTTGATGGTGTTCGGCCACTTCTCTGTGCAGAACTCTATGCTGCTCTCCACCCATACCTGAAGAGAAACCAAAATGTTTTTCCTTGAACAAAAAGCTTTAAGAAACTTTTGTTTGTAACACAAGGAAATGGTAAGGTATTAATCTCGAGGCTTGCGTTATCACTGCTAATTAGTAACTATATTGTAATCTTAGGCATAACTCTTCTTCTTAAGGTGCCTCTCCAACTGGTGGAGGTTGACGATCAGCGTGGCATAGTCCATGATGTCTTTGGTTTGGTATAACAATTCCGACGCCCCAGACATTCTTCATTCTCTGATATTCCACAAACATGACTCTTTTCCTGTCTCGTTACCCTGAAATTTCAACTAAGCAGAATTTGAACTTTTTAAATGATTGTAGATATTGGAGCACCGCCCAGCAACTCACACGACCCATACCACAACCTCACTCGTGGTGCACCATGCTAATCAACAAACGAGGCTCTGGCTCACGTCAACTGGCATTGGGCCAGCGTGGTGGGAAATAGCCCCAATCCCCCATAAAATTCCCTACAGACTACAAGCCCTCAATGCCCGGTGGTACCGGAGGCCATGCTGACTGCAGCGCAGGACCGATGGATGTGGAGATTATTGAGAGATGGCTATTTCCAGCAGTGGACATCTATCGGCTGATGATGATAACATTGACGCTACGGAACTATACGAGTGGAAGCGCTGACCAAGCTCATTTGTCCGGAGAGAGACTCTTGGATAGATATCCTTTCTTCTGGCAGGAGAATTGAGTTGATATTTTTGTTCTTACTAAACCTTATACAATCAAGAGAGTATTAAGCACTGTTTCTAAGCATATTATTTGATGCATAATGTTACTTATATTACTGTCTAGTAAGAGAGATCCAGTAACTTGGAGACGTACAGGCCTAGACGTAAATTCCCACAAAGATATGTAGAATGCAATTGAAACCAAAGCGATATACTCGTAGAGTGAAGACGTTCAAAATTATGTGAATGATTGGGCGAAATTTCGCGCCCCATATTAATCTTATTCGTAATGAAATTCATTCAATACGTATTATATCCGGTTACATATAATATGTCAATAGAAGTATTTCAAATCAATCGAGCCTATTCAACGGAGTTAATGGTATCGCGACAAAGATTAATTTGTCGAATACTGTTATCCTATTTACGAGAATAAAGGGCCACACATTTCTGTTCTGTCGTTTAAGGCTTTGATCCCTACGCCACTCGTCAATCTTCGATCGAAAGAATAGATCAAGACAAGCCTTCGGAGCTCGTTCAACTGCGAAAATATTCCTTTTGTGTGCACTGTGTCGTACCTCAGGAAATATATCAACTCTTTTTATATTCTTGTTTCTACTGCGGCACTCTGTCGTTCTGAATTTGTTGGCAACTCCTTTGTAGCACTGAAAACGGATGTCTATTTGTTTTTTCATTAATAATCTATCGAGTTAAACATTCATCTAATAGTAATTAACACTGAGTCGTTCAGAATAAACATATAGACATAATTATGTTGCTTCCTGTTACTTCATTAATTTTATTAGCTACAGAATCGTCATACCGGAAGAAAGCTATGTTTGTATACTAACGTTATAACTAACCTGTTATTATCCCTTAATAACTATAGTACATGAACAGAACAAACGGATTGAAGGTTAAACTGTGACAAGGACAACAAATTCGGGAACTAATCCGGGCAGATGTTTGGTAGTTAATTGAATTCTTCACTTCTAATCTACTCACCGGAAACAGTTGTACGAATACTTAACGAAGATTTAATTAAAAGTAATACGAATTGCACGGTTTATGTTCAAAATCATTTGCATTATTTGTAATATACTTGTAGTACTCCATTGTTACTTTTTATAGTTCCGCCGAACCGGAGATGGAAAGGACTGTACCACGCAAACCGCCAACCTTAACTAGTTGGAGAGGTACTTAAAGAAGAAGATAATATTTCTCTGAGATCAGCACAACATTCTCCCTGTGGCAAATGTTACTTCCTGCGATAAAACAAACGTTGCTCGCTGAAAGTACTGTCTGGATGAATTGAAAAAATATGAAGAAAGTTCATGTAAAACTTTTATCAGTGCTGAAAATTAAGTAAGCTCAAAGTGGTCTAGGTTTGTATCATCTTAGAGGAAATTCCCCTATAAAATCAAAATTAAATAATGACAGCGAAAATATATTTTTTCCAACTAGAGTTTAAGACCATTTCGACAACTTTTTACATACATTTATCATTTTGCAATATATCATTCGCACAGTGTTTCAATGTACACGCAAAGGGGGTGCAAGTGGTCCCGCACAAAAACTCAAGGAACCAAAACAAACCTCACCTGCTCGTAGAGCACCCTGCTAATCAATAAACGAGACTTTGACTTCCATCAATTGGCATTGGGCCAGCGTGATGGGGAATGGCCCAAATGTTCCCATATTAATCCCTACCAACGTGGATATCTTTAGAGGACGCCAATCGACCTCTATCGGCTGATGATGATGATGATATGGTTGTTAACTTCTTTTCTAACTTCAGTGTGAACCAGGCCTATCATCAACAATTTAAGATTAATTAATTTTCAATATTACATGAGTAGGGCCGTCTAAAAACTTTCTTAAGGTTAGCAACTCGTCACGGCCTCTCCAACTTGTCCAACTTTTCTTTGTTGAGGAAATCTGGAGGCAGTAGAAAAGTTAATTCTTTTAAGTTAAGAAAACCTGTTAAATCAATCTTTCGTTTGATTTGAATCCATTAGAGACAGGTGCCCCAGTTCATCATGCAAATAATATTGCAAATGGGTAACCTGCCCCACTGGTGGGAACAATGAGGTCCTACATGACATCCTAATAAATTCACATGTATAGATTTTTAATTATTTTATGAGATTTATTAAAAATTCTTAATCTTCTATTCATAATTAAAGGACGGCAGACTTTAGATTAAAATGTTGCTATGAACTTCACCTGGTTAACGGACGAGGGACAGAAGACCATCTAGAGTTATGGCAAACGGCAAAGTTAACCGGAAATTCTACGATCTGATACACCAACAAGTACAACGAACAAATGTATGTAATTATGTTATGCTTCTTTGATGAAAAAAAAGTTCGCGCCGTAACGATCCGCAGGATAACGTTTCGTAACAATAGAATTTTCAAGGAAATGGCTTCATACTTAACGTTCCTTAAGCTTTTCAGTTGCTTTAGTATCAAGCATAATAAACTCGTAGAGGTTAAATCTAAGTACTCTCCCTCTTTATATATCTTGCTTGGCCACTACATGAGCTGAGTATGCTACGAAACGCGATCTGCGCTCAATGCGTGCAAGTTTCACCGCAACGCATATTTCCGCCGCCTACAAGAACTGTGCAAGTCTTTACTGTGTTCCATTTTGAAGCGGAATGGTTCTTCTTCTTCTTCTCCTTAAAGAGCCTCTCCAACTGGTGAATGTTGGCGATCAAGGTGGTACAGTCCTTCCTGTCGCTGGTTCGGCGGAACAATTCGGACGACCCAGATATATGCCAGTCCATTCCCTGATATTCCTCAAGCAAGACATTTTTTAGAAATGGTTGATAACGGTAAAATTAAAATCATGCAGTATATATATATATATATATATATATGTGTGTGTCTTATTCTACGAAGCGAAGAGATGAATGAGATTTACCTGATGGAAAGTAATAGACCAGCCCATAACTACGTAGTCCTCGCTAGAGTCATATACACTGCAGCACATCATGCTCGTTGTCTTAGACACAAGTAGTTTAGATTCGTTATACCAGTAATCTTACTAGCTACAGCGGCCTTCAAACCAGAACACAGTAATGTTTGCACACTACTGTTCGGCGGTAGAAATATTCTTTCCGGAGGTACTAAGACGGTCCCGGCAACAGAGACCTAGTACTAGTAAATAATTACACATCGACATAAAGGATCAATTATAATAAAATTTACTCACAGTTCCATTTCCGGTCCTCGCGAGCAGCGGTACCACCTCCCTCTCGACCGCCGCCACCACCAACAGGGGAGCGAAGATCGCCAACGCCACCAGCCAGAGGATCCCCAGCAGCAAGCACGCGCCGCGCCGCGACGGCATCCACGGCTGCCGGAGGGACTGCGTGATGGCGAGGTACCGGTCCACCGACATCGCCGTGATGGTGAACACGCTGGACGCGACCGCCACACCTGTAATTAAAGTTGATAACTTAAAAGCAAGCAAGCGTTACAAAACTACGAAACTTCCTCTTAGGAAGGGGAAGTTTTGTAACGCTTGCCCTTCGCCTCCGAATCCACAATACTTTCAAAGTAAGATTTACATCTGACCATTTTAACAAAAATATTTTTGGGAGGGTTATGCATTCAACATCATCATCATCATCATCATCATCATCAGCCAACTAAAACCCAAACTTTATGCACTCTCTTTATCTAACCTAATTTAACAAGTGTCTCTTTAATTTGTTATATTGAACACTGAATTTAAACTGATATTGAATATTTGTACCATGAATCAATACAATCAGAGTACAATCATCAGCTCATAGAAGTCCACTGCTGAACATTGGCCTTCCCCATAGATTACCATAACAGTCAGCATGGCCTTCAGTATCGCCTGGCACCAGGTGTAAAGGCCCATATGGGGGATAGGGGCCATTACCTACCACGCTGGCCCGATGCAGGTTGGTGGTAGCCAGTGCCTCATTTGCTGACTAGCAGGGTACACCATAAACAGATGTGATTGGCTTGGGTCCTGTGAGTTGCTGTGCGGGACCACTTATATTTTCTTAACCACATAAAAAAGTTCGTTGTATTTGGATATTATATTTTTTCTTGGATCAGTGATATCAAGGTGTATAAGAAAACGCCATCATGGAAACATATATATAAAATCTACTATATTATCCACAGATTTCGTTATCACCATCAGCTTTACAACTGGACTTGACTTTCCCGGTGGATCTTCCACGATGTTTCTTCTATAGAGTTGTCGAAATAACGAGGTGGAGTAAGTTGTTGCCATGACCACCCTTACAACCGATGTTTGTTGTCTAGTAATTTTTTTTACTTTAATAATAATACTAACACAAACCGAACGAAGTGAAGGAGAAAGACACAGAAACCTGATCCCACTAAGATATGAGATAATTGATAAGAGAAAGAGAGAGATATAGAATCACACTAACCTTGAAGGAAGTTGACAGTCTTGCACATGACTTCTCCGAAATACCATAACAACGTGACAGCCTTAGCTATTTGTACCGGCATGCAGAACAATGTCACCAGAAGGTCTGCCACGGAGAGGTTCACCAGGAATATGTTGGTGACGCTGGAACAAAATAAAACATTTATGACTTTCGAGGTTCTGTATCAAGTAATACGTTTTCATTATACTTTCTAATCACTAAGGTCCCCACTCGCCTTCGAGGATAGCAGGAACAGAAAATTGGTGAAAGTTGCTCGTGTCATGAAGTGGTTCTCTCTTAATCGCCTTTATAAAACGTACTTCTTCTGTAGCAGTGTATAGCCTTCTCTTAAACCATCAAACGACAAGATTAGCTGCGTATTGACCTGGTTGTAGTTCATTGGTCTAGTGGAGTTCCACATTATGGTATACTTAAAAGATTAGGTATAACGTCTAGTTAAGTATTACTTAGCTAACCTTAGCAAACCTGACCACCGTTCACACTCATGCAGAAATGGAAGGTACCTCCTCATATGGTCATAGGCAAGAGGTACTGACTAGCTTCAATGCTAATATAAAATCTCTCATCATCATCTGCTGATACACGCCCACAGTTGGACAAAGAGTCCCACATCGATCGGGTAGGGATTCATATAGGAGGATTTGGGCCATTTTTCACCACGCTGGTCCAATGCATGTTGGTGGGAGAATATAAAATCTGTAGCCTCTAAAGTAATTGGAGCATGAGCCTTGTATCATTATCGTTTCCGGAGCGGAAGCTCGCGCTCGGAGCGTCAAACGGAAAGATTAATATAAGCAATTACTTTCACTTGGATTTTGTTAAGAGTTTCATTCCCGTGACAAAACAGCGTGAAACCCTCATTAGGGAGACGTTTGGTTTCTTTTACGAGCAGATTTTAAGCTTTCTTACTTTCATTTACCGTTTCTTTGATATGCTTGGAGAAGTTAACAGGCACTTAAAATGTTTGCTTAAAATTAAGAGGTTTATAAAAATAATTTAGAATTTCATAATTACTTGAATATATTGGTTTCTAAGAATACTTACGAGCTGAAGATCTTTAGAAGAAAACTAGGTTATCGATATGAAGCTACAAGACCTAACGACAAATCGTGAACGGTTATAATTTAACTTGTTAAAGAAACGAACTATTCGAGCACACAGTTGTTAAACCAACTATTATCTCGGCCTTCTCTTCAGCAAATCCGGAAAATGGAAAATATTCTAGCTGTGTAAATAGGTTTACCAGATAGCAACAGTATGAGGACCTAGACTAGTATTAGCATTTTAATATATACAATCGAGTTAAGAGCGCATCGTCTCGAGAGAATACAATATGCAAAACTAACCTCTTTAACAAGCAGACGTTGCTTAGCAATAAAGTTGTATATAAATAAGTATTGAAAGAAAGTTTTAGTAGTAATTAAATTACTTAAGTGTTTAAGTTTAATACTATATGAAATAAAATAGAAAATTAGAATTTAATCAACTCATTAAAACACAATAAATAATTTTTAACGTATACTTAGAGATAACATACACTTAGGGGTGCACAATAACTCGGGACCCAAGTCAACCTAATCTGCTCGTGGTTCGCCATGCTAATCAACATACGAGGTTCTCACTCCCACCAACCCGCATTGGGCAAGTGGTAGGAAATGGCCCAGATCCACCCATGCGAACTCCTACAAACGTGGGGTTTGAGGAGGTCCGGCTGCGCCGATGGTTAAAATATGATGACAGAAGACGTATCAAATAAATCTTGACTACATTTACCAGTGTTAGTATGAAGTCGTTTAGACCATGCAGGTCAGGACATAGAATTATGACCTAAATAACCGATCGCACTATGGTTAAATTAATTAACCGCAAACGGTAACGACGCCCAGCGGTTAAGCTCAGGAGCGGCCGGTGATTAAATCAATGAACTATTACCAGAAGTAGCATTATTAAAAAATCAGTACTTATAGATTATTTGGTTATCACTTAGATCTATAGTAGACAAGGGTTTGACCTACCCTATTGGAAAACAGGAAATAAGACAATTGTTTAAAAAAAACACTGAATAGGAATTACAATCTAACGTTATATTAGTTGTACTGAGCAAACGTAGTATTATCGTTATATATTTATTTTACTACTTGTTAGTTAATATTTTTTTTATCAAAAGGGAAATCTATAGCATTTCTGTTAAATTTAAACATATGAATAATAAGAGTAATTGTTAAGATAAATGGAAACCTAACATATAACGAACACACATTTAAATATCTTTTAGAAAACTCGATTTCCTCAATGAGTAGAAGTTTAACTACTCATACAGAAAATAAATTTAAAAGTCAAGTGTGCTCGGTGCTTAAAGTTTTCTTAATTAGTGATTAAACAACTCCCACACTTGGTAAGCAACCACAAGTACCGCCTAAGTCTACAGAGCCGCTGCGCTCAAAGGTTCCTAATACTGAAAAGGGTGAAGTTGACTGTAAGAAAAAGGTTCGCTTCGAGTCAAAGGTTTTATAGTCCAGAGCAGTATATATTTCCGGTCTAGTACACACATATTAATTTATTACTTATGATACTAATATTTTAAAACATCACCTAGAGAAACAAGAATTTACTTCTTCCGGAAACCACAGCATCGAATCTTCTAAAGATCGGTCAGGTTATTTTGAAAGACAGCTTAAAATAATTAAAGAGAAAATTAAGTTTTAATCAAAAGCACTTTTTACTTACATATATGACATACGAACTGATTTTTTTTTATTGAATTGGGTAATACTTTATTTTTTCAAAATTTGTCGCAAATCACTTTGGTACGAATATTCATCATGTTTTTAAGTGTTCTCGTCTATTGAATAGTACCGCTTTCGTTTTTAAGCTGGAAAATGGCTGTACTATTGATATTATTTAATTTATAAATATTAAACCAACGATAATAAGAAAAATCTGAATAGAATTTAAACGTTGCAATATCCAAGTTTAATTATTATTTCATCCCAAAGGATTTTCGTTGATTTTCTTGGTACCGACTTCCGAGGTGAAACACTTCGTAAGAATAAAATATTAAAATGGAAACGGAAGTTTTTAATGTTTTATAATTTAGATTGAATTCCTTATAAATATACAGTATTACTGAGTGTTCCCCTCCCGCTGTGCTGGGCGTAGCACCTCATGCATCTTTATATGCAGAAGTACTCTAAGTCTAGAGTCTAGATCTACCAAATTATGAGTCTACATCTAATAGTTTCGGAGAGCTCGTGTACAATTATTGAATATCTGGATGTCTCCTTTGTATATAGAAATATAAATACATAACAACCGCATCGCTTCAGTAATCTAATGTCAATTTCCGGTGCAGCAAAACGTTGAGATGGAGTGGCTCGTTAACCGGAAACGCGTAAACGTTTTCCGAGGCTTCTTACTTTGGTTTAGGCACATACAATTTCTGTTTAGTTAAACGTTTAAAATGTTTTTTCTTTTACCTTCTGATCTCCACATTTTCCTTTATATATCTCCGAGTTTTGTTCTTCGAGGCTTTTATTAAGTAAAGTGCTGTTTCAAAGTAAACACTGGCTGCAGAATGTTTCTTGCGATTAGCAGCTCAAGCATCCAGCATCGATCGCATTAGAAATTGAAAGGCAGTATCAAGCCAATGTTACATTTTGGAAATTAGATAATGAGTTAATCAGGGTTATTTTTCATGATAATAGTAATGAGGACAAATTAACGGTTGCTCTCTCTTGCGACAAGCAAGCACAGTAGTGCGCTAACTTAGTAAAGTTTTATAAATAAAAATGATCGGTATATATATATATATGTGTGTGTGTATAGATTAAAAAATATCGACAGTCCATAATACTCAGTAGATTAGTAAGTTGGAAATAAGTGGATTCCATAACGCGTAGAACGAATGACAAATGTTGATGTATCTGATCAGAGCGAGACCATCATTAGACGGACTGATAACTTAGTGACTATTTTCTGCAATTCTTGGATATAGAAGACATCATACTAAAATAAAAAATCTAATGCTTAATATTTAAAATGATGACGATGAGTGCCTTTAAAGTACGATACTGTCTTTCTGAAGAATGTGTAGTTTGAATAAAACTGGATTACTTAGAGATCACTTAAATATCTATTCGTAGAACATATTTTCATCAGCGTTGAATTTCTGTAGGTAATAGATATTAATTAGTAAATTATGTTCGCTTATTGAGCTTATTGAACAACAAAATGTTTAGCGAATTTAATACAAGAGCAAATGAAAGCTCCAACTTCTTAATGAAGTTGTTTGAGAGTATTTGTTTATGTGATTATTACAAGCGGCTGTTTGACAGCGATATAAATTCATAATTCAAAGTTTATTCATAACGAAGTCGAAGTTCGACGAGCTCGTCTCCCGACGACGGTAGGGGGATGGAGATAATTCAATTCGTATAAATAATATACGTGGCAAATTAAGTCGAGAAATCATGTTAAGTTAGATTAAAGTTTTTAGGAATGATTATCGACAATGTTTAATTAGATTAAGTTATTGGGGAATAACTATAATGAAACAAATTTTCAGTATTACTACAACTTCATCGGATTTAGTTGATTCGAAGTCTGCAAGATATCCAATGCTGCAGGTCCGGGCTATCCCTTACATGTAATCCCACGCCGACATTCACATAATCTATATATATATATATTTATATATGTAACAGATTTCAACCTGTGGTTGTTTTAATTCAATTGATTAACGATACAAGAAGGACATTCCTGATGGTAATTAATACGCCTGCCTATAATAACGGGGCGCTAATTAAGATGATATACACTACACCACATTGCGCTCTACGCCCGACACATAAGAAGTCGAGTTTCGTTACCCCAGTAATTACACTAGCTACAGTGCCCATCGGATCGGAACAGAGTAAAGTTTGCACACCTAGAGACCTACCACCAGTAAAGACTTGTGTAGAGAAGAAATTTGTTAGAAATATTCGTTTTGTCGAGTCTAGGTTGACTAAAAACGAATTTTACGAAATATTACTACTAAAAGGGGTTGCAGGGTGTTACGTCCAGCAAATAGGGCGAAAAACAGCTAGTATAATATATTGCGAAGTATCTAGTAAAATTGGTAGAATAACTAGATTTATTATATTTAACAGTTTATAAAAGCAATGTGCTTTAAAAAATAACCTACCCAACGTTTGATTTTAACGGAGCAGATCTATCAGTTACCATTTGTGAACATCCTTACCGTTTCCTGGCTTTGATGTTTTAAAGAAGAGTAACATAAGGAGTATCAGGCGACGTCTAAGCTTTGATAAAACCCATTCCATTTCCTCACTTCCTTTTCCGTACGTAATACGCCCGACACTCAACCGTACCTTACCTTTAAACTTTTGATATAACATGGAAGAAACGTGTATCGTGAAAGTAAAGAGTGCTTCGGGCTGGTGGTGGGTTAGAGGGTAATATTCTCGTAAGTCTGTGATGCGTTTTCAAGTAGAAGGGTCCTCTTCGTTCATCGCTGCACATCGATATTAGAAAATACGTCGATTTCACAAATAATTGATTGCAAATATTTGAATTTTACAATGTAAATAATATTATCCTTGGCCCATGCTTAAATCAAACGAAGCTTTTCCATCGAACTTATTTTAATACTCTACTATTTTCTAACTGATGTCGTATTTGAAAGTAAACGACGTAGCCCAAAAGATTGCTAGACTTAAGTGGCAGTGGACAGGGCACATTGCTCGAAGGACCGATGTCTGATGGGGCAGTAAGGTTCTCGAGTGGCGACCGCGTACCGGTAGACGTAGCGTTGGCAGACCTTCCACAAACTAAACCGACGATCTGATGAGAATCGCGGAACCGATCGACGTGGCGATCTTTGGGGGAAACCTATATCCAGCGGTGGATGTCTATCGGCTGATGATGATGTCGTATTTCTCCAATCCTTACTTGTTTATATCTACTGACGGTATATAATCGTCGTAACTGTTTCAGATATTATTAAGAACAAAGAGCCATAAAGAGCTTTTAATATTAGTTTTCTTCTGTTACAAATACCATGTAAACTTTGACATGTATCGACTAGCTGTTCCATTTCCTGCTTTGCTGGCCGTAACACACCTGCGACTTCTTTTAAAGAAGGAGTTTTTTAAAATCCAATCATAACTGACCTCTAAATATCAGAAGCAATATCCCTATCAAATTTTGAATTTATTCATTCATTATCAGCCGATAGACGTCCACTGCTGGACATTGGCTTTCCTAAACATTCCCAACTCGATCGGGTAGGGATTTACATGGTAGTATTTGGGCCATGTCCCATCTCGTGGGTACATTACAGGTTGGTAGGAGCCTGAGCCTCGTTTGTTGATTAGCAGGACGCGCCACCAACAAGTGAGGTTTGCTTGGATCCCGTGAATTGTTGTGCGGGAATACCTACACCCGCTTTTGAGTATTTACATCTAATAATGTCAGAGATCTCGCGATGTGTAGATGAACTTCTAGATATCTTGTATATTTCTGTAGATTAAAAATTATCTATACTTGCATCCTCGCAATATTTTACACCGTCATGCTTAATATTATGGTGTAAGTAAATTTCCCGTGAACAGTAATTAAGTTGACGAAGTGTCTCAATTATGAATTTCACCCTCTTTAATAAGGGTAATCCGTGGTTAATTAACACTCAACTCCCAGGCCGTCACTATTTATTTACTGAACTAAAGTAAAAAATTTCCTCCAAGGAGTTGTAGGATTACCGGTCAATATCCCATTATGAGCAAAAAGCGAACTTCACCTACCCGTGGTGCACCCTGATAATCAACAAACCTGGCTCTGGCTCCCGCTAACCTGCATTGGGCCAGCGTGGTTTGTTATGATTCAAATCCTCCATATGAACCCCTAAATATGACAGTTCCTAGTGCCCAAGCAGTACCGGAGGCCATGCCGACTGTATGTGGAGATGTTTGGGGAGACTTATGTCCAGCAGTGCACGTCAATCGGCTGATCATGATGATGATGATGCTGGTCTAAATTCGCTCACAAATTCTCTTTTGCAAATCTTTGTTTCACAATGATCGTAGCTGTGAAACCCATGAAAATTTTATGGACGATGAAGCGATAGATAGAAAGAGGATACCTTTTGAGATCTGATGTCAGAGAAGGATACTTCGTATACTCTGGACTGTCTGAAGAGCAAATATTTAGATCCTAAAGCAACTGCGCGTTACCACTGGGCTCTCGTACATTTGGTACTTTAGTCACACCATCCGTAAAAAGACCACACAGCCGATGGCCGTTAGCCGCTGGTTTGACCAGGTAAAGCGGCTCACGGGAATTCCTTTCACATCGGCTTTAAGAAAAGTAGAGAACCAAGCCGAATGGAAGGAATACTAAACAACGAAGGCAGTGCAGTGCGTTCACGATCTATAGTTGTGATGAAGAATTCTCTCAGACTCTTCATCTTTGATAACGAGATATAACAAAACAATTTTCACAAGTTGAAAGGATATATAACGTTTAGTTATAAGGATAGCGTTGCTTTTTATTTGAACATAAAGAAAGTCGACGTTATTAAATGATAACAAAAAATAAGCTTATTCTTGTAGTACAACCGTTCGCCCACTCGCGACAAGATGTCTCCCGAATACTAAGTGGGCGTTACCAGAAACTGGATCCTGGCCTCAGGCTAAAGCGGGCATTATATCGCCTAATTTGGCCGGAAATTATCTTCATAAAAGAAAACACTTCAAATAGAAGAATTTATAAACAATGCTCTACTTTACCCAGCATCTTGGTGAAAATGTGGAAAATGTATCTCATGCCATTGGGAAAAAATATTTTATATAAAAACGAATGACTAAAGGTATCTTGATGATATCACCCTGAGACAAGCACTGATAAATCTCGTAACCTCAGAAATTTGGCTACTGTTATAGTAAACATAACCAGGTCCCGTTTCGTGACACCTCTACAGACAAGTAGTTGAAAGACAATATCGCCATATTCCGGTTTTAAAGGCGCTGTGTCTATCATTATTGGGCTATTTTTATTTTTCTCTGCGAAGCGATGAGACGAACGAGATGACCACCTTATAACTCAATTATACGTCTGCTCATATCAACGTGCACCACATTGCCTTCGACACCTTGAGACATAAGATGTTAAGTCTCGTTACCCCAATAATTTCCTTGAATTAGAGCGCCTTTCAAGCCGGAACAGTATAATGCTTGTACACTTGTTTGTCGGCTACAATAGACAACACATTATCTCAAAAGGACGTGCACAATGTGGGGTAGTGTGTATCACCCTAACTGGTGCCACGTTATTGCCTCCTGATGTCGTCACTTCGTAAAATTTAAAAAAAAAACAATCAACTTTGACGTCATCGATCGACGTTTAGAACTTTTATGTTAAAAATGATTAATGATCCTCGTGCGTGGGACCGGAGGCAAAATCTATTTGTCACCTCGGACAAACTTATACAACAGGAACAGGAAGTGTGAACATAAATTCAATGATATCAGCATCCTTTGTGTACTGAAATGATTTATCTTACAGTGTTACCACATGGATTTTTATTACGTTAATTTTTTTATGTATTCTATTCCAAACAATACTTTTTATGTAAAACGTTTCATAAATAAGATTTGAAATAGGGAGAAAGTTTTAAAACAAATCAGCGAATGGAGAGTTGCTTTGTTTAATTTTCTTGGGGGTAAAGTTCGAGAAATACTACTAAGCAACTCTCTCGAATTTAACGGTAGTTTTATTTTTGTAAAGAACATCAAAGGAAACTAAAATATATCGTAAACTAGGCTTTTCTCTAATGCCTCTAGGTAAGTCTGGATAATAGTCAAACTTCCACCTCATATTGTAGGAACCTAAAACCACAAAACCGGTCATTCTGAATGTTAGCTATAAAGACTTTATTGATGCTGCATGTCTGCTGGTAGCGTTTCAGTCTAGCTCCCATATGTAAACAGCCGTAGTACAACGACATCGTTCGGTCTACAGATTTACTATTTGAAGTTCAGTATCTAGGCAGAGTCGAGAAAACCCTATCGATATAGAAAATTCATGGCGTGTGATCCTCAATCGGAAACTTCCGTATTATGATCAACGACTACATATGTGTGTAAATGTCCCCGCACAACATCTCAGGGTACCCAAGCCAACCTCTCCTGCTCGTGGTGCACCTTGCAAATCAACAAACGAGGCTCTAGCTCCCATCAATCCGCATTTGGCCAACGTAGTCGAAAATGGCCCAAATCCCTCCATATGAATTCTTACAAATGTGGGGTTCTATGGAGGAGGCCTATGTTTAGCAGTGAACGTCTGTCAGCTGATAATGATTATACCTAAAGTTGTAAAGAGAAACGAGGTAAAAATTACAAATGAAGTAAATATCAACAATTAGGATGACGGAGGGATGATTAAAATTGTTGCTTTTAAAAGATTTTACGATATTATTCCCGCGGTTCCTCACAAACGGCGCAGCTATTAATAATTCAAATAGAAAACTTAGAAAGTATTACGGGGAATCCCCGCGGGGCTCGCGGATTTCTTTGAACGATAAATTTTTGCCGACTAATGATATATCACTTATAGGAATGTAGTGTTTGCCGAAGCCTGAAAGCACATCTACTCTCATTTTATATGCAAACCTCTCTATAATATGAAGACCTCTTTTTATTATGCCTCTCTTTATTTTATTAATGAAGTTTTATATGAAGTAGGGCGTGAGAAGAAATAAAGATATACTTTGTTCAGTAATAGAGGAATGTCTCAAATATTCTCTTCTGCGGGTAGTCACGGTAAACTTTTATGTTCTTTCTCTATCCGTTATATCGCTATATAGCAGTGGCCCGTCGCAGAGCTATAAATTAATCCCACTTCCATCTCAGCACCTACTATTTTTCCTAGAAACCAAGTCCTATTACAATAAGGATGATAAAGACTCCAAATAACCAACCACGAATAAACCGTCAATCTTCTCTTTGCGAATGAGCAATTTACTAGAAAAGGGTGAATCTCTTACCCCGTACTAGTACATCAGCACACAATCTCATCGTTATTACCGATCAAGCCAAATGTCTTACTATCAGACAAACGTTGATAGCCTGTTCTATACGTAAATAAATGAAATAACATCATCATGGTCAACCGATAGACGTCCACTGCTGGACGTAGGCCTCCCTGATGATCTCCACATCGATTGCATATATACATTTAATAATCGCTTTGTTATCGTGAAAATCTTGCACTAGCATTATTGACATCAAGCTGCGGCTTGATAGCTTTAAATTAAAACAAATGACAGTCGGTTCAGCCGCAAAGAAATAATGTTGTCCAAAGAATTTCATATCATCTCTTGGGCCTCCTCCTCGATGGAAGATCTACGCTGTTCTAAGAATGAAAACGCATCTGAATCTTCGCTGTTATGAATTTAAGCACTGAACTTACACAACTATTACCGGGTAGAAACTTAATAATATGAGCTTCACTTCAATGCACTGGCTTTGATAAGTAAATACGAGTACTTAACCGTCATAATGAAAACCGCTCCCTTTGATGTGCCGGGGGGAGGACTCGGTTTGTTGAGCGCAGGGGATGTGTTACAATTGTAATTATTTTTTCATATCGCATTACTTCGACGCGGCACGAGGACTCGGATAGAGGAACGGGCGCTGACAGAAACCTTTAATTCCAGCCTTGTTTAGTCACAGCCAGTGGTCTAATACCAACCTTCCATCTGCAAGCCCAACGCAAAAAGCTTTCTATGTGACCGATATTTCCGACGTTGATCTAGTTTTGGTTTTGCTTTCTGAGATTTTAGGTATATTAAGTTTAATCAGTGACTTAGATGTTTTAATAATACACTTAAATAAATCAATCGTCAGACTACTGCTCGACATTGATAGGCCAAAGATCTCCGCAACAGGCAGCATGACCTCCGGTATTGCCAGGCACTAGGTACCGATGTTTGTAGGGGTTAGAGGGGATTTGGGTAATTTCCCACCACGCTGGCTCATTGCAGGTTAATGAACACCAGGGCCTCGTTCGTTGATATTGGGTCCCGCGAGTGGTTATGCGAGACCCTTTATACCCCATTAAATAAATATTATGATACAATTATAACATTAAATGCTAATATAGAAAAGATCATTCGATCGAGGAGCGATATGATATCACATCCGGTCCTTCTCACGGGTTGTGTTTGTAAATAGATTCATTATGGACACTTACAATTTATTATTATATTAGGTATATTAGCAAATTTGTATAACAGTCTATGGCCGTTGAGTGCTAGCTTACCTAAATTAATGCAAAATATTTGCACGAATATAAATCATTTCAGGGTTGAGAGCCAGCACAAGGTCGGCAGATGGTTTAAGTGCCGTTAAATTAAACGAGCATTAACCTTTCACCCTTCGCCAGCGTTTTGGTGACGTCACGGCACAAACAATTACAAAATTAACCATGGACATGAAACAATCTTAATTTATATTAATATCACTCTTTTAAACGTAATCTTCAAAGTATACAGCGACTAAATATTTCACAACATATTCAAAAGCTTTTCTTACCAAATAAGCTTTAATCATCATCAGCCGATAGACGTCCACTGCTAGACATAAGCCTACCCCAAAGATTCCTACGTTTGTAGGGAGTCATATGGGAGGATTTGAAGCATTTTCCACCACGTTGGCCCAATTTGGTAAGAGTGATGAGGTTTATTATTATAATATATAAATGTATTGTTGCGTACACTACCGGATGACGCCGAAACATTCAAACCTCAGAAGCGTCCGAACTGTTCCGATCACAACACTCGACATTTCCTAACTATGCATTTTTACGTACAGATTCAGAGATACATATATACTGGCGAGAGGGTAGCTTTAGAGCACAGGCCAGCAAAATAACTTTAAATAAACAACCTAATTAAACAAATCAACAAACAAAGTAACAAGTAAAATGACTATAGATAATAATTTATTACATCTGTCATTCGAGGTTCAAGTCGAGGTTAAAAGCAAGTGAACTAAATCCAAAATTCATTCCAGCTGATCTAAATAATACCACGCATAGACTAACTTAATTACATGCACAAAAGTTAGGCTTTGAACTAGAAATGAAGAATTTTCAAAGTTATCAACATTAACCCTTTTACTTTAACTACAATATTAGAACAAACCTTAATATTCTTTCGGCCTCTGGTTTACACGTGTGTGTGTGTGTGTGTGTGTCTAACTTAGATTAAAAATTTAAATAAAAAAAAAACGTTGAGTAGTACTCACATTCTATAATTATTGCACAAAATAACACTCGGCCGTTTTAAAAAAGATATTTTTCGTAGTAAAGCCTTCCACTTCAATCGCCGCCAGCAGACTGCCGGGAACGGGGCGGACATCGCACGAGGCAGTATTTCCCCCACCATTTCATTTCCCCCACCATTTCATTTCCCCCTGGGCTCGTATTCTGATTGGTCGACTGATCGCGCCGATCCCGACAGTAACGAGTAAAGAAGTAACTTATTCTATTACTTTTTGTATAAATAAAATTATAGAAAATATGTACAAATAATGTTAGAAAACTTTTCTAATTCCTACTTCTATCGCCAGACAATAATGCAAACATTATTGTGTTCCGGATTGAACGTGGTTGGAGCTTATGGAATTAGTGAGGTAACCACACTTAATTAACACACACACACCATGTCTCAAGACAACGAACGCAATGTGGTGCAGTGTATACCATCCTAACTAGCGCCACGTTGTTACAGACAGAGGGTATCGCTTACCATCAGGCAAAAACTACTAGTTTTAGGTCGGTTAGGCTATTGAAATACACAACGACATACACAAGGGTATAGATCATTGACATCATCATCAAAGTTATCCAAAAGGCAATGGAGAGGGCATCGTTCAGAGTTTCTCTGCGAGATCGAATTAAAAATGTGGAAATCCGCAGAACTAAGGCCACCGACATAGCCCAAAAGATTGCTAGACTTAAGTGGCAGTGTGCAGGGCACTTTGCCCGAAGGACCGACGGCCGATGGGGCAGTAAGGTCTTTGAGTGGCACCCGCGTACCGGTAGACGTAGTGTTGGGAGGCCTCCTATAAGGTGGACCGACAATCTGGTGAGATCGTGGGAAACCACTGGATGTGGAGATCTTTGGGGGAGGCCTATGTCCAGCAGTGGACATCTATCGTCGATGATTATGATGATTAAAATCATAACAATTTTCTGCTTGTAGATTTTTTTTATATTCTTGCAATAGTTACAATAATTACACAACCGTATAAAGCATGAATGTGTAAACACTAGATTATTCTGTGTGGATGTGAGACTGTTGGTGCTACTAGCTGAAAACAACTGGAACAAATAAACCCGGGGCCAGTCAACTTTTACTGCCAAGTTTTAAATTCACATAAATCCAACTCCGCACCTGGTAAAATAAACCGAACTACTTTATTGTGTTTTTACTGTAAAGATCTTTTATTGCGTTCGAGTTGTTGTTCAACTCTTGAGTTTTTTTGAACCATCAATGCATGGAGATTAACAGGAAGGAACAGTAAAGACCTTCACTGGTGCTAGGTGTCTATAGCCGGCTACCCTGTAGTCTCGAGCTAGTAAGAATAGGACTAACGAAAGACGAATAAAAGGGTCTAAGAGTTTCGCGGGCCTTGATAGTGGTGCCCTTATCGCTCAACAAACAGACCTGTGTGGAACAGCGTATGGCTCAGCGATGATGCCTAGCAGGGTTAGGCTCCTCCTCAGATACATGTAAACACAAAGTGTAGATGGGCACCGGTGCATTCTATAAGAGATCACTGGACCTCTCCGTATGCACTGATGCAGATCACCGAAGGAGTTTTATAAGCTCACCTCAAATTGGTCGAGGACGAGGTGGAGCCGCAGAGCTACCCTCCCACTAGAAGGTCTCCCCCTTAAACCGGTCCCCTCCGGTGAGGTCGTTGACCTCATTAAAATGCTGCAAGCCAAATCACCGCTGGGATCCGAAAACATTCCCAATAGAGTGTTGAAAAGTTCCCCGCCCCTGATCATCGGCCTGCTAGTGGACTATCTTCAACGCCTTACTATCCGATGTTCCTTCCCAGATGCCTGAAAATAAGCCGTAGTAATAGATATTCTGAAACCTGGAAAGCCGAGGAACCTACTCAACAGCCATCGTCCGATCTGCCTACTGGACACCTTGGGCAAAGTCAACGAGCGCATCATCCAAGAGCGTCTACGCCATTTCACCGCATAAAACAATCTCCTCCCCGAGGAACAGTTCGGGTTCAGGAGTAGCCACTCTTGCGTCCAACAAGTCTACAGACTGACTAAACACATCTGGTCCGGCTTCGCACAGAAGCGATCGATCGACACCTGCACCGTCCTATTCAACGGAGCGAAGGCATTCGACAAAGTCTGGTACCAAGGTTTGATATATAAAGCTTTATACTCACAAAGTGGCAGACCGACTCGTCACCACCATTCGTGCCTACCTGTCAAGCCGCTCCTTTCACTGGCGCGCCGAGAACGCTCTCTCCTCGATCCGGCCGATCAAAGCCGGCGTCCCCCAAGGTTTTAGCCTGTCCCTGCTATACTTCTCTCTCTACACGGGCGATATGCCCGAACACCTCAACGTCAGCCTCGCCCTTTTCGCGGACGATACCGCTCTCTACCACTCTGGCAGAGGACCGGGTATTATCTCGAGCCGCTTACAAACACCAACCAATCGTCTAGGCGAGTGGTTCCAGAAGTGGCGAATCGACGTAAACCCGGAAAAAAGCCATTTATTTCACCGACCTCCACACCGACCTCAATCTCCCGACTGTAACGGAGAATTTTAGAGAGTGCTCTGAAACCTACTTCGCCAAGGCGCTATTTCACCCCAACCTTCTGGTGGCCACAGCGGCCAACTACGAGCCGACTGCGAATCCCAAGATTAATAAGCGCAGACCACGGCATGCGCTAATTCCGTCATCCCCAAGGATCCCGCATACCACACACGAAGCAACAGTCACCGACAACACCCACGTCATCTTACACACTTGGGATACAACGAACACGCTCCGAATCTCGACATCACGTCGCCCGCGTTTCAGAACGCGGCACGACAGCTACTCAAACACACACACACACATACACACACACACACACACCGCGTACACTAAGTAGACCTGCGATCAGGGGCGGTCCTCACCGCCCGGAGATTCCGACACAGGTAAAGGTAGTCGGGGCACGGCTCCGCGCCCGCCCTCGACGTCCGAGTAGATTCGTCAGAAAAATCGAAGAACCAGACCCATATTGTGAAAATCCCCAGTCGGATAACTACACTCCACGTAGTACACGTTTGTTGGAAACAGGCCGTGGATCCGGGTCCACGAGCTCAGTGTCAGATAAGCTGTAAGAGTCGTAATTTAGTGACTTTCTCTAAGAAGCACAAAATTCTGCCCCTAAGAACCACAAAATTTTCCCTCTCGAAACCAGAAAAAAAGGATCTTTATAACAAGAGACCACAGCTCCTATTGCAGCCGATAAACAGTAGCGTGTAAACATTACTGTGTTCCGGCTTGCAGGGTGCTGTAGCTAGTGTAATTATTGAGGCATCGAGACTCAATATTTTATGTCTGAAGGCGATAAGCGCAACGTGGTGCAGTGTATACCATCCTAAATAGCGTCACGTTGTTATGGACAGGCGTATTTTAGGCGCACTTTGGACCAGGTGAACATCTCGTTCGTCTCCTCGCTTTGTTACCACTACAGTTCTGTCTGTCGGTTGCGGTGATACATATCTAAACGATTTCCTACCACAAGTAATTTTTTCACAATTCTCGATGTAGCAACCCTCGCCTCTGTTGTGGGGGTGAAGTATAAATAAATAAACGGGATTTCATCTACAGCTGATTACTTTTTAATATGTGTTTAAAGCAAATCAATCTCAGTTTGTCAGACGGGAAACTTTTTCAATTTTAGAAATAATAGAAAGGGTCGCGCCAAGATTCCACGGAATTATTTGATCAGATATTTTAGATGATCAGAACTTCAATACTACCATATACCTATATAGTAGTATCAGTTATATAATATATTACTGGTGGTAGGTCTCTGTTGCCGGAGACCGTCTAGGTAGATACCACCGCAGCTCCTACAGCAGTCGACATACACTACTGTGCAAAAATTACTGTTTTTTTTTATACAGTTAAGCGACGAGTGAACGGGATGTTCTCCTGATGGTAAGTGATACGCTTACCCATAACAACTTGGCGATAGCTAGGAAGTTATATACTGCACCACATTACGTTCATCACCTGGGAGACAAGATGTTGAGTTTTGATATTCCAATCACTAGCTCTAACGTTCTATAAACCATTATGAAAGGCCTTGTAGCTAGTGAAATTACTGGAGTAACGGGGCCTATCACATGTCTCAAGGCGACGAGCGTAATGTAGTGCAGTGTATATCATACTAACTAGCGCTACGTTGTTATGATCAGGCGTATTACTTACAATAGTTAATTAATAAAAAAGTTTTTAATATTATGGAAGGTTTAGTTAATATATAGGAAGTTCCTTATTTACATTAAACAGCTACATTTTTTTGTCGGTTAATAAATCTGTGTGTATTCAATGACTTTCGGAACAGCTGCAGTGATTTAGATGGACCTTCACTCACAGACAGCTTACTTAATTAAGCTAATTGAATACGTTAAATGAAGTGTATGATTTCGATTCAATTGTCCGTTTTGCCGCTGAAGGTTGGAATTCGTATGTTATACCACCAATAGAGAAACTCATCATTTGGAAAATCATTGCCTCGTGGTGAAAGGCGTAAAGACTTGCATTATTTTTCTTTTTAAGATTATGCGAATCATTGCAGGTAGGGGAATAACCGGCTAGTGAAAGCACTGCTGGCTTATTTTTTTATTCAATTAAGCGACGAGAATAGCGGGATGATCACCTAATGGTAAGTGATACGCCTACCCATTAAATTGTTGAGTTTCGTTAATCTAGTAACTTCTATAACTACAGCACCCTTCAAACTGCAACACAGTATGCACACTACCGTTTGTCGGCTACAGTAGTCGCTGCGGTGGTACCGCTCCGACACTTGCAAGCTAACTATGGACCTCGTAAGAAAGCTTAGAATCACACAACAGGCAATGGAGACGGTGATGCTTGAAGTATCTCTGTATGTTCTGCTGCTGGGAGCCACTAGATTCAAACAGCGCAAGACCGTGCTTTGTGGAACACATTGCAAGTGACCTATGTCCAGCAGTGGACGTACATCGATTTAAATGATAATGATACTCAGAATATAACAAACGTCGAATAAGTTATGACATGATGGAAGTTCTTCCTCTTCTTAAAGTGCTTCTCCAGCTAGTGAAGGTTGGCGATCAGAATGATACAGTACTTTCTGTCTCCGGTTCGACGGAACAATTCGGACACCCCAGTCCATTCTCTGATATTCCTCAACTATGACTCAAATGATGAATCGTTACGTAATGGATGTTATAAAATTCTAAATATTAAGAAGCATTAATAAGTAAAATATATTTTATTGTACTTACTGATTTGTAACAGACTGATCTCGGAACCAGCAATATATTCTCCGAGCTGTGAGGTCTGATCCAATTTTTTTGGTTCAATGATCTATGTGAGGAATTGCGTACCTCAATTGCTTATTCGCATATACGGCTCTAGTCAGATACCATCTCAGTAATACTGAATATTGAATATTGAATATACTTCAATTTTAATAACTATTCAAACATAATATGTTTCTACAATATTTATGAGTATGTACTTATTATATTATATATATATGAACATTAAGGGAAAAATTGTAGATGATTATTTACAAGAAATTTAATTTGTGTTTCCTGTTCATTGGGGAGTGTTGCCCGTAAGTCACCACGCTGGGCACACGAGCTGGATGGAAATTGAATTTATTTCCGGAGCAGCCGTCGCGGATGAGTCTCTACTAGAAATTTATCTAGTGCATTTATATATTAATGAATATTGGAGGAGTTGAAAATATGTCTAAAATTATCGTTAAGAGATTCCACTAAACTTTCAGCTGGTACAGCTTGCCCAGGTTTTACCAGTGGTAGACTTCTAGAAATTGTCTAGAAATACTACCGCTTTTACAGTACTGCTGCCAACCAGTAGTGTGCAAGCATGTTCCGGTTCATTCATCTTATGGTAAGTGATACGCCTGTCCATAACAACGTGGGGCTAATAAGGATACTAGGGAATACACAGCATCACATTGCGCTCGCAGCCTCGTAACATAAAATGTTAAGTCTCGTTACCTCAGTAATTTCACTAGTTACAACTCCCTTGAAACTGTAACACAATAATGTTGTCTGCTGCAACAGGCGCTGTGGTGGTATCTATCTACACGATCTCCGGCAACTGACAGTAAAATTCTTTACCACCAGATGAATACATCGTTCGTCTTAAAGCTTCTGTTGATTACTACACGAAGGGTACATAAATATCGGTGCGCCGCCTCTTTGTATAATTAAATTTAAAATTAACATTGTTGCAGTTAATTGCGCATTTATCTCAATACATTTTCCCCTTTGTTTACAATTCGAGGAGCGTTAAAAAGGGAACAGAGGGTGCCATTGACCAACCCCTTCTGCACGGAGCCGAGCGAACCCATTTAAGGCAATTAATTACAAGCGGCAGCTCTATGATCTTCTATTCCAACAAAACAATTTTCATTGTAACCTAACTATACGTACATCATTATAATTTTACAACTATCATTAGTTTTTTTTTCACAAAACCTAAAGGGTGTTCATCTGATGGTAATTGGTAACACCCCTATAATAACGGGGCGCTAGTTAGGATGATAAGCAACTACAACAATTTGTATTCGTAGCGTGGTCACAAGTGAATTTAAATCTCATTACCGTAATAATTTCACTAAGTCTGATGTTAAATCTCATTACTCAATTATTACACCAGGTTTCCTGCAACAAAGACCTATCACCAGATCACTCCGCAATATATAAAAAAAAAAAAAATAGCAAACAAAACATTTGTTAAAAACGATTCCTCGTTTCATTTTATCATCGGTTAAATATGTCTTTAGAGAGTTTCAAGACCAAACTTTCATATTTACTATAGTTTTTTTTTTTAATTTACTTCAGCACCGAATCGAATTTTGATATTGCATACTCTAAATGGTCGTGTAGTGTGAACACTTTACCGCTCTGTTGTCAAATAACGTGTAGGTACTGTTTCACTAAAAGCTTTTAGAAGTATTCCGTGAAGGACATCGGCGTGCGAAACAAAGCGAGGATTCAATTAAAAAAGGATCAAGTGAATGGAGCTGCCAATTAATTTAATTAATAAAATAAAGGGAATCAGTTCATACTCGAACGCCTCTGACTCTGACGGAACGTATTTCATGTCGGTAAGTATTTTCTTTCCGTCGTCTTCTTCAGTGAATGCTTTTTTAACATTCAGCTCAAAACGCTTCTAAGACACCTCAACCTATTTATTATTTAATGGTTATTAGCGGTTTTTCTTTAAATATTTGAAACAATTATGAATAATAAAAAAACATTACACCAACAAACGAGGTAAGGCTGAAGGGTCAATGGGCAGGGCACGTAGCTCGTAGAAGCCCTACTATCAGAAACGTTGGGAGCTGGACTTTAACAGTGTAAAACCATGGTTTGTGTAATACATTACAAGAGTCTTATATTCAGCTGAACACGTCCATCGGTGATGATAGTGGTGATAAAACCAACAAACAATATTCTCTTTGCTGGTGAAAGGCATTAATCCACCACGCTAGCTAAACATGGATTGGTGAATGTCACATATCCACGGAAGCTTCTTGAAACATTTTGCTTTTGTCGTAGCATTACCTTCAACAAAATCTATAATCATTGTCTGACGAAGAGTTGGAAGCTGCGACTATAATTGTTCAGTCGCTCGTATACTATTTGGAAAAGCATTTGTGTGTTTATAAAAAAAAAAAAAATAATTACAAGTAACAACTCGTGTGTGCCGTTAAAGGGTTCTGAATCATTCGTTGTTTATAAGAGAATCCAGCAAACTCGTTACAGGAGGCGTCGGGGGCAATGAATCAGCGTGGATGAAGATACGCCCCCATGGCGCGTTATGTCAATAAACATCGTGCTGCTGAACGTTTCCGTCTGTGTGTTTTGACTTATTGCTGCTGCATCGGCAGAAAACCAATACTGCGAGTTATATCCTCCGCGTGTTTCAACTATGACACTGTTGCTGAGCTTCCTTAGGATTTATCCCAACATCTTGTGACTAGCGCTCGTAGACAAACATCTAATTATTGTACTTTACGGAGACACATACAAAACAATGTGGAATTAGACATTTTAATATATTAACTAGTTGCTTTAATATACACTAATTACTAACATAGGTAAAACTAGTTATAAATAAAACAAAAGAGATCAATTCCTCTTCGTTGTCGTATACTTGCTCATTGCAAACGACTCGCTTCTATAGAAAAGGTTTTGCCTGGTTTAGGGATCCGTAATCATAATAAAATATCACTGATAAGCTTAATGAGAAAAACAATTGTACGATAAGAAAGTATCAGTAAAAGTAAATCGGTAAATCATGCTACAGTCTGTTAAGAGCTTATCTATCTATTATAATACGAGCTGTTCCCCGTATGCTTTGCTGGCGGTGATTCCTTAAGTGCGATCGCAACTGCAAATGGCTTTCTTTAGCAACCGTTACTATAGCAACCGCATTAAGTAATACCAAATGAAAATGTTTATAAAAGTCGTTTAGAAATAAAATACTGAAGGGTCTATGAAATAAATAAAAATAAATTTTAGTCTGAATATTCGTTTTGCCGAGTATAGGTCAGCTGAGAATAGATTTTACAAAATTACTTCCGCAAAGGGAGTTGCGGGGGTGTTGCGGCACCACAACCAAAGCAAACCAAAGCGGAGAACAGCTAGTGTCATATTTATCATGTTACGTGAAATAATTTTGCGTATACATTTTGACTTCCGTTTCATGGTTATTGACTGAGCAATCATTTACCACCACATGAAAGTTCGGTTTGTAGTGACGTCACAAGGCCGAGATTATAAAGTCGATCGGTTTGAGGTAACGGCTTCAGACCTTACCGGGGGCTGGTCCTCATCACTCGAACCTCGTTAGCCTGGCGAAGTCAAATTGCTATTTTATACATACTTGTTCGGATCGTTATTTGGGTGTAGATATACATAACTCCCTCACCTTCCCCTAAGCTTTATAAATAAAACCAATATTTCAAGTAATCACCTCATTTATGTGATATTACATGTTTCCTCCGTCTCCATAAGCTTTGTTTGTATATCTTAAAGAGAATATTGCGTCGGAGATGATTTAATATATTTACGTTGTTAACATCATCAACCCTGGAGCGCCTCGACCCTAAAACATTTAATACTCGCGCAAACGTTTACAAACATTAATTCCCTTTTATCGCGCCTCGCTTACTAGCTACAATACACATACGTCGCTGTTTTAGGCTAACGCTGCTCTGGAGGTAGCCATACACTCCTTAGGAGACAGCCGAGGATAGTGTAACGGGAAGATATTTCTTCGTTTCCTTAAGGTGCCTCTCGGACTAGCGACAGTTGGCGGTCAGTTCACCATATTTCGCCTGGTCCGGCACAGTTGGCCGGCAGTCGCGATCTCGGTCCACTCCCTGATGTCACCCAGCCACGATGTTCTCCGACGATCAACACTTCTTTTACCCGCTACTTTACCCATCAAGAAGAGTTGAAGCAGTTCGTACCTATCCTGTCTAAGCACGTGGCCGACATATGATACTTTTCTCCTATTGACTGTCCGCAAAAGTTTAGGAAGGAAAGTTGTAAAGGGAGATATTTGTAATTGGTGAATACCACTGTATTGTAGTAATGAAAACATATGATTGTGATTGAGATGGTCCACAGCATTCAATGATATATCCAATCAGGAATTGAACCGTTAAATCTGCTGAAACGTTTTCGTAAATTATAACTAAGGGCACTCTAACTAGAACGCTTAAACTTGCTTCTGACTCCTGTTATGAAGATAAAGGGTGCGGTGGAATGTTTATTTTATATCTGAAAATCCCATAGCCTGACCTATTGCGGCGTCCTTCATTTTTAGCATTCCACAATATCTCACCAGTGGCTCCAAGTAGCTGTACCGCATACAACGGACACACCCCGTTAAACCATGTCAGCTCGCGGGCTAAACCTGGTTGAGAGGAATGTCGCCGCTTCGGTGATCAGTAAATTCACATAAGTATGCAGCGGAAATGGCGTGCCTGGCGGGTAGCAAAGCAACGTTGATGGCTTAGAAGGCGTATAGTTATCGTCAAATAAATACAACATCCGAACTCCTCTCCGGTTGTATCAGTTTACCATTCCACTGGGTTCAGAAGAGTAAGGACGAGTTTGTCCACACGCGTTTGCTCGTACCTTTATTCACTCTAATATATCCTGCACATTTGACTGTGTCAATTATTGACAACTGACACAGTCGCCGTAGCAGCACACATATGAAGATAAATATATTAAAACGGATTCAACTCTGCCCAATGGAATATGTATAGTTAATAGTTCTATGTGTATGTCTTAAACCATATTTAACTGTAAATGGTAATATACTCAAGTTTAAATACTTAATCAATAAACAGTAAGTATTATAAGCTTTTAAGCCAGCAGCGGACGTTTATCGTGTGATGATAATGATGGCGATAAGGCTTTTTTAACATTTTGTTCAATGGCAAGACTCTATTGAATCATATTGAAGACTTTGTAAGACTTGTCAGAAAAAAAATTGATAATATATTAAAAGCAATAGAAATTATCTGATTCCCAACAATTACTTGAAGACTCTACAGTCCAGTACATTCCACTGAATTAAATAAAAATTTATATACTTAATTAACATCTCGTTTATAATTTACATATACTCTTCAGTTATTAATGCTAACTATATTTACTATTAAATAAAAGTCTCTATACATTTAATTCTACAATAATAGACAAACCGCCACTTAATAGAAACAAATACATTGAAGTCTTCCATCGGCTTGATAAATAAGGTTGGATGAAATACGTGAAAAAAGAAACATTAAATCTCGCTTGCCATGCTCCGGAAATACTTCTTGACCCTGAATATAATTAATCTACGGTAATGTTCCAAAAAAATTAAATAGCTTTTCATTAAGTAAAGGTCCATTTAGCTGACACGGAATCTTCCGCACAACTCGGCCCCTTATTATTTCCGCTAACTTTTTCGTTTACTTTAACCGCACTTTCTTTTCATTAACCTTTTTTTTAATCCTTACGTACATTGCAATAATGAAAATTATGAAATGCTTCAAAATTAATTTTTATTTTTCCTACTGAAATGAGAAAAGAATTCATCATCAGCTTAACTGAGTTTTAAATTTAAGATAAGAATATTCGCGATCGTGTCGCCTCTTCGCTGGGTCAAATAAACAAATATATGCATTAATGTGGATAAACTATATATATTAAATTATTAAAACAGCACTAGTAATAGTAATTTAATAACAACTGTATACATTAATGCATAATTTCACTTGTTAATTTCCAATACTCGTTAAGTCAATATTACCTTAAGCAATTTCAACCTCTCCGCCAGACGCATTGATTGGAGCAAATGAACTTTAACTAATTCTAACTAGTCATTCGTTTAATAAAAAAAAAATAACGACAAAGTTTTAGACAATTCGCTCGCAATTAAAGTAACAATAAAACTTTTTTTTATTACATTAATCAACGAGACGAGCAACAGCCTCGCGCGGACAGCGGAACTTCACCCACAACCTTGCGGAAACCCGATATTATATCCGTAACGCCGACATCTTTGGATCTAAGCTCGAACATAAAAACTTGAGACAAACGCTGCAGTATTGCAAATATATTAAATACAAACTACCCTCATCGCACAGAGAGTAAACGTTTGATATACGCACTGCTCTGGTGCGATTCTGTAATGTCGTGTGACCATTAGATGATGGTAGGGTTTTGTCATAACTCGGTATAAAGTTTGTAATTATGTCTTATGGGGTCAATAGCTTTAGTTCTCAAATAAGTCCCAGTGGATTCCTAGGGATCCATGGGACATATGACGAAGGTTCACATTGGCCTCAATCTTCACATTTTTAGTCGAGTCATAGGAATATAGTACAAATGTAACTGCAGGGGGTCCACTGGAAGCAAATGAATTTTGAAAGTGATATATAAAAAAAAAGTCTAGTAACCTCTGTGGTCTTCAATAAGGCAAATAAATATTGCGCAAAACAACTACATTTTAGTTTAAAATACATTTCAAGTAGAAAAGTGTATGGATTACGAGGTAACACATAGCGTCTCAAGTTATCGAGGGTATTTCGTACCCTGGAAACAGTAGCATCTAGTTCAAGACAGGGGTGTATATGTATATAATTTTCCACCAAGCGAAAACTCTCCCATACCACTTATTAACTTACTAACTTAAAAAAGAGATGATGAACTTCTTTTAACAATTTGCAACTTAAAAAAATGAAGACGAGAACAGTTCACAAGGTTGAAACAACTTTCTAATGGACTTATTAATTCTGAAGTCAAACTCTTGACTTGAGATCTAGTTCTAATTACTTCCCGTTTAAACAATTTAACTCCGTTCAATATTTCAGCCAATTCAGGTTGACTAACATTTCAGGAATAAAAGAGGTTCATAATAATAAACTAAAAGGTTTCGCTAGGTAGGAAATATGTGCACTAACGAAAGGGAGACTGGAATAAAACGGAAATGGGAAAACGTGTACAACTAAGTAATTGTTTCCGTTTCTAGAAAGAAAGGCGCACCTGGCCACAGTCAGCAAAGTCAGATATTCTGTAAACAGGTTATATGGAAAAAGACACACATGTATTCTATTTTTATCGTAATTGCTAAATTAAAGTTTGAATTAAGTAGTGCAAACCATCGACGGAAAGACTAAAGATGGGTCAGCAAGTTACTGCACTTACTGTTCAGCAAATCAGCAAGTCAGGTGTGCAGACTTAGCTGTGTTCCCGCTTGAAGGGCGCTGCAGCTAGTGCAATTACTGGCGTAGAGACTCAACATCTTGTCTCAGGCGACGAGCGCAATGTGGTGGTACGCGTGCTATCTTAACTAGCGCCATGTTATTATGGGCGGGTGTATCACTTACCCTCAGGTAAACGTCCCGCTCGTCTCGTCGCTTAATTATATAAAAAAACACAGAATTGAATCCACTAAATGTTCCTTAACAAATAATATTAGAAAGAGAAATATCACAATCTGTCAGACAATATACGACCACCGCCCCCCGGTTGAACTGAACGACTAAGTATAAGGGATGCTCATTATGTTTTAATTAAACACAAATCGTTCTAGTACAGAGATTATTAAGTTTTAGCTACATCGTAATAAAGTAAATTCCTCAAGGATAATTTAAGATGCCTCAGTAGATGTTCCTCAACCGATCATTCAGATTCAAAACCCGTCCCCAGGCGGAGGCGCGATCGATTCGTTATTGTTCGTTTCTATAAACTGTAAAGGAATTCTTAATTTCCGTTATTAATAATAATATTTATACTTGCTTTGATCGTTATATGAACGGATATATTTATTAAGTAAACAATTAATGTAGATTTACTCTTCAAACATACTTCTAATTATATTTCTTTTGATAAGTCTTTAGAAATGAAACGGATGTACAGAGGGGCATTACTTCCGCCCAGTTACACCAAACAGTGGTAGCCGTTAGAACGATATTATAAAAGCACAGTGACAAGGTCTCCAAGGCAACGGACAGGCGAGATGGGCCAACATTGCCAGATGTCTGCAAAAATTACAATATATGGAACATGATACATAATATTGGAGACTGTTGAGCTGGTATACAAGACTGCAGTTAAAGATTCCTGAAAATATTTGTATCCAGAAATGAGAGAGCGGTTTAATAAATTTTGAAGATACACCGGAAACTCTCGCAGGTAAAATAGTTGACTTAATCATCGTCAGCCGATAGACATCCACTGCTGGACACAGGCCTCCTTCAAAGATCTACATATACAGTCAGCATGGCCTTTGGTACTGCCGGGTACTAAGGACCGTCGTTTGCAGGGGTTCATATGGGGGAATTTAGGCCATTTCCCACCACGCTGGCCCAATGCGGATTGGTGAGAGCCTGAGCCTCATGTTTTGATTAGCAGGATGCACCACGAGCAGGTGAGGTTTGCTTGGGTCCCGTGAGTTGTTGTGCGGAACCCTTTACTTTCCACCTAAGTAGTTAACTTAATCAATGAACCAAACTTTAACATCAACACAACGGTTGTTAATGAATTGTCCGGATCTTGCTCAGCACCAGTACCAGATGAATGCTTAGAGCAACAACTGAGTAACAATAAACACAACGGTAATGCGATAGAGGGAACTGATAAAAAAGTCAAAACTTTGACAATTAAAATATTAATGAAGCTCAAACGCAACTGGACAAAGTTTTGACTATTATAGAACAGCATCCCCAATCCCACCTTATATTTCGAGTAGGGCAATTGAGGAAGACACAGCGTCTTATAGTAAAGGGTGATATTGAATAAATTCTCGATGACTTTATAAGAAAAAAATCTTAACGACGCTTGTTTGATTTTAACTTTTTTTGCTTACATTTTCAAACATTTAATATTTGCATGCACTTTCACGCACCAATTATATGCAAAAGTTAAGGGCTTACTGTAACTTAGTTATCAATGAATAGAAACTATTAATCTATTGAAGAGTTGGACATGATTCGCAATTTAATTAAAAGATTTTAATTCGTAAATACTCTAAGCTATGACAGCTTGAGGTTAGATAAGTAAAGTGTCTAACCTCATAATCTCCCACCATCGAAAAGGGTGTCTCCCGAGACTATTATATATTTAACTAGCCTCTCCCGTTAAGAGGTTTCCGCTGTCGACTTCTGCATCGAAGACTTTATGGCTTATCGACACTTATCTAAACAAATCAACTTAAATAACCTGTACTCCCGCCCCGTGAAGCAATTCCAGAGCGCAGGAAACAAACTGAATGATAAATCTTAATGCGATTCTGATGTCTTCTGAACTCTCCCAAGATACATAACTGTAAACTTTTTATTATATTCGCATTTAATAACAAGTTGATACATTATTATTCTTTTATATTTACGTATGTTATAATATCATACTGGAGTAGATACTCAAACGGAGAACCGTTTTCAGTAATGACTGTCGAATGTAACTCCGAACGGATTCGATGTCTATTTCTTTTACGGTTACACAAAAGAAAATATACAATACTCATTATTTCAACCAATTTACTTTCTGTACAATATAGATGAGAAAGTAACAGAAACTTATTTCAGTGCTGAACGTCAGGATATTTTATTTTAATGTATGAAACAACAGGACGAGCGAGACGTTCAGATGATGCTAACTGATCCGCTTGCCAGTGACAAAGTGACGCTAGCTAGACTGATGTACACAGCATCATTTTGTACTCATCGACCTGAGATATAACATGTTAAGTTATTACTCCAGTAATTTTACTGGATACACCACACTTCGAAGCGGAACAGACTAATATTTTGCGGTATAAATATAAGGAGCAGTCGTAACTACCTAAACGGTCTACGGAGACCTGCAGTTTTACAAATGCATCCAGCACCGGTTCCGATGGTTTAGTACACAAATTTGATCAATGCAGTATGGAAACAAAAAGCAAAAGAGCAAGAGGTATCATCATCATCAGCCGATAGACTGCAATAGATATAGTTCAATAAGCGGAAGTCTACAAATGTCCAATATAACAAACGTTATAGTTTTGCAGCCTTATTAAGTTTATGTAGAAGTTGATACTAATTTCTCATTTCCTTATCAAAGACACGTTCCAGTAGTGCTTCACAAGTCACCTGCCTCCCTAATAACCCTCAACCTCTAATAACTTGAACAATTTAGTGACAAACTTAGATTACGTTTGGGTCCCTATTTAACGTACACCTTTGTACTACCTCGTTACTTTAAGTAAGCAATCAATCGACTTGACAACAAATCAACATCGATCCGATGCCTGGAAGTGACACTACTGTACATATTACTTTGATTAATAATAGCTAAGTGGTTTTCATTTCTGGTTGGACCTTCTAGCTCCTCTGTTATATGAGATGGGTTTACAGGATATAGAAGAGTCTGAGTCTCAAAAGACAATATTATGGTGTTTTAGTTCATAAAAGTTTGATATAACTCTTTCATATGCTCGTCAGCATAAATGTGTTCCCACTAGTGGTCGGTGTAGATGGACTGGATTTCTGCCGCGAAACAGTCCTATGCAAACATTATTATGATCCGGTTTGAAGGGTGCTGTAGCGAGTGTATTTACTAGAGCAACAAGACTCAACGTCTTACGCCGATGACGATAAGTGTAACGTGATGCAGTATATATCATCCTAACCAGCGTCACGTTGTCATAGACAGGCACTTATCATCAGGTGAACGTCTCGATTTGAATAAAAAAAAATACCACTTTCTACTTTCCGTACACTGGTTGTTCAACAATCATATGTATGAAAGTCTCTAAGGGTCATAGGTATATGCTGGATGGTTGTTACACTTGCAACGAAAGAAGTAATCAGAAAATCCGACATTTCCGGCGAGTAAGTTGCCTATTCTTATTTCTCTCTTTAGTGAATATCTTAATGGCATCCGGAAGCAGGAGCTTGGCGGTACTGATTGCTTCAACTTCTTTATAGCACCGAGTCCATTCGCCTAACGTCTCCATGGATCAGTGGATAACAAATGAAACTGAGCAAAGGTCTTGCATGCTTCAATACATATAGATTCAAATCAATTCACTCGTACGTGGCTCATCATCAGCCGATAGAGGTCCACTGCTGGGCATGTAGTATGTATGAACTAATATTATAATACTATATTTCTCTCGATTCTCTTCTGATTAAAATGTATGAGATTACTCATGTGGACTGAAAAAAACATAAAATACATAGTAAAAAGAAGTTTTCAAATAACTCAACAGATGGCGCAACCACAAATAATAGAACATGCTATCGTGTACCATAGCGCGAATCCTTACGAGGGTTGTGCATCTTTGAGTACATGGACTTAGCTCAACAAGTCATTACGGAGTATACAATTGTATCCGCTTACTGGATCTTTCTGGATTTCCATACTGCCAAGACTTGGGTTCACTAAGTTGTTACGGAGTATGCAATTATATCCATTAACTGTATCTTACTGGATCTCCGTAATACCAAGAATCGAGACAATAGCCTATCACGGAGTCAACAACTTTATCCATCAACTAGATCTCTCTGGATCTTTATAATACTGCTGTACTTAGAAACTTGCTCTGTACTTTAAATTGCTCTGTTCATTATCAATATAATGATGATATTGCTGCGTGCGTTATCATGCACCAAAGATCCCACGACCACCCACTTTAAGACTTCTACAAGATTTTAATCTTTCATATTATGTACAGGTGGCACTAACCTTCCCTTGCCTTGAAATTATGCTTTTTAACTCGATAAGTTAATTTCCGGTGATCGAATATCAGAGCACGGTTCATAACAAAGTTATTTTTAAATATTAAAATGAAGGGTCCCGCTTATCCGACCTTTTCGTGAAATGTGTTCAGGAAAATTAGAGCGAAGAAGAACTTTTATTGAATTATGAGAAAAAGCAGAAAATAACTCAATTTTGCTAAGTAAAGTAAAATGAATGGAAAACCGGAAGTGATATAAAATGGTAGCTTAGTTTCACACAATCAAATGAAAACACAGAACAAATACAAATATTTGTTTTTCTGTTGTGTGTTTGTATCTTTCTGCGATATCAAATTAATTAGTATTGGTTTTGATATACCACAACCTTTGGAAACGAAATTAGTGGTGGTGGTGGTGGAATAGAAAGAGAAAGTAGATTACTCTAAAACCGTTAACATTTTATATCTATAGCCAACACTGTAACTAAGTTCCTCGAAGCTAAAGTAGCAAAGAAAGAAGGTGTTAAAAAAATGTTTTAATCTTTTTAACAGAACTAGTCTTTCAACGAAACACTACTGATAGTGTAAAGCAAACAAAAAATCAAGTTCAAACGACTTAAAATAACAAAGAATCTGGATGAATGGAAGTCCGCGTTGTAGTCTGTAAAGCAAACATATGTTCAGTTGAAAATGTACAGCTGTTCGTAGCAACGTTTTGAAACACGATGTTCGCTAACACTCGGCCGACTGCCGCCTGACGGAAATATGGCGAGTGAGAGCGACTGCCGATTAACAGGAAACTGACAACTCGACCCTGATATCCGTGGCTGCAAATGTCTAAACGCGTTAGAAAAAAAAGGTAGAAGGGACAATGTTTGCTTCCCTGATGATTGATAGCCACAGCCGTCCTGTGCTTTTGCATTTCTGTAAAAAGACAATAAGTAGAGTAATAAATGAAATCAAGACATAATAGAATAATATAGCAAAAAGAGAAAAGACTGTAAATAAGAATAAGAACAGAATTACGGAAACAAATGATGTACAGGATGTAGAAACAAGAATAAATTAAGGACATAATGTATAGAATAAGGAATGGACAAAGAAATAAATAGTGTGTGCCTTAACTTATTTAGGGAAAGGATGAAAGAAGAAATTAGGATGGAGCATAGATGAAAGAAAGAAATGAACGATTAAAATATATTGATAGGTATAGAAGAAGAAGTAAATGGAAGCTGAGAATGATGAAGGAAAGTAAAAATGTAATGAAATAAAGAAATGAATCCCAGGCCCACAAATGACGGGAAACAACTTTTGAAAAAAAAAATTGCTAAACGCAACCTTATCTTCGTTTCGCAAGTCGATAGGCAGTAAACGAATTAAGTGCACAACGTTTGGTAAATGTTTACTGAATTCAAAGTTACTAGGTAACAGTAGGTTCAATTTAAATTGTCTAGTAAACAACAAATGCTGCGATATACTAAACAAGCACACATCTTTCGATCAGTCTACAATTGGATATATACCTGAAGTTATTCTACTTGCGTTAATAAATTAAGTGTAGATTTAGTAAGTATGGAGGCTAATAAAAGTAAATTGCCTTCTTCGCGTAGGAACCTTAAACTCCACGTAAAGAAGTGGTAATCTTCAATTTGTCATCACATAAATGTCTACTAGCACGTAAATGGCATTAGTAAGGCAATACGCGTGACGGGAAGGGCAACCTGAAGGACGATCCCTCTGGGTTTATCTAATTAAAATCTGTCTATATCATCTTCTATCATCTAAATCATCTCACGGGACCTAAGCTCTGATTCCCACCAACCCGCATTGGGCCAGCGTGGTGGGACATGGCCCAAGTCCCCCCATATGAACCTCTCCTAAAGACTGAAAGTCGCGTGAAGCCGCTGGATGCGAGCGGCGGTAGACCGATCGATGTGGTGATCTTTGAGGGAGGCCTATGCCCAGCTGTGGACGTCGATCAACTGATGATGATGACTACAAAATTAATCGATCTAACCGCTCTTGTTTTTATGGTCTTATAGCTAAATTGTTTATCAAAAGTAGAGGACCATATTGAAGTAATATTTTTGGGACTGATGTTATGACTGCGACGTCTTAATGTTTGATGATGAAACGTCTTAGCTACTGCACAAAGCCGATTTATTTCAATAGTTTTAAAACAAGAAAAGGAGGAGACGTACAGCTTCCGACGATGTAATAAACTGATTATTTATGTACCCACCTATCTATTGATCTATTATTATTTTAATATATTACGATGCCGTTTTCAATAACTCAGTGTTGATGCTACGCGTTGAAACGCTGTAAAACGGATTCCTGAACGAATAAACAAACCATTTGAAAGCACAGCACAGCGAAGGTCACTACTGAAGTGTACTACAAAAAAAGCGTTAATTCAATTAGAATAATATAAGAAAAAAATATTTTCATAGTTTCCTTAAAAACGTTACTTTTCATCTTATTCGTAGGAAGCCGATGCGCCGGTGTCAAGAGAATGTCGTTAAGACCGGCCGTCATCACTGACATCATTAAAATATTTAAAGGAGGTCAACGAGGCTCAAGTCCACGCTGCTGAAGTGAAAACTTGGTAAATTGAGCTCGAGTGGTGGCGGAGCATTTACTCGCGGCCAATTTCAGGTTTAAAGTAATCGTGTTTATGTTAAAGTCTAACTAATGTGTGTCAAGGGCGCGCCGGGCAATAATTAAACTGACGCTATCCCATATAACTTTGTCTTATATAATGAGAAAAGAAATTTACTTATGTAGCTTAATGGTAAACTTAAGTTTTTTTGATTTTCAAGAGCCCGAGGGTTATGAAATATAAAAGTACATTTTCAGGGAATTTTCTGGTTTGTCTTATAGGTACTGAATCTTGAATAAATATATATTATATGTTTTGTGAAGGTTTGTAGCACTGATGCTCATTTTTTCCAAAGTTAACGACAACGACCTTTGCACCGGAAAAAGGTAAAGTTTGTTCACTACTATCAAGCTACAAAACTAACAAACCTAAAGTAAGATAATTGATAATTAATTGATGGGATCCGTATGGCACTGGTTCTGCAGAGGTCTGCTCGAGGAGCCGTATTACGGATCACTCGTCATCAGCGAGTGTACTCTCCCACTTGTTTGCGGCCTTCGCCACCGCTAACAGCTACATCTGTAAAAATCCGATGCAAATTTCGCCATAACTCATCCGCTCATCTTGGCGCAGCTCCAGCAGTATGCTACATTTTGATGCAGTAACTTTTTTATGCGGCGGTAATGGATTCGTTTCGTATTTCCGCTTTATAAGGTCTTTCGTACATTTAAAAGCTTTTTGTTATCGCCGACTCCAAACGCACCCTTAACTACGAATTTATTGCGTGTATCTTTAATCCCATAGCTTTCAAATGTTTGATAAATCTTTTTGTGAATTTCTTACCTTTTTCTTTATCTTTTTTAAATTATGTATTTTACAAGTTTTTCAGGTTATTATGATACTTATAACTTTTAGATAATATCGAAGTTTGCAATGTAACGCGAGACGAGGAGTTAAGGAAATGTGTTTCCAAGTTGACAAGACATGGCACTTAGATAACGAGGTAGAGGAAACATTAAAAGATACCCTACTTTCGGGAGGGAAAATATTTGAATACATATTTATCCCATGCAACCCTTACACTCTATATAAAACTTTGACATTATTTAGAGCTCTGAGTGTAATCTTTACGGGCGTTTTCCCTATACCTAAACGATAACACGTTTACGTACATCACCCAATTTCACGTGGAAGCCACTTAATCAAAAGGAGACCTAAATAAATTGCTGTCAAACGCTACTGCGACCTGTTACCCTCCGCTCAATATATTACAGTAAAGATAAAGGGAAAAATGTGTTTTAATGATAGCAGTTTAATTTATCATTATCAGACTTTGTCTATCCACCTTTTTCTTCCATTTCCAACCACTCTGGCGCAATGCGGTCGGTAGGAGCAAGAGCCTCGTCTGTTGATTAGCAGGGTGCACCGCAAGCAGAGGAGGTTGACTTGGGTCCTGTGAGTTGTTGTGCGGGACCCCTTACACCCTTACATCTATATATGTGCATAATGAAAATGGTATTTGTGGTTCGGAATGATTTGTTAATGGTTACAGGCTAATTATTTTTCAGTTTAATTTGGTATTATTTATCCGGTTGCTATAGTAACGATTTATATAGAAATCCATTTACAGTTGCGGTTGTTCTCGAGGAATATTTCCGACAAATTTCAAGTCTGATTGTACATTACGACCACCGTTGCGGGAGGGGAACAGTAAGTTCTAAATAATGTATTTTAGATCTAGCTGATGGTTAGATGATGTTTATGCTTTTTTAGCTGCGCAGCATATCTAAAATAGGAAACACTGGGGACGATGATCCGGGGCCGCTGTCATATCCCGCGTAACACCCACGTCAGCGTCGTCTGAATCACAAAACGAATGCCCCTGCATAAATTTGCATGTACACAATGTCTCCAGCGCGAATATTTGAAGCATCAGGCGAGTCTCTAACCTTCGGTGAGAGACAGCGTCGTGTTTCTAACCCGAAAACTGTCGCGAAAATTGCCTTTACAATTTCAACGTGTGCCTTTGCGATACTGTAACTCCTTAACGGCTCAACTGATTATATTCCCTTACTAATCAACATTTTCTCATTAATGTTATTAATATTTTTCCTACCTTTAATATATTATATACTACCAGAACTCAGACCTCCACGTAAGGTGGGTGTCAACCAACATTACTTACTAAGTAATCAAACTATTTCTTAATCAATTTCATATTACTGTTAGAAAAAAATACTATAGTTACGAGACGACACTATCACCTTAATAATATATAAAAATCTAAATACTGTAATATTATTGTAAATAATACATTGTCGTGGACCAGCAAATTGATTACCATCCAGTCAACGGTTTTCTGTATAGTACATTTATAGTATATGAGAAAAGGTTATCAGATAAGAGTGACATTAATATCGAATAACCATTTATCAAGTATCCAATTGGAATTTGTTATGAACAAAGGCTCCAGCGTTTGCGCTGAAACAATAGAATAGCATAGAATAGAATAGAATACAATCTACATTAACAATTTTAATGGAGGCAAATCCAAAGGATTCACGCCGAGTTGTAATCTGATACAATTGCTATCATTTACTTTGTAATTAAATGCCTTCGTGGCTTAAAGTCTGCCTTCTGGACACTCAGCTTGAAGTGTTACCTAAAGATTAAATAAATATAAACATAGTAATATTTCAGATCTATTCTTCTATTAGTGGAGTTCTCTATCAAGCAAATTCGCTTTGTGTTTGTAGGAATTTAGGACATTGAGAGAAGAGAACGAACCGAACAATCCTAAAGAAGAATTAGCGCCGTGACGGAGCCTTTTGCATAGTGTGATGTCCTTACCTCCTCATGTACTGGAACTTGACGACGACGTAGATGAGCAGCGTGTTGGCGGAGAGCGAGGCGGTGAGCACCAGCGCGTACAGCGCTATCACTAGCAAATCCGCGCGGTGGAACACCTCCAGGCCCGTTGGCGCCGCGTCCCACGGCTGGGACGCGTTGCGTAGCTCCGCGTCCCACCACGAGCTGTTTATTGCCCTCAGCGGCATTCTACATCAATTATTTGAAGACTACTTGACACATTTTGTTTCTTTCACTTTTGTCAGTGTTTAAATAACCAAAGTCCTCACAGTAAATGCTAACACTTCTTAGTAACTTTAAACCGGATATTTACTTGCAAGAACACTTTACAATTTTAATCTATATTTTTTATTTTTTTCCTTGCTGTTTAATAATGTTTCATCGTTTGTAGATAAGTACAGCAGAGAGTTTTTCTTACTTGGAACTAGTATACAATAGCGCGTGTGAGTCATACAGCAATATGTATATAATCAAAGCCTTATATATATATATTTACATACATATGTACATGTAGACAGTAATTTGTTAGAGTGCTGTTAAGTGAAGGTAAATCGCCGTTAAGATATCACATCGGGCCCTATGTTATGAAAAAGTACTTTCACGTAACAACTTCCAAGGTAAGCTCGTAGCTTAACATTTTACTTACATTATCCACGAAAGCAGATGAGACAGGCTTTATCCACAAACTAACTTAATTATTTCACCAATATTAAGTTCACAACTAAGTTAATTTTAAGCGTTTATTTGCATTTTTATCAACTTATTCTTAAACTATCAACAGCTATATTTATCGTTTTGCTGTTTTCTCTACATTTCAGAACAATTATTACATATAACATAAGAGTCAATAACTTAGTATTTTAGGTTAATAATATAAATACTAGATATAGGATAGCAGACCTACGAATCAGACTGCAGATCCAGTCTAGTATTTAAATATCCCACTTAGCTCTAAAACCCGAATTACAAGCGTTACGAGTTCTGCAATTACCCCCGACTGGTGAGCGCTTTGAACAGAGGTGGACATAAATACGCTTTAATAATGAAAGGAATCGCCCTCACAAGGGTTGATCTCAAAATAAATCATATACGATAAGTTTTGTTAGGAAAGCCATGCCGGTGACGGGGGTCCGAATCAGCGCTCAAAGCGTCCATAAATCCAATATTTAATCGACCAAGAGGGTTCAATACTACGAATTCAATAAAGTTTGTTAACAAACCATTTTCTAAACAGCCGCCGCTGCCCAGCATCTGATGACTCTGCCAGAGCTATATTATATACATATACAAGCTTTACATATACAATGAGAACATTAAAAAGTTAAATAAACGTATACTGAAACTGTTAAACACGTTACCCTATATATTGGGAACATATTATTGGACCTATTGATCTCTTGTTACTTTACATGGGACCAATGTCCAGCTGTGGGTGGGGCTATTTTGTGGAAATGTATTATTCGTTGATCTGCTCATTAGATAAATTAGGTACAGTAAACTATGATATTTTCATATCAATAAGTAAATTATATATAGCAGCCGCTGCATTCGGATATATCACACGCCGGTAGGGCTAAGGTCTAAATTAGTTCTATTTGATTTGTGGAAACATTTCTCACGTCCTAAGCTAATGTAAAACATAATTTAATTGAATTGTAATTATACAGACAATAGTGTTTTCTTGTTAAAAATATATGTATGAGATTTAAAAGTTTTTAAACGTCATTTCAATGATTACTCTTGGAGAACGAAGAAGGTGATATAGCTTTATCACAAACAATACCTGGATAATAATAAGTTGTATATTTGATCCTCTCGTCACTTGAAATACAATATGTTAATTCTTTATTGCCAATTGATTTTTGACATTGAAAATTGACAATATCACCGACGACGGACATTTAACCATATCGTGTAAAACCTCCCTGAACTGTCTCCAAGTGCAGGGCTGATGATGCGTTAAACTTTTCTTTTATGTGTTACATTACTAAATGATCATCTAAACATATCATTCTTATTTTATAGCTTCTTAAAGTATATTGATTTTAACAAAATTTTTTATCATATTAAGAGTACACTTAAAATGATCCTCACTGTATATTAATGATCAACGTTTAATTCAGTTGGTATTCATATTATTTTCGTAAGTTTCAGGCGAGGGATGCGGACCGCGGAGGCAGCGCACGACGCGACCGGCGCGCCGATACAGTCGGACTGAATATGAAACGCGAATCAACTTATACTGAAAACTACGATACATTACAAAGTATTCACATTTTATTTAAACTCTATTACATAAACAATGATCTAATTAAATTTGATTTATACTAACATAACACAGAAGATATATCTCCTAGCAAAATAATTAGCAAAGTGTGTGCAAACTTTCAGCGAGATTTACGTGCTTAAATAGGTAAAGTTTCAATATAAAAAAATACCATTAGACCGACAAGTTATTACAACTTTAATATTAGTAATAAATTCTCTTTAGTCCTTTATTAAAATCCAGGGAAGCTTCATCAATTTATAATACTATTGTTTGTACCCGAAACACTTTCACTAGGAGCGGTAATTAAAAACGAGCCCTTTATAAATTCATAAAAGTAATTGTTCAACAAAATATAAATTCGGAACGGAGATTTCCATTGATGTTCATTGCGATCGCTTCGGGATCGAAATTAAATGTTTAAAATGCGCTAAAAGCTTGTTAATTTTTCCAAGGACCCCCTCCTATTGTAACCTTAAACAAACAGCTTTTATCGAAACGCGAACAAACCGTTTAGTTTTTAATTACTGCAAAAAGTGTGAACGGAACCTTTTGTGCCGCCTGTAAATTTATTGTTCGAATAATGTTTTGAAATTTCAATAAATATATTGTATTAATATGTTCCACGAGTACGCCCATACATGATCCTCATCAGGATATTGCTTCCGGGCGGAAATAGACACTGGTGATAGGCATAGGCACTGGTTTACTAATAGTAGGTCTCTATTGCCGGAGACCGTCTAGGCAGTTACCACCGCAACGCCTATTGCAGCCGACAAACGATACTGTGTTCCGGTTTGAAGGGTGCTGTAGCTAATGAAATTATTAGGCTTACGAGGCTCAACATCTTGTCTCAATAATACGGTTACAGTACGATGCAGTGTCATATATGTCTCATATCATCCTAACTAGCGTGATGTTGTTATGATAAGGCGTATCACTTACCATCAGGTGGATATCCCGTGAGTTTCTTCGATTCGTTGAATAAAAAAAACCTGTGGTGATACCTAAATTTTCAAGAAATACATCTTCTATAGCAAGCTTACGCGCTGCGGGTAGTTATGAAGTGAGTTATGACAGACTCTTACCGGCTAAAGCTCCACGAATGGTCACCCAATGCTTGTAGCCAGAACAACGGAGAAGCGTATACAAACCTGGTATTGACTGAGTAGAGCTGATGCGGACCACATTAATGGAACAATGAGAGCGGTGGATTCCTCGCAATTCCGATACCATGCCCTCTATTGTGAGAGCATGGTGCATCCATGTCTGACGCATAAGTCTCCATCAGATGGGATCTTCTTTCTCGCTCCATCTTTGCAGTCTCCTTATATCTGGAATATTTTATCTCCACAGGAGGCCACATCGCCGCCACACAACCACTCACTGTCGCCATTACCTTTAATAAACCCCTGAAGTTTGAACGTTGAGATGAGCCCTTAAAAAGAATTTATTATATATTTAGGTTCTATGTCTGTGCGTACGTACGCTTCAAGAACCTCTTTTTCCGTCGGTAAACAAACGTAAACAAACGTAAACAAAATTGTATTAAACTCTGCTTTACTTATTACTTATTAACAATGGAATTAGGTGATTTATTCTTATTGCGGATCATTTGCTCCGCCATTTTGTTTGCCGTTGGCGCGTTTATTATGATTAGCTCGCATTTACTTGATTGTGGTGGGGACAGCTTTGTCTGCACACACCCCTGATTGATTTCTCAAACCTCGTTATATTGTTGACAACCCATTCGAGTGTTCTAGTATCATTTCTTCACAACAATGAAGCTTTCACCTTCATTAATTGTTCTTGCATACCTCGCCTTGCGTAGCTCGCTGGTCTAATGGTTAGAGCGTGCGGCCTTCATAGCGAAGGTCGCGGGTTCAGGTCTCGGCATGTACCGACGTGGTTAAGGAATATCAAGGAGTGGACTGGCATATCTAGAGCGTTCGAATTTTTACGCCGAACCAAAGACACAATAGGCTATACCACACTAATCGCCACCCTTCACGTAGTAGAAGAGGCACTTAAAGAAATAGAAGGTATTTTTCACGTAGCTTACTAAAAGAAGTTTTTATATCTACATGACCCACCATCAGCATTGTGGCTTAAGACAAAAATGAAACGTCGAAGCTCAACAATTTCAACAGCTACAAGCTAAACTATACAATAGATTTAATGACCACATAAAACACTAGTTTTTCTACTAATAAAGCATCTCACCCCTACTTTTATTTCTGTCTTTACTGTCTTCTCCGAGCTTAATGTACGATGACAGCTGTCACGTAAACTTGCTCACCGTCCACAACCAACAGAAATTTTATAGTGATGAGAAAACTCTAGTTTAAGCCAAGGGTCATCATGTTAATTGTAGAGTGATTAAGACGTATAAGATCCAAAACAATATTAGAGATGTCTAAAATAAGTTTCGCGGTGGTGAGGCAAAAAGCACGAGCTGTCCGAAAGCTCCACGGGGTTGTGAATTCTTTTCGATTTATTGGCCATCACGCGCACCCCTCAAGTTACTTAGAACTCTCATAAGCTTTATGTGGACTATAAAAAGTGTCATGTATGAACTCATTAATCATTTTATTACTTCGTACTAGTCATGAATTAGTTTACTCGCGGATGTAACATTTTTTATACAAACCGAATACTAGTGAACAGCACCGCGCTGTGGACGGTTACCGCATGGTTTACACACCCTAAGTAACGAGAATTTATTCTTTACTACAATTAATATTACTGACTACATCCAATGAGATTTGGGCCTAAAATATTCTAGATTTCCTAAATGGATCACAGCCAGGATACGAAGGTAGCAGATTAACAACGATAATGAAGTAGAAAACACTAACTCTAAGTAAAAACTCCCTTGCTTGTTTTCTATAGAAAATCATACCACCGCACTATCTTCGGGGTAGGTATAACTTTTAAAGTTAGTGTTTCATTATCATCATCAACCGATAGACGCCCACTGCTGGACATAGGCCTCCCCCAAAAATCCCCACCTCAATCAGTCCTGCGCTTCCCGCATCGCCGGACACCAGGAACCAGAGCTTCATTAATTGGTTAGCAGGGTGCACCACGAGCAGGTGAGGTTGACTTGGGTCCCGTGGATTTTGCTAGAAGAAAGCGATATTTCTCAATAACCTCAAAATCTAAGAGGGTATGAAATATTGGATAAAAATATGTCCGCAGCTACATCGAAGAACCGTCAGTCTCCTCCGAAGTCAACAAACTTATTTACATATTGTTTACAACAGAATAGTGTTTTTCCCACGATCCCCTAAAACTGATTTTTTTGGTAAAATATATTTTCGGAAATAATTCTTGTTAATAGATCGAACTCATTCTTAAATACAAAGAAGTTTATAACAACCCTTATAATAAGCGAACATTTTAAACATCGCCTTATTCATAAACCCTTCTTCACGAATCGTGGTAGTTTTTACTTTTTTATTAGAGTAATCTTTTCCAACAGCCAATTTACGTCCCCCGCTCTTTTGGGGCACAAACCTACCCTCAATATGTGTGCGATAGGCCACAGTCACCACGCGGGCCCAATGCGGATTGGATTGGTGACTTCACACAGACCTTACAATAAATCCTAATTCCTGCGTAGGTTTCCTCGGGATGTTTTCCTTCACCGTTTGTATTTAGCTGTTGTTACTTAAGTTCACAAATGTACATAACTTAAATATTAAAGTCATCTGTACATGCCGAGACTCGAACCCGGGACCTTCGCAATGAAGGCCGCATGCTCTAACCCTTAATCCAGCTGTATGAAAAAACTAGATCAATTTGAATCTTCATATCCTTTAATATATAATATCTACGTGAAGGTACCGCTTGTCTAGTATCTGGAAAATGTATATAATCCTTTCTTGTAGTATATAACAGCTAACCATATAACAGGAAAGTCCAAGGTTAATAAAAATACGGCGACACATTTATTACCTGGATTTTACCCCTTAGCTACCAGCACCCTTATATAGAAATTGTGTACCTCCATAACCTGTACTCCACACGTTGTGTAGATATATAGCGGAGCACCCTTTGCCATTTCTTACAAATTTCACCTCTCGACCCCTGGTCTTTGTCACAAGTATATCCTGGCAGAACAACAGATGCTGGCAACAAGTGTTTATGTCCAGGAAGTATTCAGTCGGTCCCCGACTGCTTTTACATTAACGTCAGCTGCTTCTTGACACGAGTTTATTCTCATCCCTTCTATGTTAAAGCTTGCGCGTTGGATAAAAGGTTTCCCCGCTGTTTTATTAAATTTGCCTTTTTGACTTATTTGTGGATAAAATATATTAGATATCGGCCAACGCAGTTAAGGACCCTTGCCGAGAAGTGGATGAGTGTAGGCGAGGATCAGGCCCTGCGTCACACATTTCAAATTTTAATGATTTCTATTATAGTCCTAGTATCGCGGGAATCCACTGGATGCGAGTAACGCGGGACCGATCGATGTGGAGATCTTTGGGTGATACCTATGTCCAGCAATGGACTTCTGTCGGCTGAAGATGATGAAATAAATATAAACCGTTAATTTTTAGTCCCCCGTCTACTGGCACAGAGTTAGAGCACTTCGATACATGGTCCAATGTCAAGAAATAAACTTGGGCCTCCTGCAAACGCACCTATAGTACCTTAGTGGATAAATTTGATATCTGTCGGCTGATGATGATGATTATAGTTCTTATCTATGGCTATAGACTAGAACAGAAAATGTTTCAACCCCTTAGAAAGGCGCCGTAGCTGGGCAATGAATTTTCAGAACTAATATAATTATAATTCATGTAACACGTTATATTTAGTTATTATAATTCGTTAGTACACACTACTGCACTAGTTAAATTTATTACACATCCCTTATTAGAAAAGGTGGTTAATAAAAAGCTAGATTTTTTTTTAATAAGCTTCCCTCTAAAGATTAAACGCTAAGACTCATCGAGAGGATCTCGCACTCGGTGTTTTTTGTTTAAAATATTATCTTTAGGTTTGGTGCTAGGAGTATATCACTCAATGTCGTGTGTGATATAAAGTAGTTATCTCTTGTTTCTTTATACAGTGATTGATTGTTCTCAGTTGTCGGACACGTTGTTTTTTTTTGTTTCGCCGTCATAAAAGTAACGGGCTGTACGCGGCCCGCAGCTGAGCTCTGAAGCTGAAATTACACGAATTCATCTCTTTTATCTCTTAGTCACGAAGGGTTTTTTAAACAATTAATCAAAATACACTAAGGCGTGATACAGGGATGTATATCTAAGTATGTCTAACCGCAAAGTACGCCTTTAATAAATATATTAGATTTGACATATCAAAAAAAAGGCGGAAAGAAGTTTATTAAACTACCTTTTAGAAAAATCTGAAAAAATTAAAAGGAAGATCGCGAAGACAACTTCTTAAAACTAAAACTAAGTAACTTATAAACTAATGCGCTAAAAAATGTGGAGTTTCCATCATCATCAGTCGATAAACGTCCACTGCTGAACATAGGCCTCTCCCAAACGTCTGTTAGTATAGTCTTAGGTATCGCCAGGCAATGGGGGCTGTATATAAATATTCATATGAGGGATTTGAACCATTTCCCGCCACGCTGGCTCAATGCGGATTGGCGAGAGCCAGGGCCTCGTTTGTTGATTAGCAGAGTTTACCACGAGCAGGTGAGATTGGCTTGGGTCCCGTGAGTTGTTGTGCGAGGCCCTTTACACCCCCGTATGTTGTTTCCATACTTATCTTGAATATTTGTGTCTACGCATATGGTACATTTTTAAGTGTAACAAAGCAAATAGTGAATTAATACTTCCATTGAAGAAAATCAGATTTCAGATTGACGGTAAAGAGGATTTATTCCCTCCACCCGTTACCGGGGCGGAAATGTACTAAATTCCGTGTCGGGTTGTCGAAGTAAGCTTCTTATATTTATTACATTTTATGCGGGCGTTTGTCACTAAAACTGGTTTACTTCGCAAACGACTGGGATAAACCCCACTGCTGAAAGCTCAACTGAAAATCAGCGCAACGACAAAGTTATCCCCGGCATTACAACATATTTTATCAATCACATAAAGATACAATGCGACAATCAAGTTGTTGGTGATAAGCTATATGTCCGCTCGTAAAAACGCTCCGCCAGTTTGTATGTTTAAACCATACTGTACTTATTAACATAAGACATTACTTAAGGCACACCTTTCCGTTATCAATGGCAACATTGCCACACAACTTAGAAGCGATTTATATAATCACAGCAGGGTGAGCTACCACCGACAAAAGTATTGTCACTTTTGCTCCTTTATTTCAGCAAATTCTATCTGAAGTTGCCTTTGCGATAGTTCATTACGTAGGTGTAATACTTAGGAAGAACTTGAAGAAGGCAAGCACAAGCCTGACGGACAAGTTCTGAAGTACATTGATTTGTTAAAGCGACATCTGAAAAAATATGAAATAAATCCTTCGCTACGGGAAAATGTTGCCGCTGAACGCTCGGAATGGAGTTCCCTCGTAAAAACGAAAGTAATATATTTGAGGAGCACCGACGTTATAACCTGGATATCAGACGCGATGCATTGAAAGCCCGATTACTAATGGCTCGTGTCCTCAGCGTGCGGGGACGTCTCCGAATAAAATTGGTCAGGTCAGCCACACTGAGGCACATGAGAAACAAAATAATTGAACCAGTCGCCGAAGCCCTGAACGTTTTGGAGAACACACACTCATAATACTTGAACTGAACTGTTTAAATGTGTTCTTCATTTCCTCATCTCATATGCCACATGCGGTGTGAGATCGCTGGTACAATTTATTCTTTGCATTCATCTCCATCAGCCGCGCGCCTTACGTACGTGGACTGCATTTGAAATGCATCTCTAATTCAAATAAGTTTCAACGCCCTGTCATCTCGCAATAATTCCAGCTCTTACTGAACTAAGAGAACAGGACTCATACGAATGTATATAATCCACATATTCACTTTTTTTAAGATAAAGTAACGAGACCTTCGACCAATGCGAAACGATACAACCAGCTCATGGCAGTGATAGTCCCATTATCATACTTCAATCGAGTGGACTTGTTATCCAAGTATCAGGAAACCTACAAAAGATGCATCGCATTGTGAATAACAAGTACCGACAGAGAACATTGGATTTAAATTTGCTTTTAACCCCTCAATGATCGGTCTCCATTATTAAAGACTGGAACGTCGAGGTGTGATTGAGCATTAAGCTTCCTTGAAACCCTCACCGTGCTTCTACTCATGCTCCTTCTACAACAAAGAGTTTCACCAGTCTGATAAATATGGTTGTTATAAAAGTGTGAAAGCAGTGATTTGAATATTTGTCTTTTTTATTTTCGTTGGTGACCAAGAGACCATGGACGAGTATATCCATTGGTGACGAAAATGATTACTAATAACTTTATTGTGACATATTTACTTACAGAATTTTCTACTTGTAGAAGTAAAACCTATTTTAATAAGGGTAATAACCAGTAAATATATTCGTCGACAATAGAGGAAAGAGACCAATCGTCGAGTCTAACTCGACTGGGCAACATTCAGGTACGCAGCATGCTCTCGTCCCAACTACCGCAGTGTCTATAAACCAAGGTCTTTAATTCGTGCGCGCTGCCAGTGATGACTGGTCGCTTGCAGTGGACCTGGTGAAAATGGTTTAAGTCGCTCAGGGAGCAATGGAAAGGGCTATGTTCGGGATTTCCCTGCGTGATCGAATCAGAAATGAGGAGATCCGCAGGAGACCTAAGATCACCGGCATAGTCCAAAGGATTGCTGATCTCAAGTGGCAATTCCGAATGTACCTGAATGGCGACCGCGTGCCGGAAGAGACGCGTTGACCAGCCCCTCACTAGGTGGTCCGACGATCTGGTGAAGCTTGCTGTAAGCAGCTAGAAGCGGGCGCAGGATCGATCGATGTGGAGATCTTTGGGGGAGGCCGATGTCCAGCAGTGGACGACTGTCGGCTGATGATTAACTAGTTAAAAATATTAACTGACATAAATTATATTTACATCTTAAAATAGTTTAAAAGTTGTAACATTAGTACAATAAGCAATCGTAGCAATAAGTTATAATAGAAATAGTAATTGAAATCTTAACCCCAAAACTTAACTAATAATAAACAAATTAAAAAAGTTTCAACTGAAAAGTTCACCTCCAACGAAGAGGACTCCGCTCGATTCTTTTAGAGAAATTCAGTATTAAAACGAACAATTTAAACAAATCTAAAGAAAGTGTAATTAAATAGATCAAAATTCTTATCGCAGATCTAGATTATTTAGGTCATTGAATGTAGCCGCGAGTGGCGGCCGCGTGCCGGTAAACAGTATTGGGAGGTCACCCACAAGATGCATCGACGATCTGGTGAAAGTCGCGAGAAGGCACTGGATGCGAGCAACACAGACCGATCGGTGTGAGGATCTCTGGCGAGAACCTGTCCAGCAGTGGACATTTATAGACTAATAATGAAATAAATATAAACGGTTAAATTTTAGTCCCCGTCTGCACTGCGGTAAATGCAGCTTCGATCCCCAATGACTTCGAGAACTTCGATACATGCTCCGGGATCAAGAAATAAACTTGGGCCTGTTAAGCCACACATAGCTAACTTAGTGGGTAAAATGTTTTGACTCATACTTTGGAAAAGAATGCTTGGAGTACCAGCAATGATGTTACCATCAAGAGGGTTCTGTATGAATATGAATATTATTATCTAGACTTGTAGGTATCTATGACAGCAGTTGTTTTGCAATCCTGCATGCATTATTAGTATCAAAATGCTGAGGAGGATCCAGGACTCTACAGATCCACATTGCTGAGTTTTTTTAACCAATACCTAAAAGTAACCATTTACGTTTGCCACGCGCATAGTGTGACTGCTCTCGGTGTACTTAGCCTTAACATCCAATACTAAAGCTCCTAAATTCTAATTAACTTAAAATTTGTTTAATTACTGTATTCGGTATATAAGTTAATTTATTCGCCTTCTAAAAAGGCGCTCATAGAATTAATTTAAGTTCTAAACTTAGTTATTTAATTACATACACTCTTATTAAGATCATTTGTCCAAGTCCTTTAGTTGTAAACATTTTCTCTTACACTTGTATTTTGTTAGGGGATGAAAACTTTTCATAAAGTTTGTACATTTTATTACAACATTGTAATTTATTATAATTCTAAGTAAAAAGTAATTTTGAAACACCGGATGTTTTTTATTAATTTCTTCCCTTGCTGACTATTCTCATCCCACTATAAGGGAAGTTAATTGTTCTTTCGGTACCAGTCGTTATAGCGTTCAGTATTAATATAATCACGATAACTAAATTATTTTATATTAATAAAAAAAACTACTAAATACGTATCTCTACTGTCAATAGTTATCGTCTGGTGAAAGTCCTGGCATCCTTATCGCTTTGTAGTAAGATAAAAAACAAGCACTAAAAGAGATCACAAATTTCATTGAAGGTTCGGTAACAGAACTGTACTCATCTTTATAATGCAACTTCAGATATATTTTCATGGCGAGTTATTAGTCAGCTAAACATTGAACTTGAACTTAACTTATGCTTATATTTGTTCATTACTCTTCTGCAGAGCTGAAGATCCTTGGAGCGTTTATTTTCACTTGTTAGGCAAATAGAATTATTACAAAACAAAGGACGAATTAATTATGAATCTTAAACTTTGTTGCGGCGGCTCCCAAGTTATTCTGAAAGCTGGTTGTGAATCAAGTTAGTGAACACACGCAGGATGTTGGTGACAGGCGATACTAATTATTGTGATGAAGGGATACATTAAAATATTACAAACCCCTACATGTGAATGTGACATCTGAGTTACAGGAATCTTGATCCGCTGTAAAGCATGAGAACTCGATAAATTTTCACACATCACTAAGTTGACGTAATGATTTTTTTTATTCAATCAAGCGACTAGACCAGCGCGAGGTTCACCTGATGGTAAGTGATACACCTGCACATAACAACGAGACGCTAATTTGGAAGTGATATACACCATCACATTGCGCTCGTCGTCTGAGACATAAGATGTTGAGTTTCATTAACCCAGTGATTAAACTAGCTGTAGCACCCTTCAAACCGGAACACAGTACTGTGTGTCGGCTGCAATAGGCGCTGCGGTGGTACCTACCTAGACAGTCTATATAGATATCAGCAGAAACCTACCACCAGTGAATAAGTGTAATTTTTCAATATCTTTGTCCTAATGTTCTAATTAATACATAATTAATAGAAATATTAATAAGTTTTAAAGTTAGTTGAAAATCGAAAAATCGATCACTTATTTTAAGACTGAAATTATCAGTGTTGCCATGTGTGGTGATGTGAATGAAAACGGCTTAACTTACATCCTAGTCTAGGACACCGTTATGAAAGGTAAGTTGGAGATTAGAAGTGGCAATGGGCGGGGCACATAGCTCGTAGAACCGACGGACGTTGGTGTCTTAAAGTGCTGGAATGGTGATTCCGCACCGGAAAGCGCAGCGTTGGCAGACCCCCCACCAGGTGGACAGAGGACATAAAAAATTGCTGGGAGCCACTGCATTCAAACAGCGCAAGACCGTGCTTTGTGGAACACATTACAAGAAATCTATGTCCAGCTGTGGACGTACATCGGTTGAAATGATGATGATGATGATGATGATTGTCATTATCAATATCAAGAGGCAGAGTTTCGTACCTTACATCTGGTAGTTAAATACATTACCTATGTATGTAATAATAACGGGTTTGGATTGTTCCCTAATCACGTGGAAACCGGTGAACGCATCGACATGGAATCATGATTCGACGCAAGATGATTTGAAGATGTATATTATTTTTATTATAATCAACAACCGATAGACGTCCACTACTGGACATAGGTTTCTCCCAAAGATCTCCACATCGACTCATTTTCCGCTGCTTGCAAAATCGCCTGGCACCACGCTAGCCCAATGCGGGTTGGTGGAAGCTAGAGCCTCGTCTATTGTTTAGCAGGGTACACCACGTGTGAATGAGGTTGGCTTGGGTCCTTTGAGTAGTTGTGCGAGGTGCTATTTATTTTTTGAAGTTCACAGATAGTGTAACGGTTGCTATAGAAACTCATCTGCGGTTGCGGTTGCTCCCAAGGAATATTTTAGACAAATTTCAAGTATACTCGTAGTTTTATGTTACGGCCAGCAGAGCGGGCGGAGAACAGCCTAGTACTTTTATATATCTTATCAATAATTAAACGTCATCATTTTAGCTTATTGTTGTCTAATCATGAATCTAGACCTTGCTAAAACTATTTTCCACAGGTCCGGTCTTACGCCATCAGCATCTTGCGGGTTAGTAATTAAAAATAAGCAAAAGAAACAAAAATTTTCTATAGTACACAAACGTATACAGACCGCACCACAACTTACGGGATCCCAACCTCACTGGCTCGTGACGCGCCTGGTAATCAACAAACTAGACTCTGAATCCCACCCACCCGCATTGGGCCAACGTGATGGGAAATAGCCCAAATCCCTCCATACAAACCGTTACGAACGACGGCTCTTAGTGCCCGGTGGTACCGATCTATGTGGTCTTTGGGGGCGGCTAATATCTAGCAGTGGATGTCTATCCGCTGATGATGAAACGTAACTCTTTGCATGTACAGCCCATTGCACATCTATTTGCAAACAGCCTGGGGATACAACCGCTTGCAATCCCTTGGAGTGATATCTCCCAGTAAATATTTACCCGGCGGAAATGAATGTTGTTTTCCTCCTGTCCGCACAACCGCTCTACGGCATTATATTTGTTATCACTTCTCATGCCAAAAGTAATATAAATACACATCACTATATTTGAATTCCCCCACACCACTCCCCACTGCTGTACCGCCGCAGGATTTATCATGTATTTGATACGAGAGCTGCGATAAATGTGAGCATTCATATAACTAAACATATCCTTAAATTGTGACCTGTTACTAGAACAATCTAGTTTTTTCTATAACAAAACACTTGAAAGAGATCCAATTACCTGGTGGTATAGCCTGTTGCCGGAGACCGTCACAAAGCCCTTTGCAGCTAACAAACAGTAGTATGCAAACATTAACTGGCGGTTAGCGAAATTACAGGGGTAAAGTGATTAAGCATTCTAGGTCTCAAGGCCACGAGCACTAAATGGTCATGGGTATGTTAACCTAACTAACGACTTGCCATAGACAGGCGTGTTATCATCAAGTGTACATCTCGTGATAAATGGTAACGTTGACACCACATATGAACGTATGATTCACCATCACTACCTTACCTTTTTAAAGCGAAATAACAACCTCCCGAGTCGTTATTTTACTTTAGGACATGTAGGTTATTAAAAATACTTCAAACTCTGATAAATTTAAGTGATCAACTGGAACCGCCGCCGGAGTCTGGTGGCGGACGGTCAGCTAATCTCCGAACTGAGTTCAAAGGAGATGTGGTCGCGCTTATCTCCCGCCCACACGCGCCACGTCAGCTCTGTCCGACCACACGAATCATTATATCGTACTTACAATTAAATTTCAATATAAACATAAACATTCTCTTATAGAATTATTATTATATTATGCTTCATTAAGGTATACTAAATTGTCATTACTATTTACTTCAAGATAGTAACTTACTTGAAGAACTCTTAATTGAAATCATAACCTAGACGACGATATTATCTGAAATCACTTGTTTTGAAAACCATCAGATCATCAGAAACATCATAGAGAAGATTATATAGATTTTAGTTGATTCGATTACTTAGATACTTTTATATAACTTGATATTATATGACAATGACTTATATTAAGGGTTGACTTTGAATACCCTGACTTTTATATGCTAATACCTAGAATATTCGTTTGGTGGTAGGCAGTTATAGTAGGAGACATGCAATATAGGATTGGCGATTGGACAAGTGGACTCAAACCCCACCACAGATAGCCCCGAAGTCGAAGCATGGACTTCCGTCTAATGGAAACGCTTTACCACTGCGCTATATAAATTAAACCTTCATACATACAGCAGAAACAAAGTACATCTGAGTAATTGATGGAAAATAAGCAGTACTGCCAAGACATAGCTGGACGTGTTCGAAGGTCCGGCAAGTTATATCGAGAAGTTTTCATTGACGACGCTTTTAAAAAGCTTTCTGTTATACGATGAAACTTTTCCGATGGTCCAAGGTAATATTAGATCAGTAAACTATTTGTGGTACTTGGGACTGAGGGTTTACTGTTCACTTCTCAGTACGCCAATCCGTTTCCGCACACGCGAACAGGCATTGCTACTCAAACTTATTGAAGTTGCCGACAAAGTTACCTCATAACATATTCCGTTTGCAATATTTGAATTATATCAATGATAACATATAGTATATACACAATGCTTTTTAAATATATATATATATATACAGTTATAACTAAGTTCGTTACATAAATCAATCTTAACAAGAATTTTATAATTTCAAAAGACAAACAGGTACTATTTTGTGTATGATAATACTATTAGATTCCCGCTCACTGTACTGGCTGTACCATCCCCCTTTGGGAAAGAAATTTTGTAAAATCTTGGCTAATCTGTAAATCGCAGAAGAAGTATTCCTGCCAAATTTCAAGACTCCAGGCCTTACGGTTTCAGAGACACCGCAATGAGTCTCTATAGTATAGACTGAAATCCCTTATATTTAATAATATACGCAGTGACTGGAAGCGGTGCCGGGAGTCGCCGGAAGCCGCTGGGTGCACAGTCACAGGCAGCATAGGATCGATAGGTGCGGAGATCTTTAGGGGAGACCTATATCTAGCAGTTGACATCTATCCTGATGATGACGATGATGACGCAGTGTCTGTATAACGCCGCTGTTTCATACAGACACTTTGCACAATATTTATAAAATCTCCATAGTTCTTTTTGAATGTATAGTCAGGAAGAATAATCTTCAAATGTATAGAGCTTCCGTCTAGGCATAGACAAAACTTACACGTAATACTCACACAACACAAATGAACCCCTACAGTATATTTAACGTAATACTTGTATTGAATATTACACACAAGTTGTGTACAACGTCGTTGAACACGACATACGTGGGGAGGAACCGTTCATTGTAAAATAAGATATTTGTCTGTTTCCATGGGGTATACAAGTTCACGCGGCAGCCATTATCGGGATGGAAGGCCTTTGTCGCGAAGAGCTGTCCGTGTGAATGCCTCGGGGACGCATTGTACTCTGAAATTAATTAATGCGTTTACTAAGTTATTGAATCTATTCATCTTCACGAGCTGAGACAAGATTCTACAACGAACTGTTCACTTCAGTACATATCCGATTGTTTATGATTTAACACCCCAATACAAGGGTATGTAGGTTATATGTAATTATTAATTCTTTTATCCAGTAAAACTTGATTTTGATATAGTAACGTTTTGCTTCAAGAGAGAATATTTTCAAATGTCAGTAGTGAACAAATATTAATAGGCTGCGGTTTAAAGGGCGTAGCTAACGGGGGTTAATAGATAAAACTATATATACAAGTAAAACATTATCTGTGTTCATAGTTAATTGAATGCAATCTATATGGTTTGATACAAATTCAGCTAACATTATTATTATAAAGTAAATGCATTAATTATTGATGGACACACACCGGTCACATGTTGACAGTGCGCCTGCGGCCCGCGCGCTGACAGTAACTAAACAAGTTAACTTTAACCGAACGGTTTGTAAATATACTGCAATTCATTATTTATTTATCGCTGCGTTACACTACAAAGTAAGTCACAACTTAATGTCTAAATGAGGTTCTATCTGAGATAAAATCGTCCGTTTCTCCTGAAAAACCATAACACAGATGTGAGCATATAAATATTGAATTTACCATACATAAATATCGATTGATTAATACATGAGCTAGATTGTATATATATATACATACACAATTTTTATATACATATATATATATACACGGGTAAATGAAGAACGAAAGTATGTGCATGCAAAGAAATATATAATATTATATAACGATTTAAGTCCTCGCCTTAAGATGAACGTATTGTTTATATTTTCATTAAGGATAATAACAAAATATATCTAACCGGAAACATGTTTTGAAACGGAAATTTTATATCAAATTATTTATTCTTTTTGGAGCCAGCATAAACAACAAGGTGGTCACAAAATACCCACTCTTCTAACAACCCTTAGGTTGAGGAAGATTTTGAATTGACTATGCTCACAAAACATATTATATATTATATCCGTCTACTGTCATCCAGTATACTTCCTGAAGGTTTCCGTGGTCTATTTCAACATATCACAACTAACACAACACAAACTAAGTGAGAAGTCAAACGGAAACTTGTTCCCCTCTGAATAATGAGTACACAGAATCACCTTCGAGTTTATCTTCCAATCTGGACAAACTTGGAGATCGTATACAATAATATGTGACTGAAACGATGGTGTACATATTACCAGGATAATTAATTGGTAACAGCCAATTTACATATTTTTTAATATAACTCTTCAAGTATTCTTTCGTCTTTTAACCAACTATGGATTTTAAAAAGTCCATTTTCTTTACCCAAAAACCTTATTTCCGTATCAGTACATCGGCTGTGCCGACTATCAGTTGATTTTATTTATTTATAACAACTTTTATATGCAACCCCAACCCCAGCAGTGTTGCTATATGTTATCTTAATAGTAGTTATATATGTTATCTGAATATTTATAACAATATCGATAATGAAACTGCACTCTAACAGGATTACTTTTTGTGTATAAAGCTAGTAACTTGATTATATTTAATTCATCATCATCATCATCACCCGATAGACGTCAACTGCTGGACATGGGCCTTGCCTTCTCTCTCGCATCCAGTATGTTCCAGCGATTCTCACCAGATTGTCGGTCCACCTTGTGAGAGGCCTTCCAACACCACAGTTTACTGGTACGCGGGCGCCACTCGAGGACTTGGATGCCACTTCGGCCGTCGGTGTAATCTAGATTAGGTTATAAGAGATGAAGAATAGAAACTATGTATTAATACTGTATATATATCAACTTTCACGCTCCCAAACCGCATTGGATCAGCGTGGTGGCAAATGGCCCAAATTACTCCCCCCTCCTCCCCGTTTGGACTCCTAGAAACGACGGTCCCTAGTGCCGGCGGTGCCGGATGCGATGATGACTGCAGCGCAGGACCGATCGATGTGGACATTTTTGGAGAAGGCCTATGTCCAGCAGTGGACGTCTATCAGCTGATAACGAAGTTTCACGCAGCTGTTATAATATACGTATTTGCTCAAACGGATAACGGTAATGGTTTCTTTTTCTGTTGAAAATGGTCATAATGTTGTAGTATTTTCTATGATTATGTTCTACGATCATTCAAGGCAAGCAGTCCACGTGACTTTAAATGGTCATAACGCGAGGAACCCGTACCAACAATTTTTTATTTTTTTCTATTCAACGAAGGTACGAGACAAGCGAGACTCTCGACTGGTACGCCTGCCCATAACAACGCGGCGCTAGTTAGGATTGTATGTACATTGCCCACGTTACCTTAAGAGATAAGATATTAAGTGTAGTTACCCCAGTAATTTAACTAGTTATATCGCCCTACAAACCGGAACAAAATACTATTCGCATAGTAATGTTAGTCGGCAGAAATAGGAGCTGCGGTGGTACCTACCTATACAGACGCTCTAAGGCAGTAGAGTCCCTACCACAATTAATCACCGCTGTGGAAAAAGGCAGCTATTTTGTTACAGTTTACTATTTTTTAATTCAAAATAAATATTCATACAGAACCTCAAAGTTATAATTATTTTGAAACTTAATGACTGATCTTACCTTAATAATTTAAGTGAACACAACTTCCACCGAAACTGAACGCATTAATATCGCGCAGCACCGCTTCGGTGACAAATTGGCGAAATATTATGCATGCAACGTTCACCAATCATAGTTCTAATGAAATCCGGTTCCGTGGGCCCCAATTGTCCTGCGGTCATATTCGTCTTCCGTGAATATAGTGTCTCGGTGTGCGTCTACATTTAATCCCGGATAATCATCAACGGGGACCAAGAAGGGTTTGATAGAAACGACGCCGTAAGGAAAACTGGATAATATAAACAAACAGTTAGTGCTATATCAAAGTTTTTGTGCTTGTTTGTTATTCGAAGGTTTTTTATGAAACAAGTACTATTGGGTTATGTCGCCCGCGCGCCCTCAAACTTTTCTTATGCGAAATAGCGAGTCGGGGCGAGCGTTCGCGTATTAGATTGTCACTTTTTCGTTAATATCTTTTATTAAATTTTTTACTGACTTCATTACTACTGTTGATATTTGTATTGGTTTAGATTTATTGCGAATTATTTCTCACAACTTTTTCATACAAAATAAATCATGTTATTGGTTAAAGTTTTTTCATTGAGTAAACGTTATAAAATACTACAGCGACGTTAATTTTTGTAAGTAGCGTCCAGATTAAATGAGACGCTGCAGGTAACAAAATTACTTGCGTACTGAGGTAATAATTATATAGCGTATATCCATCCGATTTCAGGACACAGCTTATATATAATCATTTACATTGCAAACATCATTTTCCATCGTCTCTGGAGGCATTATTTAGAAGTAAAAAATTGATAACTGTAAATGAATTTAGATTCACCACCTTAACCTTCGAATCCATTCCTCGAATCAATATATTTAGTCTTCCTGTGTATATCTACTACGAAATAAAACTTGACCTGATGTTAAAACAGAGCAGCACTATCAGAGTTGTAGGAGATGAAAGAACTTCTCAGTAAGAGACATATATAAGTTTATATATTTTGTATGAGTTTTTTTATATATAGACACACATACAGGATATTAACTAAATATTAAAAATTATTTCAAGGAATACTCAGTCCCAATTTCATTGAGGAGTATTTCTCGTGCTCTCTGCTTAAATGTACACCGATTAGTTACTGCTCTGATATTTAGAGGGAGTGCATTCCAGAGAAGAATAGACTGAATAGAAAAAGAAGGGTGGACAATGTCAGCAGATGTGTGAGCAGGGCACAAAAGAAGCGGACTGGTATAGTAGCGAACATTTTTGTACAGTGTTTGTTGTGGTTAGTACCTAAATACTTAAAACAGGAAATATGATAGGGAGGTGGTTTAGGATAAGTCAAAATAGAAAATAGGGTGTTGAGAGCATGCAGGCTTCGCCGCTGACGGATGGGTGATCACTTCATTTGTGAATGAAACGTACATACATGATCATAGTTACAAAGGTTGAAAATAAATCGTATACAGTTAGTTAAAAGACTGTCACGCTTATTGAGAGGGTTTGCATTCAGGTCGACACAGAACACATCAGCATAGTCCATGATAAAGATTTTTAATATTCTGTTCATAGAATAGAATCTCTGCAGACTTCTCTCTGCAAAGTTATATCTAGCGAACTACTACCATGGAGGTAAAGAGAAATTAAATACATCAAAGTTCAAACTTTTATACTAAACTTATTCTTAACAAAATGTAGGATTTCATATTCAAATTCAAAGTTCACACATAAAGTTTGTCAGCACAAGGAAAGCTTTCTTTAAAAATGTTTTTTTTTACTTTCTGCTTTCTATATTATAATGAGCACATAATTATTGTGCCACAGTATTAACCCTCACACTCTATTACTTACTTCTTACTCCACATTGTTAATCACCAGCCGCTGTACTTATTACAAGTTCCTGTTAACTTCGAACTTCATGACATTAACAAAATCAAGTTTTAATTATGTTAATAAGGTTGCAATTTACGCTGTTAGTAGAAATTAACTTAGTGATTCCCGTTTGCCTTTAAATGGATCTTTAACTTAACACAAAAGAGATTTGGGGGGATGAACTTAATTGCGTAAAACCAGACAAGTAATCTCAGTTCACATTAAATTAATAGCATTATAACATCCTACATCTACTTACGAAAGGGATGGTAAGCGAGTAAATAGTGATATAGATCCTTTAAAAAATATTGAATAACGAAGAAAGCTGAAATTCCTATCATCATCCGATACACGTCCACTGCTGGACATAGGCGTCCCCCAAAGATCTTAACGACAATCGGTCCCATGTTGCTCTCATCCAGTGGGTTCCCGCGACTCTTACCAGATCGTCGGTCCACCTTGTGGGAGACCTCCCAACGCCACCGGTACGCGGACGTAACTCGAGAACCTTACTGCCCCATCGGCCGTCGGTTCTTCTAGCAATGTTCAACACTAAGCTTGTTCATCCAATGGATACTGCATAAAGATTCACAGTTCACAGTTTCCGTTTTATAACCATTGATAACAGTGTACCTTTACTAAAAGAGTTCTATTGTATACTGATTCAATCGTATCCTCTACGTCACCATACAAATGAACGTAACCCCCACCTCTCCCTCTCCACGTTCTGCTGCAGCACAGAGCTATTTAAATTTGCCTGAACTAACATCAAAATATAAAATGACGGAGTCGCCCCCTGGGACGCGACTAAAATTACTCTGAATTTTATCTCGCTGAAAACGAGATTTCGCAGTGTACCTAATCTTGTTGTACGGCTGTTGGGGAATTTAATAATGTCACCTAGTCGAGAACTGTTCTCATATACGACACAATACAAATGTATATATATATATATATATATATAAATATATGTATCTACATTTATAGGGTCCTAGGACGAAGCGATGAGACGAGGGAGACGTTCACCTGATGGTGTGCGATACACTGCACATTGTCCTCGTCGCCTTGAGACTAAAGATAAGGTTCCTTACAACAATAATTTCACTAATTATAGAGCCTTTTAAACCAGAACACTATTGTTTGTTGGCTGCTATCGAAGCTGAGATAGTACCTACTTTTTTTTCGTGAGAAAATCCTGCATTGGATATCCTTCTGCTGTCGGGGCAACAGAAGTTATGCCGGACTTTTACCGGCTGAAACCCCACGGTTCCTCACTTATCACATTTAACCGGAAGCACGGGAACGCTTTCGCATACTACCGTGGTTCTGATAGCCAGAGGCCTTGATAAGACCACATCTCGAGGTGAAGCTACTGCTCTCCACCCTGATATGTGGCTATGAAAGTGTAAGGCGGAAGTACCGCGCACACCGCCTCGAGGCCTTTCGTATTTGGTGATAGTTTAGGTCGTAGCTACCTAGACGGTCGCCGGTAACGGAAACCTACTATCAGTAAGAATATTGCAAGTTTTCATTCAAAAATCGATTTCAGCTACTGTATTCTAATGCGTTCAATACGGCTGTGATAGGGATGAAATTTATAATACAAAAACTTCAACCCTGCGATAGTGAGAAATTCTGAAGGAAAGCTCACGTAGATGCCATTTGTGATACTGACGACGGCATCAGCCACACGTTATACAGGGCTTACAATAAACTAGATAAACCTTACTATATTTCAAATACTATTACTAATACTGAAAAAAACTAGTATACCTCACAAATGAAATACTAGCGAATAAAAATAATAAAATATGGAGATTTATTCATTGTTTCACAAGTTTTCTGGTGGTACGTCTTTGTTACCATTCGCGGGCCTTGAGGGTGGGGGCCCTTATCGCTCAACAAACGAACCTACGTGGCACAACGTACAGCTCAGCCCCATGGCTGGCACCATAGGAACCATTGCCTAGGAGGGTTAGGCTCCTCCTCAGAGACGTGTTCACACAAAGTTCAGAGGGGCACCGGTGCGTTCTATAAAATATCCCGGAGCCTCTCCCAAAGCACCAAGGGTATTTTACTGAATAAAAATCTCTCATAACCCTTACTTACTTTCAGAAGCAGGGTATTTATAATATACAATCTAAATAATCTAAAAAAGTCTGTATTACCGTAGACTGTCTAGGTAAGTACCACCGCGGCGTCTATTTTTACTGCCAAACAGTAATGTGCAAACATTACTGTGACCCGGTTCGAACGACTGGGCACGTTATGTCTGCAAACGACGATCACTATGTGGTCTATCACTAGTATATCTATCATCTTAACTAATACCACGTTGGTATTGACAGTCGTATTACTTACCATCAAGCGATCGTCGCGCTGCCCTCGTCGCTTTATTGAAAAAAAATGATTCTTTGCGTGAAACCCCTTGTTTATGAAAAATACTACAGTATATTTAGGCAGCGCACGATCGATCCATGTGGAGATCTTTGAGGGAGGCTTATGTCCAGCAGTGGACGTCTGTCGGCTGATAATGATGATGATACCTGATGACCTCTGCTTTGTTCTATATCTTGAAGCATCTATTAACAGAACTCTTATATAATCGGTGGAGCTGTTTCGAAGATTACCTGGAACAAAGATAAACAGGTTAAAATTATGCAAATAGTTCTTATCGTATAAGAACTGTGTCAACTATATATAGATAATGAAGATGGGTTTCGTTCGTTCGCGAATCACGTAAAAACAGGTGATCGTATCGCCATGGGAACATGAGCATTCGACGCGAGATGATTTGTAGATGGTTATAAGCCATTTTTTTTTATTTCATAGATCCGTCATCATTATTTATCCAGTTAACTTTTGTAAACATTTTCATTCGGCATTATTCATGCGGTTGCTATAGTAACGGTTGCTACAGCAAGTCATTAACAATTGCGGTTGCTCACAAATAATGTTTGAAACAATTTTCAAGTCCAATTTTATATTAAGGTCAGCTAAGCGGCCAGGGAACAGCTAGTGTAAATATAAACGTAATTGGCTTTATTTCATCATCATCGTCAGCCGATAGACGTCCACAGCTGGACGTAAGCATCCCCCAAAGATCTCCCCATACAACTAGCAAGGCCTTCGGTACCACTCTCATTAGGGGCCGTCGTATCTAGTGGGTTCATATGGGGGAATTTTAGCCATATCCCAGCATACTAGCCCTATGGGAGTTGGCGGGAGCCAGAGCCTCGTTTTTCTTGAACAGGGTGCACCACGAGCAGGTGAGGTTGACTTGGATCCCGTAAGGTGTTGTGAAGGCCTTACACCCCTTTCTTTCTTCACTCATAAATACACATAAATTATGTGTACATCCAAACAAATATGTTTAGATGTATATATAATTCATGTGTGTATTTAGTGTATATAAATAAATACTAAAACTAGGTAATAATTAAAATTATTCTAATAACAGAAGACATTCGTCTCTACATTCTGGTAGAACTCCGTTCTCCTTTGAACTTTCAAGTTGCTTTTGTCAGCAGGCTGTGTGGCCCACAACAAAGGGTACGTAAACATAATAAGGTCCTTGTACAGTGCGTACAGGACTAAGTTCAGAAGTTAATTAATATTAATTACGTAACGAAACAACATTACTTTCGTTTTAATTAAAAAAAAAAACAAGTAAAGTAAGATATTATACCACAGAGCGTAGTGTGAACATCCGAACTAATGTCACCTGATGGTAAGTGATACTCCTGTCCATAACGACGTAGCGCTGGTTAAGATTCTATACACACCACCATATTCTGCTCGTTGCCGTGAGCCATAAGATGTTGAGACTCGTTGCTGCATTAATTTCATCACCAACCACTCCCTTCAAACAGGATCACAGTAATTTTTACACATCACTAATTATAGGAACTGCGCTGGTATCTACCAAGACGGTCTCCTACAACAGAGACTTACCATCAGAAAACTTGGACGAGGGAATAAACATTGATGCAGTGTATCATATAATGATGGTAAGAGCGCTAATCATCACCATCATCATCAGCTAAGATACGTCCACTGCTGGACAAAGGCCGTCCCGAAAGACCTCTACGTTTGTAAGAGTTCATAGGGAGAATCTGAGCTATTTCTTACCACGGTGGCAAATATAAAAAAAAATTAGATTAACTTCTAGTAATATTTTCTAACTTAACTTTAACTATCTCCGCACTTATGTACCGCTTAACCAAACCTTAAGGGGTGTTCTCGTGGTTAAAGGGCACTCCAAAGTTATCTACATTCTACCCCTGTCATATTTACCAGAAATAGCATAAGTCTTATTTAAGTGAATAATTTTACATATTTTAACTTAATGTCACGTAAGTCGGTCACATACAACAAACAAAAAAAGAATACTTTCGCTTATTAAAAGTAATACGTATCTTAGTCATGTTCACACCACCACCACTATCAGCCGACAGAGGTCCACTGCTGGACATAGGCCTCCCGAAGCCGAAGATGTCTACATTTGTAGGACTTCATATGGGGGATCTGGACCATTTCCTACTACGCTGGCCCAATGCGGCTTAGTCATGTCCATCGTCATCATCGTCAGCCAATAGACGTCCACTGTTGGACACGGCCCTACCCCAAAGATCCCTCATCGATCGGATTGGAATGCAATAGGAAGATTTGGGCCATTTCCTACAACGCTGGCCCAATGCGGGTTGGTGGGAGCCAGAGTCGCGCTTGTTCATTAACAGGGTGCTCTACAAACAGGTGAGGTTGTCTTTTATCCGGCACTATTTTTAATTCGAAACATAAACAGGAAGTTAAGCTATTTAAACTATAACTTTCTTGCGAGAAATTTGTATTTCCAGTAGAAATCGATACAATAAATTCTATACGAAGATATTTTTTTTTTAAATCGACGTAGCGACTAGACTAGGTCAGCATTCACTTCGCAGTAAATGATACTGCCCATCACCACGTGATATACACAGCAGTACAGAGTGCTCGTCACCTTGGACATAAGATGCTAAGTCCCTTTACACCAGTAATTTCATTAGCTACAGCGCCCTTCAAACATGAACACAGTAATGTTTGCACGTTCCTGTTTATGGGCTGTACTAAGGGCTGCGGTCTAGACGGTTTCCGGCAACAGAGACCTAGGACTGGTATTCCTTTTACTTCTTCTGTATTACAAGCAAATATATTTAAAATAATTGGTATGGTATTAAATATTTGATTTTTAAATGGAATGAACTCCTTGCCGAAGGTTTCCTGAGGAGTTGCAGAATGGAGTTCTTTAAATAAGTTTCTTCAGGGATGACACCGCGGCAGTGATGCTTTTAGTATTATTCACGTCAACAGTCTACGGTAACTGGCCATGGCCATGGCCACCAGGCGAGCCGTATGTCCGTTTGCCACCTTCATTCCATAAACTGATAACCGTAAATTGACTAGTGATAGGTGTCTATTGCCGGAGTCCGTTCAGGTAGGAACCACCACAGTTCCTATTGAAGGGAATTGTAGCTAGTGAAGTTACCGGGAGAAGGAGACTTATAAACTTGTATCAAGACAACGAGCGCGATGTTATGGGCAGGCGTGTCACTTACCATCAAGTGAACGCTTCGCTCGTCTCATCACTTAATTAAATAAAAAAAATTATATAGTAAAATAAATACACAAACATTAAATTTCGTTGTTTTTTTAATGATTACTTCAATTTTTTTTTGTTTTAAATCTGGTCCTTCCGTGGAAGACACTGCTTCCTGCAACACATCTTAAATTAAAGCAGGAGGCAGAGATTCCTCTATTAAATCATGTAAAAAAAAAATTATAAAAATCATCAATTCAACTTTCAATCAAAATCAATTCGATTTGATTTACTAGACGAAGTGTGCCGTTTGTAACAAGTGAGTACTAAGATCGGTGGCGGAAGTCATAACGGAGATTACATCATGGCGGAGGCGTATCACCGAAAACTTGAGGTCGTTGTAAATATCACTTTACACTGATATAAAAGTCTATTTGACGCCATAAAGACAACGTAAAAGCCGCGGCATCAAATCCGGTGCCCGCTGATCTGTCTGCCGCCGTTCAGCCACCGGACCCGGCGTGACGCCCCACTCTCGGCCGTATCGGAGCCGCTCAATCGAAACCGGGATATTTTTAGACACGTGTAAGTTATTTATATCGCTCGTCTATAAAAATATGACCTCTACATTTGACCTCAATTTCGCATAGTATTAAGTGACAATGAAGCGGTTCGTGGTGACGCGTGCTCGCGCTGAATACTCCAGCTTCCATATCTCGACCGATCTTCGAACTGTACCACGTACTAAACTCCACTACGTGTGCTCCCGAAATCTAACCGAAGTATGCCAAGTTAAAAGCAGACGCTTAGCCACTGCTCTACGAAAATAATACAAATATTCAGAAACTTATACATAGTCATATCTCCTTTAAAAAACAAATTAACGTTTGCAATTCGAAGCAACTATTTATTAAGTTATAACATTAAACTTGACTAAGTTGTTTTGTTAACAATATAGTTTCAGCGTTTCAATATAAAAATAAATAAATTTCAAATCTCATTTATACGATACAAGTTTGGTTGTTTGAAACTTAGATATTCTCAAATTTCTATTAACTTTGAATCGTACGTATAAAAGTTTTATCTTCTCTCAAATTAATTTTATCTCATCACCCACATCAAAGTGACTCCGATGGCATTAAATTTTCGTCATAAAATGGAAGCCGCCGGGGCAGCGCTTTGAACTTGGAACTGTACACAAGTCGTTACGCCAATGAAACATTTAATTGATTTGAATTTAAGCTTTTCATGAAGACGTGGATCAGACTTGTGTACTCGACTTCATCTGCATTGTCCGTACTTAATTGTACTCATTAAAAACGGATTTAATGATAATTAAAATCTATAATATCCTCCCCGGAAATCATCTACTCGTTTTGGAAACAAGTAAACTCTGTCACTTATCGAAAATCTAAATAGTTCACCGATTGAAAGTCGCACAAAAACTGATAGAAAGAGCTATGCTTGGCGTTTCTCTATGTGACAAGATCTGGAACGAAGAACTGCTACGGAGATCTAAAGTTGTCGACGTAACTCTCAGAATGTGCAAGCTGAAATGACGTGTTTGTCATGTCAGTGACGGGCGATGGCGGAGGAAAGCCTAGGAGTGGAAACTGCGTGCAGGTCGTAGAAGTGTAGGAAGCCCTACCTCTATATGAACGACGACATCTTCAGGGAGGTCGGAAGTGCGTGAACGCGAAAAGCTAAAGATCGCATTCGGTGATAGGTATTGGAGAACGACTATATCCAGCATTGGATTAACAAAGGCTGATAATAATGATGAGTAGAAATTAGAAAGAAATAGCACAAGGTTCCATTTGAAATAAACAAAATAGAATCTTTTAAAAGGTAGATATAATTAATAACCTCAAATTTGTAGTCCGTTAAAAATAGTAACCAATATGACGCTCAACTTCCGCCTGCCTTTCGATAGTTATGAAACGTTTCAAATTTAAAACAATTTTATAAACATACGCAGTTTTTCTTCTTCTCCTTCGTCGGTAACATTCTTGATGGTGTGATCGTGGTCACCACTTCAGGTGTTGGTCGAAAGCTTAACAACACACCGTCATTCCTCTCTGAGAGCCGCCTTCCTGGAGCATTCATGTAGTGGTAACGATGATGAGCCATTTACTACCGCCTTTATCTGGTCAATCCATCTCATAGGCGTTCTTTCTCTTGGCCCCGTACCCTCAACCTTTCCCTGGACTACAAGTCGCTCAATAACTACCTCCCCACGGCGGCATACGTGGACAAAAAAAAAAGGATACGAGACTAAATATGTAGATAGGTATTGCTAATTATATGTTATGTAAAAATATGTAACAATTTATTATTAATACTTCATAATATCTAGGTGTGGAATATCGAAGGCCAGGGGTTTTAAATATTCTCGCTGGAACTTAACCTCTAAACCACAGGCCTTGAGAGTATCTGTGTTAAATTAGCGTCATGCTTTAGTTTATTTTCATCGTCGGGAATAAGACTATGAAAAATATCCACCATGATTAGATAGACTGAACACTTTTTTGTTTTAGCGTCGTTACCCGTAACGCGAAGCAACGCGAAAGTTTAATGCAGATTATGCGATGAGGTTCCCGCAAGAAAATCTTGGCAATGCACCAACCGATTGCTCGAGCGGTTTAAAGGCAGATTTATTGCTAAATAACGTTTTTATTTATTTTAACCATCTCTTGATATGATAATAAATAGCAGTTCACGTTTATAGTGCGGGTTAATTCAAAATCCACAGTGTATCGGCAGTTACCACAGCATCGCCATCGCGGTGAACAAACGTTTGCTTTGATCCGGTTATTACTTACGTTCAAAATGACGAGTGCAATCTAGCGCTGTGTAAATATTTTAACTACTGCCAATTTGATATGGCCGTATCATTTCATCATCATCATCAGCCGCTAGACGTCCACAAATTTTTCTTTGGTTCTTATTTCCTTTTGGTTGTCAATTAGCATAGTCGAGTATGAAGACGAAAAGTGAGTTTTTTGGTGGGCGGCATGTTCGCGTAGAATCCGCTAGATGGCGCTGAGTGTAGAATTAAACCCGGTTTCATGAACTAACGGCAGTGTGTTCGATATGTGAATTAAATAGTCTCAAAAAAGACATAGTTTACCCATAAATTCAACATCAGCCGATTGACTTCCACTACTGGGCATAGGCCTCACCCAAAGATCTCCACATCGATCGATTCACAGTCAGCCTGGACCACCGGTACCACTGGGCACTAGGGAGGAGGGCCGTCGTTTGTATGGGTTCATATGGGACGATTTGGGCTATTTCCTACCATGCTGGCCCAGTGCAGGTTGGTGAGGGAGCCAGGCCTCCTTTGTTGATTAAACAGCACTACGAGCAGTTAAGGTTGACTTAGGTCTAGTTACGTGTGCGAGACCCCTTGCACCTTCCCCTACCCTTCAATATAAGGTGTTTTTTTTAATGGTCCCTTGAACGGCAATATCTAAGCAGCTACATTGATTAGTACTGTATAAATGTATTAAAAAAACTATTTATACTACATATATAACAGCATGTTTGTTCTCCTTGGAGATGTTTCCAATTTGTAAATGTATTTAGGAGAACGGAGAATAGTTAATTTAAATAAAAACTCTCTCACTCTTTACGATTAAGTATTCATTGAGTCTTCATTGTGAGATCTGCAATAAAAGTGCAATCTAGTCTTTATTACTTCGTATTTCGTTTTATTTTTAACTATAAATATTAAAAATGAAACGTTTAACTTTATTAAGGTTAGATCCTTTTGTAACAATGTGTAATTGTATAGATCAAAGTAACTGCGCTCCAAGCGAGCGACAAATTACTTTGTAACAGGACCACGGCCTGAGTTACTCGTTATTAGATTAAAATAGTTAACATTGAACGCATTCAAATCCATTGTTAAATGTCACGGACGGGGTTAAGTTTCACTCAGTTTACAAACTTGGTAGACAATTAAATTGGAATAAGCACAATTTAGCAAAGATCAGTTAAAAAGGAATTACAAACCACTAGCACTACAACTTTACGTAGTGTTAAGTGATAATTAGATCGTTGATAGTGAAGGGTCAATGGGTGAGCCGTTGGTACAATGATCGACTGAAGAGGCTATATGAGAGATAATGGAGAATGCACGTAAGATTGGTGAGCTTGTGAAGGTCGCAGGAAATCGTTCAAAGAAGGTGGTAACGGAAATTTAATAGGCAGGCAGTCTAACAGTGGACAGTGGTAGGATGTAATGCGATCTTCGTATAAAGAAATAAGAATTATGGGTTATAAGAAATAGGGGAGTAAGGGGTCCTGCACAACAACTGACGGGACCCAAGCCAACCGCACCCGCTCGTGGTGTGCCCTGGTAATCAACAAACAAGCCTCTGGCTCCCACCCACCCGCATTGGGCCAGTATGGTGGGAAATGGCTCAAATCCCATATGAACCCCTACAAACGTGGGGATCTTTGGAAAAGGCCTATGTCCAGCAGTCAACGTCTATCGGCTAATGATGATGAAGAGTTATGCCTCTAACAATATTTTTAAGAGAGTGGAGACGTAAGAGATTAGTTAGAGAAAAAGCTGTAAGCAAAAGTCCATATAAATAATGGCATGGAATTTTTGTCAGTTAATAAAGGGTTATGAGTTGGCATAGTATATTTTGCACCAAGCGCAAAATAATCTCGTGTAGATTGAACATATCTAGCATTTTATTAATACAGTTTATTTGAACTATTGATTTTTTTTATTTACAATTAAGCAGGAATATAAACAATTATATGAACAAAAAATACATTTCTTTACCATTTTCTTATTCTTCCACAGAATTGAAAAATATGTGCGATCATTTACACACCATATACATTAATAGTTTTGTATGCATAGTACTACTATATATAATATATAATAGTTATTAATAATCATCCTGTTCAGTACCAATCCAATGGCTACCTTATTTTTCGATGGTAAATCTTGCATTGGATACCCTTCTGCTGTCGGGGCAACAGAAGAGTTACGCCGGACTTTGACCAGCTAAAACCCCACAATTTTTCACTCATCGCTTTTGGCTGGAACCCCGGGAACGCGTTCGCACACGGCCGTGGTTCCAACGGTGAGAGACTTTGATAAGACCACAGTTTGGGGTGGAGATACAGCTCTCGATCCCTATAAAAGCGTTAGACAGAAGTACTGTACACATCACCTCGAGGCCTTTCATATACATTTGGTGACAGAAAAGTCCTTCCATAATAAAACACCTTAAATTGAACGGTGAACCGTTTTTTGGGACAATTTTATTCACTTATTCAACACACTACCGGCCGTTCATGACACCGGGTTTTATCATACAACCAGCGCCATCTAGCGAACTCTACGCGAACATAATTCAGTGTGTACTTAAGAAATATATATTAGAGTATCTTGAATTATGACCTCAAATCACTCCCAAAGTAACTGTAGAGAGTTGATAAGCTGAAGATAGCTTTTCAATTAATTATACCCGAGCTAGTTCTAAGTTGCCTTAAAATTACGTAAGTAATACAAAAATCAAATTAATCGATCCAGATGTAACAATGCTAATATACGTATTTTAAAATAACTACACTCCTCTTACTGTGTTGAAGGTTAAAGACATATGAAGGAATCTAATTACATTCTCCTCATCCACATCACCGTAGTTTATATTGAATGTAGCATACGACCGGAATAATTTGTCGGACGCCTGGCTCCCGTCTAAACGTATGAGTGTCTCCAAAAGATAAGTGAATTGGATACCCCAAGGTTTCCAAGTATTGTTGCAGTAAACTAGACAATAGGAAAAACATGATTAGATGTCTACTTATACATAGTTGTTAGCTGTTCCCCGCCCGCTTTGCTGGCTTTAACACCCCTGTAATTCTTTTTGAGGAAACATTTTTTGAAAATCTGATCTCAGTTGACCTCTATACGGCAGAAGGAATATCTCTACTAAGTTTTAAGTGTTTACATCCAATGGTTTCGGAGATCTCGTGATGAGTCAATGAATCTCTGGATATTTCTTATTTATATACTAGACAACATTTTAAATCATATTATAATAACATAAGAAACAATAATGAAATAATTTCTGATAGAGGAACAAGATCTAAATTGGTTCAATTGTGTTTGAAGCTGATTTGGTCCGGGCCAATAGCCGAAACAAAGCAGTTAAATAATATTTGGAATTTTTGAACTCGCGTACAATAATTCCAAAAATTAAATAATATTAATCCTGTTACTGATAAGACTAGACATATAAAAATAGTCACACACATAAGTAGAAAGAGATCATCTACCAATCTGCCAAGAAGTATAATGATACTATTACACAAAATAATCAACCCTACGAGAAACTAAAATGGAAGAAGATAATGTCAACAGATATTAATCGTTGTGTACTTGCTCTCCTGCAGATTTTCCTCAAATATTTTTGCTACGTCCTCTGAGAGGTATTCTGTCCTTACTAATAAAATAACAACAAAGTGAAACCTACCTTAAAAAATACATAAGTAAGATCATTCTTACTTTATTCCAGTTTCAAAAATTTCGACATGCTCATATAGATTTTATATTCCTGTCAAATTCCTTTTATACAATCGAAACCTATTGGCTCTGCCACATGGATGGAAACTGTTAGAAAGGCAGTGGTGGTGGCAGTGTACACCGTGCCGTCCACTTTCAATGACATTTCTATGACCGCATTCAATGGAGACTGTTTGTGCGTGGTCACGATCCTCAGCAGTGAGGGAGCGACGGAGAACAAGAAGAATCGAGACCTATAAAAAATCATTAAGTTTTACGGAAGTGTGCTTAAGAGACTGATAGCATATATATATATATATATATATATATATATATATATATATTCATAGCAATAAATTGCGAAGGAAGTTTCGGATTCTGTTTGATATCCGAGACTGTCGAGATTTGTGCTGAGTAAATTTCGTAGGAAAATTCCGGAGAAATTCCAATCATTTCGTTATGTTAAAGTCAAAAACAACCAAGAAGTTTTAATAAAAAAAAAACTTTCGTAAATAGTACACTAAATAAACAAATCAAAATGATTACAAATAGTTTACTAACAATTCAGGGGTTCTTAAAAATGTCCGTGTTATATCAAATAATCGTGTATACCATTGTAATAATTAAATAAAATCAATCAATTACTTTCTTTTACTATTTTAGTTCCGGGTACAACCGGGTACAACACGGGTACAACACGGGTACAACACGGGTACAAGTCACATTAAAAAAAAACAAAAATATCAAAATTAGTTCAGCCGTTTGAGTGCTGTGACACCGCGGACAACCTGGCGCGTGATTTTTTATCAATCAAGGATTAAAATAAACACAGGGAGCACATGATGGTAAGTGGTCACCGTCGGCCTTCGACAGCCAGTATATCAGACAATACTCACCTCCTCATGTACTGGAACTTGACGACCACGTAGATGAGCAGCGTATTAGCGGATAGAGAGGCGGTGAGCACCAGCACGTACAGCGCTATCACCAGCAGGTCCGCGCGGTGGAACACCTCCAAGCCCGTGGGCGTCGCGTCCCACGGCTGGGACACGTTACGTAACTCCGCGTCCCACCACGAGCTGTTCAATGTCCTCAGCGGCATTTTCTTACTTACTACACCACATCAATGTTTATAAAACATTTCGATTGTTTTTCGTTTGAAATTTATCTTATTCTTCGGAGCTTCAGGCTTGTTACTGGTAAGCTCGGTAACTGAGAACTCTAACCATAAACTGTACCACCGCAATGTCTACTACGACAGTACCTCATCATCATCACCTCAGTAATCATATGTGCTAGACAGGATTTAGTAAAACAGCGTAAACGAGAACAAGAGATAACCTCGACAAGAACTACCTAGATTGTAATAATTTATATCTAAACATAATTTAAAATTATAAATGATAACTTGAAATAAAATCACTTCAAGTAACGTTACTTATTCAGTATTCTAAACGTTAACATTATTTTATGAGTTAAAATTAGACAGTTAAGTAGTTTTTAAATAGTATGATTAACAAATTAAATAATAACTATTTAAAGGAGTGGATTTAGTTCAGAAATTATTTCACTAGCGTTGTCAGCTAATATTGAATGAAAATATTTTATAAGCAAATCATCACATATACAGATTCACTTGCACAGACTCCTGCGATTTACAACGAGATCGCACTGGGAGATCACAAACTTGGCTACGGGACGGCTGAGCCGACACGTCGACGCCGTGCAGCCGCGCGACCGCAACTGGAAGCAGAGCATCGTGTCTGAAATATAGTTTTAAGTTATCCCTGAAAAATATTCATAACGTAATACGAATAACTTGACTTATTTTCGCGATGTATACGACCGGCTCTGATTGACACTTCCGGTACGACAAGGCGACGCAACGAGCGGGACGTTCATCAGGCGGCGAGTGACTTTCCTGTCCATAACAATGAAGCGCTGCTTCAGATCATAAAATTGATTTTTATTGCACAGATACGATTAATTATAATATAATTAATTCTACCTGTCCTCCTCACCCCAACCCCCGCTCTTCCCTTACTTGCCTTGGTTGTTAACATAAAATCTTTAAAGAATGTCTTTCATACTGCTCTCTTCTCTTTATATCATGACATAGATCTATTTAGACAATAGTTATATCATTTTGAAGTTTCTTTAAAAGTAACAATTGACTTGTCAAATGGAGAGAGTCTCCATGCTGTTCAATGAGCATTACACGAGAATCTAAATCTCTGCTATATATCTAACTACCTGTTCTGCACCCGTTTTGCTGGCTGTTACTCTCCCGCAACTCCCTTGAAGAAAAAATTTTGTAAAGTACATTATTAGCTGCCCTTTAAATCGCACAAGCACTATCTCTACCATCGTCTGAGTGTTTACGTCTAATAGTTTTGAAGATCTCATGATGAGACATCATCTTTCAGTCAGACTATAAATATCATATATATATATATATATATATATATTGAGGTTTTGTCACAACAACAAGCAGTAATTTTTATTAATTTTTGCGATCGTTGTGTCAGAAAACCCATCTTAAAAGCTGTCTGTTTATTCCGGATAATCTCGGAAACGGCTCCACGGATGTTAACGGAACTTTCAGTAGCACACAGCTGATAACATAGGAAGTAACTTTGGCTGCGAATAGATCGTTCAATACCCAATGAGACAGTATAACGGCCATTGAATTCAAACCTGTACAAAGTCTTAAATTTTTATGATTAATATTATCATTAGGAATAATATCTTTTGAGGATAATCTCGTAATAATTAATCTTAAGTAGCAGAGAACATCGATATTACACCTCCTTATAACTTCAGTTAAACTGTATATTTACTCACATTATACGTACAACATCCGCTCCGGAGTCGACTTGATTGTTGCCTACTTCATCTCGAATAAAAGGTAAATCGCTTACGTTTTCTTCTGTCGACATTATAAGGACTGTTTGCTTACTTGTTGGGGAAAATGGACACAATGAAAGATATTCGCCGTCCGTGTGCCCACGCAGTTTATTTCCGGCCTAGTTATGATGTAATCTTTATAAGATATCTGATTCATCACGGCTTTATGCCGCGCTGTCGACCAGCCATTCTATTGCTATGGTAATATTTTACTATTCGCTAGTGTATATACTCGTAGTGTGTGTCCCTTTTTGTTTTATAGTATTATATTTCTTCTTCTCTTTCGTGTACTTCATGACGGAAGGTCGTACTGGTCAAGAAATGCTTTTAATGACTCGTCAACCAGCTGCCTCCACACCGCTGTGTTATCGGCACGTCTCAGGGCATCTGGAATGTTGGTACCTAAAATTACCTGTATCTGGTGTGACCATTGGGTAGGCGATCGACCCCGTGATCTCTTGCCCTCGATCTTGTCTATTACAACCAGCTTATACAGATTATGTGGTTGTCTTCGCGAAATAAATAATAGTAGGTAGGCCTGTAGGCCTGATTTAACCGCCAACACATTAAGGGAAGGTTTAGAAACATAAGAGGTTAACAAATGATCAAAAATTTCTTAAATGTCATGAGGTCAGTTCATCATGGAACATTATGTACTAGCCACGAGTAACAAAATGTTAGACCATTTGTTTACTGTATATTCCCGTATACTCTCGTGAGTAATAGCTTTAGCTTTATAAAAGTCTCAATGTCATCATGGACCCTTCGTATGAACTTTCCGACTTTTCATGACTAGTATGTAGTAAGTCGGTTAGATATTGTTCTCAAGCAAAAGTGATTGCTAAACTTAACCGAAACAAACATAATTTTTTTTTATTTATTATAGTTTTCGAAGTTTGATCATACGAAGGCTATACCAGCTCAGAAAACATAAGTTCGTATCCTTTTATGAAGAACAGGAAGATCGTATTAAGGAAATGTAACATGAAGTCGCTTAATTAAAAAAAAAAAACCTCGTGATTTATTCTTATTGAGGATCATTTGGTTCGTCGTCGTCCGCGTTTACTGCCGGCGCGTTCATTATGATTAGCTCGCATTTGCCTGATTGTGGTGGGGGCTGCTTTGTTTACTCGCACCCCGGTGATTTGTCAACAGCTAATTTGCTTATGGACGTGATAGTTTACATTGGTGAAGGCGAAGACGTCGAGGTGCAGTGCAATTATTTGATTAGTGCTTAGTTAACAGCCGGACGTCAACTCGACTTGTAAACGTTTTTTATACCTCTTAATATATAACGAGTTTTTGTTGGTAACGAGATATCTTGAAGTTATAAATGTAACATAAAGATTCCATCCCATTGATTGTTTAAATTTACTTGTTAAGTGTATATCTATTAAAACTTTGTGTTATACTTGAAATTTCTATTTCACCTGATGGTAAGTGACACATCTGCTCATAACAACATGGCGTTAGTTAAGATCTTATACACTGCGCCATATTGTGCTCGTCGCGGTCAGATATATCATAGTTAGTCTCATTACCCCAATCATTTCACTAGCCGTTCAATCCGGAACACTGTAATCTTTACACAGTTTTGTTTGGCAGTAGAAATAGGCACTGCGGTGGTACCTAGACCGTCTCCGATAACAAAGACCTACCACCAGTAACTGACGGTATTCAGGAGAATTGCATATAGATAGCTTTGTGTTCAATTCAGTATACAACAGTTCATTGAACAAGAGATTTAGGCAATATGTACTACATGCATTTTTTAATGAAAGGTTTCTAAATTAACTGGTTGCAGTTAATTTGTCACATTTTCAACAAATTATTATGAGTACGTTACTTTGGAAATAATAAAATTACTGAACAGTATCTTTATTTACTGTTAACCTAGTCTTTAGTAAGTTTGGCAAAATTCATGTTATGTCTATTGCGTATGGGGTCCCGCACAACAACTCACGGATCCAAGCCAACCTGACTTACTCGTGGTGCAGCCTGCTAATCAACAAACGAGGCTCTAGTTTCCACCAACCCGCATTGGACCCGCGTGGTAGGAAATAGCCCACATTCCCCCATATGAACCTCTACATACGACAGCCTCTAATGCCCAGCGGGACTGGCAACCTATGCTGACCGTATGAAGAGATCTTTGGAGCAGACCTATGTCCAGTAGTGGACGTCGATCGGCTGATGATGATGATTATATTTCCGCTGAAGTTGAAGAAATACTTCGACGCTGCGACCATCGGATGAACCTCTTGCTTATTGCTTGCTTACCTTTGTTATGCTTGTATACCTTTTATTAAAATACTCACATCTCTATCTTTTTTCGTATTGTTTGAGATTTACATGATTTTTTACAGTTTATTTGTTTAAACTTTCTACTTTACTAGAATAAGTACGTACAAAATATTGTATTTAAATAATGAGATGTTTCTGTACGCGTACACGTAAAAGCTTTTACAGCGAAATGCATTCGTCAATAAAACTGACACAGCTTTACGACGTTCGCCGTTACAAACGCACAGTGTCTCTATCCCCGCTCACGACACAATATTTATGCTGAAATAATTTACTTACAACTGTTGTATAGTATATATTTACACATATAGATATTTACAAAGTTACTGAACCCGAAGCTTTTATGAAGATGAAGTCACGACTAAGGCATCTTACTCTACTGTCTGACAGTAGTTTAGAATCAAAACTGTAAACATTGATGACAGTTTAGATAGAAAATTTGATTGTTGTTAGATTAGATAGACAGCAGCTCGCTGGCCTAATGGTTAGAGCGTGCGGCCTTCATTGCGAAGGTCGCGGGTTCGAATCTTGACATGTACCGATGACTTTAATATTTAAGTTGTGTACATATGTGAACTTCGGTAACAGCAGCGAAATACAAACGGGGAAGGGAAACATCGCGAGGAAACCTGCACATGAATTAGATTTCATTCCTAGGTGTGTGTGGAGTCACCAATCCGCGTTGGGCTCGCGTGGTCACTGTGGCCTATCGGCCTCATATTGAGTGTCCCCACATTGGAAACGTAAATCAACTATTAAAAAAAGCGTGCCAATGCAACTTATTTCAATAAACGTATTCGCTTCAACAATGAAAGAACAATGAAATCCTCGTTCAAGTTGCCGCTAAGTAATCGCCACTTAAAACTCCTTGCATAAACTTTACACTCTATTTATTACACAAGTAAAAGTTTATTGCTCCCATTTATTACAACGTCTCCGCCAATAAAAGCTCTATTATTGTTATGACGAAAGTAATGATCTAATAAAATGTCTAATGACTCGTTCGCTTTCTTATTTCCTTTACGACACTGTACACGAACATGCATCAGGTAAACATCTAGATGCTAGAAATTAAATAGGTAACTTTTAGTTAGACTTTGTATTAGATAATGAAGTATCTATAACGTCTAAAATCTATAATTTTTAATGCACCCACAGACCAGTAATGTTCTTCTTCTTAAAGTGCCTCTCCAACCATTGAAGGTTGGCGATCATCGTGCTACAATCCATTCTGTCTTCGGTTCGGCGGAGCGATTCGGACGCCCCAGATATGCCAGTCTATTCTCTGATATTCTTCAACCATGACTTTTTCCTTCTCCCCGCCTTTCAAAAGAGGTAAGAGGAAAACGGAAAATAACATCTATCCAACCCAACAGTCAACCTACTGGATAACGAACGAGGCTCTGGCGACCGAGCAATGGCGGTATAACTATAAACCCGATCAGGCAACTGTTTGGATTAGGCTTCAGGAGCCTTGAGGTACAAGTAACCTCTAAAAGGCCTGGTGCAGAAAGCAACGGGACACCACTGCTCTGTATTCCCTAGTATTCAGCATGGAAAACTCCAATAAGAACAAGGCCTCGAGTGACCGGCATCACTTAGATGGGGCAGAGGTGCGACGAATCTCCGAGCGGGCAATTACAATAGGGACCTGGAATGTGAGAAGTCTTAAAAGTCCAGTAATGTACATTTCTATTAAACAATAGACCATATCTTTCGATGATTAAGTGACCACGAGATCATGGGCAGCTATTACTACTACATCAGCTGATAAACATCCACTGCTGCACATACCCTTACCCAAAGATTGCTACGTTTGTAGTGCTTCATGTAGGGGATTTGAGCCATTTTCCACCACTCTTGTCCAATGCGGCTTGGTGGGAGTCAGCCCCGTTTGTTGAAAGGTTGAAAGCAACGTGAGTTGTTGTGCAAAAGCCTTTACATCATGATAATAGATTATATGAACGGTAATATGACAGCAGGTTTACAACATTAAGTAGCCTATAGATAATAGAAAAATCCGTCCAAGGTCATCACCACATCAGAAATGGAAGTAGACACCTTTATAAGGCACATAGACCGAACTAACAGCAAACGTGTGACGAATATAATATTCTTTATAAACTAAGGGAATAAACCATATACACGACGATGGAAGAAAATATTCAAACGAAAATCGATTCTCCATACATCTCCTCGTGAAGCTGAAATTGCGGAAGAGGGAACTGCATAGTTCCGTCTTCCGTGTTCACATATATCTGCGTCTGAAATTCAGCGGAATCGATCTCGGCGGAGCAATCTGTAAAATTTATCGGAAACATGAGCACTTGCAGGATATACGAGTAAATCATTTACACGAACTCTCCGAGTGAGCTTCACGCAGGAGCAGATTGTGTCTATACATACTCGTATACACAATTGTTGCATAGTAAGGTTAGATCATCATCATCATCAGCCGATAGACGCCCACTACTGGACATAGGCCTCCCACAAAGATCTCCACCAGGTTATATCATTCATCATTATTTATATAGGAATCCTAGATGAGGCAAGACGTCCACAGTGATCCTGTCGCTGTTTCCATTTCTATAATCAGAAGGTTTTTGAGCAAGCGATTGGCTCACTGTGCCCCGATCCGGCAGTGCTGGTGCCACCTCATAGCTTTTGGTACGTGCTTAGTTTTTTACTGGTCTTCTCCGTTGTGACATGATTCTGCTTTAAAGCGCAGAATAGTGCGTTCTGTTTTGTACCCTCAGCTTGCTAGGTAGTGGACACGGGAGTGTGTGGCTGCAGCATGGCCCAGAGAAGACTTCCAATATAAACCCCTACGAACGACGGTCTCTGGTTCCCAGCGATGCAAGCAGCGCAGGAGCGATGGATGTGGGTATGTTTGAAGAAGGCTTATGTTCAGCAGTGAATGTCTATCCGCTGATGATAATGATGATGATGAATGGTCTCAAAATTTCATTACAAACAAAGTTTAATTAAAAATACAAAATATGAAAGCTAATGTAAAAGTATGTAACTTTATGGTAATGAACGTAAATGTGATAGTTATTACGGATGTGTGAATGTTAATCAATGACATCTAAAGATCAAACATCTACTTATCCATTATAGAAGTCCATCATCATCAGCCTATAGACGTCCACTGCTGGACATAGGCCTCCCACAAAGATCTCCTTGTTAGTGTCCATTGAGGGGAATTGGGCATTAGCCCACCACGCGGGTACCGTGCAGGTTAGTGGATGGTCAAAGCCTCGTTTATTAATCAGCAGGGTGCACCGCGTGCAGGTAAGATTGACTTGAGCTGCGTAAGATGTTGGGCGGAACACCCTGCACCCCTTGGAATCCACATTGACCCAAATCCATTTTCCATAATAGCTAATACAAAATATTCGAGAATGTTTAATCTTCAACATCAATCGCCTCGAGACTTCAACTTTGCATACGATTTTATCACAGAGAAAGTTTTTATTGTATACTTTATTGTATTTTGCTATTTATTATTTCCGCTCCCCCCTGATGGTGTTATTTGAAGGTAGCACAAGATTTATATTATCATTCCTGCTTCTTGTTCCGACTTATCTTATGAACCTATCTTATTCTAAAACATATTAGCTTCTAATCAAATGAACATTCTCTTCCTCTATGTAATCTGTTCTTAGAAGGCGCTGAAGTTTGTAAAAAATAAAAAAAAGGTCTTTTTTCCATAGTAACATTTGTGGTACATAACCTACATATTTATGAGGGTATCATATTAATATATGAATATTTAAAAAACCTCAAATTTTGCTATGTAAATAAACTAAGTACACTGCGAGAGTGTCGCCATTAGAGTAGTCTATCATAAATTTTAAATGTCAATGAGTTGTATACAATTTATTTAAAAACAACGCGCCGAGTCATTGGGGGATAGTCAAGGTCATCGTGATGATTAATCACGGTTGTCACAGCTTAAATGTTAACGTAACAGATAAAAGTAACAAAGAAGCATTTTTCCTTTGTCTTGAATCTTCTGTTAAATTTGTAAATATTTTTATTTAACAACTTCTCTATGCCATCAATTCTCTAGGCCTATAGTCATCCACTGCTGGATATAGGCCTCCCCCAAAGAACTCCACATACAGTCAGCATGACCTGCAGTCCCGCTGGGCGTTAGAAGCTGTTGTATGTAGAGGTTCATATGGGGGATGTGGGCTATTTCCCACCACGCTGGCCCAATGCGGGTTAGCGGGAGCCAGAGTCGTTTGTTGACTAGCAGGGTGCACAACGCGCAGGTGATGTCGGCTTGGGTCTGGTGAGTTGTAAAGCGGGGCCCCTTACACCCCCTTCTCTATATAGATAATCAAAATTGAAAATTTCTGAAATAGACGTTACTAAAGCATGATTCCTATTGCATTTCATTTATAGTTAATATTCATATGCATTATTTATGTTTGCATTATATGCATTGTAAAATGTTTTAATTTTTTTTCTCTGTATTTTAAAACCTTAGCGCGAGGTAGACAAAAGGCGAGCTCAATGCCTGCTGGCATTCTCTACCAGCCAACCTTCGGTGAGGCGAGATGTTGTGGTGGGTGATAACTACTGATTTAAACTATATTGGCAATAGTAACAACATATATATATATGTATATATATAGTAAAACATTATTAATTTGAAAAAGTAATTGCAAAACTCATTAAATATAACTTACTGAAACTTTTCTGTGACGTTCATTTGACATCTAGTTCTTTATAAAAAGGTTTCATTGTTTGCCTTTGAATCATAACTCAATATCAGTCTGCAAGTTAGCCTTTATTAAATTCTGATATGCGTTTTCAAATGTTAATTATTGAAGTAATTCCTTTATTACATTTTAAATTAAAATATATTTTATAATATATAATGAAATGAATGTATAATATATAATGGAATATACAGACATTATCTCTTCACATAGTTGTATAAAGAAATGTCAACAGATCGCATTCGTTCCGTTTAAGTCTCACGCGACTTCTTTATACATTTCCTTTGTATACCAATGTAAAGAGTTTGAAGTTGATGATTTCGGAATAACATGGAACTATCAAATAACAGAATATAACTTAGTGTGGCCTAAGCAAACCTCGAACCCGTCATTAATCTAATGATCTACAAACAAACACTTCATGAGTCGTAGTGCGGCTTCCGAACGAGTGCCCTAATTGAGTTATAATACATTTTTGATGTACATTAAGAACTAACAAACGCGAAAACCGTCGTACATTTTTTTATTAATAATGATAAAATGATTGACCATGATATGAAGACCAAAAAGAAATCATTACTATGTCAAAAAACCTACTTATTCTACAATACCCAATAATCTTATTCAGAGCAATTTTACAAAGTTCTTATGCTTATTCTTAGAATCTTATTCTCTTTTCATCTCATCCTATTCTAGTAAACTTGATTACTTAATTAACATATTACTCTCTTAATCCAATCTGATTATTTTACAATTTATGTATTATAAATCTGCCTCCTTTTAATTATGCTCCTTATCTACCACAGTTCCTATTCTACGTTATATCTCACCTTTACCACGTTCGACGATAGGTACTTTAACTCGTTATAAATTTATATGTGACCTTAAGAACTCGGACAAGAAAATCAAAATAAAGTAACTAGATTATTATATTATTTATATCTTTCGCCACCTTTATCCACGATTGATAACCATATAACTTATAATTCACATGATAACTTTTAGTGGAACAAAACGTTATTACTATCACAAATTCTATTAACAATTCAACTGTCGTGCTTCACTTACGTAGCACCAAGAAACTTTTTTTTGGTTTCAGACGGAAAATTTTCGAAAAAATACTCTGTCTTCTGGAGGGGAGTTAGAGTTATGTGGAGGTTTTACCCACTAAAATCCCCTCGGCGGTTAACTTCGGCGTTTGGCGAGATCACGGGATCTCAGCTCGGAACACAACCACGGCCTCGCTGATGTTGTGCTGGGATAGCCTGTCCCGGGGTCTGTTTTGTACAGACCCTACCAGCCTCGTCAGTACTTCAATGAGCGGAGACCACGTCTAGCCATCGTCCTCCTCAGGGTCGTTAAGAAATCGATGAAAACCCCCAACCTAACCGCCAACGACCCCAAAGGCCCTATTATAGTAAGGTAACACCAATCGCCTGTTTTAATTCAAAACTGCACGTAGCGGTCTCGTAGAGGTTTTGTAGCAAGCGTAGCCATAAGCAGAGATGTAGAGGTAAAAGAAACATAATTAATACTTAGAATACAACTTTTGTTCATTAAAAGTATTCGACTTTATTTTTACAATGCAATTATTTAGATTTTATGGCCGCGGTTTATTTAAACATTTCTGATATTTTTTTATAATTCTCTCTTTCTCTTTCTCTGCTCTGCGTATATGTTATACGTGGCGTAGTGACGGACTGTTGCAGCCCCTCGTTTTATTCAAACACGAGTTTGTCGCCGGGTTTATTATTCATCACACGCAGCGGCTTCCTTCCCTATTGGAAATATGTTCAGCTAAGCTTCAATTTTTTTTTTGCTTTCAAAACTGTAATAGTTTGAATGTGCTGCGCGGTGGTGGTTCTCGCTTAACGGAGAATTTATTTATTTCTGTTTAACATCCTTACGATTATTACTGCCATGCGAAAAGTATCTTGTGTTTTGGTACAGTAACAATATTTAACAAGTGCCATTATTTATCGCAAGGCGATTACCAGTTATCTCCTATTTAAACAGTATACTTATCAGTAGACGAATGACCTTTTCGTTAAGTTGTTTAGTAAAATTATTAAAAAATTAAATCAATGAAATATGTTACAGAATTTAAGCTAAGCTCTTAACTGAACCGTCCTACACTTTTATAAACTTAAATCCACTTAAACCCTTTTCCGGTAACGAAGCTGTGATCGAATGACGCATTCAAAATAGCGGACTCACCAAACTACAGTCTGATCGAGTTAGTATTGCTGGTGGTATAATTAATTGTTAGTGATATAGCTACCAAGGTGTAGTCATCAGTTTCCTCGTCGACGAAGCTCATTGTTCAATTAAGATATTAAGTATTAATAAGAAATTAGTATGTAATGTTAATTAATGCCAGTTCAATTAACACGTCCAGATCAATTCAATAACAACGTTCATTGTGAGAATTCAATGAATAATTCATAACGGAAAGATAACGCAAGAATTAATTACACCGTGGAGTGGAACAGCTTGCCGGCGTCAGTGTCTTCAGGAGACGAATCAATAGGCTTTAGCTAAGTTAATGCACTTAACCAGCACAGACTTCTTACTGATGGTAGGTCTCTGTTACCGGAGACTGTCTAGGCACGCACCACCGCAGCGCCTACTGCAAATGACAAACTGTTTTTCACTACAACGCCCATTTAAACCGGAAAACTATTGTGTTCCTGTTTGAAGGGCGCTGTAGTTATTGTATTATTAGAGTAACGAGACTTAACAAATTGGTGGTTAAGTGTCTGAAGGCGAAAAGCATAATGTGGTGCAGTGTATATCAACCTAACTAGCGCCATGTTTATATGGACCGGCGTATCACTCACCAACAGGTGAACCTATTTAATTAATAATAAGAAATAGAATTGGATGTAAGATGTCCCACACAACAACATACGGGACCCAAGCCAACCTTACCTGGTCGTGGTATCACCTCATCGTGCAACCCACACTGGGGCCGCATGGTAGGAAATGACCCAAATCCCACCACATGAACCCCTACAAAAGATGAAGGTCGCAGGAAGCCGCTAATGCTGGCAACGCCTAATCGATCGATGTGAGGATCTTTGCGGGTGACCCATGTCTAGCAGTGGACGTCTATCAGCTGATGATGATGAGTTAAAACAGTCGTAATATATAAGTCGCACAAATAAAAAGGTTTGCAACCGCTGGCGCTACGAGCGTAGAGCTCTACGAGCAGAGTGAACGTTTCGAGGACCAAATGCTTTTACAACGAGCTCACGCACTCACCGACTGTGAAATTGCGAGAGTAAACTTTAACTGGAAACTTTTAATCGTTGTCCTAATTAGGGTATCTAAAAGCAAAGCCTAAGCTAACTTAGATATAACATAGTTTGTAAACATAATTTTGTTCCGGTTCGAAGGGAGTTGTAACCAGTGTCTTTACTGGGATAACCTTATATCCCAAACCGATGAGAACAACGTAGTGCAGTTTACACCATTCTAACTAGCGCCACTTAGTTCATAGGCGTATTATTCACCATCAGATAAATAATAAGTTGAGTAATATAACATATAGTTAAGTATATCACATATGTCAATAATAACAAACGTATCAATAGTAATGTAATGATAAAAACTATGTTAAATTAGACGAACGATTTTAATATCCAATTAAGCAACGAAGTGAGCGGGACGTTCACCTGATAGTAAGTGATACGCTCACCCATAACAACGTGGCGCTACTTAGGATGATATACACAGCACCACATTGGGCTCGTCGCCTTAACGCAAGTAATGTTGAATTTCGTCACCCCAGTAATTTCACTAACCACAGAGCCCTTCAAACCGGAACACTGTAATGTGTGCCCTACTGCTGCTTGTCAGCTGCAATAGGCTCTGCGGTGGTACCTATGTACCGTATATACGGTGATGATAGGAAACGGGATGGAGTCTGATTAAGAATTGATATGCGAAACAAAGAAACAAAATGAAACTAGAACACTATACACTGTTGAGAAGAATCGCACAAGATGGTGATGATAAGATGGAGGATGGGCATTTATAGGCCCCAGCGCCACAAAAGAAGGATAAGTAAAAGGATTTTGATAGTTATTCCCGCATCAGTCTTCTACAAAAGAAAGGAAGCGATTTATTTTTCTCTCATTCTTAATACTACGTCTTATTGTAACTAAATACATATAATGAAAATAGGTTTAAATTTTTCACCAATCACGTGAAAACTAGTGAACGTATCGACACGGGAACACGAGGATTCGACGCGGGATGATTTGGAGATAGGTATAGGATATTTATTTTTTTATTTCATAGATCCTTCATAGTTTTATTTCTAATTAATTTCTATAAACATTTTTATGCGGTTGCTGTAGTGACCACGGCCAGCAAAGCGAGCGAGAAATAGCTAGTATATATATATACATATATATATATTTATATATATATATATATATATACATATATATATATTTATATATATATATATATATATATCAGAGTGTGTTTATTATTTAGTTATGATGGTATGTTAGTTATCATCAGTTACCTTCCTCAAGTCCTACTTGCTAATCGCGTTATCCAGGAAATGACTACACGGCCTTATTCACATGAATATTCATGGAGCAATTAGTTAGGGGACCGGCGCGCTCCTGACAAACAGGATGCAAATATATCTGAATCAATATCCTTTTTAATTTCCGCTACAAACGTACGGACAATATATTATATACTACACTACACTGCAAGCTATTCTTAACTCTACTTCATCTTTTGTTAGTTCACTTCTCTGTACCACCGCAGCTCCTATTGCAGCCGCTGAACAGTAGTGTGTAAACATTCCTTTGTTCCGGTTTGAATGGCGTTGTAGCCAGTGAAGTTATTGGTGCAATGAGACTTAAAATCATATGTCACAATATGGCGCTATATATACCATCCTAACTAGCGCCAAGTTGTTATGGACAGGTGTATCACTGACCAACAGGTGAACTTCCTGTTCGTCTCGTCGCTTATACGATATCAATACTGTTGGTATATATTATTCATAAACCTCTATCCATCCGTTTGTAATAAGTTACCACTTGTCGAGTTTCACTTCTTTGTGATCGTTTCCTGTGGTGGTTTTAAGGTTTTTAAATATTTTTATAAGCGTACCCTTACTTACGGCGCAGAGACATGGCACCTGACCATCGGGCTGGTCCACCGGTTCTAAGTAGCACAGCGAGCGATGCAAAGAGCTAAGCTTGGCAGCTAAGCAATTGCCTAAAGGACAAAACCCAGAACCAAGATATCCGTCGGAGAACTAAAGTTGTTGACGTAGCTCTCAAAACCTGCAAGCTGAAGTGATGGGGAGAAAAGTCTTGGAGTGGAAGGCCGCGTACGGGTCGCAGAAGTGTAGGACGCCCTCCCTCCAGATGGACCGATGACATCATCAGAGAGGTCAGAAATGAGTGGATGCGAGAAGCTAAGGATCGCATTTGGTGGAAGACATTGGGAAGGCCTATATCCAGCAGTGGATAAACAAAGGCTGATTATGATATAAGCATATAATTAAGTTTAAATATAGTTTTTTTATGTTTATGTTAAAGTAATATTTCAATAGTTAGTGTACACGCAACACTAGTCGACTAAATAACGATCCCGTCATCAGTGCGTGCACACGGACCTCCGTGACGTAGATTCACGTAACACGCACCCCCGCCGGGAGCGCGACTTCTGATTACATTAATCATGCATGGGTAGTAAAATTTTGTTAAACGATTTTGTTTACAAATTAACGTGACGCACTAACCCTCACTCCAAGTTAACTGGATAATGGAAACGGGTTTAGTTGTAACGCGTGATGTAAGTTTGAAGGGCGCTGTGGTTATATCAAGCCGATGAGCGTTATGGTCGGGCTTTGTCAACTCACGGGACCAAAGTCGACCTCATCTGCTCGTGGTGCACCCTGCTAATCAACGAACGAGGCTCTGGCCTCCACCGACCCGCATTGACCCAGCGTGGTAGGAAAACCCGAAATCCCGCTACATGAACCCATACAGACGACAGTCCCTAGCCGCTGGCTGTACCGGAGGCCATGTCGACTATACGTAGAGGTGTTCGCTGGAGACCCTTATCGTGTCTATGGGCTGATGATGAGGACGAAATGAAGAAGTATACGAGTTTAGTGTAAAATTTATTTGATTACTGTACGTTGTCTAAGTGGAATCTCGTGCTTGTCCTTCATGTTATGCTCATCTCATGTCGCTCGTAGGCGATGTAGCCAAGTTAATCGCGCCCGTTGATTACATTACGTTGTATAATGACTGCATGTTACCTTACGGAGACAGTATGCGCGTTCATTTTCTTTTATGAAGCTTAGCGAACCTATTTCTAATTATATATGTATGTATTATAAACATTACCATAGTAAATACATGCAACGAAATCTTTACCTCTGTTCTTAAACTCTATTAAACATAAGTTACATTAAAGTATTACATAATTTAACTTAGACAAAATTAATTAAAACATTACGCAGCGATTCTTGAATTGGCGGAACAAGTAGTATTAAAAACTCTGTATTATGTTATAACAATAGCTGGTTTCCCGTCCGCTGTGCCTGTCGTAATATAAACCAATAACATATGACTTTTTATACCCACCGTTGCTATAGAAACCGTATAAATAACACGTAATAAAAACTTTTATAAAAGTTCGTTTGTAACAATATAATGAAGGATGTATGAAATTCAAACAAATAAATAGCTTATAACAATCTACAAATCATTCCGCTTCGACTGCTCATGTTCCCATGTTGATACGTTCACCTGTTTTCACGTGATTGGTAAATAAAGAAAACATATCTTTATATATATATATATATATATATACGTAAAACATAAACTTCCATAAGTCCAGAAGTGCAGTATAATAACAGGATTTATGTACTGTAAAGTTACCCGCGAGAGCGATGCTTATAAAATATTAAGTTTGTCCCTTTTAGCCCGACCGGCTGTTCAGTTTACGAGGGTTCCTAGGTTTGAATACTTGTTTGTTGTGACTAAGCCAGCCCTACAAATCACTTATTCATAGCAAGCATGAGAAATAAACTCAAAGATGTGTGCAAAAAAAAGAGGTTTCATTTTACGCAAGAATCCCAGGGTACAAATAAACAAGTTCCCATGGACGCTGGTGTACTCGTAGTTCGACGGAAACACCACTCCGTAGCAATGAGGCGTAAGTTAAGATGTGGACACAGAACTATATCATTTTTTCTATTCTGCGAAGGGACAACACCTACAAGACGTTCATGTGATGGTAAGTATTGAGCTTGACCATAAAATTGGGTGTAAGGGGCGCACGACAGCCTCTAGTGCCCGGCGGTACCGGAGGCCATGCTGACTACAGCGCAGGACCGATCGAAGTGGAGATCTTTGGGGGAAGCCTATGTCCAGCAGTGGACGTCTATCGGCTGATGATGATGATAACTATGAGACGCTATTTAGGATGGTATACATTGCATCACGTTGCGCTCGTCTCTATGAGATAAGATGTTGAATCGCGTTACCCCAGCAATTTTACTAGCTATAGCACTCTTCTAACCGAAACACAGTAATGTTTGGACACTACTGTCGGCTGCAATAGACGCTACGGTGGTACCTGCTTAGAGCGATCTCCGCCAATAGAGACCCAGCTCCAGTACATCTCTCATCGTCTTGAGATATATTCATCACACATCTTAGAACTAAATATTTATACAACCTTCACTTCATCTAATTGCACAGTAATGTTTGCATATTAATCATCATCATTATCAGCCTTTGTTTATCCACTGCTGGATGTGGGCCTTCCCCAATGTCGTCCACCAAACGCGACGCTCAGCTTCTCGTATCCACCCACTTCCGACCACTTTGATGATGTCGTCGGTCCATCTGGAGGAAGGGCTACACTTGTACGACCTGTACGCGGCCTCAAGTTTATATCCGGCGGCAAAGTAACACTCTACCATTATGCTTTCTACTGTTTAAATAGGTCCAGTTAGAGATGTAATCAATAAAAGGCTATAACTAAAGCTATAAATTTAATCTCATCCGTTTCAATTCAATAACACTATATTGCATGGCTGCCGATGTATATAAATCTTGACATATTCTTCACAAAAATAAATGTAAAGAATCCTCATGAAGCGCCTATGTAAAATTTGATATATGCCATCTCTAAACAGTTTATAATTAATGGAAACAAAAAAATGTTGACCTAAGTAAACTGCGTAATAGCTTATAAAAAATTAATTATAATCATCATCATGACAACATTAAACGATGACCGTCCACCGCTGGACATAGTCCCAGAAAAATATAACAACTAATCCTTTCCATCGTAAAGTAAATAACTTCGCAAAACAAAACGGTTTTATTGTTAAAGTTAATTAAAACGTATATTAAAGAGGTTAATTACTTTGCTGTGTACTGTGCTATGTTCAGACAGAGGCACGAGATGAAGAATATTCATGATCAAGATTTTTTTCTCGTACCACACAATGGCCAACTTTATTAAGTTCCATCGCACCTTCCCTGGACGGCGCAGATTGAAACTTGACTAAGCAAGGTTTTATGTTTTGAAACTTTTAAATTATCTATCAAATATATAAATACGTACTAAGTAATATTGTCGAAACATTCAGCAGTGTAAACACTTTATAAATCCTTTTGCAGTGTAAATATTTTATATCAATTTTAAATGTCCTTTTGGAAACGCGCTAACAAATGTATAAATGCACTAAGCACGAAGTGTTTGTCATTTCTTCCCGAGTAGATCATTCAGCAGATCCTGATTAGACAGATTGGAATCTCCGAACAGATTCGCCCTAGATTCTGTCCGCGGATTCCTTCGCCCTGACACGGTACGTTTCCTGGCCACCGGCTCAACGTCCGTCAAAACTTGTTGTGTCAGCTGTTTGAAATTGTCGTTCAGCTCGGACAGCGCCTCTTCCGGTATGTCTCCGTTGGAATTAACCAAATCGTTAATTTTGTCAACGGCGAGCAGCTGTTGGACCAGTTTGTCACTTTCCATCTTCGTATTGTTAAACTGCTTAATATGTTTATCGATGACTTTACTACTTTTCTCCAGATCGTTCATTATGTCTTTGCAGTACGTTTCTATCGGTTTACCGAGCGGCTTATCCTTAGCGCTGCTCTCGCGTCTAGTTTTCGTGGCAACATCTCCCGAGGGATAATCATGCACGGAGATATTAGTATTTGTCTCTTCTATCGTAACTCTTTCGTAAAATGACACATTAGAGTTCCTTCGTCCTCTTGATTTAGGTCTTTCCTCCTCTTTTTCCATTTCTATTTGTTCTTCTATAGATTCTTCTGTGGACTTCCGTCTCAAGGCACTGTTTCTTCTCGACGTAGGTTCCTCGTTATTTTTTATTTTCTTCAATAAATCTGCTTTCAATATTTCCATCTTTTGTTGCATTTCATCCGGAGTACAATTCGTCAGGATATTGTCGTCATCGGTGATTGCCAAATCCGCCATTCCCTCTTGTACAGTTTTCGAAATATCTTTTATTTCATCGGAGCCTTTCGAATTCTTCCTAGTCGGGTTTGGCGTTGACCGTGTACTTGTTGAGTTAGTGCGGCTTCGCGCATACCGGGACAGTGGTTCTGTACAAGAACTTGTTTCGTCTTCGTTAGACAGCGTACTGCTAACGGATCGAGAGTTCTCGCACAATTTCGAAAGTATACTATGATCGACCTGGAATCGTTAGAAAAATCTTCATTTTTGTATATATGAAACCACTAACTTAGATTATAATGAACGATGGCAGTGAGATGATGTAAAAGGAGATATGAGACCTGTTAATATCACAGAAGTCGACTTTTTTTTAATTTATGTAATGTTGTATATCAAGAAATATTACATTGTGACGTTCATCGCTCGATTTCAACGCGTTAGGTTCTTGAGCAGTCTTATTGGTCTTGCTGAGTGGACGCGACAAGTTCATAGACGAGCTGCTTTTAACTGGAGACTTCACTACTCGGCTAGCGGCTGTGCTTAACATTTTCTCTTTCATCTGTGTTAAAAAACATATCGTTTAAGACATCTTTTATATTTTCACTAAAACAAACACTTCATCTCCAAGATCCTCTTGCAAAAGTTTCTCCAAATAGGGTCTACCACGATGCCTATTTCTATCGATAAACGTAACTATGTTCTTGTTGAAAGAACGTAATATTACTACTACTATAATATCAGGTATTACTTACGGGTAGTAAGTTAGCAAACTTAAAACATACCTCGATAATAGTGGACAGTTTGTCGGCGTTACTTATAGCCATGTCGAGGTCGTGCCTCGTATCTTTGTGTTTATTGATCTCGTTCTGCAGCTGGTGCTTAAAGTTTTTCGCCTCCAACGTTATCCGGCGCTGCAACATGCTAATTGTTTCGTTTTGCTGTTGCACCTTCTCAGTCAACTCGTTCACTTGCGCCTGCAGCTTCTCTCGTTCCAGCAGGTTCCTAAATAGTATTTGACATAAGATTTTTGTCCATCTCCTCCCGCAATCATTTATAAATAATTAGATTTATAGAATAATCATTTTACATATATAGATTTCATTATTGACGTTTAATAGTGTAGATTAGTAATAAAATATTAAATTGATAGAATGATTTGTATACTTGTCCTTGGTAAGTTCGAGCAAATGCTGGTGCTCGTCGCGAATCTGCTGCAACTGCAGGTCTCGCTCCTTGAGCCGCATGACCGTCTCCTTGTGCTGGGAACGCAGCTGTTTGTATTTGCTCTGCTGGACGCGCATCTCCTCGTTATGAGAGTTCAACACCTGAGGTAGCTCTGCATTCGAATTTTCATACCTGAATAAGATTTGGAAAAATCATTTAAAATTTATACTCAATTTATAGTCTGTCTAGCTTAATATGGGAGTTTGTGAAAACAGTAAGCTGATCTGACAGTCACAGGGAAATTTATTTCCTTCTATTCCTAGAGTTCTTCTCTCTTACTAACCATTTACAAGCAGCCAAGACCAGGGTAGGTATTCTTATCCGGGTGTATTTTAAAGTTGTAATTTATCTAACAAGTAAATACTCTTACCTTTGCAGGGCAATTTCTTGTTTCTTCTGCATCGCTCTTAAAACTCGATTTTCATTGCTGAGCTCCTTAACGAACAATGTTTTGTAAATTTATTGTGTTTTTGTTAATAAAATTTGAGAAAAAATGACAATCTTTAATTTTTTACACCTGCACAAATTAGTCAACACAGCACCACATCATGCTCGTTGTCTTGATATATGCTGTTGCCAGATTCAGTCTCAATAAACTAGTAGTTTCTCACTAGTGCTTGGCCGCAGAAATAGCCAATGTGGCGGTTGTTTATACCTAAACAATCTCTGCCAAGAAAAATCTTTCCGCGAGTTCGGTACAAATCAATTTCTGCTGTCTCCTCTGGATATTAAAGTACCTGCAAGTGGTAGTGGGCGTCTGCGAGTTGATTCTGCAGCTGCTTCACCCGATGGGTCTTCGCTGAGAGAACCCTTTGCGTCACGTACCGGTCCCCCTTTCCTAGCGAGTGGTTGGACATATCCACGGCCAACGGTACCATCCGCTTCCTCTTGCTCAACAGGTTGAGGCGAGAGTTACTGCTGTAGACGCTTTCTACCGATTCTTTTCTACAAATTTCACGAAAGGGAAAGTACAGGACTTTAGGCATTATTATATTATTTTCTAGACTTAATAATTACTGGGTGAAGAAATGGAGACGAACTATGGCTAATAATGAAATGCAAGTCTTTTAAGGTCCTTAATATTATGAAAGAATCTCACTTCGATGTACGCGAAACCGTGTATTTAATAATGATAATAATAAATAAATAAACTTTGTTTCGGTCTCTGGGGCTTCCTTTAAGTTTTTCTGCTTACTTAACCTATGCTCCTTTTTTGGCTTACCTAATTTGTTAGTAATTTATGATTTTAATACCTAATAATTTTAATAATACTTTAAAAAAAAACGTTAACACTAGATAATTTTAAAATATATCAATAAAGCAGATATGTATTGAAATTAATTAATTTCACGTACATAATATGAAAAAAGACATGGAAAAATTTCACAGTTTATCTTTCATAATAATATTGTTTTAGGAACTACCATTATAAGTTCTGAAATATTACACAAAATATTTCTAGAACTAAATTACCATCATCATCACATTATAGATGTCTTCTTATGGACATAGCCAAGAGAACTAGATAATAACTATAAATAATAGTAATTAACACAACATGGTATACTGACCGTATATCTTTTTTCTTATCTTCCTGCAGAAGGGTCAACACTGACATTCTCCTGAACTACAAAAAAAAATACATTTTTCACACAAAACTAAACACGAGCTCTGCAATGAGCCGCTAAATAATTATTTTATGCAGTCGGATGTTGTGAAAAAAAGCGTTGCTATGACAACCGATAACACGCATCATAATCGATAGATTTATTTCTTATTAAACTTCAGAATGCTTATCTTTAAAAAGGTCAGTTTTAATAAGTGTCTATTATATACAAAACATTTATTACATAATAACGTCGTCATCTATGTATTATATAAAAATATAGAAGGTATCTCTCCCTCTAAGTCGGTTCCTCAGTGCCGAGGGTACCGTCGATAACCTACTTGATGGTCATAGAAAGGATATTTAATAAATTTTTCGTGCTCCGCTATTGTCGCACCTTACTAGGTAGTTCCATCGTCTCTTTTTATCTACCTTCCTATTAACGTCAATTCCACTTGATATCAAGTGGCAATGAAGTGTAGACGGTGTAAGAGTTCTCCATCATAATACGATAGCTCCCATAAGTTTACATCCGGAACGTTATTGCTGTTAATCTGATAAGCAGTAGCAACACTTTTGCCATCTAATGTTATTGTCTCTGGAATACCTCAATGGTTATAACATAATGGGGAGGGGAGTTAAAAATAAAACGCGGAGCAAAACAAAATAATATACTTATTCAACATACAGCTGTACACAATAGCAGAGTATATACATGTGATACAAGCACATCGCCTGGCCTCGCACGCCGCTGTTTCAATTTAAATTAAAAAAAAATATGTCTTTTCTACATTATGTAAAATTTAATCATATTGTTTTAAGCAAAATAATTTAAAAATAATATTACGCCCACCTATAACAATGGCGCTAGTTAGGATGTTTATACTACACCGTCATCTTGCTCGCTTTGAGAAACAACACAGATATCTTGACACGCATATATATATACATATAGTATAAATATGGTATATGTATAGTATACAATAATGTTAACCAAAATCAACAGTCGCGCGTTGCGTACGAAGGCGGGCGTTGCGAACTTTGAGACGGAACCGGCGACCACCAGCAACCTGCAACCGCTCGCTGAGGACGCACAACAGATCTAAACATTACCTCACAGACAACCGCGTGGATCATTCTATATATGTTTCGAAACAAGAATAATTTGTCCACTGAATATATTTCCACAACCCACACTTGTCCATTGGCTTCGCACGCACCGTGCCAATGTATATTTCCTCGTATATTTGCTACAAAATTTTCCAAAAACACGTTCAACATTTTCATAAAATTCCAACAGATTTATAAACGTATTTACGTAATTTACACAAACACTTTTGTTACAAACAATCACTAACGTTAAAGTTACTGTTTAAGCGATAATATTTCGACTTCGCCAATTACGATTTATAATTATTAAAAATAAAAAAAAAACTATTCACATAAATGTAACAGGTAAATAGAAACATTTTAACATAAAATATAAGTGATCCCAAAAACGGTATATTTAAAAACATAATAAAGCAGCAGGCCGCCCCTCTGATATGAAATCTCATGTTCACGTATTCTACAGTGTTTGTGTAAATATTTACAAGTACGTCTATTTACTATTATTCGATACATTTTGTAGTAAACGGCGATGTGAAGTACCGATATTGGTGTAATGAAACATTTTTTGAATTTCACTGCTTAAATACATAATGATAATGGAATTGTCACAACATTGTTTGTATACATCCGTGACCGAGTTGTTCATAGATTTCATATCATCACTGACAACCTTGCAGCACCTAAAAAATACTCCAAAGTCAAAACCTCGAACGTTCAGAGCTTAACAGAGATTCGCCAAATTGTGTTATCCAAATTGACTGTAACACGAAAACGATCTGATAATATCCGACTATGAAAAATGTACCCCATATACCGATACAAAAAACTGTATACAAACAAATAACCGATTGAAATTAAAAGAACATTTAAAAAGCAGTCCACGATGAACCTGTTTCCATCGTAAGTTCTGTCCAGCTGTTGTATAAGAAAGTAAAATCTATAACGGTCGTCGGTAAAAGCAATAAACTTCGTGTCGCTCACTACGGGTCGGGGCGCCATCTTGTTGACGTGACGTCATCTGTCAGTTCAGCCTATCCACTAGTCACTTGGGCACGGCGTCCTTGTTTTGCTTCTCCCAGAGCCTGTGGTACAGGGACTTGGGGTTGTTGATGAGTTGGTCGTGATTGCCGCGCTCGGAGATGGCGCCATTCTCCAGCACGAGAATCTCGTCCGCGTCCGCGACAGTGGACAGCCTGTGGGCGATGCAGATCGATGTACGGCCCACCGTCGCCGCCTTTAGCGCTTGGAGGATTGCCTGATGAACGTAGAAGTGGTGGAGTTAGTTGTGCAAAGAGTTACACATCAGTGAAACCATGACTTTTGAGCCCATACAATCAATTTAGTTGTTTTTGATAATTAAAAAACAACACAAACCTACTAAGGTGACCATACCTAGACTGCAAATGGTGCCCCGTGTGGTCTGGTCTCTAGAACTATGGGTGTCAACCCTGTAGTCTCTGTCTAATAAGAATAAGACTAAGGTAAGCCCTGCCTATTGTAGAAGGTGACTAAAAGGGTCTAGGAGTATCGCGGGCCTTGAGCGTGGGGGCGCTTATCGCTCCACAAGTGCACCTGTGTGGGACAACGTATGGCTCAGCGATGGTGCCTAGAAGGGTTAGGCTCCTCCTCAGAGACGTGTAACAGAAAGTGTACAGTGTGCATTCTGTAAGAGACCCCGGAGCCTGTCTGAGTGCACTGATGCAGAACACTAAGGTTCTAGCGAGTAAAAATCTCACATAACCCTGACTTTCCCCAGAAGCAGGGTATCTTTCGAAGATTTCTCGTCCGAAACCAAAAAAAAAGGACTATGGGTGTACACAATAGCCTGCGCCCCAACAGTGGGAACGTAAATTGGCTGTTATGGATGGATGGATGATGTGTACACAATGGTTAAGGTTTTTTTATTCGACGCGATATGGACGACAATCACCAAGTAGTTATACGCACGCCCATAACAATGTGTCGCTAAGTAGGATAATGCCCTCCCAATTGGAACACAATCATTATTTGCATACTGCTTCTCCGTAACTAACACAAAGCTACTAATTATGCGAGTAAAGACAAACGATAATCTATGGTGGACACTAGAGGTAGAGTTCATCATCATCAGCCTATAGATGTCCACTGCTCAACATAGGCCTCAACCATAGACTCCCACATTGGTCGGTCCTGCGCTGCCCGCATCGCGGGGCAACAAGAGTCGTTTGTTGAGGATCATATGAGGGGGACTTAGATCATTTCCCACCGCTCTGGTCCAATGCGGGTTGGTGGTAGCCAAAGCATCGTTTGTTGATTAGTTGGGTGCACCATGACCAGGTGAGGTTAGCTTGGGTCCCGTGAGTGGTTGTGCGGGACCCCTTACACACACAGTAGGGTAGTAAGGTGGAGTTGGTGTATAGCAAATGATTAATACTAACGTGCTCCGTTATGGAGTCGAGGCTGGAGGTCGCTTCGTCGAAAACGATGATAGGCGAGTCCTTGAGGATAGCGCGCGCGATGGCGACGCGCTGCTTCTCACCACCAGACAGCTTCAGTCCGCGTTCGCCCACCTGCGTCTCGTACCCCTGCGCGAAATTATATATTTAACAACCCCTTTAACACATATAGTATGTAACTATACTAAATATTTACCAACACATGACAACGCTGAGACGAATGATCATCTTCATAAAGCCTAATGAATTTTTCTAATTATTACTTAAAAGTTTACAGCAAGTAAACTTTGTTTTTAAACTTTTTTTTTCTTAGAATTTTTGTGTATGTAGTAGAAAAAATAAAGTAGAAGCGTGTAAATATATAAACAATCATTAAATACACCAGTGCCAGTGCTCGAAAACGACTAAATAGTTGTTATTACCGCAGCTTCTATTTCTGCCGCCAAACAGTAGTGTGCAAATATTACTGTGTTCCTGTTGATTATGAACTTACTGGAATAACGAGACGACACATTTTGTTGCAAGGTATCGTGCACAATTTGGCGCAGTATGTAGCAAACAAGAAAATAAGAAAAAAAATCTATATAGCAAAAGACCTTAGGCCAGGTGATGACTGACTCGTGCAACTCCGCCATTTTGCTTGCACGGTACACTTCCTCTGGTGGCTTGCTGAGGTCCCCATAGTGCAGATTGTGGAATATCGTGTCGTGGAACAGCACACAGTCCTGTAAACCCGATCATGGAGTATACATATCTGAATATACGTCGATCACAATAGTGGGCTTTTTAAAAATCTTACCTTGGACATACCCACCAGATCAAAGTCTATACTGCATGGAAGAAACTTTAAAAGAGCAAATATATACCAGCATAGAGGTCAGGATTGAGCTGATATAAGAGCTTACAATAGGACTAGTATAAAAGCTTATGAATAAAGATTACCTTACCAGCCTAAAAACTACCAGACCACCATCCTCACAGAAATAGAGAATCTTGTCTATAGTTAGATCAGGTAAAAATGTCTAACTCATAAATATTTCTTTAACATAAACAAGGACTTTCGTCCTTCAGGATGTAAGCACGGCACGGTGAGCGAGATATACCTGTGGCACAATGGCGATAGCTTTCCTCAGGCTCGAGAGGTCTAGGTCTTTAATGTTTTGCCCGGCGATCGATATGTGCCCTGACTGCGGCTCGAAGAAACGGAATAACAGGCGCACCATCGTCGACTTACTGGAGGATGATGAGAAGAGAAATGGTTATCCCAAACCCAGTCAATAGTGCATTCTATATTATTAAAAATAAAAAAAATGAATAATTCTAATAACATGAGCTACATTTTAGTGTTTATCTAAATATTCTCACTTATATGAAGCTGAAGAGTAATGTAAAATTTTATGTACACTTTTTTATAATGAGCGTTGATTATTGAATTGGAGCTATTCCACCAGCTCCCTCGCGGTATAGTCACGCGGTACTTACCCGCTGCCCGAGCCTCCGACGACGCCAATCTTCCTGCCGGCCGGTATGGAGAAGTTGAGATGGTTGAATATCGGCTTGCCGTTGATGTATTTGAAGCTGACGTCTTTGAACTCTATACTCGCCGTTTTGGTGGTCACATTCAACATTGGAGCACTCACTTTCTCCTGAAAGAAAAGTTATATTTTCTTTTACAATAACAAGTCACATAATTATGTTATATTATCCGTCAAGCTGGAGGCGGTCTTGAACAACGCCTCCTCATACTGCATGATGATTTGATCACACTTCTTCAGCTCATATTTCTCATTGTTGAAATACTAAAATCTTTTATCATAAAAAGTATTTTTTTTTTGTGGCCGAAATGGGAATGTTAAGACGGACGTGCGGTGTGACAAAGATGCACAAAATAATAACTGGGGAGTAAGGAGGTTAACGTGCTACGGGCATGTTGTGCGGAGGGGTGAAGGGCATATAACAAAAAGAGTAATGAGAATGAACGTGGATGGTTATAAGGGTAAAGGAATACGGAAGAAAGTGTGGTTGGATTGTGTGAAAGATGACATGTGTAAAAAGAGTGTGCATTCAGATATGACGGATGATAAAGGAATGTGGAAGAGAAGTACATACTCTGCCGATTCCACATAGCTGGAACAAGGGCAGGAGGAAGAGGTGACATAATTATAATGACTGACACTATATGTCTCTAACAGACGCGAGATAGAACCCACTGAACTTAAGCTTTCAGTAAAGGAAAATATCATAGATGCTAAAAGTCCCAAAATTGGTAACATTAATATTAATTTGTTGACATCCCTACCAAGTTTCTACTATTTGACAAAAAACAAAACAAAACAAAAACGCCCACCTTGATCCTGGACTGCACAGTCATAAGTGTGAACATGGTCTGCATGTCGATGAGTGCCTGCCGCACCTCTCGGTATACGGAGCCGAGAAAGCCGAGTGGAATTGACAGCTGGAACAATAGCCCGTTCACCATCACCAGATCGCCAACGGTCATGTTACCTGCAGCACCAGAGAACATACCTAATGCACATGGTTCTATTAATATAAAACAGCTACAATACAACCTCTCGACCAGCAAATCCAGATTGTCATTACCATGAGGTGTGTGTGGTGCTCGTCTTGTTGTATCCATAAGTTAGAGCGCCTCGAAAGCTATCATTTAATCAGTCGACGTACACCTATAGTGCAAATTACCTTTGATGATCTCCTGGGCAGCCATGATCATGATGACGCTAAGTCCCGCACTGAATATGGCATGTTGGCCAAAGTTTAGAAGCGCCAAGCTGGAGGCGGTCTTGAGCGACGCCTCTTCATACTTCCTGAGGCTCTGATCATAATTCTCCAGCTCATATTTTTCATTGTTGAAATACTAAAAATTTTTATCACAATAAGTATTTTTTTTTTGTTGTTTCATTTACCAACGCTTATTCAAAGATATCTAATATTAATATGGGTATATTTGTTTATTATGACTGGGTGGTAGTGAATCTATGAAGGTCTAGCTTAGACAGAAACAATGACTTAACCATCTCCGCAGAACAGTTGTTTAGCGTTTGCCTAGTTATCTCAGAGGTTCGATTGCCAGGCCGCACTTTGTGGCATTTCGTTGGTAGCAGGATTTATTCATATTGGCATGCCTGGTTACCTGGTTACCACTTTCATAACAGCATTGCAGTGTTGCGGATGTTAGTATAACTTCATCCGCATTGGCAGTTAACACCACGAAATTGAGGTAATATATAATAATAATTAGGAATGTATTGTCACCTTGACTGTTTCGTAATTGATGAGCGAGTCGACCGCCTTGTTGCCCGCCTCGTTCTCCGCGCGGTTCATGTACACGCGGAACTTGGTACGCCACTGCGTCACCGCCAGCGTGAACACGCCATAAACGCACACGCACCCGCACGCCACGCCTGCCAATAACCACACCCTGAAGATATTTACACTGCAGCCCCGTTGCGCTTATTACATTACAACGTAAATGTGAGTCATATAAAAACGTTAAATTTACTGGTGGAAATGTTTTAAGTATTTGCATAACAGTAACATTAACGCTTTGGTGGTAACTATTTGGATGGTCACCAGTAAGATTCTTACAACCACTATTATTTCGAAGATGAATCTCTGTCATCTTTTATCGTCAGCTGAGAGATATTTACTGCTGGTTAAAGGTATTCCTCAAAGTTCTTGGAGCCAGATTAGATTCCTTCAGCACTACATCTACTTTCCACGATTGCTCCTTTCTTTTCAACAACAAGCACCATTAAGAGTATTCTTAACTACAATTCGAATAACTATTAATTGTTTCCTAACTTTATTGTACTAAGAAGAGAAGTGCAAGGGGTGTCGCTCAACGACTCATGGGACCCGAGCCAACCTTACCTGGTCGCGGTGCATACTGCTATTAAACAAACGAGGCCCTGCCTCCCACCTACTCGTTTTGGGCCAGCGTGGTGGGAAATGGCTCTAACTCCCCATATGAACCCTTCCAAACAACTGAAGGTCGCGGAAAGCTGCTGGATGAGGACAGCGCTAATCCGATCGATGAGGGGATTTTTGGTTGAGGACTGTGCCAGCAGTGGACGCTTATCGGTTGATGATGATTGTAATGAGACATTTCTTAATATTAAAAATGCTTTACGTTTTGCATATAAAATTATAAATTATTACTTTTATCGAGCTATCGTAACGCCGACAGGCACCACAAAACCTTGGCCTTCTATCATTTACATTATGCCTTGTTTATAACTTCTTGGAGCTTAAAAATACTTAGCAAAAGTATGCTAGTTCGTAACCAGATAGTACGAAATAGTAAATGGGGTTCTTAAATGTGTTTTCACGAGTCCCCATTTTTTCTTCAATTCTCTCCACCACTACATACGTAGTTCTATTAAAAAAATAAATACTAATCCTTAGAACCGGATTGACAATGATCAAACCCAAATATTATTCAAAGCAGCATAGGACTGTTTATACCGGCGAAAGCGAGACCTCCCTTCAGGCCGAGTATCGAGGACACGAGGGAAAGCTCAAACATTGTCGGCACTATGTTGAACACCATCGCTGACAACACGAAGTTGATAGCACGCGAGCCGCGGTCTATGGTCTGAAATAGAAAAGGTTATGCTCATGGTACGTGTTATGCATCTCGAACAAGCTCACGCTCAATCCTCATTGAGCTTGAGTTTTCAGTAAAACAAAACGTTAAAAGGAAACCGACATATTTCAAGATCCAACAGCTTTCGTGATGAATGTAACTCGCATTTGGTCAGCTTCGTGAAATAATTAGCCTCGACGCTCTCATTGCGATGAAGATGGCATGTACTGTATTACTCCTTAACCTCTATGGTCCAAAGTATCTTATTGATATATTTACTGGTGGTAGGTGTAACTTATTGCCCGGAAAAACATTACCTTAGACAACGCCCCCGTCTGCCGCCCCAAGTGGAAGCTGAGGTCCAAGTTGTGAAGGTGTGTAAACACGTTGCACGCAAGCCGACGTATCGAGTGTTGGGCCACTTTGGCGAACACCGCGTTCCGTAACTCGTTAAAACCAGCCGCAGTGGCGCGGGCTATTCCATCTGGATAAAGAAGCTTCTTTCTTTACTCCGCCAAATACAGAGGTTAGTTCATTTAACGAATTTATTGCTATAATAACATTTAATTCTTAAAGTAATGAATAGATTTTAGTTAATTTTTTGTTGCTTGAAAAGTAACTGCTATAAATACGACATAATAAATTATGTAATAATACTAACAATTACCCCCTTATTGTTCCTACTGGCTTTATCCCACTAGGACAAGACAATTTATCCCCCACGCTGGCCTAGAGCTAATTCTTATGTATACGAAAATTATTGTTCCTTGGAGTAAGTCATTTCCTCACAATGTTTTCCTTTATTGAAATCACAAGCTTAGTAAGGTTCAAAGCAGCACCATCTCAATGCATATAGCATCATTAAAATGGAGCTATACCAGCTTCAACATTGTATTTCATCACAATGAAACCTGCTAAGTGTATATTTAAATATGTATCGATTGATTGTATATATATACATATTTGGCTTTAATTCTTTTCCACTCATCTTTTTTCACCTCCCTCTGGTACACTGGCACACTAATGATAGTGGCATTAGCTTGCTTTATATTGGTATTATACATTTTTTTTAGCACATTCATATAAGAATAGACTTAATTTAACTATTCTTATACATGTATAATGACATTATCTTTCAGTCTATCTTGTGTGATGCAGGAATGTAATGAGAGAGGTGTACATACATGTGAAGAATTAAAACTAAAATAATAAAAAATACATAGTCATATAAAATTAAGAACACTAATGTATGTATAATGACATGCAGATCTAAAGTACATGGTGTACAAAGTAGGTCTACATGTTGTTTAATAAAAATTTATATATGTATTTATTGAAATTCATCCAATCATGTCTCAAGCATTGAGTAATTGAATATGACTTATGTAAATAAATATTCATTAAAACTACTAAATGAGAAAAGTTATTATTTTCTTGCTTACATCCAATCAATAAACTAACAGCACTGGTTCCAAGTGCCTGTGGTACTGTCGCCATCCCCAAAAGTGCGTCACCGGCTGGTGTTAAGGAAGCCTTATTCACCTCATCTACTGCATACTTGAATAAGAATGGGACGGATACATTCATGATTTTGGCACCAAATAGAAGGGAAAGTGAGAGCATCACTCGATTACGGATCATTGAATTGTCCTGAAAGGCATGTTATTAATTATGTATAAGAAGTTTAGCAATACAAAAAAGTAAATATTTATTTTAGTATTGGAAATATTAATATAATCCACACTTACATGCTATATGAATACATGTAGCATATATGTGTGGAGAGCTAGACCATGCCCTATGTACATAAACAGATGAATCTGTTTCCACTGGAATGATTTGAGACATTCTCTTCTTGCTCCTTAAAATATACAGACAACATATTCTAATAAGCAGCAAACAAAATTACAACAATATGATTGAAAATCACTAGTCATTTGACTACGAGAACCAAATGGGAATCATAGTTGTTAATGATTTAATTGATCCTTACTATAAGCATAACTTCCAAAATCCTCAAAAACAATAAGTCATAACTAAATAATGAGTCCAATGTTATGAATCATAAGACAAAATATTTTATCACAACGCACCTTTGGCCATACATACTCCATCATTCCCCTTATCATGTCCATCCCGGAAACTGGTTTTGCATCTCCCAAATTAATATCTTCACGGGATAAAACAGAGGCACCTGGGTGAAAGCAGTCTCTCTTTTGGATACCTAGGGATGGGACATCATATCAGGAAACTTGTAGGAAACAGGTATCTCTAAATATAGGAAAGGGCAGCAAGCGGACAAAACAAACAGGGTAAGTGCGGAAATGGGAAAAGAGCTGCATTCCAACCAAGTATTAAAACATAAATATGAAATGCTATGGCTGTGAAAAGAATTTTGTTTGTGGAAATAATAAAAATTATTTCATAAATTATTACTTTAAAATAATTGTCATGCAAATTAAGCGAGATAAAAGGTGTTATCAAGGATTTTATTTAAAAACTATAATCACAAAATAAACAAACAAATTAAATTTACATATATAAAAAAATACATGAACTAAACAAATATGATACTTAATTTTATACTTTCACATTCTAATTCTCATTTTAATAAAACTAATAGTTACAGAATATTCACCTAACTTGTCAGATTAAGTTGAAATTATAGTTAAGAAACAAATGCTATACTAAGTGAAAGAACATTGTTAATATATTATTTTAATAATAATTTAAAAATCATCATCATTAGGTGCCCTCTTCAAACTGAAGTTTCGCAATCAGATAATGATTATGTTTGATTTAAAAATATGGTGCCTTAAGACCAGACAGCAAGTTTTTGGTGTAAATGATTTTAACTTTGTTAAGAAATATATATTATTCAACAATATTTTTGCTTCATCTATTATTTTGCTTGATATTATTTTTTTTAAATTTTTGTATCAAAATTAGCTTACAACAAAGAATACTCATGGACTTAAATTTCCAAACAGGTTGTATTATATCTATCCGTAAATAGAGACATTCTAACATGATAAATTGAAGAGTAATTGCCCATGAATATGCACATGTTAAAACTACATTTTTTGATAACAATATTTACAAATTGTCATTTCAAGGCCAAATTTAGATTACGCAATATATATAGCACGTTGAATAAAAGAAAATATAAAACCACAAGGTTAGTAAATTTCTTAATGGTTCTTCAAATCTATTACCAATTTTGACTTACCAACTGGAATCTTCCCAGTTTTAGGTTTATTGGCCAACACTGCTGCCAAGACATTTTTTGAAGGATCCGATCCAGTGGGATTATTAGACGCAGTCGATGAATAGTACTAAAAACAGAACAAAATTCCTTACCAAAATAGGAAACTAACTTTAAACATATAAAAACTTTTGAAAACACTGGCGCGTTGTTATTTATTACACATAACCTACCCTAAGCTGATATGCAGCAGCACATTCTTTACAAATAATACTAAATTGCGGTTTATTTAAAATTACGGATTTAGTACTGAAAAAAGAGTTTGAAAATTTAATGTTATTTAAAATAAATTTATCAAATTTCCTATTTGACAGCAGAACCGCCGCCATGATCGTAAACTGACAAACCAATGTCAGTGTTACCTTGCCAATTGTAATTTAAAGTTTACATTATATTAATTAGAAATCTCATAAAAACGAAATTTGGCCTTTACAATGCAATCGCGAAAATGGTTTAACCGAATTTAATCTAAACTGTAAAATACTTGTGTTATTAAAACTAATTAATTTACTGTTTTCGTAAATAATCTCATCTATGGAGTAGTTTTGAAGAATATCTAAACATATGCATCCTTCTAGTCTTGAAAATAGTGATACTTTTTTGATTACAGTAAGTTTGCTATTTTATTTGGTGACCTTTAACAAAAAATAATATGTATTTTCACTTGTAAGACAATGTGACTACACGATTCTATACTAAAACACCAGAATAATTAAAAAAATACGAGACAATACAGTGATAATTTAATATTTTTATTATATATATAAGTAAAAAAAAACATTTCCACACTTTTTATTCTACGAAACAATCAGACGAACGGGACGTTCACCTGATCGTAAGTGATACGTCTGTCCATAACAATGTGGCGCTAGGTAGTATTATATACACCGCACTACACCGAGCTCGTCGCCTTGAGGCAAGATGTAGTCTCATTACTTACAACGAATCTCAGACCACTACTGTTTGACGGCAGATATAGGAAACTGCTATAACACCTACCTAAACGGTCTCTAGCAAGAAGACTTACCACCATTATAATTTTTAGGTATATGTACTGTTTATGGAAATATTGGTTAAATTTCTATGTGGAGTACTCTCTTAATAATTATGCAAACGTATTTTTAATTTTTAATCCTAATCTCGTCTGAATAATTCATCACATTAAGCACCTTAGTCAAATTTCTGTTATAAATTACTACCGTAAGAAATATGAATGACAAGATATTCTAGGGGTGTAAGGAATTTCGCCCATCTTACGGAGCTCAAGTCGACTTCACCTACACGCGGCGCACCCTACTAAACAGTAGACGAGGCTCTGACCACTCATCAAACTGCATTGGACCAGCGTGTTAAGACTAATGCCTAATTCCCCTCAATGAGGATTCTCGAAGAGTCATAAGTCCAACTATGGGCGTTATCCGGCTGATAAGAAAATGTTCTAATCATTGTAGGTCTACCCTAAGTAGATAGCTTGCAGCAAGCTAATAAATAATTATATTTATAATAAAAAATTATGTGGCAAAACTAAATAAATAAAAAGTTGAAGGCAACATTAGAGGATATTAAGTACTGACAAATATGAATGAATATTAAATAATGGCCCAAATCCCCTCATATCAACCCCTACAAACTACAGCCCCTAATGCCAAGTGATTTGGGCAGTGCAGGATCTATTTCCAGCAGTGGATATCTATCAGCTGACGATTATGTAAAAAGGTGGTATTATTCATGTATTTAAAAACTTGATATTAGATCTAACATTTAATAAATTTCTCTAATATAACTACATATTGATACATAAGTTCTATACAATTATTTAATATCACACAATTATTCTGAGTAGGTTTCATTTCATCAATAGAAATTTTTATTTTACTTAATTTGTCTGTAATCATAGGCATAATTAGTTCGATGAGCAGTCTATCATTAGAACAAATAGCAGCAGAGTAAATTAATCTACTAACATCAGTATTTTCTTTGTAATAATATTTAGCAACCATCAATAAGCCATAGAAATTAAAACTTAGGCCTCGCAAATCAATATATAATTCTTTATTTAAATTATGATTATAAATAAATGTTAACTGTTCTTGAGAAAAACTAACTTCTTTAGTATTTAGAAATGCTATGACATCATCAAATTGAAAATTGACACAATCTAGCTCATTAGAAGGTAAATAAAAACCATATTCTGTAATCAGTTTCAAGTTATGACTATCTCCGTAACATATAAACACTTGTGTGTGAGGCTTAAAATAGTTTTTTGTATAAATAGAAAATTGTATTTTGGCAAATAACTCTTCTGTTCTTAACTGCATGTCCCTTAGAGAAATATTTTTAATGTCTCTACCCACTACCAATTTAGTCTCATTTTTAGCATTAGGACTATGGTTAATCATATCTAGGTATGGACACAAAGATATCTTTGTGTTATCACTAATCATATTTATAATTGAACTTTGTATATCTTGCAAATTGATTATGTTAGTTAAATCCATGAAGACACATCTAGTATTTACTGTAAAATAGGCCCACTCGAATAAAGATTTTGTAAAACATTCTCTCAATTTATTTACAATAACACTATTACTCAAGTTATTGTTTAAAATGTCCTCAAAAATATTGAAAGATTTTTCTATTACTTCTCTCTGTGTAGAAATCACAGAAATTATTTCTTTATCAATATAGCACTGCAATTCTTCTGGCAGAAAATAAGGAACTGTGTACTCTTTCGGTAAACTCTCTAAATAAATATGCCATTTTGTTTTTGAACCCAAAAGTTTAAGATGTACTAAGTAAAAGGCCATCAAAGATTGGAATGATATTGCATGCTTATATTCTATAAAACATTGTTTGTTGTTCTCCAAAAATATATTACAAAACATTGTGTCTAGTATCAAAGTCGTAATGTTAATTGTTAAATTTAAGGGAAGATTAATTAATTCATCTCCTGGACGTATAGTCTTTTTTGTCAGTACTCCGCGCCCTGTTTTTTGAAAAATGGCCAGTCCGAGGTTTTTATTACACTTTACACCTTGTTTCGTTAACCAGGAATTCAATAATATTAATTCTTCTTTGTTATTACATGTGCAATAATCTCGATATTTCTTTAATTTCCTTCTACGTTTTGTCCGGCCCATGTTGCTTTTAATATATCATTGGTCGTCGTGCATTTTATTCACTGTATGTTTACATAATTTGATAAATTAATACAATATTTTGCATAGTTATTACTGTTATCATGTTTGTACTTAAACCTGTCATTTCAGTTTGAGAATTGATCCAATCACGTTGACATCGGGCTTGATGGCGTCTATATATGTTTTTGGTAATTACTTAAATTTTTTGGATACTATTCTACTACTATGATAATAAAGCATTTTTTTATATTGGATTTATAAAAAAAATTAGATATAGATACATAAATAGTTGATTTTTTATCAAAATATCACATCGACCTTAAAAAATTAAGTTTCTTGTTTAAACTATTTTTCAACGTATTATTTTGTATTGAAATAATCAATAAAACGTGTATTACTTACCTACATTTTATGTAATTTTAATGTCTACTACATATTTAGTAAAATTCATTAAAATGGCAACACAAATATATCAATCAGCGTTTCAATAGTCTGAGTTTTAAAATAACGTATATTAACGAGTTTTCGAAGTTTCTCTTGAAGTAATATTATTTTCATTATGTCTCAACAACAAACGAAAAACTCTATTACTCTGCGGGGATCTGCTCAAATTATTTGTGAATATCTCAGTAAGTCTTTTAAGAATTAAATGGTACACGTAACTTTTACAAAAAAAAATATATAAATGTTTTCTGAAAATAATCATGTAACTAGTAGTGTATTGAAATCAATTCTAAAATCTATGGTGCTATTTTACTCCATTTTATTGTTCTCTTCTTTATTTTATTGTTATCTGGTAAAATTAAATTGATATATATATAGAACGTCAATAACGTTGGTTTTCTAATTATGGCTTTTATATTTTTAGAGTTTGCTATCAACTCTGTTCTATTCCAAAGAGGATTGTATCCACCCGAAACGTTTAAGGCTGAACAACAATATGGTATAACCTTATTAATATCTGAAGATCCACTTATTAAAAGTTTCCTTACAAACCTACTGATCCAGAGTGAAGGTATGTAAAAAAATCTGATTTCAGTCACGAATTGTTAATAAATTAAAAGTAATACCATTAATATATATTTCACTTTAATTTCTTGTATATTTTTAGAATATTGTGGTAACATAGACTATGCAATGGTGATGAAATCGTTATTTTTGGTATTAAAAATTACAGTTAAAAGTTTTTTGAATTAAACATTATTTACATGTTTTAGTATTAAAAGATTGAAACTCGATTATAACCTTTCCTACCTTAGAGAACAAGGGTGATGAAGCCTGATGGAAAAAAAAAGATGATAATACCTGTCTCATTACTCCATGCTATTTATATTAAAATACATTACATATGTGGTTTTTTTTTCATTTTATAGAATGGATTGTAAGCAAGAAAGTGACAAAATTGTCTCTGATAATTATCAACGTTGCTAACAAAGAAGTACTTGAATGTTGGGATTTCAATGTACAATATGAAGATGGTGATATTGTTTTGTCAAAAGAAAAAAATGAAATGGTAGGCAGCAAGGACTTGAAGAAAATTCAGCAGGAAATCCGAGATGTTATGTTACAAGTGGCTGCAACCATCTCCTACTTGCCATTATTAGACTGTAGGTGCTCTTTTGATGTACTAGTTCATGCTAAATCCAATTGTGATGTACCTGAAAAGTGGGCAGAGGCAACACCCATTACTATATCAAATGCACAGAATGTACAGCTCAAAACATTCTCTACAAGCCTTCACAAAATGGAGACAGTGGTCAGTTATAAACTGATGGATTAAAAGGGCAAATTAATTTATAAAAAATTACAAACTTCTCAAAGAAATTTTGCAAGATTAAAGAATAGACAAAAGATTAATATAATAAATGAGGTTATTGAACATGATACAAAGAGTGATCCATATTTATTATATAAGTCATTACCAAAGATTGGTTTCCTTAAGGTCATAATGAATTCTGAAAAACAAAAAAAATTCATTCATAAATGAGGCAGGCACTGATGCAATAACTGCAAAAAACATTACATTTATGTGTATTGCATTAAGTAATTTGCAAGACTTGCCATTCAAACAGAACCTATAGCCCGTGTGATAGTTCAGGCCTTGGGATTCTTTCCTATCACCAAAGCCTTTCACTCAACAAGTAGTTTGCTGGTTGTTAACTAGCCAAATAAGTATATATATATTATAAGATGATGATGATGGATATGGCAATGCGTATATATATGATCAATGTTGCCCAGCAGTGTAATATTGTGTTAATAATAGTGAATAAGTAATAACTTCATGTTTAGTTTATTCATTGAACTGTTTTAAATGTGTTTAAGGTTTATTGCAAGATGTTTGCAGTGCAATTATTTTAAATTGTTCAATTAATTTTGCAAAGAGATGCACTTAATGTTCTTGTATGATTTCAATTACCTTTTTCTTAGTAATGATCAAGAGCAAAAGCAGAACATTCATCTGATAATAAGTGATGGGTTAATTTATAATAATGTAGCTTTAGTTAGGATATCACCTTACATTGTTTGCTTCAAGAAAAAATGTAAGTTTATTCTGTAGTGTTTAGTCACATACATATAATCAATTGTTACTAAGCTGTGATCTAGCTATTAAATAAGCACATTTACTCCATTTTCTCTTTGATGATTGTATTTCGTATTTATAATTTTTTTTTCTGAAAGTATTAAACACTTTATAATAATTTATATTTTAATAACTTTGCTAATATCATAATTAATAAACTTTTGGGTATTAAGTAAAAAATTGTTTAATAGTGAAGTTTGTATGAAGGTCATAACCATTTCTCGCTTCGGAGTGACACCAGTTTGATGTTGATGTTCTAGTGAAGGAAACCGACATGTTCCACAAATTTCCTTGGACATGCATGTGTCATATGCCAATTCCAGCATGGCGGATAAATGGCCTTGACTCTCCTTACGGGTGAAGGCTGTTTACTTATTTATACATCTGTTACTTGTTTCTTTTGTTGTCATTGAATAATAGACACATCCCTGCAAATTGTTCAGGTTTCGATGTATATACACAATTTGGACTAATCAGTGTTACAGCCATAAATATTACTATGTTCCGGTTTCAAGGGTGCAATTGCTTGTGAAATTGCAGGGTAATGAAACTACATCTTGTCTCAAAGCGATGATCATAATGTGGTGTTTTGTATATCACTTTAAGAAGTGCTGCATTGTTATGAGGGACCGTATCACTTACCATCACGCGAACGTATCGTCGTTCCGTCAATTAAAAAAAAAAACAAAGTTACGTAAGTAGACGTAATGTTACAGCCGGAACCAACTGATATACGTTGTAGCTTATCATTACAGTTGTTGCGTATAATATGTAAGAAATTAAAAAACAATTCTAAAAATAATCTAATAAGAAATATTTGCATAGCTATGTTTCTACTACTTAACATACTTTCACAGCTGTTAATTGTCAAGTGTGGTTCTAAAACAAAATTACTATCCTTCCATGTCGTGGGCTAACCTTCAACGGAAGCGCGATAAATAAAATTCATAGTTGATTTTAATACAATTTATTAAAATAACAAAGCGCTTACACAATACAGTTTAAAGTGCTACAATAAATAATGTCTAATCAGCAAATAATACTGTACAAGTTTATTAACACAACTTATAGTTAAACCGCGTCGGCCGCAGACAACAAACATTAAACTAAAGTAGGGTAGTCTCGTAAATTTAAAATAAGTACAATTGAGATAACTGCTGATGGATTCATGATATGATTCTACTTTCTTTAATAAACTGTTGGTATGAAAAAAGAAACGAAATCTGGGTTTACGTATAAATTCAGAGTAATGTAAATAAACAAAAAATAGTTACATTAGTCCTATGTGTTTGTAATTGTTGAGCATATATAGATAAAAAAGAAAATATTGAAACTTAGTTCTTCATTAGAAACAGATTATATACAGGTATTCATTAAAAAAAATGTGTTTTTGTTCTGTGGTTTGTAATTGATTATCTTGATTTATTTACATTTACCAAACACTGTTTATGATTTTGTATCATCTGTGTACTTTTATAAACTAATGGCAAAGATTCACTGTAGGAAATGAATATAGCACTGTTAAGTTGTACGTTATTACCGTGAGCGTTTATTGTGAGGTTTTTTTCACAAAAAAATAATAGCGTTTTATCGGAAACGCGACTGCTATATTAAATGTAAATAAATTATTAATATAATTATTGTAAAAGTGATCATTAAATATTAACTGTTAACATGTCATCAACTCATGATTTGGCCAACACTGTTTCAGACTACACTGTAGGGACTTGTACACGTGTACCTTGCACGAGATTATGAAACAGTTCTACCTTTTTTGTCCACTATTTCTTAAATTTCGTTTAGGTTGTATTGTTAGTCAGTAAAAATTTTACTTTACAATATTAAAATAAAAACAACGTAATTTTGTTTGTGTTTAAAAATAAACTAATTGTTTTTGGATACAGCGGCATTATTAAATATTATATTAAATATTAATATTTGTAAGGACTAGTTTAGAATAAATTACTAAAAATTAATGTTAAAAATCAAAAGAAATATTATCTATTAATATTTTTATTTAATGAATAATTTAAAGGCGTCCTTTTGATTACAACACGAAAGCACCTGATGTTTTTAAATCTTGTACAACTAAAATTCAACGCCGTCACGTTGATGTATAATCAGTTGTTAAGTGTTATTGCAGTGAAATAATTATATACATTTTTTAAACATAAAATATAATTTAGACTGATAAAATCCGTAACGTATTTTTTATCGCAGGAATGCTTGATTACCATCGCCTGATGAGCAGTTTTTTTTTTCATATAAAATCGAGTTTGAATCACCATAGACGTTCGCCCATATCTGAAAAATTAGAAACTTATGTGAAACGGGAAAAAAATATTGTTCCACATTAATATAAAGACATCTTATTGGAAAGATTAGTTTATTTTTATTAATGATATTTATTACGTAGGCGATCTAAATAGGTATTTTTTAAATGAAAGATCTAAATAAATCGATGAGTAACACAGCCTACACCACATGAATGACGTGACCTGATGCTAACATGCTATGTTACGATAATTTGGCTTAGTTATTGTTATCTCACAACAAATACTAAGTGCAATCGACTACGGCTTTGATTCATGAGATGATAAGACATGCAACTAGCACGCTACGAGACATTAGTAGAAGTGATTAAGCATTAGTGACACTTAACTTGTAAATGAAAAAATGCACCCTCATTAGATCAACATTATATAATAAACAACATTAATGAAAGCAAATCAAAATTATTGGAAATGTCACATTTTTTCATTTGTTTCTAACAATGAGTGCGGAGTGGTTTTGTGCACAAGGTAAAAATTTCGTTTATAATACATACCATAAAGATATTTCCACCACATTTTCCTATTTCGGTCACGGGGTAGGATATTAGACGAAAGAAAAAACAAATTAATATTATCGCCTCTCTGTTAATTTAACACTCATTCTTTTATTGTGATTTGGTTTGGTTTTACAATATAACATTGTTTACTTTTAATATTTGTTGTGAGACTACAAAACTCTGAAGAAGCAATGACGTCAATTGTTCCGCCGGTTCGAAAGAATTATTCTCATTAACAGTTATGTACTTGTAGATAAATACATAAATAAAATGGACGTCATTCCATCTTGAATATAATGCCTTATTATCTCAATGTAAAATAAATAGTCCTTTCTCTTATTTAATAACATAAATAGTGAACTTAATAATTAATAGTTCTTTATACAATTAGACAATGCTGTAAATCTGCATATTATCGTGTCCCAATTTATCACTAAAGGAAAACTCATAAGCATTGGCAATTTTATCCATTAGCTACTATTAATTTTGCAATCACTGCACTCAGTCTATTTTAATCAAATTTTTAAGTAAACACTTTTACACTGCATTACTTCCTTTAGTGATATTTAAAAGAATTGTATAAAATGTTAGAAAAAGTTGTATTTATTATTCTTCGCAATAAATCCAAAATTTGTGGAAATATATTTAGCTACATCCACGCCCGTCCATCCAATTAGCCACACTCATTAAATTATACATAAATTAATTAATATAAGCCTAACTATTTTTTAAGTAATAAAACTGCTCTTTGACTAGGTGGAGTATATCGGATTCACGAAATATTTGGGCTTTTGTAAATTTAGGTTAACTGATTTGTCCAATCCCGCCACACTCCTGTTATTTTAATAAATTTAACTATAGCGATTAATGTCAAGTATTAAATTTACTTTACTTGTATTAATAAAAGATACTTGAAAATAAAATTACTGAAATTATTTTACTTAATAGTATTTTTTACTATTTAGTCTATAAAAAAAGTGCTCTGCTGAAAACAATGACCTATGGGCGTAAAAAAAAAAACAAGTATATAGTTTGGCGCCATAACGACAAATACAGCGCGTAGCGAGTTGGATCAAAATGTAATAATAGCTGTTGTGTTTACGTTTCGCATAAAAATATTACTTATCCTAATAGATATGTACAAAACTTGCAAGTCTCTTCATCAGGATTTTACCCGCTAAAAACGATTTATCAAATCTTAAGAGTTAATAACAAAAAAATTCATCGCAAAATTACAAATACAGTGTAAAATATTTACAACTTTAAGGACGCCATAGTTAAGTTCAAAATGGATTTCGTTCTGACCTCTCACTGGTGCAGACAGACGAAGAATGTTTTATTCAATCTTTTAACACAGATTTACTAAAAAAGCTCATTGCATGAAATCATTTCACCTTAGTAAAATTTTTTGAAGTTATACATATTTTGAAACTACATAATTTCTCATTACGTTAAGAGAGATAAGAGTTTCTAACTGTAAAAGGGCTTTTCATATCAGAAGCAAACGGTTTTAGACAAAACTTTGGTGAAATGATTGTGTTATTTTCCAAACGTTCCAATTCGCTGTAGTTATAATATTGTGTGTTAAAGTAATAAAATTTAAAATTCTTGTATATGTGCGTACGTCCTATTTAAAGCAATATAGCGCGTGTGTGCGTGTGTGTGTGTGATCTTCATGTATGTCGCGTGTCCAGAGAGCTTCGTCAAAGGGATAAGTCTTCTAACTCGGTGATACTGATACTGAATGATCAACCGATGATTGACTGATGTTCTTGATCGAATGAAATTGTTTTTTTTTTATAAACAGTATATGAAACGTTAATAGATTTGGTTATAATATAATTTAATCTTAAGTGCCGTATACTTTTTCAGATTTTATGAATTCGTTGAAAAGATATTCAAATAAACAGTCGGCATTTAACTATCACAATCGATATTTGGTCTTGACTGCGTACTCATCAAAGAAGACCACAAGTTCCAGTACCTTGGAAACATTGAGAGGGTCTGTTAACTTTTATTTGTAACTGTCAAATGAAAAAACTATGTCACAACGATAGGGATTTAACCACAATTCTATTTTATCAATATTCACACGTTATTCACATGAAAATTGTAAAAACCCTCTATGAAGGACTCGAATCAGGACACGAAACGATACGATAAAGATTATCCGTAGAGTCGGACAACCCGTGCGCTGAGTGTGTCGTTGCGATATAAATGTTTAAATATATAATTGTAAGGAGGGTATGCGCCGGCGCATCGCTGGCTAACAGTAGTAGGAGGTCGAGAGGCCCAGTTTGCATGTGTAGGAATGAGACATACTGCTCCTGTTCGACACGTCCTTGTTCTCGCAGCGCTGCCCGTTGAATCCTTCTGGACACCTGGTGGAGTTGCACAATTTATTGTTATATTGCAAAAAAAATATACATGGCGGAGCGGATGAGAGATAGGGATTAGAATAATGTTTTAGGAATTAACCTAAATTATATTTCTACTATTTCACTGTATTATTTATATGATAATTTTTTCCAGTGACCATTGAAGCTGTGATGAAAAAAATTGATAAAAAAAGTAAATAGTAGTGTAATATTTATTTTTGACAAATTACAGAAGCATATTATTCTTTTTTATTCTACGAAGAAATGAGACGAGCGGGACGTTCACCTGGTCGTAAGTGATACGTCTACCTATAACAACGTCACGCTGGTTAGGACGTTATACACAGCACCACCTTGCGCTCGTCGCCTTGAGACATAGGATGTTAAGTCTCGTTACCCCATAATTTCATTAGCTACAGCGCCTTTCAAACGAGAACATAGCAATGTTTGCACACTACTGTTTGGCGTGAGCTGCGGTAGTACCTACCTAGAAGGTTTCTGGTAAGAGCCCTACCAGCAGTAAACTATTAATAATCAAAATAAAGAGAACTAAATAGTTTTGACCCTCCTATTAAGGGTAGGCCTGTGCCCCAACCATGGGAACGTAAAGTGGCTGTTGAAATAAAAAAAATGTTTTTGTTAACTTATATACTTACTTGCAAGCTTGCTCTTGAACTAATTCGAAGTATAAACATGTGCCTCCGTTGAGGCAGTACGAAGTGGGGTCCGGCATCGGACAGGGGGCACCCAGCGGGGCTGGAATTAAAAAAAAATACAGATTTTGATTTTTATTTTTAAATAAGTTCTTATCTACAATAATAATAACTTAATTTGAATTCTCTAATTATATAGTTTAGGAGTAAACAAAATTAATATAATTTGATTGACTGTAGTCTGTTAATGATCTACGGAATATTTAGATATTTTGGCGCTTTGTATACATGTATATAAACAATTGCTCATATTTTTTTTATTCTTGGAAGCGAGACGTTCACCTGATGATAAGTGATACGCCCGCCTATAACAACGTAGATCTAATTATAATGTTATACAGCACCACATTGCGCTTATCGCCTTGAGACATGAGATGTGATGATGGGCTACAGCGTCTTTGGAACCGGAACACAGTAATGTTTGCACACTACTGTTTGTCGGCAGAAATAGTTTATAAAGTGTCATTATTAATTATTTTACTTGATTCACAGTTAAATAAATATTAGATATGTAAGCATATCGGCAGCCTTCAACCAAGATCGAAGGCAGCTTAATCTTTTAAAAATTCGGATATCGATAGACTACTACCAAAGAACTTTTAAAGTCTCTATTGTTATTAATAGACTTTTACTGTTACCCGTTTATTTTACCTCCCCTGTCCTACAGGGTTGCCTGGTAGAGTTCGCTTATAACGGTAAGGCCGCCCTTGCTCACATTTAGGTTATAAGTTCAGCTCTAGTCAATGGATTGTACCTACTTTAATGTGAGCTTTTTTACTGTAAAGTTATAATCAATCAATCGAAGATTCTATCAACCACATTGTGTGCACCCGTATCGTGATGTGCTCATTTCTTTACTACTGCAGCTTTAAAGAAACGTACGCATCAATGTCTTTTGTCGTGTATAATTAACCTGATTACAAACGATTGGAACGCATGCGCCAACAACAACCGTCCCCGTCTACAAATCAAACAATGTAGATCCCATTAGGAATCAGTTACGAGCTTTATTATTCAATGAAGGTAACTGATCATTCCGCTGGCCTTCATAACAGCATTGTTACCCGTTCGAAGAATCTGCTGTAACTGTTTCCGACATCTGTTCGTGGTAAACTGCACCGGTGTCGAACATCGGTAAACACGAGCCACATTGATTAGGATTCATGATACTGTACCGCATACCATGTAGAGCACCAAGTAACAAAGCATCAAAAGAAAATAAAGGTGCTGAGGATGGTGTACAACTTCCAGATTCTTTATAAGGTTTTTGCTATGCTCAAAATATATGATACATATATTGTAAAGGATTTCTTTGACAATCATCAGGTCATTTTACTCCTTTAAATGTTAAATGAAAATCACAATCTTGTTTTATCAATATTTAGAAGTATAAGAAAATATATTTATGTCTTTCCATGATTGTGGTTATTATAATTTATATAGATTTATACGAAAGGGGTACTCTTACCGTTTCGGTTTGAAGTGCGCTATAATTAGTAAAATTACTGGGCTGAAGACACCATTTGTTTTTTATTCCACTAAACGACGAAAAAAGCAAGATGTTCACTTGATGGTAAGTGATACGTCCGTCAATAACAAAGGGCGGGTTTATAATACACTACATTCCGCTTGTCGCCTTGAGACATCTGTAGTCATAACACCAGTAATTTCACAGGCTACAACACCCCTTCAAACCAGAACAAAATAATGTCTGCACATTGCTGTTTGTCAGCTGCAATAGTCGCTGCGCTGGTACCACCATTAACACCCTGTTTCGAAGTGACGAGTAGAACGTAGATCAATAGTTGCTATAATGCAATAACTGCTTCTTACAATACATTGACATTTCACTGTTCTGGCTTTAAATCCTGATTAGAGATATATGTATGGGTTCCGTGTAGTGCATCGACCTACTTTTCTCATTGCATACACATAGGAATGATACCTATCTTGCAGCAAAACGCGCGCCATATTCCGATGCCGATCTGACGGAACGTTACCTTAAGTAACCACTGATTTAGAGCGCACTATTATTAGACCAAATGAAAATGCAAACACTACCAATCTTCGTATAATAAATAAATATGCTTTTTTTATCACGAAGATTTACTAATATGGGAGATCTTTACCTTACTTCGCAATTAATCGCTCGATGTCAATTATTTGAATTCCTTCTCTGCTATTTACTTTACTATACCGAAATTACAGTTCACTGAACTGCGGGCGTCAGCTTTTTGCAGCATATTTATTTTTCACCAACCTTGTCTTAGTCACCTCAAAACTATTTACTGAATTCAACTCCCATTCTAGTTTAAATACGTTTGACGATTATTTAATATACTGCAGCGAAATGAGTTTACTTATCTACAAGAATTAAGTACTATTTACTAAGCTTATATTACAGTGTTATATTGTTACAATTAACACGTACTTAAAGGAAGAAAACATCGTAAGGAAACCCGCACACTGAAATTATCTTTATATGTGTGTGTGTGTGTGTGGTGGCCTCAGTAAAGTGGCAATAGGCTCGCCCCCTGTTACATGGGAGCTAATCTGACCACACCTAGCGAAAAGTGGGTTTTTATTCGCCTCTGCCTACTACTGGGAAAAAAGGCGTGATAGTATAAAAAAAAATATATTTTACAGTGAAATTGCTGTATACAAAACCTTTTAATATTTAACGATAATGTTAAAGACGCTAGGTCTCATGAGATGTTTTCTCTGCATCAACCCCGTTTGTGTGTTGTCAATGTGTTATACTAACCGGTGTCGGGCGGGGAGGTGGTCGGCGGCAGCACGCTGACGTTGGCCGCGGCCACCGCCGGCGGGCCCACCGCGCCCTGCGCTCTGCACTCGTACGTGGCGGAGTCCTCCCGGCGCGCGTGCCTTATCACCAGCACCGAGCGCCGTCTGCAAGCAATCGCCATTTATTCTTGATAACTTAGATACCAGATAATATTAATAAGTTGTCAACAGCTGGCGCTGGATCGTAGAAGATTGTTTGCGGTTAGAACGAGATAGCTATAGGTTCTAGTTTTATGAAACAAATCATCCTGTAATAAGTTAAAATTAAGTAAACCTTTAATACATTTTCTGTGATTCATTAAAATTGAAAATTTTATAGTTCTCTATCATGTTATACGCTGTCAGCCAAAGGTAGCTAAGGTGCTGCTCAAAGTGTTTACAGAGTCCGAAGTTTGCACATAAAATATATATTAAAAGTATGTCCTCATTAAGTACACTATGACCGTTGTATTCAGCCATTTGACGATCTGCAAATTTCATGAAGTTTTGATATAGTTTCCTTTATTTATTCATTTCATTAACATCCTGTCGTCCTCAAGATAAGCTAAAGGGTGTCTTGAGCTTTACCCTTTAATTTCATTCTTCGCCGCGTCTGCTACTGTGCGGCGTCAGGTTTGTCTGATTCCAATCAATGGAATAAGGTTGGGATCTCTTCGTAGAGTATGGCCAATCCACTTTCATTCGCGTATGAGGTTTCTTTACAGAAGATATATATATTTTTTGCACCGTACCGTTTGCAGATATAAAAAGATTTACAAGTAGCTAAATACGTACTTACATTAATTAGAAGCTTACGAGCGGCGAAATAAATGGGTTGTTATTGGCGCGGCGGAGGGGCGTTACGCGTCATACGCGTGACTAAGAAACGATCTGATCGCACAAATGGATCTAGATGTCAACATGGATGTAATGGGCAATAACCTTAAACAATAAATCGCTTATGTATCCCACTAACGACGACGGCGAGCACGAGTCGGACTTTATGAGATAAATATTTAAGGTAATAATAAACGCAGGAGCAACAAATTGAGAACTTTTTCAGAAATGTTTCCGTGCCAAGTGACGCTGTCATTGGCAGAGGTTTTAATATATAATCCAATGTACATGGATCTCGTTTTAAATGAAACGTTAAATAGTCTTTTAATTAAAGTCAAAATCCATATATACACTATGTTTTTAATGTGTGTGTTCGTACAAGTTTAACCCCTTGTTTTCATTAAATCGCGAAACATTGAATTATATACAATCACTATCAATATATAAGTGAATATTTACTAATACATATAACCATATAAACAATGTATTTAAATATACGAAAAGGCAATGTCGCTGTGTTTTTAGTTTGTTGGAACAAGTTATGAAAGCCCCTCACTACTAAGTATAGACATATATTTCTGGAAAATGCGTCTCGCTCCTCAGAAACGGATTCCTGCCGTCTGTCGTCGCGTCTACGAACCGTTCGACGACGGAAATCCTCGGAGATACTCCTTAACAATACAGCTACAAACCGAGACTAATTTGTATCAGAATATTAAAAAAAAAGGAACAATTGAGTTACGTCATTATTATGTACGATTATTCTCTGTTTGAATGGAATGTTAGGCTGACAGTCGGGGTGATTGTACTGATGGACTAGTCCGAGTTCGCGTTGGGCTCAACTTTGGCCGGCGACCCATGACACCGCGGTCTGGATCACTTCACACTAATTGCCTGATGAGATTATAACTTTCCGATCCGTCTCCCGCTGGTTATAAGCGTCAGAGTCGCGTGCATCGAGCGACACGGTGAGCCGGCGCAGTGCCTCAGGTCATTCGCAGCTGTCCACTCGTCACTGGAGCTCCGTTTGGAAAACTGAGGCGGTAATGCGAGCAGCACATGCGCGTCAATGCGCTCCCTTTCAGATCAAGATCACCGGTTTATTATATATAGACGGGAATTAGGTCATTAGGATACGCACCACGTAACACTTTAGATGCAGATTACGAATATGTTCACTCCGACCTGTTGAAACACAGGCAACTTCCAAGTTGTTCTTATTCATTATAATTAGCATCTAATGGTAGAACATGTACCTTCTAGTCCATTATCTCCGCAAACACTCAGATTATTATGTGGTGAGATCTATGGAATGGTCCGGTGTCCTTTCGCTGTGCACTGGGTTATTACGGAGGGCTGTGCTAAGGCATAGACGGGACCTTCGTCAAGACTGCGCCACTGCATGCTGACGGGGACCTTACAAGTTCTGTTCACCAGCGGGACATTCACCTGATGGTAAGTAATACGCCTGCCTATTACTATGTGACGCTAGATAGAATGGTATACACAGCATTATATTGCGCTCATCGTCTTGAGAGAGAATGTCTCATTATCCCAGAAATGTTTCTAGCTACAACGCCCTCCAAACTGGAACACAGTAATGTTTCCATAGTACTGTTTGGCAGCAGAAACAGACGCTGCAGTGATACCTACGTGAACGGGCTTCGACAATAGAGACCTCACACCAGTACTTGGGTACGTTACCTGTAATTCTGCACCCGGAATCTTCTTAAAGCGATATCGGCGACGGGCTTCCCGTCCTTGTACCAGGTGATGCGCGGCGGCGGGCGGGCGCTCGCCTGGCACTCCAGCTTCACCCGCCCGCCGCGCGGCGCCCTCACCGACCTCATGGGCTCCACCCGCGCCGGGCTACCTGCCAGTTACACAGATTTGTTAACACCGATGTTTAATACAAATTACATTATATACTATATCAGAGTTGGCATCAATATGGGATTCCTAACAATAAACTCACGAGACCCAAGCCTACCTCACCTGCTTGTGGCGCACCTTGCTAATCAACTAGCGCGACTCTGGCTCCCACCAACCCGTAGTGGGCCAGCGTGGTGAGAAATGGCCTAAATCCCCCCATAAGAACCCCATAAATGTCGGCACCTAGTGCCCCGCGGCAACGGAGGCCATATTGTCTGGAAGCCGCTTGAAACTGCTGGATGCGGGCAGCACGGGATCGATTGATGTGGAGATCTTTAGGGAGGCCTATGTCCAGCGATGGACGTCTACCGTCTGATGACGACGACGACTATATTAGATCTCTTTAGATTTGAACATTCATATTATTTATCATAACCCACCCTCTTAAGAATAACTAACGTATACTAGATTTTCACGAAACTGAAAAGTTAAAGAATAATAAAAAAAAAACTATTAAAATATTTATTTATGGAATGTACTTCTCTTCACTTCTTTTCGTTATGAACTTTAACTATGCTATATGGCTAATATAACAACCCGTTTGTTGTATAATGGTTTTTAGTAATATCATTCGTGCTTTAATATGAGCTTAGCATTAGGCTAGATAAGGATTGCTTTTAATGCTGTACTCGTACATCCTAATTTTTTTAAGAATCTTTCTCATCATTTGTAATTTTAAAAACTCCTCTTATATTCATATAAGATAATTTTAAAAGGAAAGAGGGAAGGAGTTAATAAACATATTTTTCATATAACAAGTGTTTGTAACGTGGTTATCTCTCCTCCTCTTCCGTTTCCTCGTGAACCCTACTTAACGTGCTCTTAGTGCAAAATATTGTGTGTGACTTTAATGTCAGCATACATATGTTGAATGAAGTAAAGTAAAGTTTATTTGGTTTGTTTTAAAACATATTTTTTTCGCCGGCCAATTTACGTCCCTACTGTTGGGGTATAGGCCTACCCCAAATATAAGGGCGAATTAAAACATATTGTGCTATTATATACATTTCGCTTAAATGTGTACTATAAAATGTTTCTCCGTATAAAACGCTGTTAAAACTACTGATATATGTATAAAGATATACATTTGCACTGAAACGAGAATATATATTTGTAGAGAAAAAACAGTGTAAGAGGTCCTATACAACAACTTACGAGACCCTAGCCAAGCTCACTTGCTCGTGGTATACCCTGCTAATTAACAAACGAAGCTCTGGCCAGCGTGGTGGGAAAGCATCCAAATCTTCACATATAAACCCCTATAAACGGCAGCCTTTCATGCCTGGCGGTACCGAATGCATGTAGAGATCTTTTGGGTGAAGCTTATGTCCAGCAGTGGGCGTCGATCTGCTGATAATGATGATGATGCGAGTATAAAAACTATATATAGTTTCAGCGTCGACATGTTCGCAAATGATTAAAAGCAGCCAAATGTTGATGAGACGGTAAAGCGTTACGCTCGTACATTCAACTTCGTGAATAAATATCTTGGAATCGCTACTTAATAGTCGAGTGAGAAATGAGACGTCTACTTTATTGCAAGCACGAGCTCTCTGCCAAATTATTTTTAAGATAAATTTTATATAAATCATAAAAGTAAAAAAAATCTGGTAGTACATTGATTCTGTTCCGCAATCCCATCGGTAGAGGTATTCTGCGGCGGCGCGCGCGCTAATTTCCGTCTATTATAAATGGAGTGAAGTTCCAGTTCCACCCCGAAACGCGATCTCGTCAAGACCTCTAGCTGTCGGAACCACGGTTGTGTATGAAAGCATTCCCGTGGTTTTATATCCGGTGAGAGTTCGACATAACCTCTCTGTTGTTCCCACAGTAGAAGGGTATCCAATGTAGGATTTCCCCACGACAAAAGGTAGGTTTTTATTTCTGCAGTTAAACAGTAGTTAAGAGACGTCGGAGCTATAGAATATTACCGAGATAAAGAGATTTAATGTCTTGTATCTCGATAAAGCGAGTACAGTGTATATCATTCTATTAGCGGATGCATCGCGTACTACACTTACCAGACAGTAGAGGAGCATGACGCTTCCTGCTCCTCTCGGCTCAGCGAATAATATACGAACAGAGTTCGTCGCTTTCCTACCTTACACTTATAGACACATCCAAAAGTCCCCAAACTAAAAATACCACGCTGTCATTAGGCCAATGGCCTTATTATTTCAACCGACGGATAACATATGTAAGGACAGGAATAGATGACGAGTATTATCTAAAAGGGAGACTGTCGTTTGGACAACAAAAAAATTGGCTCGCTTTCAGCTAGAAAGTGTATCTGTAATATAATGTGGCGAGAGGGACGAGAGGGGATGAAATGGAAGTATTTCAATATTATTATACAACCCCTTTCATTTCTATGAACATTTAATTACACGAACAGAATGTGCTTCGTTTAGAATAATGTTCTATAAAACATGTCTTTATATGATGAGGACCATTTTATATATATATACTAATACTTATAAAATGATCACGTATGAAATATAATAATTAACAACTAATGTAGATTTTAATGTATTAAATAATTTTAATGAAATAAGGAATCTGTTAGATTACGTATAAATAAATATACCCAATTTCAAAAGTTTGTCTAATACGAGAATACTGATCTAGATTTTCAGCTCCATTGGGTTTAGAGCGGATCCGGAATCTAAAGGCTGAATAAGGCTATTGCCATATTTTATATAATTTTTTAAATACGAAAACAATTGTAATGATGTTTACATGTAACTGAAAAAATAAAATCATGTGTCTGCCTCTTCTGTCAACAGATCATTAGATAAGAGCGAAAAATTTGTCAAGGGAAAATACACTATGTACATGCAATATCCTCGGTGTCAAGACCTTGGTTTACTATATTGTTGTTCTAGAATAATCTTTCGTGGATGACACATCCGTAGATCATGTATCATTCTTACTCTTCACTATAATCAGTTTAATCGTCATCAGCTTTCAAATAGAAAATAAAAGCTATCAAGTGAGTTTCTGTCTCGACAGATGACGGCTGTGGTAGCGTTTGCGTAAAAAGTCTTTTTGTTATTCAATGAAGCGACCAGATGAGCTGGAGGTTTAAGGTAAAATAAGAGGCAAACGAGCAAGACGGGTCACCTGATAGTAAGTGATCCACCGCCGCCCACGTCACCAGCGACGCCAGTGCGTTGCCTACCCTTCAGGTAAGTGATACCCATGTCCATACCGATGCTGTTAGGGTGAATATTGCGCAACATTGTGATAGTTGCTCATAAGACGTTAAGTCTCTCGTTACTTCAGTAATTACACTAGGAATAGCCCTTCCGAAAGATGGGGAGAAGGATAAAGTCAAGGTCGAGGAATATTAGAGAATGGCATATCTGGGGCGTCCTAATTGTTCCACCGAACCGGAGACGGAAAGGACTGTACTACGCTGATCGCCAACCTTCACTAATTGGAGAGGCACTTTAAGAAGACGTAAAAGATAGCCCTTCAAGCCGGAACACAATAATGTTTGTTGTCGAGTGCAATAGGCGCTGCGGTGGTACCTAACTAGACGGTCTCCGGGAACAGAGTCCAGTTCAGTTTTATGTAAACGTTACGGTGGTTGCGACCCCTATTTGATTCTAAAATAAATCGATAAGACAAGATGAGCTCCACTAGATTTTGACCTTCACTCTATCCATTCCCAACTGTTGTCACCAGGCTGCAGTGCTGGTGCAGCGGCAGTTAAGGTAAGAAGTCGGAATAACGTTCTGTCGCGTGAACGCCTGTAGTACTATCGCTAAGATGAATCACATTACTTTTTTCTATTCTCCCGACGCCTACGTTCCATTCATAAGCCCCAACGTGCCACTAAATTCCTCGTCGACAGATCATTGCCAATAGATCCGCCTACACCTTTATGGTCACAACTATGTAAATATGAATGAAATGACGTACTTCTGGGTACGCCGTCTACCGGAATAGGTTTTTTTTGTTATGCTATTCTAAGCGAACAAATATTTCTATATATATTAACATGAAGATGAAAAATCTTTGGAACCCATCATAAATACGGCGGGCGCACAAGTACTCTTCTTTCTCCTGCTCTTTTCTTCGCTATATGGGGTTGGCACAGAATGTACTTTCCACATCCTTCCATTAGCCGCCAAATCTAAATTCACACTCTTCTTCCACATGTCATCTTTCACACAATCCATCCACACTTTCTTCGGTCTTCCTCTACCCTTATAAACATCCACGTTCATTCTCATTACTTTCTTTGTTATATATCCTTCATTACTCCGCATAACATGCCCGTACCACGCTAACCTCTTAATTTTAACCATCCTTGTGACACCACACATCCATCTTACCATTCGCATCTCGGCCACATGTAATCTCCTTTCATCGGAACAAGTACTGATGGTGATAATAAGAACAAAGTTCATTTAGTAATAACGATATGTCTTCTTTCTAGATCTTGTCATTCTTCTAAATCTATTTCTATTTTGTGTCATAGCTTCTGTCAATTTGTTACTCTTTAGATCTTTGTTGATCATCGTCAGTATAGTTAGTCGGGGGTCTAACAGAGCCTCTCTTTTTAGTTTCGAGATCCAGCGCTGTATGTACTTCAAGTTGATGAAATATACATTGTATATATTGTTGCGGTCTGTTGTTGTGGAGTGCAGGCCGTCACCGATACATATATATATATATATATATATACGAGGGGATATCAACAACAGAAATGATCACGGTTTTAATAATAGCTCAAGGAAAATGTTAACCTAAAATATAACCTCAAAGTTAAAACATTGAATTTAAATGTTTCCGAATTGAAAGCTTCTTTAATATAAACTTGATTATCCTTTAACAAGAGAAATTCAGATTTCTCCACAGTATTGTTAATATAAAGTAACAAGTTATTTTGTACAAATAACGTTGTAACCGCGAAATAAATAATCTTATAGTAGTTAACTGGCATAACGTTTTGATTACAAAAGTAATTAATCCTCTTTTGTATTATTGTTATCTAGTTTCGATATAATTGAGAGATCCTTATTAGCTTTAGCATTATCTCTTGCTTCTATGCACAGCATGTGTAAGGTGAGTGTGAATTTAGATATGGCGGCTGATAGAGGGATGTGGAAGAGAAGTATATGCTGTGCCGACCCTGCATAACCGGGAAGAGCAGGAAGAAGAAGTACGAGTAATTTTTTTAGAAGTATTTAAATAAAATTACATCGAAGAAAATTTCTAAAACTTAAAAATAGCATAACAAGCTTCACACCAGTGATACCATCAAGCAGGTCTCTATAGCCGGAAATCGTCTAGATAGGTACCACCAGTGTCTATTGCAACCGACAAACAGTCGTGTGTAAAAAGTTTCAGTTCCGGTTTAAAAGGCGCTGTAGCTAGTGGTACTGTGGTAACGAGACAACATCATATGTTTCAAGGCGATGAGCGCGATATAGTGCTGTGTATAGCATTTTGACTTGCACCACGTTATGGGCAGGGGTATTACTTACCATCAAATGATCATCCTGTTCGTCTCGTCGCTTAGTAGAATAAAAAAAACAAACGATACAGATTCCTTACGATATTTTCATTGAAAATGTTATGAGTCACTTTCTCAGCGAAAACACGTTGCATCAATGTTGCGTCGCGGTGATGCAATGTAAAGTTCATTGTAAATACAAATATTAGTCATACTCCTAAATTTATATCACTAAAGTATGCAACCGATAGCTCCGAGGTTAGGAATGGTTGAATTGTTGTAAAGTGTTGCCAGTTCGAGGAATCGTCGCGACGTCGATGTTTCATTTTTATTCAGCGCCCCCGTCATTTGTTGTCATCGCTTGGTTCCCGGAGTATAAATAGTGAGGGAGTAGCAGCATCCTGAACGGAAGCGAAACGGGAGCGACAGGTGAGGCTGGACGTCGGCCAATTCACGGCGACGGCGACGACGACGGCGACGGTGACGGTACGAGAACGATAAATTTTTTTTTCTATCCAGCACTTTGTATCACTTTAACCCTAGAATCAAATACTAAGCCATAACAGTTCAACGGCTATATTCCTACCATATACCTGCCTCCAGTACTCAACATTGTTGGACTCATGGACTAAAAGGAAATGCAAAAACATAAACCATTAGTTATTTTATTACTTCGGTTGTTACTTACAGCTTGCGGAAAGAATTTAATACTTCACAGCTTGAAGCAAATGCTGAAACTCAAATGTTTCCGGCTTATAGATATTAATTTTTTTTATGTAGGGGTTGTGTACCTATTAAACATAATAATATCAATAAGAAGAGAGAAGAAGAGAAATATAATAACAATAGTTTACGAATATAATATTATTTTCAGTTTTATTAGACAACTGCAGACAGTTTCTACTCTCCGCCGCAAGATGGCACTATTTGTTATATTTTACTTTTTTTTTTTTTTTATATCATAGATAAGGCAAACGAGCAAGACGGGTCACCTGATGGTAAGTGATTCACCGCCGCCCACGTCACTAGCGACGCCAGTGCGTTGCCTACCCTTCAGGTAAGAATATGCTCTTTTCTTGAATACTGACACAAAATGAACGATGTGAAAGTTTAGGAACTAGTATATTTTATGAGTAAAATTGTCGAGTAAGAAAAATATCCATTTTTACTCAAAAAAAAAAAGAGTTGGCAAGAGCAAGACTTTCACCAGATGGCTTACGGTTACCGATTACAATGCGATGTTTCAAAAAAACTGTCTGCACTATCACCTTGAGATTTTTTATGAGCTGATGATGTTTGTCTGTTAAAATAGACACAGCAACTGTATCTACCCTGTAGTTCTAAAAGAAAGACCTACCGCCTGTATACCTTCATAATTTTCGTAAAATAATATTTATTATAATAGTTTAACGGCAAGTACGCTCATATCCTTTCAGGGCGAAAGGATATGGATACTTTCCATTCTATTTCTGACAAAACAGTTTGAGAGCAAGTTTATATCGGCTGCTATAATTCCAGACTAACAACAAACAGAAATTACTACGGGGAAGGCATTAAAGGTCGTAAAATTACGCGAAAGTCAAGAGAGATGAACACCACAATTTACTGTCCGCTACTATTAAAAAAATCTAGATTAATAATATTTTTGAAAAGTTATGGACTATTAACGACGATGATGATTGAAGAATCATCGCTTCATATGGGCTTTGAAACCAAAGAAAAAGGTCGTTAATAGATAGGTAGATCAAACAGATACTGGGGTCTATCCCACATCTGTCCTTCTTGCATCTTGCTAATCCAAGGATATTGGTCACTGCCTCGCGTTCCCAGATTACGTGGACACAGCCTTAACATTTAATAAGGATCGTGAGACTGGGACTGTTGGGTTTATTGTCAATAGATGTTTGCTGAGTATTGTCCCGTTGTACCAAAGAGTATTAGCATCAGCTAGCATAAAATTTGTTAATTTCCAAAGCTACAGGTTAAATCTAGATCTTGGTCGCGGCATCCACAAGCAATGTTCAGTCAGAGTTAATTGTTGCGCTCGCGTTTTGAAATTGGGACGTTACGCGTCCTGAACCGCGTTAAACTCTCCCCCACACAGAGACGCAACTCTCTCTCACACACACACACACACACACACAACGGACACGTCGGCACACAAATGTCCCGGTGGTCGCTGCAGCAACTTTTGTCGTAAAAAATTTAATAGTGCCTGTGTATAAAGCTCAATAGATGTGTAAAGTTTTAATTATAACGCTTACGGCTGGAACGAGTTGTGTACATTACCCGCTCTATCGTTTTATTGATGATATTGTATACTAAAACAAATTTAAATTGGAATATGCCATGAAATATTTATATCGTAGTACTATATATATTATATGCGAATGTTACTACTACCATTGTAATTTAAGAAAATCATGTAGCGGTGTAACCTTTGGACTGCACATAATAAATTAATGACGATTACATACTACATCAGGAAGTGTCAAAACATTGCTATAATATAATGACCTCGTCTTTCATTTTGAGCTTCCAGTCTCCCACTGTTTTCAAAAGTTAAAACGAGAGGAATGTTCACCTGATGATAAATGGTTTACATAATAAACATGTACAGAATGTGAGCAACATTTTTTAGTACAAGAAATGAGTGGTGGTAATGAAGGAGTTGCATCCGAATTAGACTTATCTAACGTAAGTTTTATTTTATAACTAAAATAGATACGTGGTTAATAATATCCAGTATTATAGATGTTCCAAATAAATTGCGAGTCTGTGAGTACATTTGTCACAGACGTCGTGCGTTTTTTTTTCTTTAAAAAAGACGTTCGTCTGTGTGTAAAACTGAGTCATAAGTTTCTCCGAAATCACATCCGAATTATACGTTACATGTGCCAAGTGATTTTTCTCACGGGGACGCGCATTGGCGTAACGGTGAGGCGCATTCACTGCTGCAAATAAATGTCGCCCCGGTCGTTTGATAGAAAATAAATGAGTTTACGTGAGCAATAAACGTAGATTCAAACTGGAATATGTTCACTTTTTAGATTTTAATCTATCATCCCCAAGAAAGCTTTTGTAGCGTTCACGTAAATTTAATCATTACCATTCATCATTTATGACAACTGGTAGGTTAATATATGTAATTTTGAATACATCGAATAAATAAAGAAAGAAAATCACTTTTATATTGAGAAGCGAAGAAAATATTTAAGGGCTAATGTTACAAATGTGATAACATAGATGGCGGTAAAATAAATTCTATGTATGTCTCATTTATCTACGATCCTGGGTGCGATATAATGTGATTATCAAATTACTGTATTGTTATCGACCGTTAATCTTTTATCTAAATATTTATATAATCTAATTGTTTATTACCTCTTCGTTGCGAATAGCCGTAGTAACGGGATGACTGCTGTGATAATCACGAAATACTGACAACCTTTTTAAATATTCGTTACGGTCAGATCTATGCGGATCAGCTCAAAAATTAAAATTTTATTTATTACGACTCTCAATAACGCGTTGACATATAACGCAAGTTATAAATAATAGACAAAGGCGTATAAAACGTTTTTTTGTGCAATTAAAAAAAAAGTTCGATTGGAAACATAAAAACAGATCGCGCTGGACGTTCGCGGCGAGGTTGTTTACTCGCGGACGTAGTACGCAGGCATCCTACTACGCTACGGCGGCGTGCGGCAGGCGGCAGGCGGCGGGCGGCGGGCGGCAGGCGGCGGGCGACGGGCGGCGGGCGGCGGGCGGCGGGTGAGCTTTTTGCCGCGCTCGGGTTCCCTTTAGACTCGGGCTCTCGGGTTGTTTTTTTTCAGTCAGCGGCCGGTTTGGCGCGGCGACTCCATAAACAGTTATACTCGCGAGGCAACCCCGCTGAATTGTTTTTAAATGACAACTCCCGAGCGGCTTGCGCGAGGACGTGTGCGCACGTTCGACGAACCAGCTTGCGCGCTTTGTACCCTCCAATTGTTTTTTATGGTACTAAGTTTCTAATGCCGCAGACCGTATACGTAGGTACCAACGCAGCTCTTTCAACCATCAAACACTACTGTGCAAACATTACTGAGCACAATGTGCTACTGAGTATATCATCCTAATTAGCGCCACGTTGTCATGAGCTGGCGTATCTATTACCATCAGGTAAACATCCCGCACAACAACTCACGGGGGCCAAGCCAACCTCACCTGTTCGTGGTGAACCCGCTAATCAACAAACGAGGCTCTGGCTCCCTCCACCCGCATTGGGCCAGCGTGACGGGAACCTACCCATTATGGGGATTTTTGGTAGAGGCTTATGTCTAGAAATGGACGTCTAACGACTGATAACGATCATGAAACGTCCCGCTAGTCTTTTTGATTCTTCTAAAAAAATAAACCAAAACGGTTTACCAAGGGCAAAGTATAAAAAAGGTGGAGAGATGGTGAGTTAAACTTGGGTATCATTGGATGCAAATAGCAAGAAACGGACTTGAAAATGTTCTGTGGAAGGCCTATAATGTTAACTTTACCAGTTCAAACAAATATATATATAACAACAGTTCAAACAAATATAAATACAAGAAAATAGAGAACCGAATAGCTTCAACGCTTTTTAAGTATTAAGAATCACCAGAACGCGCACAGCATTCGGTGGAACGATTTGTAGTCGGCAAAATCAATACGATCTTTTGTTCATCCGCACATGGCGCGGACTTACGATAAGCGCATCGCAGCATCCCATTCCGTCTAAAGACAGTAAAAGTATACGTCTGTGTGTTGAGCTTTTTTTGCGTAATGTCTAAATTCAGATTTTCCTTATGCATTCCTCATTATACGTGGAAACGTGGGATTTGCAACGGGGTAAGTTTTTTACCGATGGCAGGTGCGCCTCATCACAGTACCTATTTCTGATACCAAGCAATAGTACACAGATATGACTGTGTTCTGGTTTGAAAGGAATTAGTAGCTAGTGAGATTACTACGGCGTCGACTTGGATGTTATCGTGCCACATTGTTGATGAGAAGGTGTTTTATTTACCATTTGATGAATTGCTTACTTGTCATTAATATTTTGCAAATTAATAATCTATTAAAATCATACTTAGCTCTTGGGTGAAAAGGATGTCTAATTTGGGAGACATTTCTATAGAGATCTTAATTAGATCTTCTCTATTGTAGTAGTAGACGAAAATGTTTTTCTAGACTATAATTTAGTAAAAAGAATTCAATAGGTTAACTCTAATTTAATTGACTAGAAGTAAACTGGATCATCCTTAGGATATAACGTATTACTTGAGAGCTTAGCTAATCAAGATCATAAAGGCAATGAAGAGCAAATCTTGTGGATTTCCGACGGATCGTTATATAAAAAAAATAATAGGATACAGCAAAATAAACTTTCTAAAATACGACTAAGACTTAACCCGAATGCCGCGGGCACACCCTTTGAATATTTATTTGCAGCAAGTGGTAGCGAATTTCGGCACAACCCCATCGGATTCCGGCGATCACCTTGGGCTTAGATAAGTGTTGCGTGTCCGACGGGACATTAACCCATTTAGGAAATATTTTCGGGTTCGATGACTCTCACTTTAGAGGTCATCCACAGGATGGAGGTGATTTAAACGGGGATCATTCGATGCGTCAGAAACCATTTGTCCCTTTGCGAATGTATGACGAGGCATCATCAGACCACGCGGTAGCTCGGGGATGCCCGCGGCTATTAACTACAAAATTGGTGATAGTGAAAGGATGGATCCGAATTATAGCAAATGCAATCTTTTACAATCAATTGGGTAATTTTAAAAATTTCAAGCTTTGCTTTCTTTTGAGCTTGCCAAGATTAGTATTGAAAATATTAATCGTATGTAATATATTTTTGCACACAAAAACACAATTTTAATAAAATTCACGTATACACATATATATATATATATATATATTTCAATTATGTAAATTTTTATGTAAACACCCCTAGCGTTTACATTTATATTTATTGTCGCTGATTAAGGTACATAAAACCGAATGAGACATGATCATAAAAATCATTCACCTACATTTCTTCTTGCTTCACAACTCCACGAACATGACTAAGCGACGAAAATTTTACGACTTACGTCGAATGATTATTTTTTAAAGAGTATTAACTTAATATGTTAAATTATTAACAATTATATGCACTAAAGTGAAGTATTACTATTGAACGCGACGAAATTAAATATAAAACATGGAATAACCTCACAATATATTATATTATAATAATTGACGTAGAAAACATTCTCAAAAATAACAATGTTGTAATCACTGACGGGGATGAAATGATGTCAATAAATAACAGGCAACATAAGCAGTAAGCTCTAAAATCAAAAGCGCCGAAACATTTTAAGAACAAACAGCAGCAATTGTCAGCGAAGGATACATGTCCACATGTATTTGAACAGGCATCGATCACAAAGCGAAAGCAATCGTTTATTTATTTTCTGATACAGAAACGGATTGGACATATTATAACGAATGAGATGAAGATATATAGAAAAACGTTGGAAAAGAGAGACGGGTAACAGAAACACTTGCGACTACAGCGGTCTGTGATGAAAGAGCGAGCGGAATACAAATGAGGCGTAGTGACAATGCATCGGAATCCAGAGACGGCCAACAAGTAGGTTAAAAGGTGAGCCTGACAGGTATTACAGTAATTAGAGGTGTGCAGGCATGGTGATGCAAATGCAGTGCAGCAATTCTATTACGGCGCGAGGAAGAATTTACGTTAGTGTCGGGGAATGTGGTGTTCAGATCTGGAAAGGATTAAATATTAAGAAATGTTTAAAATCACGTTGTGCGTACTTGAGGAAACTTCATGCCCTGTACTTGAATGTTCAGAAACACAATTGACAATAATATAGTTGGAAATAGTTTAATAAGAGAAACAATATGAAGTATATGCATTAAGCTAATCCAAATTTCAGTCTTATCTCGAAATCATTGTGTACGTTTTGCAGATCAGTGTAATAACCAATTAAGTAGAAGTAGTTCTAGTAGAATTCGATGATGCGATAGTCTTTTCCAAAATAAAATATGATAAATTTCTTTAAGACTATAATAAAAAAGATTAACTCTCATAAAACAATGCTCCTGTGTATGAGTAAAAATGCGTCCCCTTAATTATATTTATATACGTACGTTAACTCTATTGCCCGAATTAGAATACCTCAAATATTCAGCCGCACAAACCGTCTGTCACATTGGCATCTCCAAGCCTGAATCCGATAACAATCACCTTAATTGTAGTCCGATTAAGGCCGATTATGGACCGAAAGGCAAAAACCCTCCGCCCGCCGCTTTCTGGCCAAACTGTTTAATTAGACCTATTTGCTGTTTGTCCCAATTTGGTTTCGGGCAAGAAATGTTAATTGCTGAGCTTCGAGCGCGCGATGCGGTTTGAATAATTAGACAGAATTGAAGATGAACCGCTTTTGATCTGAAGAGGCATTTCATTGTTTTACACAAAACTGTTCCTGCATTGCATATTTCTTTACAATACGTAAATTTTTACATGCTATCCTGATGTCAGTTTAAATATTCCCATCTTGAGATGCCTTCTTCAAAACGAGAATGGCGGTCGATTTGAATAAACCAATCATAAGTTTAAAGATGAAATAAATTTATTTGTAGTACGTTTAAAGGTTGTTAAAATTTAGGCAGTTTACACAACCCGGCCAGAAAACCTCGCCACTGATAACGGGGGCTAACTGACCACTGCACCACCTTCATCCGCTCACAAACAGTGGCGTGGAAATAATCTTATGTTTAAAAGGCGGTGTGTTTTATCTTAAAACTGTGATGACATTTCAATACTATGTATTAGAAATACTGTCACTGCAACTGACCATGCGATTCACAATAGTAGTCTAAAGATGAATTCGTAAAAATTCACAAATTCTTTATTCAGAGACATTTGTAGTGTTACCATATTCCAAATATTGCCAATTTATAAATAATCAAATTAGGGACTAATATAACATGCTACATGTTTTGTTTATTCACGATAACTGTAATATTACCATTTACACTTTTCATTTGTTCAGTTTTAGATGGAAATATTTTCGAGTAGCAGCCACCGATTCTGAGAAATGTGAAATCATGATCGAGAGGTGTCAAGGCCACAAACTCTATACCACTCGACCACGACAAGTATATCACTAACCTAGATAATGCTTCCCCCGCTAGCTCTGTGTAGGTTGAGTTATATATAAATTCCAGTTACAATGCCCGTTCCATCCTCTTCTAGCGGTTTTCCAACGTGGATTTCTTTTTCACGATTTTCTCGTGCAGCGACATCTACATAAGTTGGAGTAATGTGTTATCTTTTTAATTTTTTTGCTAAATCTGGATTACATTAGCACGGTTATTATTTTTTTAAATGCTTTCTAGAATCTAACAAATGAACTATTATTAAACCTAATATCGTATCAGCTAATTATACCGAGTGCTTAAATATGTCTTCTTGTTTGGATTTTAATTATTATTATAATATTAATAATAGGAAATTAAAACTAATGTTTAAAACAGTAACGGAAAAATTTATATTAAAATAATGACTCGGAATCTATTTCGATGTATGCAGCTCGCGCCAAAACATAAACAATTCCCGTAAACACTTATAAATTGCATAATTCCGTTAAAAGAGGCGAGCATCTTAAATTAGGATTTATTAGTTCGCAAAAGAGATATGAAAATATACAAAACGGACGCTCTTATCGCCGACCTCCTAAATCAAAGATTGTGATCTTGAGGGATCAGACAAAACAAAACGGACGAGAGCCAATGAACAATGAAAATTTAGACACTGTTAATGCAAAAAGTATTCAGAGAAATTTCATTGGCGGTGTTCGGAAGAGATCCTCCAAAAGGAGATATATTATAATATTAGTGTATCTGTTTGGTTTTTTTCGTTAAAGGAAAGGTGGTTCGAAGACAGCACCGTCACGTGAGCAGGTGATGGTGATTACTGTCGTCTATAGACAACTTCAAAGACTGTATAGTCGCAGTGCTTTTTATCAGTTATCCTATGTATAAGCGTTGTTTCGATTAAATATTTACGTATAAACAGGCCGTGGATCCGGGTTCACGAGCCCAGTATCGGACGAGCTGTAAGTCGCTTCGGCTTGCAGCGCTTACATTATCAAGAATCTAGATATTTACCTATAACTTGAAATAATCTGTTCATATAAAATATGTTAGTACAAATCTAAAACAAAAGCTAGATTTTTTTATGTGATTAAGAGCGGGTCGTTCACCTAATGGTAAGTGATACGCCCGCCCATAACAACGTGGCACTAGTTAAGATGGTATGCACTTCACCACGTTGCTCTCTTCGCTTAAGACATAAGATGTTGGGTCTCGTTACCCCAGTAATTACACTAGCTAGGCGCCTTTCAAACAGAACAAAGTAATGTTTGCACACTACTGTTCGGCTGCAGAAATAAGCGCTGCGGTGGTACCCGCCTAGACGATCTTAACATACATAAATATTGCCTATAACAAGAAGATAATAGTTAGAAAAATATACACTGTACCAAAATTGTACTTATCGTCATGAAACATTAGGAAGTGGAAGTCAGTAAATCGCCGTCTCCATTATTAGTCCAAAATGATTTATTGCCACAATCCTCATACAGACGTTCGAGGATTTTCAAACCAATCGGTTTTGCGCTGTTCGCATCCAGTGACCGTGAATCATCATCACCAGTATCATTATCAGCCGATAAACGTCCATCGGATCATAAAATTGATATATTAATTTGAAATTTACGTGATAACGTAAAAACACATAAAAATGTGATAGTTACGTCGAAAACTCATCGTTCTTCTCGTATAAGGTTAACCGTGAGGAAACTGATGGGCGCTGTCTTCGTGAAAACTTATAGTTTATTGAAATGTTTATTATGTTGGAGAAGATGGAAATGGAGAATGTTAATGCTCATGTTTCACTAATAAGGAGTTACGACACTTCGAGTGACAACGAATTACGTACCTTTTCGAAAATCCCGGAGCCCGGTCCGCAAGCGGGTCGCTCGGGCCGTTCGCCGCATTGTCAGCATATAAAAGTGTCCCAATCCGAAAAATGAAACTTTCGCCGCCGCTTTTTTCCGTCGCCTCATTGTTTTTGCTCGGTGCTTGGCATTTTCGGAATTCTACCATTTACATAAATACCTCGGTTGCTTTTGTTCAGCCGCTAAGGCGCCGTTAAGGAACTGGTCGGATGCGCGTGCGCACGGTACGCGCGGCCACGTCCCCAGTTGTGGGCACGGGCGCAGAAGGAGGATCGAAGAGGTTTAGTCGTCATCCGATATAATAAATAAACAATGAAATTGAATGTTTAATTTCTATAAAGGTGATTTAATATGTAATAGGTGCACGATTTCTTTAATCCTCGGACGCTCACATCGGAGCCTGGTGGTGCTAAAGCTAACGCGACCAGTGGGATTAACTGTGCGAAATCCAAAAATCTACATTTTGCTTTATTTAGTTTTGTTTTAGTTATTTACGCCGCGCTGCCCTGGCGCCGTTCTTTTGGCAGTCGGTCCCTTTACTGTCAGAATCTAATTACAAATGTGGCGTCGCGTTTTGCGACCGCGACCACCTCTCCCGCGAGGGGTTAAGGTGCCTTTCATTTTGTATATTTGTTGTAAATTGATAGAGCCTTTTTGCAGGTCGTTCTTTATAGTAGCGTCGGTCAGCTGATGTTTTTTGAGGCTTGTTTTTAAACTATCATCTTGACCCCCGGTTTGCACGTTTTGATCAAAATTTATCTACTTAACATATTTTCTTTATCCTTGCTTTTAAAATAATCATTATTTAGATTAGAAAAATCGTATCGGGTTTAAAGTTACTGTTTTATTGATTGATGCTCTTTCGTTTACATCAGGAGATGAATGTGATTCACGACAGAAGTTGAACGATGAATTCGAATTAGCATTTTCAGATTCGTATGCTGCGTTACAAACCATTAGACCGTTGGCGCTGGTTTGCACGGTTTTAAGTCACTATAAACAGCATTCAAATGAAACTCATGGACATTCTCATGGACACAATCTTTGATAGTGCTCGATAGAGCTAACTTACGTACTTGTTACAAACTATTTAGGTTAGACAAATATTACGGCATCACGTTCTTTTGCGTGAACTGGGGCAGGCTCCGAGTCGCGTGAATGTTAAGTTCAATCTAAATGTCATCGGACGCACTAATTCTATTTAAGCTTTAACAGCAAAAGCAATTGTACAAATACCCTATACCTATTGAACGATGAACTTTACTGTCCGTAGAACAAATATTAGGTTTTAAATCATGCCTGAAGATATAAAATGATATTTATCTATATCTCTTTTCGTCTCGGAGACTTTACCAATTCATCGCATATTTACTGTATCTGTAAGTAAAGGTCAAACGTGTTAGAGCTTTACTTTACTTCTTTTCTTTTCTTGTTCTTAAAGTGCCTCGCCAACTAGTGAATGTTGGCGATCAGCGAGGTACAGTTCTTACTGTCTCCGGTTCGCCGGAACAATTCGGACGCCCGAGATATGCCAGTCCATTCCCTGATATTCTTTAACCATGACTTTTTCCTAGTTTTATCAACTGCAAATGAATTTCCAGTTGTTATTGTTGTTATCCGCACGTTGGAATAGTTTTCTGGTAGTAGTTATCTGTTGCGGAGATACCACCACAGTGCCTATAGCAGTCAAGAAATAGTACAGTGATAAAGTTAGTGTTCCAGTTTAAATAGCGCTGTACCCAGCGAAATTATCTGAAGTAACGACACTCACCAGGTGCAATGTGCCATCTTATCTTGCATCACCTTGTTATGGTCAGGCATATCACGTACTATCAGGCACAAGTCTTGCTGGTCTTGTCGCTGCGTTGTATAAAAAAAAGATTTTCCATGTCCAGTGAAGTTAGTAGCATATGTAGTTAATAATTTGAAATTGACAGATTATATTTCATTACTGTTTGTATTGTAAACAGTAAATATCAGGGACATAGCTTCTGTCTGCAGTACTTCCCCATTCGTAATGTTCAATATTCCACGGACGGACAGGGTGTTTCTCATTTTTATGAGATTTCGGGTGTTAGGTTCGATAAAAAGGCGGCGCTACGTTTCAAGATTAATGGCTGAAGAGCTCATTCCTTAGATGGTTAACGATTATTGAGAAATTGCCAAACTATTTGCCAATTAGGGTCCGGTGTAGGTTTTATCATAATGTTCTTTGTTTTGTGTTACCATAGGGAATATTATAATTGTAACCTTATTTATATAGATCGGTCTGGTTCGTTAAATATGAAATCCTGGTAGGATTAATGTAAGTTTAAGACTGTAGGGGTGTATTCATATACAGAGTCTATCAAACCAGTTAACTTCTCTTACTGTTCTATAATACGTCGAAAAGTTATTATTAAGGTCACAACTGCATACATTAATTGAACGATTAGTTTAAATCAGCAAAATGGACTTTGATAGAGCACATTAGTATATTGCTGAACAGTCAAAGCAATCATTATTTAGCTTGTCAATTCTGCTGGTGCAACTCTAAGCTTTAACACATAATCAATATCCTTAATTGTATTATCTAAATGTTAATTAAGGATCATTTAAATGGTGTAGGTCGATCGAATATATATCTGAATACATAGGAGTAGGCAATAAAACATTTAACTTCAACACATCCGGTAAACGACAAAGAGGAACACCGAAGTTGCAATGGCTGGAACTGTGATATGAAAGAAATGGATATCCTGGATAAAGCGAAGTGGAGTGAAAGAAGTAGAAAAGGAAACCCTGTCGTAAGGAGAATTCAACAACTTTAAACCCTTATCCTTTATATGGCACAGTCATACGATCAGTCAAGATGAGAATATTTCATAGGATAATATTATTAAAAAATATATATTATCCTCGAAAGCGGTACGAGACCAGATATTGATGGACCGCTTGAGCTCACAGTTTGACCGCTTCTACTCGGATATACTCATAGCGCACTCCACGGTATCTGGTGGGTACATGTTGAGATTTACCAACGCACCACCTTCTTTCTCGTCTTCCTATTATAAGCATCTCAGAGATGTCACTGCGCGATATTCTCTATTCATTTCCAGTATAACATAGATTTAGCATCCTTTTTTAATGACCAGCGTGTTACTTGGTACCAAGAGAAAATCTACTTCATCAAGTCATTTCACTGTACCAGTACTCGGTAGACAGTCGTATTGCTTCTGCGTCCTAGTTAATACGTTAGTTCAGTCAACGGATGAGCGTATTGATTTACTGCATTATATGCGCAGGGTTCGTGTCGCACCGGGATCCGGAGAAAGGCTCCTGGTACATCCAAGCGCTCTGCGAGGTGTTCGCGGCACGCGCCCACGACTGCAAAAAATATATTATCCTCGAAAGCGGTACGAGACCAGATATTGACGGACCGGCTGTGAAGTGAATCACTGATGCAAGTTGGTTGAGTAATAAATATTTTGCGTTGATTTTATTTAGCTTACAGTAAATATTTTCGACAGAAGCTTCGCCTAACTTATGAGTCTCTGAAAGTCTGTTTGCGGGACCTTGGGCGCGGGAGATGCACTCGGATGACGAAGGCAAATTAGTATTTATTACTCATATCTATGTCAATTGGTCGTTAAATTGAGCGGTAAATCAATGTCGTTAGGGCGCTAATGAACCTGTTGCCACGAGAGTTGTAGATGCAGATCAAGTTGAGGAAAGTTTTGTTCGTTTTAGTACAGGTAATGAAGGGTATTATGGCAAATGTGAATAGTCAGGGTTTTTAAACTCTTCTGGACTGCTCCTGTGATCGAAATTTCTAAATATAAAACAAAAATTAACAACATCTGATATAGCCAAATTATTTTGATAAGAAACAAGATTACTCATTTCTCAGTCTCCCATTGTACATTGTAAAGAAAAATTTTACTTTTAATTATCAATTAAAACTAATAACACGAATATTTAGTGTTTTGTTAGTAAATTAGTATTCAGATATATTAAATGTAATGAAATCTAGTCCAAATTGACTAATCAAGTTTCAGTTAGCAGCATCTGAAGTTCTAACGATTCGGTCACTGTAAGTCCATTTCTCAACAAGTGACATTGCGGACAGAGTCAAATCATATTTTGGACAAGATGACTAATCAAGATCTATCTGAACATTTCCGGAAGTGATTTTGCCGTATATCAGTAAACAGATAATGGAAAATGGTTCATCGTTTTGTTGATCATCATCATCTTCTGATAGACGTTCATTGCTGGACCTAGGTCTCCCCTAAAGATTTCCACATCTATTTTGTTAGGATTCATACGGAGGGATTTGGGCCATTTCCCACTACGCTGGCCTAATGCGGGTTGGTGGGAGCCAGAGACTCGTTTGTTGATTAGCTGGGTGCACCACTTGAGATGGTGAGGTTGACTTGGGTCCTGTGAGTTGTTGTGCGGGACCCCTTACACTGACATGATTGAAGCTTTGAACTGAAGTTCATAAATATGACGTATTTATCCAAAATACATATATCTATGTTAATTCATATTAGAGATTTTCTAAAATATCAACATTTAACGAATACAGTGTTAATAATATATTAATACTGTATTAATTTAACTGATATTATCAAAGTGATGTTGTATGGATTACTTTTAATTAGGATATGTAGATGTGTAATGTGGGGCGTAAGGGGTTCCGCACAACAACTCACGGGACCCAAGCCAACCTCACCTGCTCGTGGACGTCTATCGGCTGATGATGAATGTGTAATACTAAAAGTAGTAGATGTCCAAATGAGTACATGAATTCATAATTTTAAGTGAGTCGGTTATTGCAACCGTAACGGCATTTTGCAACAGAAATAGTTGGCGGCGGAAAAAGTCGGTTTCTTCTAAATATAAAGCGTCGGGGCGGCGAGGGTGGCGAGGGTGGCAAGGGCGCGGAGTGCGCTCTCCGATGCAAGTTTATGAATGAAATTTATTACAATTACATAAGCTATTTCCACCCCGGGTGTGCATTGCCAAGTTTCCCGGAGCGAAGAGATTCAAAAAACACTTTTGTGGTGCAATAAACGATTTAGTTTTTTTTTGGACGTTTAATTTATGTTAATGCGTTTTGGGAAGATTTAGTGATGCGATTATGTACTTATTGCATTTCATTATCGGCCACCATTTTTGATATAGTATCAAAATTGTGCGGCTGAGTAATTACTACGGAGAATTAAAAAAAAATTATTCTGTATTATCTAATTCAATTTAATAAAGTATAATTAAATAAATAAAGGCTCAACGGGTAATGGAGAGGCCTATGCTGGGAGTGTCTCTGCGCGATCGAATCACAAACGTGGAGATCCGCAGAAGAACTAAGGTCACCGACCTAACCCAAAAGATTGCTAGACTTAAGTGGCAGTGGGCAAGGCACATTGCTCGAAGGATCTATTGCCGATGGGGCAGTCAGGTCCTCGAGTGGCGCCCGCGTACCGATAGACGTAGTGTTAGGAGGTCTCCCATAAGGTGGACCGACGATCTGGTGGGAACCACGAGAATCCACTGGATGCGAGCACCGCGGGATCGATCGATATGGAAATCGTTGGAGGACCATGTCTAGAAATATGGAACGTCTATCGGCTGGTGATGACGATGATGATAATTATATATATATGTTAATAGTTATTATATCTTATATTTAATAGTTTATGGATCTAATACAAACAATTTTACAACTATCATTGTTTACATTTTTAATGATAGCACTAAACTTGATTGCTGACATCACAATTTAATTACGAGCTGATCATTTTAGCAAGATAAAAATGTTCGCGTTTCTTTTATAAGTCACCTGATATAACGTGTAAGTCAGAGTGTCGCGATGATTAAAAGCAAAATATGTTCCCGCCAACCTCCCGCCGCGCGCCTCTCGACATAATCAACTGCAAATAAGATTTTCATTCTGCGAAAACAATTCGCAATTTTCACGCCGTTTCAGCGAAAAGCCGATTTTTAGGTCAAATGCGAAAATTACCAGTTTTTTTTTGTTTCATTTGTGACAAATGATACACGCGCTGCGTTTTATATGTGCCTCTTTCTTAACTAAAATATCCTCTCAACGTTTATTTTCCACCTCCACTACGCTGGACATTGGATCTCTTGTAAAACCCATTCTTAGTTGATCACTAAATGGCAGAAACAATACTTCTATTAAATATCAGTGTACTTCCAATACTTTCGGAGATTTCGTGAGGAGTCAATGAATCTCGGGCTATGTCCTATATATATAAATAATCTAAAAATATATTTTGCAGACATAAATCTGTTAGTTGCGGGTAGTTATTAAATCATTTCAGGGTGTATATGTGTGACTAAAGATTTTTCTGATTGGAACAAATTTATCATATGAGGTTAAGGTTAAAGGAAGGTTATTACTATTACTCAGTATTACCTTCTAATACCAGAAAGAATATATGTAATTCTTGGTTGATGCTGTAGCTTAAGGTTAACTGTTCTGTTGTGGTGTCCAACCTATTCATGACAGGAGTTCGTATAAGTTGCCGTTCACAACAAAGACGCTAGTGCGTGCTTAGGTAAGTGCTTAATGTTTCGTTAAGTACTAGATATTAGATATTTACGTCGTGTTTAAGAAAATCCGTAACGAGACACCCACTCGCCGCCCATTTGTTTGTGAAAACAAGTAATGTCTCAATTTGAATACGGGCTATGGGAAAGAGAAAAAAGTTAAGTAGCGTTAGCAACGAAGGCGTGCCGAGACGTACAATCATCAATCAAGATTTAAATCATAGGGTGTAAATGGTTCCCGCACAACTCATGGCAACATCACTTGCTGGTGCATCCTGCTAATCAACAAACGAGGCTCTGGCTCCCGCCAACCCGCATTGGGCTAACGTGGTGGCAAATGGCCCAAAATCTTCCCATATAAACTCCCTACAAACCTGGGGATCTTTGGGGGAGGCCTGTGCCCAGAAGTAGACGTCTATCGGCTGATGATAATTAAAACCATTAAAATATTGATTTGTAACAAATATTTAGTTTTGTACATGTAAATCTTAATTTTTGATTTTTTTTTACTAAAATTAAGGGTAATTTACCTTTGTGTATTTTTTAATTAAAACAAATAGGAGTCCAAAACTTTATTATATTACATGAGTAAATTAGGAGAAAAGCTTTTATTCTTAAATAGAATATAGAAGTCAGTCTATGAAATTTATATTTTTGATATAAGTAACCAACAGTAATCATCATCATCATTATCAGCCAGCAGACGTAACAGCCGCTGCTGATCATAAGCCCCCTCAAAGATCTCCCCATCGATCGATCCTATACTGCTCACATCTAGCTGTTTCCCGCAACCTTTACCAGATCATCGAACCACCTAGTGGGGGGTCTGCCAACACTACGTCTTCCGGTAAGCGGTCGCCATTCGAAGACCTTGGTGTCCCATCGGCTGTCATTCCTTCGAGCGACGTGTCCTGCTCATTACCACTTGAGGCTATCAATCTTTTGAACTATGTCGGTGACCTTAGTTATCCTGCGCATCTGCTAATTTCTACTAAAAGTAATATAATTGTATAATTGTTCATATTGACATTATTGTTTTATTTATATAAATCCTTTGTACAGGCAACTATTCCCAGTTTGTTTAAGTTGGAACATTGTCTAATGACCGAGGCCCCCGGATAGACCCCCGTCTGTTGTACGCGGCTCTTACCACATACACGCAATCTGGAGCAAGTTTATTATAGCAAATTTACAACCCCAACGTACGAGGCTCATTTGCGGCCATTTTATTGCCACAAACTTGTAGAAAAGGCGAGCCATCGTTAGTTTTGTAACGTCTTTGATTTAATTAAGTGCTGCCGGCCCGGGGGGAATGGGAACCGGACAAAAATAAGCTAACATAGAAGATATTTATTGCTATTATAAATTAAATTAACGTAAATTCTTTTAAGAGCTTTGACGTGCGGAGACGGAAGTAACACTAGCTTTCTTAATATGTGTAGCTTATAGTTTGAATAGGTTTGCATCACTAGTTGAGTTGACGAGAAAAATACCGATAGTGTAGTCTTTAATTGTTTAAATGATTTTTGTGCAAACACCTATTGCGATGGTTTATTACTAGATATAATTGTAACAGTATTAATATCATTATGATCACAGCCGGCATTATATTTGAATATAGTAAATGAGTATGGCACAGTACCGCAAGAAGTATTCGCATAAATCCTCAATAGTTTGCTGGCGTTGCTGTTGCTGACGGTACCCGACGCGCCGTCTCGCGCGCGCTCTATTTCTAGCCGCGCCCGCCCAACCAAGTTTATTGACTCTGACCACTCGGTCCAGCGCCACTCCGCGCCGTACCCGGATCCCACCACTTGCATACCTTTCAGTTTGTTTCATACGTGCACTCCACACTATCTAACTAGCGAGCGAAACTGTTAAAGAAACTCTACGACTAGTGGTAGGTTCCCATTACCGCAGACCGTCTGGGTAAAGGTGCAAACATTACTGTTTTACTTTAAAGGGCACTGTAGTTAATAAAATTACTGTGGTAACAAACTGATCTTCCTCATAGCTAAGAGAGGTATTCAACGTGTATTATACATGGACGTAACACACGTTGAATACTTAGTACTCGTTCTTACAAGTTGGATTATCCCATTTATACGAATTAACGTTTGCAAATGTTCAGTGCGTATATCTATTTCTACAACATACCCCGTAAATGCTTTTTTATTTATAATATATTTAACAGTATATATAAACCTTGTTAATATTACTTTCGAAAGGAAAATAGTAAAGGTAAATACTGAGCATATTATTAACTTGATTGGTGATCGATAATAGCTTATAACGTATGTTTCGATTTAAGTTACGACCGTAATACACTTTAAGCTATGGTGAGGCGACATCTCAATCAGTGCCATGCCAACGTGGGGGCGTTGTGTTGGTGACGTCACGCGTTTTATCGACTACCAGCGTCCCCGTAGCTAAATAAAAACCGAGACGTTTACATTAAAACGGTCGTAAGCGCGTAAAAGAGGGAGGATTAACGTTAAATGAGGATAAAAAGCAAATGATAAAGTAACGCGCGCAGGCTCCTCCAGCGACGTGAGAACCAGGAACAATACAGAGGCAATGACACGCCGCCATTTGGCGCACCAGGATCCAACTCGCAGCCCTGGCAGGCGGCCGTCGTAGCCTAGTTCTAACCAGGGAAAGATCGGTGCCGGTGTCCATATTAATTAAATGTTCATAAAAACACAGTAAATGAGGTATAAGGGTTCCCGCACAACGACTTACTGGACGCAAGCCAACGTCACCAGCTCGCGGTGCATCCTGCTAATCAACAAACCAGGCTCTGGGTCAAACCAACCCTCGTTGGGCCAGCGTAGTGAGATATAGCCCAAATCCTCTCATATTAATCCCTACCTGATTAATGTGAGAATATTTAGTGGAGGCGTAAGTCCAGCAGTGGACGTCTATCGGCTGATGAATTATGCTTTATCATTAGCCTAAGTTTTTAAGTAATTAATATATAAAATTTACATATTGAATTAATTTATTTTCATATATTAATTATTTATTATCAATTAGTAATTCCAATTGTGTTTCAGTGTTGCCACCATTAGGTGCGGTGTTTCGTTTTAGTAAATTGGCAACACCGGGCGCGCGGCAGATGTCCGCGCATCTGCCGCGCGTGCGCCAAAACTACCTTTTTTTTTTTAATTTCACCTTTCAATAACTAACACGCCGTCCTTGAAAACAAACGCAAGGTGTGTTAACCTACGGATCATTTACGTTGTTAAGTGTTGGAGTTTATAACGGTTCTTTGTATTCGCTTATACAATTAATATATAGGATAGGATAGATAGATAAATCCGTTTATATGCGCGCGCAGTACAGAACACATGTATACAGACAAACAAACATATGTTAACATTCATATTTTAGATAATCATTGCCGCCGTGTGTACTGCAGTGGAACAAAATGACCGTAACTCAGTGTAACTGTTGCCACGCTGTGATCAAAACACTGATTTTCAGCTACTATCTTATTATATAATATATATACTAAGCGACACGTTTCGTTGTGTATGTTTAGTTTTATCATTTATATATTTTATATTTTGCTTTTGAGGAGGGAAGGGTTCACAAATATTGTCTAACTCTCAGAGCATTGCAAACATCTCTTTGATCACCTGGCGAACGTATCAGTGCCTCTCTGCAATACGCGTTACGTTTCAGAAAGAGGTTAAGCCCATGGTACCCTACTTCAAGTTTGTACTCATTCATCCCCAGGCTCCCTTGGGGACAAGTAGACGAGTAGAATTTACCTGGCATTCGTTTCAAATAGCTCGATATTACAAGAGTTAAAAAGCATTCTCTATTGGCCCTTTTGATACTCCTACTTGTATAATTTGTATCTAATGCTGATGCTAGTTAAAATTACTTGGCGTTTTAATACTTCCTTTAATAACTTTGTTATATATAGATTTTCATACACATACTTAACAAGTTGTTATAAGATTATCAACTTAATTAATAACACTGTGAAAATCTCTGTAACACGATTACCTAGTTACATAATGAGGTTACATTTTACAGGTGTAAATTCTTCAGCGGATAACATTTTTCATAAAACTGAAAATAAAACCTTTAAACGAGATCAAAATCGTCTTCGAGAAGTAGCGTCGTAAATTTTTTTTATATTTTCAGAGCGAGTATCGTGCGAAGATATTTTCACGTTTCCCTCGCCCCTCTCCAAATATTATTCTCACGCTTGTAATACATTTAAGATGTGTCGCTGAGGAATTGGCAGCGGCCTGCACCGGCGCCCTTGACCTACTTACCGACTAATTGCCTACACTCTTTATTGGCACTGCTTCACGAAATATTACTTCAATGTTGTGCTGAACTTATACTATTGGGCCAGCGTGGTGGAAAATGGCTCATATCCCCCCAAGTGCCCTACAAGCGAAGGTCGCGGGAACACGCTGGATTCGGACAGGCCTTTCTGTGATGACATAGGAAAGGAAGAAGCACAAAACTTTTATTAATAGAACATAGCTATATAGTATTGTTAAAATATAAATATATTGTTATTATTTAATAAATGATTAGTTTCAATAGAAAGCGCATCAGAGGGGACCTGACCTCTGCATGAAGATGTTATGATAACAAATTGTAATGATACTATGGTATAAGATAACAATAATAACGAGATCAAAGTATTTATACTCGTAACTGAATTATTACTTATTATTACGTTCAATAAACTAGTAACCAACTACATATTTAGTAATATATTAATTTATTATAGTAATTACAAACCCTTAATAAGTAAACGAGTATATTAATAAATTTAGAGATATACGATATGTAGATTCACGGACCACATTCATATTACACTAATAGGACTGTACTAATTATATCTTTGGATTTACCAACATAAATTACAATCAATATAAAAAATAATGAACTATACAGGAAGTAGAACTTGAAAATTGTTCCGTTCGACCTGATGATGACACCAAAAATGCTTAACGCGGCGTACAAATGATGATAAGGGAACATACCTTGTATCCTTCGGTACGATTCGATGTATTATATATGTGAATCGAACTAGTTCCAAAGGTACAGGCTTTTAATCATAACAGACAGACAGTCTTTTGTTATAATACGTTATCAACCGGAAACCACAACAAGCCTCAATCAATGACCTTCACACAGATCGGTCCAGCGATGCCTGCCTGCGCCCTTTATCACAGTTCTAATGTAGCTATTTATTAAATCATCAATATAGGGAGAAATAGTTTCTTTAGCGGATGTAGGGCACTTCGCTGAATAATCAGACACCAGATTACGATTCGACTTTCGGTTGAAAGTTGTGCGAGCGCTGGCTCGGCTCGTTTACTGCCCAACATAAAACGTCCTCGCGGAGGCTGATTAAAGTCGCCCGTAATCAGATTTAACGACCACCGGGGAGGCGGCCCGTGTTTGTTTGTTTTCCTTCTCCCACTCTTGAAGTTTCACATCACTACTGACGGATCTATTTATGGCTCACTTTTTTTTTGGTTACAATACACTTGACCACATGATCTGTAGTTTATTTAGCCGTTTTTATATTTGTTTTATTGTTGTAAGGTGCAAGTGTTACTTTCGATGTTACGACTGTAAACAGCTCTTTACTAAATTCATAGTCATTACGTTTACATCGTGATGTTAAATCGGTAATTGTGACAAGTCTCCTTATGTTCTTCTAACCAGCCTTGTACTCTTGAACTAGTAAGGATAAGATTAAAGATATAGATAAAAGGTTCATCTGGTTCTTGGGTCTTGAGTACATCGCAAATCCCTTTGTGCTTCTGCCGGTCGTCATTAGTGCTTTTCTGCTTAATGAAATCACAGTATTACGAGTGTAAACAACTTGATCAGTGTTACATTGTAACAAAGAAGAACGTATTACTTTCCCGGGCTGGCCCCAGCGCGTCCCGTCACTTTGTTGTATGAAAACGATCCGAAGTACGTCTTCACGACGTTTCGCCGATATAAAAACGGACGATAACGTGGATTCTTTACATTATTGGATGGTTGTGATTAGCGTCGCGAGTGATTGAGTTACGCAGTATTAAGTGCGCGACGACGGCGTCGATGGCGACGGCGATGGCGATGGCCCCGGCCCGGCCCCGGCCCGGTAAACAGACACCGGCTCAACCGGCAACATAACAGGTGTAATTTCAGAGGCATCCAGCCGCCGCCGATCGTAAACTAGAAAATGTTTATCAGTAATAAGCAATGCGCCGGCGTACAACTTATTCGAAACTGATTGATTGCGCTGTAAAACTGTTACGACCATAACATCTTTCAAGGGAGCCTTAAAAAATTACACTGAAACCGTCCGACGGGGCCCATTCGATCGCGTCGTAACTTTATGGATGCCTTTTATAGATAGAAATTGGATGTGTTCTCCTATTATGAGTTATTCTCGCGGCTGAAAGTGTGCTCATCATCGGCATGCTTTATGTGCACCTTTAAGATGTACCGTATAAGCTTAACCTGCAGCCACACGACGCGACACCAAGATATATGCACTATTACTCCAACAAATATTGCTTTAGCACTTCTCCATTCTAAATCCTGTTAAGAAACCTTTGTCCTATGGAAATGCGACAATGATAGATAATATAAAATATATCCTGTGCTGCATATAGTAATGACCACTCAATCTTCATCTTTACAGATGCTTCTAAAGCAGTTGCTGAGTAAGTAAATGGTACTATTACAGCAGATTTTAAATACTTTTACAAAAATTACATTGGTATCTGTTACTCTATAATTTATCATCATAGATTTGAAATCGACGAGACGAGCGAGACGTTCACCTGATGGTAAGTGACACGCCTGCCAATAACAATGTGGCGCTAATTAGGATGATACCATCCTAACTACCGTGACGAAGACAATGTCGTGCTCTGTGTATACTTACAGCACCACATTGTCTTCGTCGCTTTGATACATGGGATGTCGAATTTCATTACCCGAGTGATTTTATTAGCTACAGCGCCTTTTAAACCGGAACACAGTAATGATTGCATACTATTGTTTGTCGGCCGCAATAGGAGCTGCGGTGGTACCCACCTAGGCGGTCTCCGGCAACAGAAACACTACCACCGATATAATATAGATCTTGTCTTATTACACATATGTGATATATTCAATAGAAGAACCTTTAACATCTTCATAAGGATCATCACTAGTGATTACCTATCTCAAATCGTACAATCCAAGTTACCATTTGATGATAAACAAGTTCACACATTAATAACCCTGAATATAATGGAAGATATTACGCTCAATAATCGTTTCGGTATCGCATCACTCCGGCGAGCATCGCCAGCAATAGATTTACTGAGCTGCGATAATGCAGCGCATAACCCCGCCGGCATTACGTGTTTATTGAGGTGCGGATATGAGGAGTGCTGAATGCTGAACCGACAGACGCATCTGGCCACCACCACCGCCGGCGCCCCCGCTCGAGTGGCCCGCGCTTTCATCGTTGACAGCCATCAATCACCACCACAATTGCACTTTAAGAGCGCGATATGCCGTAATGTAAATTGTGAATCAGAAGTAGTGTATTCCGATGAACATTCACACTACTGTTGTGTCCGTTTGTTAACACACACACACACATCTATATATATATATATATATATATTTAATAGAAGTGTCTGACCGCAATCTTATATATTAGTATTAAATCATTACTTCGGCTTAAACTATTACTGAGTTTTAATATACAATTTAGTACCATATTTATATATTAGCTCCTTACATACGAAATTGGCTTTTTGTATAGGAGGAACATAAACTTAATTATATTTAATTAATCAAAGTATGCACCGCGTGGTTATCTATGCACTTTTGCAATCTCACAGGTAGTTCATTGATCCCTTTAGTACACAAGCATAGGGGCGAGAATCAGTAAACTCTTTGAAGGCGGTGTGGACTGCCGCGTCGGAGTTGAATTTTTTTCATTGTAAGAAATTGTTCAAATTTGAAAAAAATGGTAATCTGTTGGGGCAAGGTCCGGGGAGTACGGTGGATGTCGCAGACATTCCAATTGTAGCTCATCTAACTTAGTGGTTGTTTGTTGTGCAGTGTGTGGTGGTGGTGTTGCGTTGTCGTGAAGCAGCAGTGGCCTAGAGCGATTGACCAATCTCGGTTGTTTAGCAGCTAGTTCCACCTTCATGGTCTGCAGTTGCTTACAATACATATCTGCCGTAATCGTTAGGGTAGGATTTGGCTGGTTCTCAAAGTTTCAGCTATTGCGACCAGCTCTTCCGATTATCGTACAGTATCCACTTTTCATTACAAGTAATGATTCGATTTAAAATCCCTTCATCATTGGGTCGGTTGAGCAAAATAACACAGCAGCAGCAGTCGACGCGTGTTCGCAAGTTCGATTCACTTAGGTACATGAGGTACCCATCGTTCAAGTTTTTTACATGCTCCGATTTGCTTCAAGTGGATTAATACAGTTTTGTCACTTACCCCGAAGCCTGCAGCTCTCTCTAAAGTGCTTTGTGATGGATCCGCTTCCACATTAGCCTTTAATTCTTCATTTCCACTTTGGTCTACGGCCGTCCACGGGATTAATTCTGAAGGTCGAAATTTCCAGAACGAAAACGTTGAAACCAAAAACGTACCGTGCTTTTTTTGCGCCGCCAGCGCCGTACACATCATTAATCCTCCGAGCTGTTCCTGCAGCACTGGTACTGGTGCCACGGTAGAGCTCGTACCCGTATGACTGTTTCCAAAACTCAGATGTAGCAGCTAGATGAATTTGGAATTGTTCACCAAAGAGGAGATATTTCAGATGAAAGTCAGTTCAGGTCAGTACGACAAAAGGCTAATTTCATGTGTAAGGACCTGACATATACAATCATGAGTGCATATTACGAGTACACATATACAAGTAATCAGTTGTTAAACTTTAGAATATATTTAAATGTATATTATAAAGGACCGTGTAGTGGTGACCATAAATCCTTTAAGGAGAAGTTTGTTCACGGTATCCTCCTCATACAATTCTGTCTCTTAAGTAAATACCTTTTGTAATAGTTCGTCAGTTCATGTACAAAAGCATACAGTTTCAATACTAGCACTTTTAGATAGCACAAATACATTTATAAAAATCTTCTTTTTTTTTTAAAGATTAGGTAAAACACTGAATTTGATTTAATTTTGTTATAAAGACGCTAGTGCTCCGTGTACCGCGTCCGTAACTCTGGACCAATGAAATAGTTATTGTAATGGCATTTAGATTAACATTGGTACGTATTAGTTTCAAATCTTAAAGTTTAAAAATGAGTATGCGCATGCGCCTAGTTACCTTTCGACATTGCATCTTGGCTAATTTAAAATGTGTTTAAATCTGCTCCTCACCAATAAATTGCTGACGCAGCCGACCACGGCGGCAGTGAAGTTGATTACAGAATGTGCACGCAAAAATAGAATGCACTTGACTCCTCTGAGGAATATCAGGAAGGTAAACCTGTTAAATTTACTCAATACACGATTGATGTACTTTTTATATTTGTACGAATATTATTCATGATGTTCAGGTCTTCTTTAGAAAGAAAACAAAATGGGAGACGACGGTCTTCACTCACAAGAAGAATGGTTGAAGGGATTGGTATGTAGAATGGTAGATAAGAAGTTTGAGAGAAGAGCAGACCATGCAAGGATATGAGAGAATAAAAGATGAGATTGAGTAGGGAATAGAAAGTAAGAAAGTGATGGTAAATGTGAAGCATCCTAAAGGCTCTCACCCGCCATGCGTAGGGGAAGATAGAAAAAAAGGATAAATGTTAAGGTATTTGTCGTGGTTATTTAATAATATAGTACCCTAACGTTCACCTGATAGTAAGTGAGACGTGCCCGTAACTATATAGCGCTAGTTAGGATGGTATACACAGCATCGCATTACGTCCGTCGCCTTGGGAGCATAAGTCGTTGTGTCATTACTCCAATAATTCCACTAGCTACAGCGCCCTTCAAACCGGAACTTACTAAACTTTGTATATTACCGTTTTTCGGCTGCATTAGGCGCTGCGGTGGTACCTAACTAGACAGTCTGGTTAAATCAAATCATCATCAAACTTAGACATAAACCTATATTTATTTGTCAACACGTAGTTAATATAACGAAAGCGGGTGTAAGGGGTCCCGCACAACAACTAAAGGGACTCAAGCCAACCTCACCTGTTCGTGGTGCACTCTGCTAATCAACAGACGAGGCTCTGGCTCCCACCAACCTGAGCCTGGTGGGAAATGGCCCAAGTCCCTCATGTCGGTACCTACAAACGACTGTCCTTAATACCCGGCGATGCCGGATGCCATGCTGACTGCAGCGCAGGACTGATCCATGTGGAGATGTTTGGAGGATGTGGAGATTTTTCCAGCAGTAAAAAATATGTTATAAAGTAGAAACTTAAACCTCTGTGAGCAGTATGATGATAAAGTTGGACGCTCTAGCTCACGTCATCAAAATAGTTACAGAGTTGGTTTTCAAAGCGATTCTTTTAAAAGTAAAGCGGAGAATTATTGATAAATGAATAAGTTATTTGCTCTCGTGGGATGTGTCACAGCATCACAATACTCGTAGTTGTTTTATTGAGTCACGGTGCATCGTCTAGTTGGAAAGGAAACCGCTTATAGTTTCGCAACCGGTGAATCTGTTGGAACGGTTCCAGCTGCGATGGAAGAGGCGACTGCAACACGCACCACCGAGTGTCGGGGAACTCGTCAACTCGGTCCCTCGCTGGAACTGCATCAATAAATCGCGAAGTTACCTCTTCGACATTAACCAAAGATTCGGAGATAAAGATAATGTTGCGTACTTCAATGTAAACATTCTCCATTCATCATCAAGGAATGAGGAGATCCCCAGGAGATGTAAGGTCACGGACATAGTCCAAAAGATTGCTAGTATCAAGGGCAGGACACATCGATCGATGGACTGACAAAGGTCTTCGAATGGAGACCGTGTACCGGAAGACACAGTGATAACAGACCCTCCACTAAGTGGACCGACGATCTGGTGAAGGTCGCGGGAAGCAGCTGGATGGGGGCAGCACAGGATCGATCTATGTGGAGATGGAGATCTTTGGGGAAAGTCTATATCCAGTAGTGAACGTCTGTCGGCTAATAATAATGGTGGTAATACTTCCATATCAAATTTAAATTATAACGTAACTTTTAAAAAAAAATACAGAAACAATCGAGGAGTTACGGGGATGTTACATCCAGCAAAGAGATCTGGTAACAACAGCACCAGTAGTTCTTTTTTTGTGCAACAGCCAATTTACGATCCCACTGTTGGGTACAGGCCTAACCTCAAAATTCGGTCGATGGGCCACAGTCACCACGCGTGTCCAATGCGGATTGGTGACTCCACACACTCCTTACAATAGATTCCAATTCATGTGCAGGTTCCCTCGCGATGTTCTCCTTCACCGTTTGTATTTCGCTGTTGTTACTAAAGTTCACAAATGTATATAACTTAAATATTAAAGTCATCGGTACATGCCGAGACTCGAACCCGCGACCTTCCGAATGAAGGCCGCACACTCCAACCATTAGGCCAGCGAGCTACTTGAGGAATACAAAAGACATGTATTCCTCAAGTACTGCTGCTCCGTGTCAACTTAACAGCAGCATTTCACTGCCGCTGTAATCCTCTTCCTCTCTAGGTATTATTGTATTGTGTATCTTATATTATAATTCTGTATGCTCGTGAATTTAGTTCTTTCTTGCACAAGTTGAATTATCAGTGTAGTTGTGTGGGGGTAGGTGGGGCGGGTGGAGGTGTGCGCGTCGCGTTCCTGCCGGCGGGTGTCGTGTTACCGCGGCGGTGTCTGCGGCGGCGCGTCCCGCCGGTTGTTGTGACTGCGCGGGCGCATTATTATCGGCGACCGGAAGCGGCCGGCGCAGCGCCACTCGGCCGGCACTAACGGCCGCTGGCGCTAGCGGCGCGGGCCCGCCACACCTGCCACCCCCGCGGCAGCTTGTTTGTTTTAAACTACTACGGCCGACGCGAAACGGTAGCTTGCGTAAGCGCAACCGGAATATAAACCGACCTGTTCCCTTTAAAGGTTAAAAAGCCTAGAGATCGTATAGTGCATTCTATCAAGACTTTAATCTACAATCGGTTTACACTTTATCTCAATTTCACATAATATTTAGTGACAATGAAGTCGTCGCTCAGATTTATCTCGCAATAACGTAAGGCTTCCCGCACAACACCTCACAGGACCCAAGCCAACCTCAGCTGCTCGTGGTGCACCCTGCTAATCAACAGATGAGGCTCTGGCTTCCATCGACCCGTATTAGGCAAGCGTGACGGAAAATGGCCCAAATCCCCCATATGAATCCCTACCCGTTATAGGGATCTTTGGGAGAAGTCTGTGTCCAGTAATGGACGTCTATCGGCTGACGATGAACTTCGCTCAGATTACTTCAGCTCTCATATGTTACCACCGAATTTTACATGTGGGGATTTTGAAATCGACCAGGAACATTGGTGTCAATAGGCACACGGGTAACTACCCCATCACGCCATATAAACTGTTATATAGTAAGCAAGTTATACAAATATTGAACTATCAAACATTACTTTATTTATATATCGTAGTAAAGTTATAAAAAAAACAGGATGTGTGAAACTTCTGGACTTGTTATGCAGATTAAGATTTGAAGGTAAAAAAACAAATTATTTGTTCATGGTTTGTTTAACATCAGGACTGACGAGGAAGCTGACATAACTGATATACTTTGAAGCGAATTAAGCACAGCATTGTTTCAGTAATAACCTCAATTATATAGTTATTAGAGTCAAACGTACGACTCCAGGCTTCAGGCTTGACGAGGATATTGTAATCATCAGGAATTTGGACAACTTCTTACAAGGAAAAAAATTCAACCCCCATGCGGCAGTCCAAACCGCATACAAAGAATATACTGATTCTCGCCCCCGTGGTTTTTTTTACTAAAGGGATCAATGAACTAGCTATGAGATTGCAAAAGTGCATAGATAACAACGCGGTGCATACTTTTATTAGTGAAATATATTTAAAAAAAAAGTTGACTTTATGTTCCTCCCATACAAAACGATAATTTCATATGTAAGGATTTAATAAATCATCATCATCAGCTGATAGACGTCCACAGCTGGACATTTACCTCCCCCAAAGATTTTCACACCGATAGGTCCTGCACTGCCCGCATCCAGCAGCCTTTCTCGACGTTACAGTGAGCATAGCCTCTAGTATCATTGAGCCGTTTATCACCACTGTGACACAATGAGGGTTGGTGGTGATTAATATAAATACAGTAGTATAAGTATCACCGGTTATAATAATGTTTTAGTTTGTTGTAAACGTAAAACACCTCTTACTAACGCGTAGTAAGCGTCTTCGTCTGATAGTAATTAAGTTTCAAGTAGCGGTCTTTATCACACGTTGATGTGTCCTTTACCGTAGTTATTACCATCATCGGCCTACAGACGTCCACTGCTGGACATAGGCCTTTTCCAAAGATCTCCACGTCGATTGTTCCCGCGTAATAATAGACACCTTTTATCTAACGCAATATGTATTGGTTTCTTAAATATCACATTGGTCCAGCGTGGCGGGAAGCGGCCCAAATCACCCCATATGACATTTTACAAATGACGGCTCCTGGGGCCCGGTTAGGCAGTCGGCACAGGACCCATGTCCAGCAGTGGGCGTCTATCGGCTGATGGTGATGGTGGTGGTGGTATGTGAGAGCTAAATCTCGAGCCGTCGTGCTGCTTCCGGTCACGACAAGGAGGCTTTACTTCGCACTCATTATATCATCGGGTATTTACGTAAATATGTGTACGGGATCACTTGTATCAGATGGAAAGTACTTTCTTGGTACCTTGTACCTTTCCTCTGTAATTACATTAAATGCTTCAATTTTTTTTTCATAATTAAAAAATTCGCGCGCTCTTGTACTTAATTGACTGAACCTTATCAACTGGCGCTAATTAACGACTTTCGGTGAGTTTATAACATTTTTCGGCGGGGGCCATTGGCCTTATTAAACTGGACATGATGAGTTTTGTAAATGATATAGATAAGGGATCGAGTCTTCACATGTCGCTTATTTCACGTAATCCATTACGATCCTCCTTCAGCTCGGGCCTCGGAGATCCTTTAAAATATAATATCGAATTAAGGATTCAAATATAAAATGCAAACCAATCCTTGTACACTTAGGTTTTGACTAGTTTCTCATTATTATGATAGCGAGTTCTGATAAACACTATACCTGAAGTAAGAAGACCTTCATCAGGTTGTGTTACAGGCACATTTATACTGTTGGTTTGTGGACCGGAACTATTTTATTATCTCCAAGATTATACTTTGGCTTTGGTTGTATCTAAGATACCAATGTAACGAACTACTTTTTTTAACTTATTTCACCTTTCACGCTTCATTCACTATAGCTCACCTCTACACCAGCAGGGCTCGTTACCCTCAAGGAAACCCTTTACCACAGACTGCTAATGTTAGTTGTTCCCTTCATCGTTGGTGTTAGTCCCGAAGATACTTATATTACCATCACTTTTTTTTAATTTTAAATACAACATATTTTCACAGTGACAAATCGAGACCGGTAGTACAACTAATGTCTCCCCTAAACAACCTTCCCCCCACTGATAACAAAGTAATCCGTAATTGAAACCTAATGGGTTAACTTAATCAGAGATTGGGTTACAAGATATATGAATACGTTTAGTTACGAATGAACACGATGCCTCTTAATGCTGTTGATCTTCAAACATATATTAATTGAATTATTAGTGGGGTCGGGGGGTGGCGCTGGGGGCGAATGATCGAAACCCGTCAATTAAAAACGTATTAAACTCGAGCAACAAATGGATATGGACCGAACTTTTACTGCTGTGTGCAAGCGTCGGTAATGTAATAGCTTCAGACTGTTATGATGATCTAAAGGCTTACAACATCATCATTATTATTAACTTGATATCACATCATTTTACGAGATATATTTACGATTTAGATGAATAAATAAAGCAATCACAATCTACCCGGACCATAGACACCTACGTAGAGTACTTATTACATTGTGTGTAATATATCTATATTTTTTTCATTATTGAAGAAGCGAGGAGATGAGGAAACGTTCGCCTATCAGTAGATGATGATAGCATACTGCGTTAGTTAGTATGATGAACACTAAACTAAATTGTCCTGGTCGCTTTGTTTCAAAATTATAAAAAAAATATTAAGTTCGCTTCTCCAGTAATCTTATTAGCTACAATATCCTCCAAACTGGAACACAGTAATATTTCCGCCACTGAATAGTAATCGGAATATTAACTAGATCTTCCTAGATATTATCAGGAATAAGAGATCTATCTTGCGGACAAAAGAATTTTTACTATTCACTGATAACAGCTCTCCGTTGCCGGAGACGGTCTAGGTAGGTACCACGGCAGCGACGTACGTGTGCGAAAGTAACTATGATCCGGTTTGAGGGACGCCGTAACTACTGAAATTAGTGGGTTATGAAAGTTAATATCATATGTCTCAAAGTGACGAGGGTAATGTTACAGCGGACGCATACTTACTATCAGGTGAACTTAGCGCCCGTCTCGTCACTTTGTCAAATAATAAAAATTATAACTGTTAGTATTCGTCTCTAATGGTAGTGTTCGGAGGCCTCCCACAAGGTGGACCGACGAGCTGGTGAGAATGAAGGGAACCCACTGGATGCGAGCAATGCGGGACCGATCGATGTGGAAGCCTTTGGAGGAGGCCTATGTCCAACAGTGGACCCCTATCGGCTGATGATGATGATTACGATGATTCGTCTCTTACGAAAGCTCACTAAGACATACACCGGAACGCCAAACAGTAGTGAGGAGACATTACTGTATTTATATTTGATGGCCGTTCAAGCCTGACAAATAAGTTAACTAAAAGAGACTCACAACTTTATTACATCGATCACATGTGTATCAATTACCACCAGCTGAACGTGCAGCTCGTTTAATCACCTGCCCATGTAAAAAAAATATTTTTTTCATCGTTATCAGCCTTTGTTTATCCACTGCTGGGTATAGGCCTTCACCGATGTATTCCACCAAATGCGGTACTCCGCTTATCGCACCCACCCTCTTCCGATCGCCTTGATGATGGCGTCGGTCCATCAGAAGTGTGTCAGTAGAAGTGTGGGACGCTCTCCCTCCAGAAGACATCAAGTAGCTTATCAAAAGTAAAATTCTAAAGCGATCAAATATAGAACTGACTTTTGCATCTAAAGCTGAATGTAGTGGTTCAGCTCTGTTTTGCTGTAAAATTTTTATTATTACCGGAAGGGCCACATACCGACGTAGTGTTGGCAGGCCCCTCACCAGGTGGTCCGACGATCTGGTGAAGGTTGCGGGAAGCAGTTGGATGCGGACAGCGCAGGATCGATCGATGTGGGGATCTTTGGGATAGACCTATGTCCAGCAGTGGACGTCTGTCGGCTGATAATGACGATGATAATTATAATTGCTATTAACTTTTAATTAATTAAGTGGCAACATTGTAATTTGGCTGCGTTAGGTGCGTGGGAACGAGATTAAGAGATGGGGTCTTCGACCTACACTAGGAAAATAGGCAGTGAGAGTAAATCATTAAAAAAAATTATCTTATTGTTTCAGTTCACGTGAGGGTTCAGGGTTCAAGAGTGGCGTCGTCTGTTTGTTCAGACACGAACACTTTCCGATCGCAGTATATAAATAATCGCTCGATTCGACTATCGTGCTGCTGCTGCTTCGCGACTTGCTTCTTTCTCACTGCTTCTGGAGATTGCTGGCTGACCACCCTGTCAGTGTTAGGTAATAAGAATAATATTCTTTACACCAATTATCTCTATACACGAATTATACAGATAGGGATTTCATCAATTAAATTAAAATGGCTTAAGTTGTCTCACACAACTCACGGGACCCAAGCCAACCTCACCTGCTCGTGGTGCATCCTGCTAATCAACAAACGAGGCTCTGGCTCCCGCCAACCAGCATTGGGCCAGCGTGGTGAGAAATGGCCCAAATCTCCCCATATGAATCTCTACATATAATAGCTCCTAGTGCACAGCGGTACTGGAGGCCATGCTGACCATATGTAGAGATCCTTGGGAGAGGCCTATGTCTAGCAGTGGACATGTATCAGCTGATGATGATGGACGGTCGAATTGCTCAGAAAGCAATCTCTACTAAACAGCTTACTGGCAAGGAAGATACATATGATATATAAGGAAAAGATAGTGGTGCACTAAATAGTTAGGAACTAGATCACTGATGGATGAAGACAACGCTGGCGCTCTCTATTGTCGGAGGCCAAGACTCACTCTGGGTCGCTCTGCCAGAGAAGTGAGTAAATAATTATAATTACAATAAAAAACCATCGTAACGCAAATTTAGCTCTTCGTTAGATCTATAATTTTGTTGGTTTCCGTTTTCAGTTCAACAAAATATATTTCTTTGTTCATCTCCACTGTTAACCACGTATGGTTCTTAATTGAGATGGTTAATCATCAAGTTTTTAGATTGAACTTTATTTGTTAGTTAGTTTTTGTTGTTTTTCGAAGTGTATATTACATCATGTCAATACTTAAATACATTTATAGTGTACTATTAACATTTTTAAACAGCAAAGTGTTGGCCGCCGCGAGTGATAAATACAATGGAGACGTTGAATGCACTTTGACAAGTGAGTTAACAATAGGCGGCTTACTCACGAGCTGCTCCGGCTCCAAGTCGTTGGTGGTATAAATAGACGCAGTGTACGTAGCCGATGTGACGGTGCTCGTACACGTATTTATAGACAGCGGGTCGCATGGCGCTGCGGTGTCGATGCAAGTCACTACAAACCTGAGTCCGATGTTGAAATTGAGCGCTTGACACATTCGCACTATTTAAACTTACCCTCATAATATCCGATGTCTCTGTTACTTCATGGTCTAGATTTTAATATTTCCTATGAATTATCATCACCGCCATTTTCAAGTTTTTAGTTGCTATATATGCTTCTGCTTTTTTGTAGACTCTAGACTTGACTCGTCTCTTGGTTGTAAGTTTCTGTTGCCCGACACCATCTAGATACCACTGCAGCTCCTATTGCAGCTGACAAACAGTCGAGTGCAAGGTGTTTACTACGCTCCGATTTGAAGGGGATTGTAGTTAGTCAACTTACTGGGATAAAGAAACATAATATGTTATGTCTAGAAGCGACGAGTGCAATGTGGTGCTGTGTGTACTACCCTAACTAGCGCCAGGGTTGGCCAAGCGTGAACCTTTCGCTCGCCCCGTCGCTCCGTTGAATAAAAAAGTCGGTAAATTTTTAATCAAAGAATGATAACAGATAAGAAAAGATAATCATTTTGTTTTTAATATTAATTTCCCATCTTAATGAACGGATGTCGATGAAGCCTAGGCTTGAAGTAATAGTGATGTCTGTATTCAACAGACAACTGTTTGTAGTTGTAATAGTTGTCTTCTTCTTCTTAAAGTGCCTCTCCAACTAGTGAAGGTTGGCGATCAGCGTGGTAAGGTCCTTTCTGTCTCCGGTCCCACGGGACAGTTCGGACGCCCCATATATGCCAGTCCATTCCCTGATATTCCTCAACCGTGACATAGTTGTACAGAGGGAAAATAAATTCCTTTTATATCTCTGTTTATGCAGACTCCAAATTCAGGCTTTAAGGCACCTCCTGACCAATGTTATCAGTGATGAATGGTCGTGGCAACTGCTCGATAATGAATATCCTGTTAACAATGCGTCAAGTGATTTCAGAGTGAATAGTCTAGTTCACTGGAGTGCTGTTAGGGTTATTATGACACATTTGCATGATTCGATTTGAATTGTTGCTTGTTATTATTGCAAATTGTATACCTAGCGTCGGTCTAGATCCGAATGCAGTCAATTTATTAGTGCTAATGATTGGGCGATGTGATTCTGTCATTTGTTACATATCTATCAGATTTATTTCGTTACCGTAACCAATACTTGGTTAAAAAGGTAAAGCTTTATTAGTATTCAACTAATCATAGTTGAGAGTTTCTTTATTATATTTATTAAGATACATATATATTTTAAGTGTTTTCTACCGGTTTACCTTATTCTTCAATTATAAAGTAACTCTAGCTGTTCCTTGCCCGCTTTGCTGGCAGTGGTATAAAATTAGAATTGAAATTTGTCTGAAATATTCCTTGAGAACAACCGCAATTGGAAATGACTTTATATAGCAACCGTTACTATAGCAACCGCAGAAGTAACATGTATTGAAAAGTTTTATAAAATCCAACTAGAGAGTAAATGATCAAACATCTATGAAATTCAAAAAAAAAACAAATAGCCTACAATCTACAAATCATTCCGCGTCGAATGCTCATGTTCCCATATTCATGCGTTCACTAGTTTTCACGTGATTGGCGAACAAACAAATCTCATTTTCATTATATATTTATATTGGTTTTAAACGAGTCATGAAGAAATATTTTAATAATAGTAGTCTTTCATTTCGGTGACCATCCACATAACTGCTCAGGGTTTATTTCTACCCAGCGGTAGCCAGTGTGCACTACATATCAGTACATGTAGTGTACAAATCTCACAAGAAGCACTAAAAAGAAGCATAGTTTGGAAACATAATTCATGTTTGATGATGAAGAGCGCCATTATGTGCTAATTGAATCTCTGAACTTGCTTCATCGTTTGGATAGTTTTCACCATGAACAGTTGTACCCGCAGTGAAATTTGAACGAGTAATCGCTTACTTAACGTGTAATGGATAGGTCCGGCGGCGTGTAAACAGGTAACTAAATCAATTTGCCTGCTGCCGATAGGGTCGCGTAAAGGTCCTGTATACATGTTTATGTAGGAGCTGGCTTAGCTGTGCTGCCCTTACACGCGGCGCGAGTTGTAAAAGGCATGATCGAGTTCCACGGCGTTGGTGACTGACATCAATATGTTACTGTTAGCGGGCGGCTTTGATATATCTGTCGTCTGTTCGGTCCTTGCCAGAGCAAACGTCGTATACAACTCACACGAGCGTCCTATTGTTTATAAACATTGTAAAGCATCTGATCGCCAAACTTCAGATTGAAGAGGGCACATAATGATGATGATGATAATGCACATGCGAACAAAAACATAAACTGACTGCTCATCCATCGCGGAAGCTACAAAGAGGATAATGTTTACGGAGCCTTTTTTGAAATATTAATAGTAATATCGTCATCGCATCTCATGAAAAGTTTAGATTAAAATTGGTCCAGATCTTTGATAAGTTTTGATGTCACCAAATACACTAAACACATACATAGGTATCACCTAAAAGTGGAATACTTCCTTTGCTCAGAGTATAAACGGGAAATCTTTATAACGTGATGATTTTGATTTTAATCTGATGATATATACTGGACCAGTGACATTGTTAAGATGCTGCAATATTAGTAGTCCTGTACTACAAAAGTAGTAGCTAGTTTACTGGTTTAATGGTTAGAGCGTGCGGCCTTCATTCACGGTCACGGGTTCGAGTAAGTTCCGTAAGTTATGTACATTTGTGAACTTTAGCAACAACAGCGAAATACAAGGGTGAAGGAAAACATCCCGGGGAAACCTGCTCATGAATTAGAATTTATTGTAAGGTGTGTGAAGTCACCAATCCGCATTGGACACCAATCTTCTAGAGGGTAGATCTGTCCCTTAATAATGGGGACGTAAATTGATTGTTAAAAAAAAACCCCCAAATTTCGTGTTAATAACATGGTTTTCTATTATAAAAGAGAGAAATATTTATATTTTGAGAAAAGGCTCTTCATCATCTAGGACATAGAATCATTATTAATTATCTAGTCTTATACAATCCATACCATAAAGGTCGGATTATTTACACTTGCAGTTGCAGAGTGCAGTATCCTGCTGCACTGCAACCTTTATGTATATATAAAAGAAGATGAGAATATGCCAACCTTGAGTCGGGGTGAATCTATAATATTTTTAATTTCACTGGTGATTGCCGGAGACCGTCTAGGTTGGTATCACCGCGGCTCCTGTAGCAGCCGACAGACATTAGCGCGCAAATAATACTGTGTTCCGGATTGAAGGCCGCTGTATCGTTAAATTACTGCGGTAATGAGATTAAAGTTTCTCAAGGCGACGAGCGCAATGTTGTGCTGTGTAAATGTGTTCAATTAGCGCCACGTTGTGAGGAGTGGTGTCACTTATCATTAGGTGTCATTCATTACAAGTCTCGTTCATTTCAACGATTCTCTAAATAAAAATTAAATAAAATTTATTGAAATCACTATCGGCTTTGATTTGAGAGGAGTTTTCAAGAAGTGATTGAATGTGTGATACTGATACTGTTTAATGGATGGAGAGGTTTCAGTTTAGCGTACAAACAGTTGGCGCGGCCGGTACGCTACGTTTTGCACTTTCCCTTATTTAGACGAGCGAGGCGAGGAAACTGCGTTTCAGTGCCCATTAGGTGGTGTAGCAGGCGGTGCCTGGGCATATTCCGGGAAGCGGACCGGCGCCAATATTCTGCGGAGCGCCCGAATAAACAAACAGCCGGAGCGCGGCGCAGCTAGGTGGAGGGCCATTAACTAATCCACCGCATGAAACAATATCGCGACCAGTTGCCTGTAACTGAGTGGCCATAGTTGTCTACTACCAGTTTTCTATATAAACCTATCCCATATTAAAAACATTTATAATTTTGAATTTTTTTTTATTAAATGAAGGACCTTCGCCTATATACGTCCGTCCATAACGACAGGGCACTATTTAGGATATTATACGCAACAACACATTGCGCACCTCGCCTTGATCTGTTAAATCTCGTTACCCCAGTAAATACACTAACTACAGCGCCCTTCAAACGGGAACACAGTAATATTTACATACTACTGTCTCACGGCTGCAATAGGAACTGCAACGGTACCTACTCAGACTGTTTCCGGCAATAGAAACCTACCGCTAGTAGGATTACGTTCAAGACGTTTGTCTTGTACGATTATTATTAAACCTTTCATCTGTTCCTGTTGAAGTTGCACCAACATACCACCAGATGGCGGAATTATACGTATAACTAGAGTTTGAAAGTATCGAGCCTTTGGCTGAACAATACGAGTAGAAGCGAAACTAATCCGACTACACGCATGCTTTATGAATATAACTTGTTATAGTTCTTATTAAAATTTAGACATGATTAAGTGTAGTAGAGTAGGAGGACTGTGGATTGATGGACAGGATAGCTATAATAGCTATTGTATACACCTGTTCGTAACCATGATTAGCTCGATCACGATCTTTAAGTATGGGCCGGGAGTCGGCGGTGGGAACAGTCCGCGCTTCGCCGAATCGCCGCCGGATCCAATGCATTGACCCGACTGTTTATGTTATATACGTTCTGGCCCATTTAGAGAGACTTGTAAAGTTATATATAAACTTATTTTTCACGATGCTGCGCGTCTAGACGCGAGTCGTTCGCGATTCGTTTGAGAAATAGCCGTTTAAATGCGTCCGGGAGTAGAGAATCCGTTAGCAGACGGTTTGACGCAGGAGCGGATTTTATTACATCGTCTGCAGGCGGGATACAGGCGGGATGATAATCAGCCTCAAGTCATCGCATTGCGCGAAACAATTCATATATTATATATATAGAATAGCAAGTCAATATAATTAAGCGAATACAAATAGATCAAACGCGAGCTTTTCCTTCTAATAGGTCTCTGCCGGACCGTCTAGGTACCACTGCAAGTACTATTCCCGCTGATGAACACTACTGTGCAAATATTACTGTGTTTGAAAAGTGTTGTAGCTAGTGGAATTATTAGGGTAGCGAGATCTCTTTTTATGGCAGTTATAGTACACGAATACAAAAACTTCAGAGCATGAGTAGAGGTTGAAAAGTTAACATTTCAGCTGTTATTTTATCAGCTGAAACGTCAAGATCTGGTGAAGCGTTAACAAGCAAGTAGATGTGCATGTTATCTGTTATAAAATGTATTTGTTCTTTTGACTATAAAAATATATGATGTAATTTGTTTGAAATGAAGCAGTCGGTAAAGCGGTTCAGCGATTACGAAGGCAGACAGCTTTACTCAGTATTCGGCTTAAGCTTAATCATGTGAATGGAAAAGCTGAACGAAAGCTCTGCGATCACGTCTCGGTCCGTGTGCTGCGAGTCATGTGATTATCTGAATGAAACTATTTCGTACCTAAACGAAATTCTTCAGCTGATAAACGCAAGCGATATTTACAATATCCGCCTCCGGAATTAATAACGTTCGGGGCAAATCCGCGTTTAGAGTTGAGGGGCGCCCGTTGCGGGTGCTTTTTTCACATTGGTACATACATCTACAGAAATAAATAAAATTTAAGTTCGTAATATTTAAAAAAGGGTCTTTGACTTCAGTTACGTGAATATTTACACAATATTGATACTAATAAAGATGTAGTTTTTTATGTTCATCTAATAAACAATATAGCACTGGATTTCATAGCCATAGTTGCAAAGATACACTAGTTGCATACAGAGGAAACTGGAGTTTTCTCAATGATACGAAATGATTGGCCCGATTTGGTACGAATTCGTCGGACTGTCCGCTTGTTTACTACGCGCCACTGAGGCCCCGGTGTTTAGTCTAGCCTTTTGTGAAGTCTAGACGCCAGGATGTGTTGTCTGTTGGCCGATATTTGCGTCTGAAGCAACGTACAAACCTCTCGTGTAAAATTGAAGCACAGTGAAAGTAATGAATACGCTGAAGTGTCCGTTGAAATGATTTTGATCGTGAGGTCGAATTATTTATTGATAGTAACGTTTTAATAGACCTTAAAATCTAGTTTTATTTGCTAATTGCTGTATCAGCGGTCGAGAGGTTAGCAATAATAATCGGAAGGAAGAAATATCAAACAACTCTAGGACACGGAATATATATAACCTATATAGATAACAATTAAGGTAAGATTAATCATGATTTTATATTAAACCATTAAGAGGAAACATTTTATCTTCACTTTTTTCTCGTTTTTTTTTTTACCTAAATTGATAACCACAGAAACCTATTTTAAAATCACTTGTATGAATCGGTACACGCTGCCGCTTATGAAGTCTATAGAGAATACTTTAAAATGCTCGTTTTTATCTTTCATATAGATCATTTAAAAAAAAATTATTATAGATCGCCTCCCAAGTACGGATTAAAGATAAAAAAGTGTAATGCATTTAACTCGCGGTCTAGGCTAGGTTAACCTAGACACAGTTTTTCCAACCTTTGCGACTATGCGAGTGGAATAGTGGAGGATAATTTTGTTTGCTATTGCTCTTTATCGCAGTAGTTAACATGTCGCAATGCAGTTAACAGCCGATTGCATATCTTCGTCATTAACACAAAAAAATCCTTTTGCCACTTGCTGTTAATTAATTAGACGATGAAGCAAATGATTCAGTCAAAATAATTAATATAATGAGGATCTTGTATTGATTATTTTATGTTTAAGAGCGGAGAGCAATAGTTATAATTCGACTGGTATAAGATCCTCTCACATCTCCCTTAAGTCAAATTTAACAATGCTTCTTTCATTGATATTAAACAAATGGAAAGTTCTAGTTAAATTGATCAAACGTATGTGATATTATATAGAAGATAATATAGTTATATATCCAACTTAACAGTTGGACATATAAAACGAGGGGAACAAGTCTCTAAATAACCAGCCAGAGCCAAAGAGAAACTGATCTTATTCAATAAAGGTTTTTTATTCTGTCAAGGCTTTGTTTACGACTAGTAGTTTTATATATAAGGCTTTCAATCTATCTGTACCATTTACTGCTTGAAAATAAGAAGATTTTACTCAACATACATCATCATCAGCCGATAGACGTCCACTTCTTGACATAGCTCTCCGCAAAGATCACCACGTTTGTAGGGCCATTTCCTACCATGCTGGCCTAATGCGGATTGATGTAAGCCAGAGCCTCGTTTGTTGATTAGCAGGTTGCACCACGAGCTGGTGAGATTGGCTTGGATCCCATGGGTTGTTGTGCGGGAACCTTTGCACCCCCACTCACTCAACATACACACATCAATTACTAAAAAGGAGAATTAGAAAAAAAAAAATGAATCAAATGGAATGGTGGCATGATGTTGAACACATCTCCGTTCAGCATCTATTGCGGCAAGTTTAATATTGCAACGCTGATATTATACTTTAATGGTAAATAACATATATAAATAAAACTAACTTACTGGGTTAAGTTATTCCATAGATTAAATACTTAGGAGAGTGTCATTAGTTAGTCATAATCATCATCAGCCGATAGGTGTCCACTGCTGGACATAGGCCTCCCTCAAAGATCTCCACATACAGTCAGCATGGCCTCCGGTACCACTGAACACTAGGGACCGTGGTATGTAAGGGTTCTTATGAGTGTATTTAGGCCGTACCCCCCCACGCTGGCGAAAAGCTGGTTGGCGGGACATTAGTTAGTATTGTAAAATAAATCTAGCAGACAAAACTGAAGTGTTTACAATTTTCTCGCCTGGGTGCTAGATTCTCCAACCGACCATTTTGATTATTTCAAACAAAAAAAATATGGTACATTTCTGTTCCGAATAGTTTTTTTTTTTATCTCCGAAAATCATTAAAAACATTAATAGATCATCGTCATGTATGCATCCAAAGTAGTTAAACATAAAGATGTTCCCAGGGTAAAATTTGGGCAATGGTGGGTTGGACGAATGGAGTGGGCAGCATGGTGTACCGGTGCGCAGGCATCCGATCGCAGACCACGAATCGGAGCTAGAGGCGAGTGTGTTTTGCGGTGGCGTGACACATAAGGGCTGGTGGCGGGTGGCGGGTGGCGGGTGGCGGGTGCCGGGTGCCGTCGAGGCCGGCGCTGCGTCAGGCGGCGGGCGCGGTGCGGCGCGAGGCGAGGCGAGGCGTCATCGCAACCAGTTTAATACTTTTTACCTCCGACACTTGCCAGCCAGCTCACAATGTTGGATTTCCTAGAAGACCGCGATCTATATTCGCGCTGTTTATTTCTCATGGCTAGATAAACACGCGGGATCTGGTGAGTTGCGTCCTTTTTTGTGCATGTAGGAAATCATCCATCTATACCCTATTTATTTTTTTTATTCAACCAAGCAAACGCCGCTCGTATCTCGACACCGACTTGATGGTAAGTCAGATGTATTACCCGCACATAACAACGTGGTGCTAGGATGATACGCACAGCACCACCACATAACACCTCGGTAATTTCCCTAGATACAGCCCTCTTAAATACAGTAATGTTTGCACCACTGTATTTCACCAGACGAACTCCGGCAACAGAGACATACCACCACTATGTTTACTACCCTATTATATATATTTTATTTTAATGCGATAACATTACGCAGGTTGTGTTAAGGCTGTAGTTGCTGAAGTATCCTCGTACATGTTGGCAGTCGGAAGGCTGCAATACTTTTTGAACTAAAAGAGGGAAGTTAGCTACGACCTTAACCAGGCGAGCCAAACCAAACTATCATCGAAATTCGACCTTATGAGACCTCGGAACTTTAGACCAGGGACAGTCTGCATGGAAAAAAAATTCTCGTATCTTAGTGTTGATCTCTAACCCAGAGAGATTTAATTTCGCTGTGCTACAGCAAATGCAGCATCTACGATTACTGGATAAACAATACTTCTATTAGTGGTCTATATTTAGTTAAAATTATTGATCAGAGTAGGACACGGGTTAAGATATCCTCACAGTCAGTTTACTCGTTTTTTCTCGCATAAAAAGATTGTAGAGATAATTATGCTGGAGAAAGAGCAGCATTTTTTTCATGACCGAACACCAAACATTCTGTTTTGGGGAGGCTTTTCATCAGCAATGAAAATTATGAAGGCCGAAAGGATGATGATGAAGACGATAGTATTTTTACAACAATGTATTTTTTAGATATACCTCTCCCGCTTGATATGTTTAATCTTTAAATGTTCTGAATTAATTATTTAACAAGTACTTAAAAGTATTTCTATTAACTTTAGCAGAATGACTGGTCATGGTAAAATTACGTTCATTAGCCATTGTTAGATTCCGTGTGATATTTTAATTAACATCAAATACCTCTGGGTAGGAAACGGTGAAATAGTTTCCCAAATTACAGACATTCTGTGAAGTTTCGACTACCCGACACCGACACGAGCGAATGACCGTAAGCTTTTTTTTCTTCATATTGTTTGCTTGAAAATTCATCTTCCATTTAATAAAGCAGTTCAGACTAAATTCCGTTAGTTCAGACGCTGAAAATAATTGCATTAGGATTTTTCGCATTTTTGCTTGTTAATTGAAATTCTAAACAATCACCGAAAATTCCTTTCAATTCATCGCTCAAAAATTCTTTTGAAGTACATTTGAAACAACATCTTCATCATCATCAACCGATAGCTGTCCACTGTTGGACAGAGCCTCCCACAATGATCTCCACTTCGATCGGTTCTGGGTCGCTCGCATCCAGTGGGTTTCCGCTACTCTCACCAGATTGTCGGTTCACATTGTGGGAGGCCTCCTAACACTACGTCTACCGGTATGTGAGCGTTACTCGAGGACTCTACTGCACCATCACCCGTCGATCCTTCGAGCAATGTGCCCTGCCCGACACCACTTAAGTGTAGCAATTTTTTGGGCTATGTCGATGACTTTAGTTCTTCTGCCGATCTTCACATTTCTTATTCGACCGCGCAGAGAAACTCCGAACAAAGGCCTCTCCATTGCCCTTTGGATATGACTGAGCCTTTTTATAAGGCCGATAGTAAGGGGCCACGTCTCGGTCCCCTATATCAACACTGGTAACCTACACGGGTTGAAGACATAGGTCTTTAGATACTGCGGTATCTGAAACGAAAAGATGCTGCGTATCCTCCGGAGCAAAGAGTTTCAAATACGAATTTGAAACCCTTACTGAAAAATTTGGGAATCGTATCCATGTACCGTTTTATTTTTATTCCTTTGTATATTTAACTCTCAAACAGTTGGACCAATAATTCATGATAGTTATACATTAACAAGTATTTTAATATGACCAGCAGTGGACGTCTATCGGCTGAGGATGATGATGATGAAGTATTTTAAAATCAACATATAAATAAATTGATAGTGCACTCGCCGTCAAGGCAGCAGTAGAATCAAAGGTTGGGTTGGGACAAAGAACGATCGATGATCGTGTATTTTTTTGCAGCTCCACTGCAGCCACTTCTGGTTCCCACGCGCCGTTATCTCCGTTTGGACAAAAGAATGCGAATGTATCATATTATGTAGCTATAAATATTATCATCCAGCCACGCTGACGTTTAAACATAATTGTCTGTTTACATCATTCTATTAAAGGACATCGAAAGTTAACCACTTCCATACTCCTGCCGAGCGATCCGTGCACCGGTCAGCTTTATATAGGCAGAGGCAGAAAGACGGACACACCAGCCGACGAGCGATCTATATATATATATATGTGGCAAAGTCACATCCATTTGTTGATGCTGAAGAGATTAACTGCCGAATCTCTTATAGGGTACCGGTCAAAGGCATTGCAGACAATATAGTCTACCGGCTGGAAAGACATTGTAGTTAACAGCATCACCTGGTTAAATTGATGGTAGATATAATGTAGTGTAATGTGTAAACTATCAAAGGTTTAAATTTGTTACGTTAGTTATATATTAAAAAACAAACGTTGCATTTGCACAAGTGCATATTGCAAACCCCGACATATTTAATCGGAAGGCTACCAATTCGGGCTTCTGTGGTGAATAAACGGGGTAGTTTTTTTTTTTCTACTAAGCGCCGAGGCGAGTAAGACGCTGACCTGATGTTAAGTGATACGCCTGTCCCTAATGTGGTGCTAGTTAGAATGATATACACTGTACGATATTCCAATCGTCGCTTGAGACATTAGTGTTAGATCTTGTTACTCCAGTAATTTCCCCAGCTACAGCCCCTTTCATATCGGAACACTACCAGCTGCGACCTTCCCGACGGTCTTCGCCAACAGAAACCTACCATCCGTAAACTGTCTTTTTTCATGTGTGTCAGTGAACATCGAGAGGGTTGTTATCTGATATATGTATGATTAATAATTGTGAGCTGTCGAAAAAAAAACATTTCAGATTTTCTCTACAACAGTTTAGTCTTTGATATTTGGTCTTGGTCTTGAATAATAGGTCTGTCTTAGTTTCTGTCATGGTTCTATTCATTCGGTCTTGGTCTTACTTTTTCAGAAGACGAAGACTATAAGACCAATGCGAATTTTATTCATTACTAACTGCAATAAGTTCGGATAGATAGCAATTTTCCCGAAGGCTGCGGCCGACGGCATGCTGCTGGTAGCTGAAAAAACAGCGGCCGTGTGCGCAGGCGCAGGCCGACTTGCAACATTCGAATACTCATTACGTAGAAATGTTTACGATCCGCCCCAAAATTACTCGCGAATTATAAAATCGCGGGGGAAATTACACGACGTCGCACTCGTCCGACACATGTCGGTTAATTGATGCGCCGACATTTAACCGACAATTTAACTATTAAACGCAATTGTACGGCGGCGCGCGCGCTTCGTAACCACGACGTTTCGTTTCGACGATTGCTACGCGCTCCATCGACCCGTTGGTCATCCTGATCTTGGTCGATCATCCTTGATCCTTGTACATCATCATAATACATAATGCTCTTCTTCATCGTTTATCACTGTTGAGGATCATGATCACGCACGAGCAATCTCCATTGAATACGGTCATACGCAGAGAAGACCGCACGGTGTATACGGCCACCTATCTCCTTCCTGATGGTAACCTTGAAAATTCATCACTCATTTGGCACCGGAGTCAAACTTTCGACTACTACCAATGATGTAGGAAGGCAGCAGTAATACACATATTCTGTGATGTGATCAGTGTGGGGAACTTTGAGGTAGGTCTGTGTCCAGTGGTGGACGCTTTAAGAGAATTCTCATATTTTCGGTGTATTTTAAAAAAAGAATTTATAATAACAACATAGTTGTAAAAATTGAAAGTGATCTCGCGAATGGCAACACAGCCGCGCGCCGGTAACGATTCCGCTTACCGTACGGGCCCCTCCGCATACGGGCGGCCAATAATCGCGTCGCGGCAAATATGGAGGAGGCTTCTTTTTATGCTCACTCGCCTTCTGTCACATATATTTCGCTCGGTCGTGGGTCCGTTACTGTCTGGCGAGGGTACTTATGCGGTAAACACAAACCGATTTACAACTTTAAACCTATATCAGTAAGCCCTAATCAATATTACTCGAAAACAAGTGTAATTTGGTAAAAGAGCAGAGAGAATTTAGTGATTTAGTGATTTCTATAACAGATTATTCTAATTTTAACTAAAATTTATAACTGAACCTTTCTAGGACAAAAGCATCTCGAAATTAAGAATCCCTTTCGTTTGGATCTAAGACTGGAGACCATATGACTAGTTCTACTCTTATCTACCATGATACTTGCATTTTGGTATTTAGGAAGAAAGATGAGAACGCTAACGTCTTTTATGATCAGATCTTGATCTGCTATTAACGTTAATTATTGTATATACCATATTTTTGTCGAATTATAAGAAAAATTTATTTTATCAAGGATTTATATATCATTATATATAAATAAATAAATATTAAATTTGATATTCCGATGACGACGATTGGTATCGGGCACGCGCACCACTATATTTATGGAAATAGTTGAAAAGAGCCTGCTCCTCTCTCGAAGGCCGGCGACGCAGACGTCGCGTGCATTCCCCATGTGCAGCAGCTGCTCGCGGGCGAAGGTGATCACACACCATCACGTGACCAGATGACTTGTTTACCAGATTTTTAGCTTGTTCATCATATTTCTATAACGCAGCAACGGAACGATCAGAGCATTCTCTATGGTAAATAATTCAATCGGCAATAAGAATACTTAAGAAAGCTATTCCAACAGAGTTTACCTGTCTGCATCGGAACTGCGGCGCTTTGGTGCTTTGGTGCTTTGTTACACTGTGTTAACTAGAGCACAGTAACATTTGTAAACTGCCGGTCGATGTACGACGAAACGGTTGTACTAGTAGCAATAATAAATAATATCGAACTGTATGGTCGGTGAGCAAAACGTGATCTTAGGTTTAAACTAATTTTATAACGGCGTCAGTAAGTACGCGTGTACATGCGTCAACGCGGCCGCGGCGCGGAGTGGAGCCGTGTGGAGCCGTGTGGAGCCGTGTGGAGCCGTGTGGAGCTGCGTGAGGCGGCCCGCGTGAGATACGAGCGCAATAACACTAGATATATTACCGATCTTTGCCTCAAAACCGCGTCCTGACTCCATAATTATAACATCGGTTGCGTAACGCGACTGGCTCCGTCTGAAATATTATTTTCAGAGTTCAGAGACCGGAGCGCGCTGCCGGTGGCGCACACTGCGCAGGCGCGGGGCGGGCGCTTCGCGTCGTCCCGCTGCCGCCTGCCACGTGTCACATATCACTCGGCGCGTCGCTTCCCTTTGGACAATATTAGAGAAGGTGCATGTTCTTATTCCGACTTAATGCCGAAATAAAGACTGGTTCAGTATTTTAAATGTCGCCGCTCCCGGCCCCCGACCCGGGCCCCCGACCCCGGCGACGCGTTACTTCGGCTTAAACTATTACTGAGTTTTAATATACAATTTAGTACCATATTTATATATTAGCTCCTTACATACGAAATTGGCTTTTTGTATAGGAGGAACATAAACTCAATTATATTTAATTAATCAAAGTATGCACCGCGTGGTTATCTATGCACTTTTGCAATCTCATAGGTAGTTCATTGATACCTTTAGTACACAAGCATAGGAGCGAGAATCAGTAAACTCTTTGAAGGCGGTGTGGACTGCCGCATCGGAGTTGAATTTTTTTCATTGTAAGAAATTGTCCAAATTCCAGAAAAAATGGTAATCTGTTGGGGCAAGGTCCGGGGAGTACGGTGGATGTCGCAGACATTCCAATTGTAGCTCATCTAACATAGTGATTGTTTGTTGTGCAGTGTGTGGTGGTGGCGTTGCGTTGTCGTGAAGCAGCAGTGCCCTAGAGCGATTGACCAATCTCGGTTGTTTAGCAGCTACTCGTAGTTCTTCCTTCATGGTCTGCAGTTGCTGACAATAGACATCTGCCGTAATAGTTTGGCCAGATTTTAAAAAGCTGCAGTGAACGACACCAGCTAGTCCACCAAACACTCATAAGTAACGTTATCTGAGTTAATTTTCGTTAAGGGCAGGATTCGGCTGGGTCTCCAGGGTTCAGTCATTGCGACGAGCGCTTCCAATTATCGTACAGTATCCACTTTTCATCACAAGTAATGATTCGATTTAAAATCCCTTCATCGTTGTATCGGTTCAGCAAAGTAACACAGCAGCAGCAGTCGACGCGTGTTCGGAACTTCGATTCACTCAAGTGTTTCAAGCGGATTAATACAGTTTTGTCACTTACTCCGAAGTCTGCAGCTATCTCTGAAGTGCTTTGTGGTGGATGCGCTTCCACAATAGCCCTTAATTCTTCATTTTTCACTTTGGTCTGCGGCTGTTCACGGCGTTCGTTCTGAAGGTTGAAATTTCCAGAACTTTGTAACCAAAAACGCACCGTGCTTTCTTTAGCGACACCAGCGCCGTACACATCATTAATACTTGGAGCTGTTCCTGCAGCACTGGTACTGGTGCCACGGTAGAGCTCGTACTCGTAAATATACCGATATTTCATGTTTTCCATTGTGCGGCAATAAGCGACGCCGAAGAACAAAATAATGAGGAAAAACAAATGAATGACTGTTTCCAAAACTCAAATGTATCAGCTAAATGAGTTTATAAATTTGAATTTAGAATTGTTAACCAAAGAGGAGATATTTCAGATGAAAGTCAGTTCAGGTCAGTACGACAAAAGGCTAGTTTCATGTGTAAGGAACCTAATATAAGACACATAATTTCTTTTATTAATACCATTACTAAGTAACGGAAATAGAAAAAATGTTCTTATACTGTTAGAGAAAGATTTTTTATAATAATCCTCTCTATTCTCTAAAGTTTAGGGGTGTTTGTATGTAGGGGTGGTGTAAGGCCCATACAACAACTCACGGGACCCAAGCCAACCTCACCTGCTCGTGGTGCACCCTACTAATCAACGAATGAGGCTGGTTGGCAACTCGCATTGGTTGGAAATGACTGAAATCCTCTCATAAGAAACGCTACCCGATCTATGTGGGAATCTTTGGGGAGGCCTATGTCCAGCACTGGACGTCTATCGGCTGATGACGATGATGATTCTCTAAAATTTATTTACATCCTTACATTTAGGACCATGTCCTCTGGAGGATATTTTAATTCTCGTTGAACAAGTAATTTTACTACGAGTTATTACTGCGCACGGAATGCTACAATATTGTACACTTCTGCTTAACGACAGAAAAAAGGTTGTCATGACGACCACAAAGAAGAATACTAACAAGTTTGGTAATCAATATTGTAACATCCAGTGGTGCTACCAATTCATCTTCATTATTTCCGTCAATTATTGTCTACTATTTGACCATAGGTCTTACAAAGGAGAAAGGAATATAAAACTACCCACATTGGCCAATAATACGCTGGTGAAGGTTGTTGTTCTTTAATCGCATATCACTAGGGTAGTGCAGCGATGAAGATAATGGTTGTTACAGATATTATAATTATTATAATTCATTTAATTAAATATTTGGTTTGTATAACGATTCCGTCCCTGGGTCCCATATTAATATACACGTCTAAACTACAACCTGGTGGTAGGTCTCTGTCGCTGGAGACCGTCTAGGTACCACCACAGCGCCTAGTGCAGCCGACAAACAGTACTGTGCGAACATTACTGTGTTGCGGGTTGAAGGGCGCTGTAGGTCATGTAATTAGTAAGGTAAGGATACTCAACATCGTATATCTCAAGCAATAAACTCAATGTGGTGCAGTGTATACCATCCTAACTAGCGCCTCATTGTTATGGGCGAGCGTTACCGTCAGGTGAACGACCCACTCATCTCGTTGCTTAATTGTACATAAAAAAGTATTTTCTTATACAGATCTTAACAAGTAATAATCAGAGTCATTTCAATTAAAAGTAACTAGATTATAATCGTCGTAGCCGGCCGTGAGCTATGACGACGCGCACGCGCACACACAGACACACATGTATGCGGCGGGGTAATAAAACACCTCTTTTTGGTGCGTGGCTGAGTAGAGGGGGGAGGGTTAACAAACAACAATCACGCACCAACAAAGGCGGCGTATGATGTTAGCTAATGACATTAATTTCCGAATCAATCGCAAAAAGCAGGCGGCCGGTTATGGCAGCGGCGCCGGCGCGCGCGCCGTCCGCCCGCTACGTGCCCCGCGTATTGCGAGCGGGATTATGCGTGCAGCGGGTGCGCGTGCGCGTGCGCGTACGGCATGCGCGTGTGTGTGTGCGCCGGCCGCACTCCGCTGACGTATTAGTTGTCACCTTACACCGTAGACACAACTGATCGGAACAGTCTGCCGGCGTCAATGTTTCCATCCAGGTATGACCTCGGAGTCTCCAAGGGAAGACTGAATAGGACTTTTCTATACTAGTGCGCTTTACCACCAGACTAGTCAGGTGGGATCATAGTTAAGCGCGAGTCTATACATATAAAAATATTTCTCGGAATATTTAACTAGAGCGTAAGCAAAGCAGTTATTTGCATACAAGTATACTATATTTAAATTTTCGTTTTATATGTTGTACTAGTCATTCCGCGCCCTCTTAGCTGATTGTAAAACCTCCGCTACCGCCTATGGGGAAGGAAGTCTATAAAATCCATTTTTACCTGACCTATGTACCGAAGCAAAATCATTTTCATCGAAGATTTTTAGCACAATCAGTAATTTGTTTGTACCCACAGCGCCGCAGACTGTAAACATACAGATACCAGATCCACGAGCCGAGATTCTCATGAAGCTGCTATGGTTTTCGAAGACACTAGCGGCGCAAACTTCTTCATAATAAAACAATATCATTATTACAATTTTTTTAGTTATACCATCACCAACCATGAATAATTCCTCATAAGCACGATATAAAGTAACTGATGCCGAACAAAAAAAATAGAGTTAATAGTAAATCTTCCATTGAATCAGGTTCAGAGCAATGTTGGTGTTAAATGAATGATACTTCTCTTTTCGATTCGAAAACACAGATTGGATATAGGACCTGGTCAGTGCGCCGCGGTAACCTTATACGATTGTATTTGAACTGACTCCGACGTGAAACACTTGTCTAAAATTATTACCCCCACTTCATTAGTGACTACTTACTAAGGTACTTCTTTGAGGATCGATTTCAGGATAAAAGCTTCAAAATAAATTTTTGTTTATATAGAAAGAGAAATTTTCTCCCCATTATTTAGTTTTAGTGTTGCACCTCATTTTGATGACCGTGGTAGATCCACCAGCATCGCCTGATTTTGCCGTGATGTAAAGTGCAGGTATAGGTAGGTAAGGGTGTAATGGTCCCGCACTACAACTCACAGGACCCAAGCCAACCTCACCTACTCATGGTGCACCCTGCTAATCAACAAACGAGGCTCTGGTTCCCAGCAATTCGTATTGAGCCAGTATGGAGACAAATAGCCCAACTTTCTTCATACGGTCCCCTACCAACGAAGTCGCTGGATGCAGGCAACGCAGAACCAATCGATGTAGAGATGTTTGGGGGAGGCCTGCAACGAACATGGAGGCTTCCAGCATTGGACGTCTATCGGCTGATGATGATGAGGTATCGGTAACTACTATTACTTGTAACATGGTGATGGTCAAGCTTAAGTCATTTATTAAGCGAGCTAAATATATTGGAACATTTAGCTCCCAGCCCGCTTTGCTGGACGTAATTTAGATATAGATTTGAAATTTGTTACAAATATTCCGGCTGGAGGCAATCTATCCTTCTTCTCGATATTAACACCCCCAAGACTGCTTTGGGAAAGGAATTTTTAAAATCCATTGTTAGACCTCTGAATAGCAGAAGCATCAATTCTATCAAATTTTGTGCGTTTACGTTTAATAGCTTCGGAGATCTCGTGATAAGTCAACGAATATCTGGATTTTGTTTATATGTATCTATAATTAATCTATATAAATAAATAAATTAATTTGCATGCACGCTTGTATATAAATTTATTAAAAATAGGCAATGGGGTTAAAAATGGTCAAGGAAACACTAAGTGTCTAGATTTTGGAATAGTTGCGGACTCCTTGTCGTCTCGCGGGTTTGTTGTTTGAAAGCAGTTTCTTGGTGGGATCCATGTCCGCTCCACGTTATTGACACTAATTAAGGTGTTGCTGGGCAAATTTCTTCGGCGCTGGTTTTGACAGTCGAAGCAAAATATTTGTACCCGTTACGGGGTGCGGCACTTTCCTCGCGCCGCGACCGCGCCTACCAATTAATTCTAAATGTCATACGAATCAGTGTTTTTGGTTTAAGATTAAAGGTTACGGACGGTGAGCGGTGTGATCAGCGATTACCTTTTTTTAAAAACGTGAAATTGTGTCCAACGATATCAATTGATCCTTCAAATTCTTAAAACTTAAAGAAGTATAGTCATCTAAAGTCTTTCTAAAGTTAGATTTTTATTTATTGGTATAACGCATCAACAAATTCATGAGCTCGCTGCAGTAAAGCTCGGCGTAGGCAAGGAAACACAAAACATACAGGTCATATATATATAAAAACAAAAATCTGATCAATCAATCACACGGCGTGCGGCATTTTCCTTCGGAAACAGCGGAAGATGGTAAACTCTGCGTTCATTGTAACTTTTATACGAAGAATCTCTTGCATTCTAAGTCCCTCCTCCTCCTCGTTTGCAGCCACTATGCAGATTGCTTCCATTAGTTTTATTACTAGACGGTATAACGAATATAAGTTTGGGTAATTGTAGTGTTGTGACAACCTTCATAATGTCAATCTACCGGCATTACCGTATTACTCTACGATAATTGTAGATGTGGTAGTTCTGGCGAGCACTGCACTTTTACCTTCATTGTCATTTAACATGATTTAAAATGTAGGTTAAGATGAAGTGGAAAATTTTACTGAAGTTCCATAGGCGACGGTTACACAACGAGTCACCATCATCGGTAAGTAATTTATTGCTGGAAAATAGACTGCAGTAAAGTGCATGCACTTAAAAAACTCGACTCCACCATAATTGCATCGCGAACAGCTGAAAATTTATAATTGTCGATGATTTAATGGCCCGCTTTTAAAGTTTAATCGATTCTGTAATTGTTTGCGATTGTGTATTAATCGATTACTTAATCGATCTTCAATACGACACGTCGACATGTTTTTTTTATCAACAATTGATCTCAGTTTTACTCGACGTTAAATTGACGAGTATAAATTTTACTTTTTATGTAAAAATCATCATCATCACCATTATATCTTTTTCATGAAACCGGTGTTGCCTGTCTGATTGCAAATCTACTACAACACCGTCCGACTTAGTGCCGTGAATATTGGTACGTAATCTTCATTCCTATGCAGAGTGGTATGAAACAAATAAAATTTACAGGATTCCTTCAGTCTACACCAGATAACTACACATTATGTAAAAATAATGTCATTTCGGCACAATATTTATATTACTTTAAACTGTATGGCAATACTTATATGTCTGAATCTTATTTCTATGCATACACGTACCCCAGTACTAGTACTAGTATTAGTATTGTGTCGTATTTTAATAATTCTGTGCACCTATAGATAGATAGAACAAAGTTATTTAATAATTATCTTGTGTAATAGTATTCCGTTTGCAATATCTGACCGTTAGCCGTTTACCGAAACAGTGGACGACAGAATAACAGCAGTGTGTTTTACTTTTTGCACGGAACTGTAAAATTATTTAACACCGCATTGTCCGCGAGATGAACAATAAAACAGCGAAGTCTAAAACACAGCGTGGGAAAAAGTGGGAGCAGTGCGCTTGCGCACGGTGGCGGACGCTTGTCTAGTATGCGGCGACGAGCGTGCGCCTGCGCGCGGCGCCGTGTGTGCGTGCGCTGTGTGACACTGTGCGGTCGCCGCAACACAGGCAAGTGGGCGCGCGGGAACACGCGCACGCACACACGCGCCGGCGCGCGCTGCTGCTGCGTGCTACACCAGTCCCACAGCCTGCGGCATGAGTGCGCAGGCCCCGCGACGCGACCGGCGGTTTCTCACGCGCGGTCGCGGACTGTGCCGCGAGTGAGCTACCGGCCCGCTCTGCGCCGTTGTCAGTGATCAATGTATGTGATATTACTCGAAATTAACTTTACGCGACGGATACTGGTAGCGGTACATTAAAGGTTTCCAGGTGTAAGGGCGAGGGTACAGTGGTAAGGAGATGAGAGAACTTATTTAAAAACAAATGCATTGTAGTTTTTTTGGAGTTTAGTAAATATGCCTTCAGTAATTTATTGCGATAAATCTGTTCGTCGTAAGTTTCGGGTTCCGGAGACCGTCTGATGACAACTGCAGCTTCTATTTCAACAGCATATGGTTGGTAATACTGAGTTTCGGTTGAAGGACGTTAGCTAGTAAAATTACTGGGGTAACTCGATGTAGGTAGTTAGATGTTGGGAGGAGGTGTATAGGGCTCCGCTCGCCGCCGCCGCGCGCAATGCGCACGCGCACGGCCGTGCACCCGCGGGTGGCCGCTAATGTCGGGGCTGGTCGCGCCCGCCGCGTCTCCCGCGCGCGCGCTGATTACACACCGGCCCCGTAATATTTGATTTATTGATACTTAACACATCTCGGCGGCGACGTCCCCGCCGCTTAACAGCCGCCTATGAAATTCCCCTCGCATCGTTGTTTCCTTATTTAATATCAACTAAATGGTAACGGCGCGTCGTACCTTAACCGACTTTATTGACGTGTAATTTTTTAATACATAATAATACCGAGTGTTTAATAATGTTCGCAAAGCGGTTATACAATTCTACATAATTGTGTTTCTGTCGTTCAGTTGTTTTCCTACGTTGCAGCGGAGCAAGTGGTAAGCGCGTTTTAGTTTAAGTGATAACATGACTAAACCGATCACTATGATAATAATGGACATGCGCTTTTCTTAATTTATTAAAATACATGAAATATATATAAGTTTATAAGGATTTGAACACGGTCTGTCGAGTGAGACTAAATTGAAACATTATTAATTAAACACATTATTGTAATTAGAATACCGAGCGCCGCTAGAATACCCGCAGACTCGCCCACGAGGGACGCCGGCGGGGCTATCATAGTACAATAGAATAGTTGCGATCGCCGACATATTCCGCGCGAACAGGGAGCCCATTTGCCGAATTAATGGCGTAATAGTAACAATAAATAAAGTGGCTGTTACATTCGCGTTAGAGCTGCGCCCCGCGCGGCCAGACGCTCGGAACTGCCGTTTGGTAATCAAGCTGAGTGGTACGGAAATACCGCGCCGGCTTTATGTGCGCCGAGGGGATTCCGCCCAGCGTAACTGTATTACAAGCGCCGCGTTGTACGCAAACCCACCGCCCGCCCAATATTAAGCACCTACACTACCAATACCACTTCTCTTTCTAACTCTTTTATAGTACAAAGCGGGGAGAATATCAAGCGAAAAGACTGGTTAGGTTGGAAAGCGAATCCATAGCAGTTGTAGTACGGAGCATGAATATCATCTCGCTTGTATCTCCAAATATCCGAAGCGTACCTGGGGCGACTACCGCAAGCCAATCGCATGAGGGTGACTCTTTTACCACACTGTCAGTGAATGAAGAGTGGTGCTTTGCTACCAAAGCAATAACGATAACGATAACGCAAATAAAAACAAGCGTAGCGAAAAAATAGACCGTTTTCCCCCATACGTTTAGTGTCTCCTGTCAACCATTAAAATTCACTCCAACTCTTCAAGTTACGACATACTGACATTTACTACCCGACGATTAAAAAAAAACTTGCCGTTGAAAACACGAGATCCTGACCTTTCAATTCATTACACTCGACCTGTATTTGCGACATAAATTTCACTTGAAAGTTTTTTCTCGGTACGAGATAAACACGCGTTATATTTAAATTGAATTATATGTTTACTCGTATATAGTAATAATGATCGACTTCACGCGATCAGTTGCTTATCCTTCTTATTCAGCACCAGCAGAACCCCACCGACACCCCTCTTCATACTTTTATATATTCTATGGGGTAGATACATATTTGGGATAGTGGTCGACGAGAGAAAAGGTCTCTTAAATTATAACACTTAAAATTAATTATTTCATAGGTTCGATCGGAAACGCGTCGCTGGGGTCGACGGGGATCTATGCGGCCGACATCGATGGCTGGATGCGAACAATGGCATCGGCTGGATTATTGGTACGCCGACCTTGCGACTGAAGCGTACATCCGCACCCGCCGATGTGATGGTCTCGATTCAATGCGCCCGGAGATCAATTGCGGGTACTCCTGCTGCACGCGCCGCCGGCGACCATCAAACGCACCGTCACCTCACCCCGCCGAAATGTGAACGAAGCATCTGACTCGGGACCGACTGAAGTACCCCTGATCAGAACAGAACGCTTTACGAAGCTATGAGGTCACGCTTCAAAATGCTGACTGGCGCCACGTTAACCAATAGGCGTGCCCTCGTGCGATCGCTCGTTTGCCCGCTCTACGTTGTAACGTAGTAATGGGGAAAATAATTGAAACATTTGCTTAACTAATTAAAGTGATATTATGTTCGAGCAGTGCGGGGGCGGCAGGGGGAGCGCGCGCGCGCCGGATATGAAGACGTTAGGAAACGTTTCGACCGGGCAAACAGTGAGCGAGACTTTATCCGTGCATCTAAAGTGATTAAGAACGCCGCTGATAGTAAAATATTATAATAGGGGCCGTGTTAATATATCTAATAGGAGCCCGGGCGCGCCGGAGCGCGGCGGGGATAATGGAGGACTGCCAATGCGTGACGGCGGCGTGACGGCGGCGTGACGGCGACGGGAAATAAAAGCTTTTTAATAAGACGCCGGACGCAGCAGCGCCGTGTCGTCGCGCCGAGGGCCCACCGAGCCCGATGTTATGATATATCCCCGGGGACGTCGCATAAATCTCATCAAACGATCCAAATATACCCGCAGAAATAGACCGAGTCGATACCTAGCGCCGCAGCAATACGTCTTCTAAATATACAACCTAAAGACAATCCGTTGAGTCATTGAGACCTAGCGTCGACTCCGCGAACTGTTCAGATCGGTTTTGTGGAATGACTAAATTGTTACGAGTTACGCCGAGATTGAATCAGAGTTATTTCTATCTGAAAGATTAACAAACCTATACGAACTGTAGATGAGAGCTTTTCTAAATATTCTAATTAAACTGCACCTCAGTTCCTGACGACGATACCGTTAGTAATTGTACCATTGAACAAGCAGAAACAAGTTCGTTGTAAGCTGTTTATTTATAATACGTTAACCTAATGTTAAAGAGGTTACCCAGTTAGAGAAGGTTATGGTTTTCTTTATTTCACAGCTTCCTAAGAGATAGCAAAGACAGGGTTATACATACATGAATATATCTAATCCAACATTTGTGCGGCTGATCATAAAACTGAAAGGCCGATCGTATGTGTATCAATCCAGGAATCGACTGTCTGGTTTCCGAGCATTTATATTCAGGATGATTAATAGCAAGGGGAATGCCAATAGTATAAACACGGACGGTTTATTTATAGGTGGTGGAAAAAAAAGTTTGTAGTGCTGGTAAGAGTACGCGCGCCGTGCAGTTTTGACACGAAGTAAATGATTAGCAGTTTGTAGATCAAAACGGGGCAGATTTACAATCGGACAATGAAAGTGAAATGAACATTTACAAAGGAAAAACGATGGATAGCATCCAGAAGGATAAACATTTAGCTAACGGGCAAGCGTTGGAGGTAAACAATCCGGCGACTGGAGGCGCCGCGCGCCCGCCCGCTCCGGCACCGGCCTCGCAACACTTGTAATCGTAACTTATTCAATTTCCGGTTATTGTATTTAACAAATATGCAAATTTCAGTTTTATCAGCATATTAATATAATAATTCAATTTTAAGTTACGCAGAATATAGTGTAATGGCGTAAATGCTTACGATAGTTAATGATTGTTTCTGTATGCTCGAGAAAACTATAATTGTATTGTTATTGCTCTCTTATTAAATGTTAATTGTATTTCTTTAGTAAACAAACAATATTACAGTAAATAAACGTCAGGCGGTATCTTTAAGTTCTCTAAGAATTTTTATCAGTCAAGCAGAGTATTGGTCTACAGTAAAAAAGAGAAAACCGGTGGTGACTCTCGAGAAATCGCTGCGAATATTCATTTGATTAAAGGTTGATTGACCAATGCTGGTCGTTCGCGAAATTTTTTGCTTCTAACAGATAACCTCGCGCATCCGAGGAGCTGATCGCCAATATCCCCGGTGCCATTAGCGACAGGCGACACTTCAATGGAGGTGACGTCATCGCACGCTCTAGTTGCGACCTGTCCGTGCCCGCCCGTCGGATGCTGCGTTGCGATCTCTTACGTGAACGCTCGCATATCGTTTTTTTGGCACTCGCTAAGATCTTTCCGGAGTTGCACTGACTCAAAAGGTTCTATGCGATGGTTGAGACAATCAAAACATATCCGCTAATGTGCAAATATAAATAGTTTAACATTAAAATTTACAAATAGGTTTTCGACTAGGATATATGTAACTCTATTGCAATACTGAAGAGGTGTTACATAGCGGCAGCGGAAGTCGCGGTATCTGTGTACATGGATCTGTAACAGGCAATGAATTCATATAAATAATGCCGTGATTTCATCACGACAATACCTAGGTCTTTTGTCGTCGCTGTCGACACTAAGAATACGTAAATACGTAATTGTTGTTGATTTTAAACATAGATTGAGAGGAGTTGCGGATGAAGAGGCATTTAACTCGGATAATATTCCACTGCAGCTCAATCATTATTGAAGCGATCGTGATAAAGTGTCGTTACTTGTAATGGTAACGAAGCGACGTTTTGTGTGGTCGCGGGAATATTTGTTTAGCGATGTCGCAGCGGCGGCCGCGGCCCGCTCGCCCACCTGACCGTTAATAAGGGTGCATAAATGAGGCTCACTGGCACGTTCAGCTCGTCGTGCTACACTGACCGCCCCGCGCGCCCACTATTTACTCTTGCGCCTAAAATGGACTCGTAATAGCTACTTGTTCCCCCGATGCACCTGCCGCTTGCATATTTGTTAGCAGTTAAATTTATTGGCGTATTAAACGTACAACAACAGAGTCCTCCTGCTCGAATAACGCGCTGCCACTGGACATCGACGATACGCTTAGCGCCAGGTCAGTTTGGTATTGCGATGTGTTACCATGTTCCGTCCTACGTTATATATCTACGGTATATCGGTTGTTTCCTTTGGCGGGCAATAATATATTGTAAACAATTATTATGCAGTTTACATAAAGCATTAAGTTAAACATGCAAGCGCAGGCCACATAGAAGTTGACTGACGTTCGGCAGAAGCTTTCACAGCGTAACTCTGAAAGGCTCCAACGGATGTTCAGCTTCTATGTGGCGACCGGCGGGTGCGCGATACAAAGCGAACACTCACTGTAGCCCGGCTTGTAGACGGCGCGGATCCTCCGCAGCAGCTTGGCGGTGCGTCGCAGCGGCGGGCCGAGCGCGACGGCCGCGTGCCCGCGCCGCTCCGCGAACACGATATAGTTCTTTCGGTTCTGTAACGGCACTTCGTAACGTCCCGAGCACTCGATCGCCTCCAGCGGCAGCTTGAGGCGGACGATCGAATCCTCGCGGGGCCAGCGGCCCTGGCGGCGGAGCACGCGGCGCACCTGCACCGTGGCCGCGTCGCGCGCGAGCGACTGGACGCGCGCCTCGAAGGCGGCCGGCGCGCGGTACGCCCGCCACGCGACGTCGGCGCGCTCGCAATAGAGGCGGCGCGGCGCCGCCAGGCCACCGGCGAGGCACAGCAGGGCCCAGCAAAACGCCGCGCGCCCGCACGCCCTCATCGCTCCATCGCAACACGATCGGCGCTCCCCACACGCGATGCTCACACGTCGGCGGCCGGCGCGCGACTGGCCCCTCGGCACGGTTCACGCCCCGCCTCCACCAAAATAGTCTCGCAGCGAGCACGAGCCGATTTATCTCGCGCGATGATTAATTTGCGAGCGGGCCCGTAATTAGCGGGCGGCGGGCGGCGGGCGGCGGGCGGCGAGCGGCGGGCGGCGGACGGCGAGTGGCGAGCGGCGGACGGGGTGCTCTCGTGGGGACCATACCAGGGGTGCAGCCGCAGGCGCGACCTCACCTCTAGCACTAGGTGAAGGTCGCGCGTGTACTCGTAGTAATTTTGCATTAGTTATAATATTACATATGACCCAGGCGTCTAATAACCTTGAGGAATATTGGTCACTGGAGACAATTAGACCATTTAAAACTTTAACTTTTCAACTTTATACTTAAAGTAACATATTAAGTTGTATATTATGTTCTGCGACATCATTTTGATGAAAATAACTTAGACCGTGTCAATTTTGCGATACAACTTGTGCAAAAATAACTTTATGTTTATGATACTTATTACATTTGACAACATTATAACAATTTTTTTTATTTTATGATTATTTACATAAACCAGTTATTTTCCATAGTTTTGTTTCTTCTTCTTGTTAAGGTGCCTCTCGCCTAGCGGGAATTGGCGGTTGGTTAGGTTACTTCCGTTTTACTATTTGTACAACAAATGTCTAGTAGACATGTATTGAAAATATTTATCACATTATATATATGTCTCATATATGTGCAAATTTTCTTATTCGGAGCTGACTAGGTACAGTTACAGGACCGGTGTGTGTATGACTGCACTAAATGTCATCGTTAGTATTATCGTTATTTTTTCCACAAAGCAGTTGTGTGTATATCCTTCTTAAGATGCCTCTCCGACTAGCGGAGTTCACTATTATAAAACACATTATTATTATTGATACATGTATATATTAAAACGCTTATATCTTGTAAAATATATTAAGTTCGTTTTTGTGAATATTTTCGTGACAGGTTGTGGCACAAATTTAAATATATCTATTGAAATGCAAATGTATGTGGAAATCGTAAGAATGTTAGCGCATTAGTTACAGGTTAAATTAAAATCTTTCCTTCACCGTATAACAAGTTCTTGTTTATAATTGCAATTAATAATACTAAAATATAGTTTTACTTAAATATTATATATTTCGTATAATTTCGTTCTACATAAGTATATCGTTGTCATTAATAAACAAAGCTGAAAGTAAGCGAAGGCGGCAGTGTCTATGATAATTCATCACGAATTTCCATTGATATGAGTTCATGTTTTTACATGAATAAAGGAAATATTTACTGTATGAAGCTTTTAAAAAAAAGCTTTTATTTATTAAGTTATGTACGTAATAGTAGTAAATATATCAAGAACTTATGGAATCCAAGAGTTTTCAGGTTTTACCATTTTATACCTATTTATTGTTTGTTACTGTGTATTGTCTTTCATTACAGTATTTTAAGATAATATTCATTATATAATGTTTATAAGATATTTAATTTAATGCAAAATATTATGTCTTTAATATTTATATAGAAAACATGTATTTTTTTCTATTTTAAAAATCATCTATATTCCGTGATATCGATCAACATTCCTGGCAATTAATTTATTTATGATAGGATAGTTTATCGTAGCTAAGGTTTGTGTCTAATGGCCGTCGCGTAGCGGTTCTACGAAGGCAGCTGTAGCGCGTAGAGCCGCCGTAGCAGTGACACGACGCCGTGCGATATGTTAAAGTTCTACGCGAATATAATCAAATGAAAATAATTTTAATTTCGGCATAACTTCATAACTGTTATAGAATTATAGATCAGATCAACCAGGGGTTGTCGCTGTTGTAAAAAGGCGAAAATGAATAACGGGGGTGATTAAATAGAGTGCAAGTTAGACATTAACTACTCTTACCCTCGAGTTCACAGGTATAGTACAAAGCTAATTAATTTACAGTCAAACTAAAACAAGTTAATTATTTATGATGACATCCTGTTTGTGTCTGTATTACCTTATGTCAGTTTGAAGATCTTATGTATCAAGTTGAAGACTAGGCGGCCCTGCTGTAAGGTAAAGGTCCCATTTCTATTTCCGCTTTGTATAAAGAAAAGAAATATTCACCAGATCGTAATTGTTTCATCATCAGCCGATAGACGTCCACTGCTGGACATAGGCCTCCCCCAAAGATCTCCACATCGTTTGGTCCCACTTTGCTGGCACCCAGTGGGTTCCCGCGATTGTCACCAGATCGTCCCTCCACCTTATATACGTGTTGTGTATCTTGTATTTTTCTACTTCTTATCAGCCTGATAACGCCCACTGCTGGGCATAGGCCTACTTCGAGGAGCTTCATTGAGCGGGAATTGGGCCACAGTCCCACCACCTGATATTGTTTACTTTTGATTAATATTATACAGTTCAACAACTCTTATTGGGCTAACGTAACGGGAAATGGCTCACATCTCCCCATATGGATACACCCTACCCGATCGATGTGAGAATGTTGTGGAAGGCTTATGTCCAGCAGTGGACGACTGTCTGCTGATATTGATAAAGTTTATATTAATATAATTTTGAATTAAAAGTTTTGTTGTAAATTTCCGGTGCTTTATACACGGAATGTTCAACTGTTTTTGTAATAATAAAACTTAACAAACAGACCATTGGAAGTGTGTGAAGATATCAACTTAAATAGGGGAGGAGGGGTGGGGATTTTAAAAAACAATTACCATTGTAGAGCGAGGTGCTTCCCGAACGTCGGTCCGCCGGCAAAAAAATTGTGTCGTTCGGAAGAAGAAAGTAAAAATTTTTCCCACAGTAAGTACCTGCGCAAGGAACCGATCCTGCACCAGCGTTACCGATCCCAATGGTTCCGTATAGTGAGGGTTTAAATAATCTTACATTTATGGACTATATTTTCTCTTCCTCTTCTTCCTGCCCTTTCATATTTATGGACTATATTCTTACTCAGAAACAAATATACTGGTCTCTGTTGCCGTGGATACATCTAAGTAGGTGTAGGTACCACTGCAGCGCCTGTTGCAGCCGGTAGACAGCAGTATGCGAACATTACTGTGTTCCGGTTTGAACGGTGCTGTAGTTACTGAAATTACTGGGATAATGAGACTTGACATCTGATGTCTAAAGGCGATAAGTTCAATGCGTGCCTCAATGCAGTATTAACATCATCATCAGCAGTCAGACGTCCACTGCTGGACATAGGCTTCTCCCAAAGTCAGAGTTCTAGTATACACAGACAATTATTTAGAATCACCTAAATTTAGATCCAGAGCTAGACCAATTACCAGTTCAGTCCTAGATTAAATATTAGGATTAAAGACATCGTAAATTTTTTTGCAAACAATTGTTAAACTTTTAATTTTAAGGAACCCTAATTTGTGTTTGTATCGAGAAATAACCTAACGGACACCAATTTGTCTCACATCCGGTCTTGTAAAAGAAAAAAAAACAAAATAGTGGCAGAGGATTACACCGGCACCCCCACCGTACGTACCTCTCAGGTAGATCATTCATTCACAACTATCAATGAATGACCGGCGGTTTTTTTTACAAAAGAAAAAAAAATCTGTGTGATTGTGGCCACGTACAGCCATTAGTTTATACCTGTGCAGTGCTTCCGGTAATTTCGATCCTACGGCATTGAGGATAAGGTTCAAAATTATCTGTCTTTGTGAACGTGGTAACATCCAAAGGTTTAAATGAATGGCATAGACAAATGTTCGCCTCTCTGAATACATCGGTACACAATCTGTGAAGGTAAAGTTACTATGTGTAACAACATAATTATTTTATTTATCTTTTCTTTTCGAGGCGAGCGGCACCTTCACCTGATGGTAAGTGATACGCCTGCTCTTAACAACGTGCCACTAGTTAGGACATACACAGTATCGACATTGTGCTCGTCGCCATGAGTCAAGCTGTTATTTCATTACCCCAGTAATTACACTAGATACCGCGCCCTTTAAACCGGAATACAGTAATGTTTGTACACCACTGTTATTCCGCTGGTACAGCAGTTGTGGCGGTACTTTCCTAGACGGTCTCCAGCAATAAGAGACCACCGGTAAACCTTTCAAACGATTTCTAACTGGAGCGAAATTATTAAGGTTTAATGCTTCCGAAACACAGTAGTGTCTTCCCACCTCAGCTCCTACTTTTCGAGTTGTGTCCTTGAAATACACCATCTGCCTTCAGCTGTTAGATTAAGCAGTTCATCGAACCCAAAGCTAAATAGCTGCAAGAAGGAGGAGGTCCTTGCTAAAGCGTGAGATAGCTTTTGACTTTATGTAAAGCACAGGTCCGGCCGTGTGTGGAGTACTGCCATATCTGAGCAGGTGCTGCCATGTCAGCAGCACTAGACTCGGTGGAGAAGCAGGTTAGTGAGCTTGTTGGTGATCAAGAACTTGTCATAACTCTCTCTCATACACTGGACAATCGTACGCACGGTGAGTCACCATATTTGTGTTGTGGATATCCTTAGTTTACGAGCAAAGAGGTTCAGCTCGTCATTCTTAAAGAACAGCAAAGGAGTGGAACAACTTGCCGGCGTTGGTATTCCCATAGAAACCTGAGGCATTTCTTATAGAAAAGGCTGCTACTAAGTCAGTCCGCTTTGCCACCACCGACCACATCACCTCATAACATCAGCCAGTGGCCAAGCGTTAACTTTGTCCGTATAAAAAGAAAGGTATGTAGTACTATAGTAACCGACAAATGTATTTCCTCTTGGAAACCGACATCATCATCATCAGCGGATAGACGTCCACTGCTGGACATAAGGCTCCCCCAAAGAGCTCCACATACAGTCAGCATGAGGTCCGGCGGCTGGCGCCGGACGGTAGAGGTTGCCGTATGTAGGGGTTCATATGGAGGGATTTAGGCCATTTCTCACGACACTGGCCCAATGCGGGTTAGTGGGAGGGAATATATCTACATGTAAACTGTACACACAAAAACATTTACAAACATTTATAAATATTTACATTACATTATCAGTTAAGGTTTTTAAACATTTAAACTGTGAGAAAATTCTCAAGGACCCTCGCCAACAATGAATAGATAAATTTAAAGCGAATTTACTCGCCCACAGTTAATTAAACCGCATCCTTAAGGACACGGCGAAACGATTGTTGACTATCTTCAATTGCTTCAAAGTTGTTTTTACTTTGATATTATTAGTCGACTTCTCTATTATCATATTACTTTGTGCTTATGTTATTAAGTTAATAACTTTATTAACACTTAAAGTTTTTTTTCTCGTTTGTCGTAAAGGGAAAAATAGTTATAGTCAACTGGCAAACCGGTTTAAGAATATTGTTGGTTGTAGTATGGGGGGAGTCGGGCAGAAATAACACTTGATTGCAAGTGATATATAATGACTACAACAATGGTACATTATCTATTACTCAGATGTAAAATTTTTTTTCATGATATGGTGAGGAGAGAGGGAGAGTTCATCTGATGGTATAAACAGCGCCATTTCACTTTGAAACATAAGATGTTGAGTCTCGTTACCCCAGTGATTACACTAGCTGCAGCGCCTTTCAAACCGGAACACAGTAATGTTTGTATACTACAATTAATCTATAGTCACCAGAGACCCACCGCCAGTAAAGATTACACCAGCGAACCTGATCACGTTTCAGATATAACAACTCGTATTACTCTTGTATTGTGTCCTTTGTATCTGTCAAGCATTTTAATGACACTAGAAATCATCATCATCATTATCAGCTGACAGACGTCCACTGCTGGATATAGACCTCCTCGAAGGATCTCCTCATCGATCGATACTGCGCTGCACGCATCCAACTGCTTCCTGCAACCAATATTACGTGTTCCGGTACACGGTCGCCATTCGAGGACTTTGCTGCCCCATCGGCTGTCAGTCCTTCGAGAGATGTGTCCTGCCCATTGCCGCTTGGACTACATCGGTGACCTTAGTTCTTTTACGGATCTCCTCATTTTTGATTCAATCACGCAGAGAAACCCTCAATGGTCATTAATAGTAAATTGGGTGAAGAGTTCATCAGTTTTCGCGAAATTGGTGAAGCGGAGTCTGTTTACTGGTAGTAGGTCTCTTGCGGGAGTCCGTCAAGACTCAACATCTTACGACGCAAGGCGTCGATCGTAATGTGGTACAGTGTATCACTTATCACTTAACATCGGGTGATAAGTCTGTACATCTCGTCGCTTCATTGTATAAAAAATTATACTACTGTCCTCGTCGTTTGCTTGTTTATGCTACATGCTATCGGATGCTGGGCCCGCGGAGCCGCACTGCACTCCTACCCAACTTGCTCCATTTGCGATCGCATTATACTCGTATATTTAACATGCTATATAACATGCGATAGCTATTATCTCGTTAATAGCACATTAAAATAACGGCGCGCAGTTTAATTGAATGATAACGTTAATTTATTAGCGCCCGCGATACGAATATAATTCGCGGAACTAACAAGTGGGTTAATATATCATCTCACCTTTCCCCTCCCCTTTTATATACAAGTTTATCTACATATATGAATATGTATATATATATTTCTGTGTATTTTGTTATTGTTTGTTCAAAGTTTTAGTTTAGTTTTATTTTTATTTTCTATATTTTATTTATTTTAGTTCGCTCAGATTCGCGATCCTTGAGTCTGGTGAAGCTGCGATAGTTGTCAATAAAATTTGCGGTGCAGACTTTATTACAAAAAAGGGGGTTAATATAGTGTAAGAAGCGATTGTTTTTAATATACCCATTCACATGGTTGCAAGATCAGGTTAATCGTAATATTTCTTAAATTCCATCGCAAGAAGGTCAAGGCCGCTAATTGCAGGAACTCGCACATAAGTTTGTGCTAGGACAAGAAAATCACATCCGAAATCTTTGTGCTTATCTATTCGTTTTCTTCGTAGCTCTTTTTCTGCAGAGGATCGTGGACACGCACAGTCTCCATTCAGTGCGGTCATATGCAGATCGCGATAGCGCCGAAGGTCCGGGCGGTTCACAGGACGACACATGACTTATTGACTGTTAACACAACACATTGTGGTGTCCTAGGGGATGTTAGTGTAGTAATTCCCATGGCTTTTAGGGTTTATCTCATTCCCCAGGCTGCTGTAGCTTCCACCTACCATTAGGCCGTCTAGGTAATTGGATATACCGCCAATGGTCCGTCGCCAGAGCTACGGCATGGTATACGCCACGCCGCCACCATCCGGTGCGTGCAGGTGTGGGTATGTAATTCCTATTTGCTTATATGGAGCGCAGACCCCTGATGCTCGATCTCGCTGACCAAGTGCAGTTTGTTGTCACATGAACGCGAAAGCTGTTGGTTCTTGGAGTATGCTGGTTTCATCACGATGTTTCCTTTCACCGGAATCTGAAGCTTAGTGGGCATCCAACCACTTCGAGACTTACTTTATAAAGCGAATCATCCTTTTCTATGTTATTTTATTAGTATAAATGAATGAATTATAATCATTTAATTGTATACATAAGTATATATAAGTAATATACTTTTTTCTACGTTTTGTCTATGATTAGATGAGAACTTTAACTAAATGGGAGAAAGGAATTTAAGAACAATTTCCTAATTAAGAATCCTTTTCCTACCCGATGGATCTTTAACAATAAACTTGCGTTATTTTTCCAAATATGAGCACAGGAGAAGACTTAAATCTAAATCAGTGGTAAGTTAAAATCTTCTTCTGAAAATATCGGTTGAAGAACGCTTTCCCCGTGTATTCATGTAGAGATGATGAGCCATTTACTTCCGTTTTTATTTGGTTAGTCCACCTCGTTGGAGATCTTCCTCATGCCTAATAGAATAAACATAAACATTATTCCTTTTTCCACCCACCCGCATTGTACCAGCGAGGTGGGAAATGGTCCCATCCTCCCATATGAATCTTCCCTGTTGCCTGGTAGTACCGGATGCCATGCTGACTGTGGACCGATCGATGTGAAGATCTTGTTCGGAAGCCTATGTCAAGCAATGGACGTCTATCTTTTTTTTCTTATACTCGTTCCCTCGGGCATTTGTGAGCCTAGGCTTCAGTTTTTCCTTTTGTTACATCTTTACTTCATTTCCTTCTTTCTCTGCTTTCTTCCCTTCTTTATTTACCTTTTTTTATCTAATATTGGATGTAATAAAAATCACGATTTTTCGCACTGACCAGGTAAGTGAACTTCATGTTACAAATCACCAATCGCAATAGGGATACATATACAGCGAGAATGTTGCGAGCTGCGCATCCTCCTTTATCTTAGACCACCTAGGTCTTAATATTAAGTATAATGGTGGTTTATTATTAGTGATCATAAAAATGTGATACTAAATTATTAGGAAACTACATATGGAACGGCATCATGCTTTACCCTGCGTCCAAAACCTTACCTTCTTCTTTCTTCCCCTCCTTGTTGGCAATTGTCGTAACTGCGCCCGCATCATATTAATATTTATTTATCAACCCCGTCAGATAATATTGTTATGCAATAAAATAACTGGAAGGAAGTTTACTCATATTCATTGTCAAGGTTATTAACGAGGACACACTGAACTACGGACTAAGGACGAACTCACACAACCCAATATTACAGGAGTATTTTTGTGAGGACCAATGTAAATACAATATTAGTATGCCACATGCCTGAGGCTGGAGAGGATTCAAAGTTTTTTCTTTGGCACCTCGTTAGAAGCATTGTCAGGGTTGAAAGAGGATTTCCTGAGCTGATAAACTTAGTAACTTTCATCACCATCATCAGCCGATAGACGTCCACTGCTGGACCTAGGCATAATTTAATTGCCAGGGGCCGTCGTTTGTAAGGGTTCATATGGGAGCATTTGGGCCATTTAGTAACTTTAGTATAACTTATATATATATATCCATAAAGATATTTTGGACTTATTTTCATGATGAAATTATTAAGCAATAAAATAAACTTTTTTTTTGTATTTAATTAAGCGACGGCACGGGGTGGACATACGCCTACCCTTAACACAAGGCAGTAGTAGTAGTATACACTGCAACATATTACGCTCGTCGCATGAGACATAAGATGTTAAGTTTCGTTACCTCCGTAATTTCAGTAGCTACAGCGCCCTTCAAACCGGAGCACAGTAATGTCTGCACAGTACTGAACGTCGGCTGCAATAGGCGCTGCGGTAGGTTGGTACCTACCTAGAGATCTGCCGGCAGTTTGCCGTGTAGTAACTGGATGGTGTAGACTCGGCTCGTGTCGGTAGTGACGTCACGGTGCGCGGATGGTCCGCAGCTCACCGCAGATTTGGTTAATGTTTTTCGCGCTCGCATGTAAATTTAACTCGGCCGTCATTGGGCGGAACTACTGCGGAAGCTCGCTAGTAACCCATTCGAGCTCGTTCCCCATTTTCGGTACACCGAGTTATCAGTTCCACAAGGGTGTTGCTCAATTTCAATTCAATGTTATGGGAGCATATTTATAACATGAGGGGGTGGTCGCTGGTAACGTATTTTCTACGGTATTAGAAATGGGAGAATTAGTTCTCTTTCTAATTTGTATATTGTAACAAGAAGTTTTCAAACAACTCATCAGATGGCGGCACCGTGAACAATGGATCGGGCTATTGTTTAACATAGCGGAAATCCTTATAAGGATCGTACATCTTTGGGTACATTGCCTTCGTTCAACAAGTCATTACGGATCTTCCTGGATCTTCGTAATATCAAGATTTGAGACAGTAGCTTATCTCGAAATATAGAACTGTATTCATGAACTGAATGTCTCTGGATCTTTGCAATACCAATACTTGGGTCGGTGGGCTTATCTCGAAATATAGAACTGTATCCGTCACCTGGATCTCTCTGAATCTTCGTAATAGCAAGATTCGAGACAGTAGCTTATCTCGAAGTTTAGAACTGTATCCATGAACTGAATATAGTTATACTGTTATACTTGGTAACTAGCTCTGCGAATCGCTCCGTCATTATCAATATAGTGCTGATATTGCTGCGTGCCTTGTCACTCACCCAACACCCCTCACCCCCACTTCAACACTACTACAATATTATATCTATGAATATACTCACATATAGACAGCGCCTTATACTTTAATTCAATACAATCATTTTGTCGTCATTTTATTAGATGATGCTGTATTATAATAATTTTGTTAAATATATACTAAGTAGTTATTTCAATATGTTTCGTGGTGTTTTTTTATGAAGTTCAAGTTGCATGTGTTGCTCGCTGGCCTAATGGTTAGAGCGTGCAGTCTTCATTCCGAAGGTCGCGGGTTCGAGTCTCGGCATGTACCGATAACTTTAATATTTAAGTTATGTATATTTGTGAACTTTAGTAACAACAGCGGAATACAAACGGTGAAGGAGAACATCGCGAGGAAACCTGCACATGAATTAGGATTTATTCTGAGACGTGTGTGGAGTCACCAATCCGCATTGGGCCCGCGTGGTGACTGTGGCCCATCGCCTACATAATGAGGGTAGGCCTGTGTCCCAACAGTGGGGATGTAAATTCGCTGTGATAACATAATAATAAGTTGCAAGTGTGGTGAACATATGGTGGCGGTATGGATGCTATTACCTTGAATTTGTATCTCTAAAGTATTCATGTCTCTTCGCCCAATGGGAGCAGTGGGTGCCACCGTCTGATCCAATTGAAGTTATTATTATTTAGGCACAAAATGTACTGAAAGATTTAAGTAAATTACACTGACTTATGCTGGTAGTAAGATTGTGGTGGTAAGGAGACGTTTTTAAATATATCATAAGCTAATTAAAGCTCTATGGTCCCGTGTAGACTACCTAAGTAGCGGCTCAATGTTATTGCACTTATTACGGGGTGAATGTCCGCCCCGTCGCTGTTTATGTATGGAAATAAAAAAACAACTTGTGATATGTTATAAGAATTAACAAGTGGATATTTTTAATTATGACAGACGAAACGTATGCGTAAATCTTTTGACAGATAACACAAGCCGATATGTAAAAGTTCCAACTGGACCTCACACGTCTGCGCGATCAGGGTGTGCTGGACTCGCAGCGCCGCCTACAGCACAACTAGCTTCGCCCCCGGCTCCTCTCATCTTATTTTTTCTCGATGAAGCGACGAGACGATCAACACATCCACCTGGTAGTAAGAGACACGTCTACACCACATTGTACTTGTCGCTTTAAAACACGAGGTGTTGATCTTTTTTATTCAATGAAGCGACGAGACGAGCTTGACGTTCACCTGATGCGTGGCGTGATACGCCCACCCATAACAACGTGGCGTTAGTTAAGATGGTATACACTGCACTACATTGCTTTTGTCGCCTTGAGATATTAGTTAAGTCTCGTCACTCCAGTTATTTCATTAGCTACAACTCCCTTCAATCCGGAACACAGATATTTGTACACCACTGTTTGACGGCAGATATAGGAGTAGCGGTGGTACTTCCCTAGATGGTCTTCGGCAACAGAGACATACCACAGTATTCTCGATTACCTCAGTAATTTCACAGTGTCCTATATAAAACTTAACTTGTTACCTCTAGTAAATCTTAATTAACTAAATATGTACTTCACACATTGAAAACAAAGAAACACACAGACATTACTAATAGACTTAATAGTCATCATCAGGCGATGGACTGCTAGACTGCTGGACATAGGCCTTCTTCGGAGATTCCCACTTCGGGTAGGGTTTCATATGAGTGGAAGTTGGCCATTTCCCACCACGCTGGCCCAATGCGGGTCTCGTTTGTTGATTAGCAGGCTACATCACGAGCAGGTGATGTTGGCTCGGGTCCCTTAACATCCCACCAATTTAAAAATCATCAATATTCCTTAAAGGATTTTACAACAAACAAATATTATTAATTTACACGTATGCCTTAAGGACATGTTTTCATAAATTTCCGCGCTTTTCAAAACTTCGCTTCCGGCGGTACTTTGAAACTTAACCGGATACAATGGTTTAACCTCGTATATAACTTGCTTTGTGTTGACTATTCATTAATCAATATATATATATATATATATATATATATATATATATATATATATATATATATATATATATATATATATATATATATATATATATATATATAAATAATTACACACTTACAGATATACTAATGTGATTATTATACTAAAAACAGAATTTAAAAAAAAAAGTAAAAGTGATGATCATGATAATCTAGATTCTGATGGAAATAGCTACTTATAATTATACTACAAGAGTTAAAGAAATTGATGGAGTTCTTAAAACAGTGATGTCAGTTTTTGTTTTAATTAACTTATGGGCAAACAGAATATACTTTAACAACTAGTGATTATCATTTTTCTCGATATGATCAACAAACTCCGTGTTGTCGAAGGATGATGATGAATGAGAACAACTTTAGCTGGAGCGTTCGCTAGGTTACGTAACACTGATTAGTGCTCACCGACAACATTTTAATTTCTACTGTAGCCCCGTTGGCACGCAGTCTTACCTCATCATCATCATCATCGTCTCAACAGATGTATGTCCACCGTCCAGTAAATGTGCCAAATCTACAAGGAATTTACTTTTATATAATTTAATTTCAGGATCAAATTATCAAGGGACACCAGCAACATGCACAACTATGAAGTCAGTATTAGCTATAGTGGAAGAGGGTACGGAGCTTTATAATCTTCACTCATTATATATTTACGTTAGTTTATATATATATTTATACATTATGCGGTTAATTCTTTATACATTAGTTACATTTATATATATTATCATTTTTTTTTCTCTTTATTGGAAAAAAACTCTTTCGGGTTAACTATAGAGATAGATATCTCTATCTTCATTGAACTCTTTGTTAGGCTGTTACAAAAGCACAGGGCCGGATTGTTCGGCGAGAGGTAATTATAAAAAAAAAGTTTCGATGTTTGTGCAATTAAATAAGAACAAAATAAAAACAAAGAAACTGGAAACATGCATGTCACATTAAAACAAACATTATGCTCGTACCTGGTACCACCAGCATAGCTTACCTTTGGTCGGCTAAGTTTTTGGAGCTTGCATCCGCTTTGCTGGCTGTAATACCCCTATAACTCCCTTTTGGAGAATTTTTTAAAAATTCATTCTTTCCTGACCTCTGAACGACAGAAGCACTATCTATACACAATTTTGAGTGTTTACATCTAATAGTTTCAGAGATCTCGTGATAAGTCATTAGATCTCTGGGTATCTCTTATATATTTATATATTACGTTGACTGTACCCGTACCTTCGTTTTTAAGGTTAACAATAAAAATTTTGGTTAATAACATAAAGTTTAAAATAAATAAATTTTGCCACCGACGGTGCGAAAATAAAAAAAATCCTCCAGGTCCAGCTCTATAAATTCACGATAATTTATTAGGATGCAACTAAGAAGTATTTTAATTAAGGGCGCCGCATAATCCTGACCCAAATTCTATTCTACACGGTCCTTTTGTTCGGATTCCTTTGAGACTTCCAACGCATTATACCCGATGACGATGACTGCTGGTGCTGAGAGTACAAGGTCAACTTCAAGGTTCCTTATAGCATTGCCTATGGTTATCGATACAAGAGGAAACCACCCGAAAGCATTATCTGATCGTTGACACAAACTATTGAGGAGATGATTGGATAATGATGTGACCTGGTCTTACATTCTCTGCTGTCATACTTAACTAGGTCCTTGATGAACATATGGAACCCGGAAGTTAAAATACTAATACAAATAAAGACTAGTAATGATTCTGCGCGTCAAATATAACAGAGCATAACATTCACACCTCCGCGCGGCCATTTTGTTTATTTAAGTGATCGCGGAGGCTGTCACCTTCTGAGAAGAGTGACCCACTCGGCCTGGGACTAGGCCCCGTGCCCCAATAAATCGCGGCGGATCTTTTTATTTCCACATCCGCAGTCTATAGCGGACAGTCCTTTACGATAAGTAACCAACACAGAAGCATGACCATTTTTTAACCGACAACCATTACGAGGTTCTCAATTCGGTGCTAAAAAATTTTTTTTTGTTTTATAAAATCTGCGAATTAATAATTCCTTTTGAATACCATATTAGGTGGTAGATCTCTGTCTAGGTTGGTACCACCGCAGCTTTTATTATAGCCGACAAACGGTGGTGTGCAAACATTACTGTGTTCCGGTTTGAGGGCCGCTGTAGCTACTGTAATTACAGGGGTAACAAGACTTATGATTCAGGCTACGAGTACAATGTGGTTCAATGCCTATCATTCTAACTAGCGCCACGTTGTTATGGGCAGGCGTGTCACTTACCATCAGGTGAACGTCCCGCTCATCCCTCGCTTAATTCCATAAAAAAATCCGCTGATGGAAAAAGTCATTAACATAGTAAATTTGTGGTGATGGTTACGGTGTGCAGGGCAGCCGGGCCGCCACGCACCGCGAGCGGCGCGCCACCATGCAATCTCATGCACCGGCCGGAACCGGCATCAAGATAGTCGGAGGCCGTACCGACCGGCTCCAGGTTATTATGAGAGCTCACAAACAGACAGAAGTTCCTGAAGTTGGGAAATCCCGATAGTATAACCCAGATGACTTCCAGAGTATTAGATGAACTGCTTTTAAGTTTGTGCAACGCGTAACTAATCTTTATTCTACAAAGCCAAAAAGATGAGGAGATGGGATGAGATTCCTACCTCACCTAACATCAGGTGGGATCGTGGTCCAGTGCTGATCTTGAAGATATAAAAAAATGAAGACGTTTAGTTTTGCTTATACACCTGCCTGTAAAAACGTGGTGCTCCTTACGATCTTTACTAGAGTTGCTGAGGTTGAGAATGATTTGAGGATGACGATGAGGATGAGGAAGAGGCGAAAAAATAAATAACAGCATTATACAGATACTCTCTTTGAATAAGACATATTTATTATACCAATACAATTAAGACAAAATCTTTCCTCCTAAAATTCCATTATATGAGGAAGAGGTGTACGTGAAAAAATGAGCAAATTCCGCATTAAGGGGAAGAAGAAGAATCCTCAGCAATACTAGTATTTACACAGCACCCCAGTGACCTACCCGTTTTGTGACATGTTAATGAAGCGACTACATACCTGGGTAGTAAACATTTACTGGAGACCGTCTGTCTCATGGAAATGAGATGTTGCCATTTAGCGATGATCTGGTTCGTAGTCAGAAAATATCCGCAGTTTTCAAAAGGATCACCTACATTTCAGTGTTGCAAAATTACAAACAACACTTGAAGCAAACTCATACGAGAAATTAAAATTGACTCGTTTCTTTGCGAAAGAACTTGATTTATTATCACTGAAGATACGATCTTTTCGCCATGCTTCGTGTGAGGGGTAGATTGTGGAGATAGCGGTCGCCGGCTACCACGGAGGCACTGCCCCATGGTACCCAATTGGCAATGCAAACTGTTTATAACTTAATAATCACAGGAGCACCACGCTGACCAAACTCTTTTTTATTTATTTTTTATTCGCCGAGCCGATCCGGACGTTCACCTGATGGTAAGTGACACGCCAGCTCATAATGACGTGGCGCTGGTTAGGATGGTACTGCACCACATTGCCCTCGTCGCTTTGAGGCATGGGATGTCAGGTCTCGTTACTCCTAGTATGTCACTACTTACAACTCTCTTCAAACCGGAACACAGTACTGTTCGTCGGCTGCAGTAGGCGCTAAGATGGTATCTATCTAGAAGGTCTCCGGCAACAGAGACCTGCCACCAGTAAACTTACTCTTGGAACGCGTTTCCTCATGATGTTTTCCTTTATCAGAAACTGAAATTTAATGGGGATAAAACACGACCTTATTAGTTTAATAAGAACATAGAACTTCCTTGGATGTTCATAATCTTCAGAGGATAGATGTACACTGCTGGACAGAGACTTCCCCCAAAGATCTCCACATACAGTTATCATGGTCTCCGGTACCGCTGAGTACCCTAGTACTCGTGCATGTCGTATGTAGGGATTCATATTGAGGGATTCGGGCACCACGTTAGCCTAATGCGGGTCAGTGGGAGCCAGAGCTTCGTTTATTGATTAGCAGGGTGCACCACGAGCTGGTGAGGTTGGCTTAGATTTTGTGAGCTGTTGCGCAGGACCTCTTATAATAGTCCGTTCATAAATATTAATGTTTTTGATTGATGACCAAAAAAGTTTAATTATTGAGATGCAAATTTAATCGTTCCTTCTTTTTGCACCTTGGGGTTACCTATCTACACGGTCAACCAGCACCAATGGTAACCCGTTTGCATCATCACATTTTTATTGTGATAATAGGATATATCGTTTGATCATATATTAATAAAATATTCAAGAGATATCCTGAGATCCATTGCCTCATCACAAGATCTTTGAAAATGATTAAACGTGAACATTCAACATTTGATAGAGATATTGTTTCTGCAGTTTACAGGTCTATTATAATTGGTTTTTACAAAATTCCTTCCTCAAAGGGAGTTGCTGGGGGTGTGAACAGATAGGACATATATTCACACAGGACCAGGTTTTGGAAAAGAGCTTTATATAATATACGAGCTGGCTGCAGGTTTGAATGATGTGTAATGAGGTATGTATGGAAATGATGAAGGAAAGATGCAAGGAATGCCGCTCCTAATGAGAATAACGAAGGGCAGCGCGGTGCAGTGTACAGATCGATTTAGGCGAAATGCAAAGTGAGCGGTCCGCGACCACCCGCACCCGCGCCCGCCCGCCCGGGTGCCGCCGCCTGCGCCTGCGCCTGCGCTGGTGTGCGTTGCCCGAGCTGTACTAGCGATGCGCGCGCGCCGCAGCTATCTAACATCGATAAACTTTCAAAAAAATCTCGATAATGTTACCAAATTACATGTGATTGATCTCTGATGGAGACCGTCTAGATAGGCAACTCTCCAATACCTATTTCAGCCTAAAAATAATAGTGTCCAAACATTACTGTCTTCCGGTTTGAAGGGTGTTGTAGCTAGTGTAATTACTGAGGTAACGAGACTCGACAACTTGTATCAAGGCGATGAGCGCGATGTGGTGCAGTGTATACCGTTCTAACTAACGCCACGTTGTTATGGGCAGGCGTATCACTTATCACCATCAGGTGATTATATTAAAGCACGAAATCGATAACTAACCGCATTATCAGATAAAAGTTAAGCTGAGAGTAAAAAAAAATACTGGTATGTATTCATCAGATGTTTTGCAATAGTATTATCCTTATACATCATGATGATGATGATGATGATTATCGTTATACAAATACTTTCAATTAGTATTGTTTTTAAGTATATCGGTAATAAACCCGGAATAAAAGTAACGGGTGGTTTTTTTTGTCTTACGTGGGGGAAATGCCTACGCATACTCGTCCTCGCGGCGGCAAGGACGAGTTATGTCGGACTTGCACCGACTAAAACCTCCACGATATTCCTCCTCATCGCCATGATGGCAGGGTCACGGGAACGCTCGCACTCAACCGCAACCCTGCCGGCGCTGGCCGCTTGCGCAGCCCACCTCGGGAGGGAGGGATGAACCCTCTCTTTCCAGGGCGCGCCGGAACATACAGCGCGCCGCTCTCCTCGACCTCATTGCGCGGGCGACCGGTTCCCCCGAACCTGTCGCCCAGAGGCCATGGGAGCCACGGGAGAAAACCTCTCCCGGCTCCCCGCGGCGGAGAGATGTTGGGCCCGCCGCTACCCGTCAACGGCCGCGGAGGATAGGGAGAACGGCGCATCTCAATACCGGCACTCCTCTTCCCCCGCGGCCCCACCGCCGCCGCATCGCCGGTGCGACACCGGTTGGCCGCAGAGGGTACTCTCTCCGCGACCCCACCTCGGCTGCGAGGGGCGGTATGAAACCGCCCTTCACAGCCGGACGTTAGAGCAGCACACAGCCGCCCCTGCGGCCCCCGGCCGCTCCGGTGAGCTCCAGTTATCCCAACCGGTGCTCGAACCTGGAGCGGCCGCTTCGGCCTGCCCTTCGCCGCGGGCCGGCCGGATGGGTTCCACTTAGCTTCACCGTGTTCCGCATCATAGTTACTAAGCCCTTCCGCCACGACAAGGCGAGAACCCGTTGGAGGGGAGAGTAACGGGTGTAAAGGTTCCCGCACAATAACTTACTGGATCCAAGCCAATTTCACCAGCTCGTGATGCACCCTGCTAATCAACAAACGAGGCTCTGGCTCCCACCAACCCGCATTTGGCTAACGTGGTGGGAAATAGCCCAAAATCATGCCATATGAATCCCTAACCGATCGATGTGGGAAACTTTGGGGGAGACTTATGTCCAGCTGTGGATGTCTATCAGCTGACGATGGTGAAGCGTCTACACAAAGAAATCATATGAGTGAGTTGTCGTTATTCTGCAATGATTACATTTTTGATCCATCGATGTACTTACTTTTATGTTCCTCTACTGCTAGCACTTTAGTTTGACCTTAGATTTCTGTCTTTAGATGTCTAGAGACAGAAATGAAGGGATTGAATGAGAATGTGAAAACTGGATGTAAAATTAACGTTACAAGAAGAGAGTAAGTAAAGAACGAACAGCAGAGGAGTGAAACAACTTGCCGGCGTCAGTGAGCGCGTCCAAATACAACATGGGTGTCTTGAACAAAAGAGCGAATAAGCTGCCGATAGGTTAGAGCGTTTTACCATTTAGCATCAGTTGGCATCAAGTATTTCATCATCATCATGATCATTAACCTTTGTTATTTCATGGCTGGATACAAAGCTTCCTCAGTGTTTTCCACCATATGAGATTCTCAACTTAATGATGATGAGGTAGTTACCTTTTTAAATAAATAAAATGGTTGTCCATCGATATCGACAGTCGATTGGGCGAGCGCGCGCGCATGCGCTTTCGCGCTCAAGCCATTGGCGCGCACCGTGGGAACTGAGATTCCGCGAGATTAATCCATCGGGCGTCGCTTCCCCCGCTTTGCATAGTTTATTTATGTCGCCAGGTTGTTTTTGTTATTATACGTCACGAGGCCGGTACGTAGTGCCTGCAGGTGGGCAGCGCAACCGTTCCTGCACCGTGCGTCGACCAGCGCTAGGTTGGAATTGCAACGAGCCAGTTGATAAGTACCGCCGTGTCCTTCGCAGTGTGGGAAATGCGGCAAAATAAATATCGCGAGTTGTAATGCGACGAGCCGCTTTGATGACACAACCTGATCGCTGGTGTGAACTCGATGTGCGCTACATAATTGATCTTCGGTACCTGCGCATCCGTGGAGAGCTACATCGTGAATACCCGCCGACATTGTTGACTAACCAGACCGTGTTTTATTATGTTTTCTTATAATGTAACAACGAGACGCAAGCAAAAAGATCAGCAGCGGAAAATAAGCGAGTATAAGTGTAGAGTAGGGGTGTAAGGGGTCCCGCACAACACCGCACCGGACCCAAGCCAACCGCACCTGCTGATCAATAAATGAAGCTCTGGCTTCCATTAACCCGCATTAGGCCAACGTGGTGGGAAATGGTCCATATCTCCCCTATGAACCCCCACACACATGGCGATCCTTGGGGGGCGTATATCCTACAGTGGACGTCTGTCGGCTGATATTGCTTATGCTGTGTGTGGTGGAGTTGAGCAGCCACAATGCTGGTAATTGTCCAGAAGCAGCCGTGTGTTACAATTAGAAGGACATTGTAGTTAATTAATTAGCGCGGTAGGGAGAGGTATCCTTTTACATTAGGATGCGATTAACGCTTTGCAAGTGCTAATGCACCTATAACCACCAGGTGAACGTCCTGCTGGTCGCGTCTCCGTCGCTTTTGACTTGTAAACAAATACAGTAACCCCTTCTCTCTCCCCTCCTCTGAGCCTCGTTTATAACTTAATACGATCGAACCTTTCGTATTATTTTATCGCTTAGATACCATCTCGGGCGCTTCGGTACTGCAGAAGTAATGCAATTTGCATTTTAATTGCAGGAACTGCTTTCGCGTGTACATTGTAATTTGTTAATTTTATGAACGTAATGGCGGCCGTCCGGCGTGATTATCACGATCCTTATCGACGCCTGCGCCGCCACAAGCTGACGACTGGAGCATCCAAATAGACAACCTGTCATACCATACAAGCAGGAAGTCATGCTTTACTTTCGATGACGATGAATTTAGATATTACTCCTGGTTGGAGTGGTACGGGCATGTTATGCGGAGGGATGAAAGACATGTAACAAAGAAGGTGACGAGAATGACCGTCGATGGTTATAAGAGTAGAGGAAGATTGAAGAAAGTGTGGATGGACTGTGTGAAGGATGGCATGTGTAAGAAGCAAAGCTGGGTTCTGGTGGTAGGTCTCCTATCACCGACGCCGCAAAGGGTTCCCTCCTTGTGGTGGTGGGGGTCGGTAGCCGTAGCCTGCTAACCTACGGTGAAACTACGAAGAACCTACTCGTTCCCAGGTGAGCTATGTGAACTCATCTCGGATGAGTGCCGGTGGGCTACGGGAGCAGGTTTATACTGCCCTTCGACATAACCTTTCCTTGTTCCTGTGAAAGCAGATATGCGAAGACGTTTACCCCACTCAAGGAAAAAAAACCAGGGTCACCTATCACCGAAATTTCCAACACCAGCTCTCTATTTAAAGATCCTCAAATTATGTCAATTCTTGTCTATGCTCACGTAGAATTATAAGATAAGTAATTTAACCATAATGTTTAATAAGTATTTTTGGTTACTCCGTTCACTGTTGATGAAATTTTTTTAATTTTACTGGTGGTAAGTCTCTATCACCGCAGCTTCTATTTATGCCTCCAAAGAGTAGTGTGCCGATATTACTGTGTTCAAGTTTAAAGAGTGCTGTAGCCATTGTAATTACTGGAGAAAGGAGACTCAACGTCTTTTGTCTCAAGCGACGATCACAATGTGGTTCAGTATATATCATCTTAACTAACGCTACGTCGTTATGGGTAGGCGCATCATTCACCATCAGGTTAACCTCCAGCTCGTCTTGTCGCTTTGCAGAATAAAAAAATTTAAATGTTTAAAGAAATTTTTCATTTTTCTAAAATCAGCCGTAACAGGTAAATGGCTGTATATATTGTTGTCTATACAAATATTTATATTGTTTATTTCTTTGTTTGTGTTATGTATTATCATCATCAGCCGGTAGATGTCCACTGCTGAATATTGGCCCTAATATGTCCCACGCGAACGGGTAGGGATTCATATGGAGTGTTCTGGGCCATTTTCCACTACGCTAGCCGAATGCAAGTTGGTGGGAGTCAGAGCTTCGTTTTTTGATTGACATGGTACCCCACAAGCAGGAGAGGTTAGCTTGGATTCCGTGAGTTGTTATTTACACCCCTTAACCTCCATTTTATGTATGTTATTTATTACTTCCTTTTAAACTCTTTATGTTTCTGTTTATGTTAAGATTTATTTGTTGTTATAATATTCAACTTGTGAATGTGATAAGTGATACGCGTAAGCAAACAACTGTTTCATTAAATGGTTTCTGGTATATATATGCTGGTGGTGTACCATTTGAATAAATAAAAAAATAACTAGATAATTTTGATTATTATTACACTATCATACAGGTGATTTTTAATTTGTAATTTATGTTTGAAAACAATCGTCGATTGGGCCCGCAGTCCCTCATAGCGCAAGGTGCTCGGCGCTGGCGCATACGGCGTGGAAGCGAATTTCGCATACCTTAAATTCCACAAACTTCCGGCGTAAGCCACACGCTTATAGAGTTTGTCATAATAATTAATAACATTTCATTAACAATGCTATACGTACTTGTTCTTTTTAAACTACAAAAAGCAGCAGTATAATAAGCTATGATACAAGCAAAATTCAATTTCACAAACTATTAGCAGATAAAGTAACAGCTAAATTTTAAACGATTTCCGTTACCTTACTTGTTTTTGTTAAAAAAATCAATGTTACAATTATGATTAACATTTGTGACAAAATTTCACGTATAAAAATTTATTCAAGAAATAAAATAAAAAATGAAACTTATGATGACACCGTCACTAAATATCTAATATCTGCGACCTTCAACAGTCAGCATGACCTCCGATGCCACCAAGCATTAGAGACCATCGTTTCTAAGGGTTCATATGGGGGAATTTGGGCCACGTCCCACCACGCTGGCCCAATGCGAGTTGGTAGGAGCCAGAGCTTCGTTTGTTGATTATCAGGGTGCACCACGAGCAGTGAGATTGGCTTAGGTAGCGAGAGCTATTGTGCGGGACATCTTATACCCCCTATATTTGAGTTATTAAGTGTTTATATAATTTCATCATAATTTCAACCGACTGACGTCCACTGCTGGACATAGCTCTTTTGTAATTTGTTCCACTAAGCACAGTTTTACATATCACGTCTTTGTCTAGGATATTAAAGTACCAGTACTATCTATCCATTCTTCTTACGATACTACCTAAATTTTCATCCCTCTCTTTCTATCTCTCTCATTAAATACACTTTGACCTTTCTCGTCTTTCTTTGTGGAATTATATACATATATATTTATGTATTATTACCATTTATGTTATTTCGCAGATTCTAAATCCGATCTCCGACTTCGTTGAAGTCGTGAGCCGTCAAAATAACTAACACAATAAATCTCAATACATGAAATGATCACTGTAAATGTAAGCTGTTTGCGCTACTTATAAACTTATTGAGAATGGTAACTAATTAGCTTTTAAGTACGTTATCTTCAAGAACATACCAATAAAAAAAAACCGCTGTAACTTGTCGTCGGGGCTGGGCGCGGAGGCGGTCGACGTGAGAATTTGCATCGAATGGCTGGAGGACGGCGCGTCCCCGCACCGCTCCCGTGGCGCTGCGGACTGCGCCCGCGCCGCAACCGCACCCCACCCACCCCTTCCACGGCCCACACAGCCCGCACCACCGGCCACTCATCTGTACTCATTTTAATTAAATCTTAATTATGACCGCATAATTCAAAGTGCATCGGAAATGTCGCCACAGGTAGCGAAATTTCGTTTACTATTGTAGTGTAAACATACTAATATTATAAAACACTCATTTCAAAATCTATAAGTTGGGATTTTTATTTAATCCTATATGTTTTTTTTTAATTATTATAGGAATTTAATAGTGAATTCGAAGCGGTGAAACAAGCGAGAAGTTTACGTGATGGTAGGTCAGTCCATAACAACGTGGCGTTAGTTAGTATGATATACACTGCATCACATTGCGCTCGTCGCCTAGAATTATTAGATGTTAAGACTAGTTACTTAAGTAATTTATTGAAATGCTATAATTAATATACAATATGAGGTTTATATTATATATTATGTCTAGATTAGTATCTTCATCTTAATGTGCCTCTCCAACTAGTGAAGGTTGGTGATCAGCGCGGTACAGACCCTTCTGTCTCCGGTTCGGTGGAACAATTCGGACACCCCAGATATGCCAGTCCATTCCCTGATATTCATAAACCATGGCTTCTAATATAATATAATATCCGCTAATCCTGAAATGACATTAATTTAGTACTTGTTATTTTAACACTAAATCGACTAGAGAGTGTAATGTAAAAAAAACTCTTAAATTACTCCTCAGCATCAGTCGATACACGTCCACTGCTAGGCATAAGCCTTAACCAAAAATCTCCACTGTAGCCCATTCCATCACGATAGCCGCATGCGGGTTGGTGGTAGCCAGAGCCTCGTTTGTTGATTAGATGGCTGCACCACGAGCAGGTGAGGTTGGCTTGGGTCCCGTGAGATGTTGTGCGGGACCCCATACACCCCTTAAGTTTACCTGATTCAAATTATGTAAATACTAAATGTGGAGATTCGCAGAAGGACTATGGTCACCGACATAGTCCAAAAGGATGCTAGACGTAAGTGGCAGTGGGGAGGTCACATAAGGTTGCAGTATGGTCCTCGAATGGCGTTCGCGTACCGGTGGACGTAATGTTGGGATTTCTCCCACGAGATGAACCGACGATGTGGTGAGAGTCGCGAGCACCGCGTGACCCATCGATGTGGAGATCTTCGAGGGAAGCCTATGTCCAGGCTGTGGACGTCTATCGGCCGACGATGACGATGAAATACTAAATAACTGTCTAATGTAAAAGTTCCAAGTTCTTCAGTTAAGGAAGAGATACAGCGTGCAGTGAAAAATGTATAATAATAAAGGGGCTGTTGTTACAGTGGTGTGACACAGGGACCGCTGGGCGGGGTAGCGGCCGGGGCTCCGGGACGTGATCCTCGGACGCTGTCGGAGATTAGACGAGAGTGTCATTCAGCGGCGGCTTTTGGTGGAGCCGACGTTTGTCGGGAGTCACGAATTGGCTGCGAGGCGGTGTGGGAATCGGTGCAAGAGGGTGTTGTGTATTCGATTTTTTGCGCTCCCATAGTAAGTAAAGGCGACGGTGTTTTTGCGTTTTTTTCTAACCAATTCGTGGTGCGATAAAGTTTGGTTTTTTTTTGGTTAGAAATACCGTCCACTGTAAAGCATTAGGTTTTCACAACTATTGCTGTGTTACGGTACTCTTGCATTGATATTATTCAGGAATTTAAACTACCATAACAGCAATAGATACAATCTAGTTATTTATATAGTAAAAGAAGCGTGGGGGTGTAAGGGGTCCCGCACAACAACTCACGGGATCCAAGCCAACTTCATCTGCTCGTGATGCACCCTGCACATTGGGCCAGCGTGGTCGGAAATGCACCACAAACATGGAGGTCTTTTGGGAGGCCTATGTCCAGCAGTGGATGTCAATCGGCTGATGATGATGATGAAAAGAAATGTATGCGTTATAATTGGAAGCCACCCACCCACTGAGACGTAGTGTACAAAAACCAATTAAAAAAATTAAGCAATAAAGACAACAAAAATTGGTGTAACGAAGTGCGAGGTCAATATCATAGTTGCAATGGGCTGTCAATGTGTCAAGTTTGAGCTGGTGTAACTTAGCCTATGGGAGTCTATGGAGGTAGCGGGGGGAGAGGGGTAGGTCAGGTTTGATCATTTCGCATCGGCCCGTAGGTGGGTCACCGCATTGCGGGTCCGTACGTACACATGGCATAAATAAAAACAAATGAACGTAATTAAATGCGACCGCAACTCGTCGACGAGTTAATTTAAAGCTATACGAAACGTTACAGTATAAACAGCGTTGCAATTAAAAGTCCGATCGATCAGCAGCAGGCTAAGTGAGCCGCGTGAAGCGAATTTAGGCTGTGGCACGCACTCGGCCGCGCGGCGGTCGCCCGCGCTGATGTACTTGCAAATTAATCTGGGCTGCCTTTGGGCTCGTTAGGTGTGGCGGGGGTGCGCGCGGGGGCGGCGCGGCGGCGAGTGCGGACCACCGCTGCGCACGCGGCGGTGTTCTGTAATCTGGAGGCGCGCGCAGCTTTGCACCGGGCCTTTGTTGCTGTGCTCTCAGCAACAATTATTTATTAATTACACGAATTATTAAGTATTTATGTGATAATAGCTATAACCTATACTTTATTAATAAGTTCAACGTCTATTGACTAAAAAAAATGCATTTATTTGACTGTTATATAATCATATTTAAAAAAATGTATAGAGTATTATCTTTTAAATAAAAATAAATAAAACATCTTTATTTCAAACTTGACATCCATATTAGTACACAGAGAGAAAAAATAAAATAAAAGCAAAACTATACAAATCAGTTAAAGCTTACTGGGGTGGAGTAATAAGTAATAAGTAGTAAGTTAATAAAACAAGGCTATTTATTCCTGCAGCGTGTGATGCGAGTGATATTGCAGTTTTTCTTCTGCTAGAAGACGCCTGTGTGCCTCGCTGACCTTTTCCATTTATCTACTTATCGTCATCATTTCAACGGATATACGTCCACAGCTGGACATAGATCTCTTGTTACTTGTCCCACGAAACACGCTATTGCGCTGTTTGAATAAATTATAATTAAAGAATCTATTGAAATAAACTTTGAACGATTTAAAAAAACTTAGTATTGTTAATTATGTGTTCCTTACCAAGGACTTATTATTAACGACATAATAATAACATTATTTTGAATGAATGAATTAATAATATAATAAAAAAATTTGATGGAAATCGGTTGAGCCAATTAGAATGTATGAAGCCACGATTGAAAGATTTAACAATAATTGTTAAAATTATATTAAACTTTTTTTTTTCATTTAATAAAGTAACGAGATGAACATGACTTTCACCTGATGGTGACTGATACCCAGCACCATGTTTTGCTGATCGCCTTGAGACATATAATGTTTAGTCTCGCTACCCGTACCCTTCAAACCGGAACATAGTAACATCTGTGCAATGCTGTTTGGCGGCAGAAGTAATTGGTATAGCGAGACTTAACATCGTATGAGAGCGCGACGTAGTGCTGTGTATATCCTAACTAGCGCCACGTCGTGATGAGCTGGCGTATCACTTGCTACCAGGTGATACGTCACGCTGTGTTCGTCTCGTCACTTCGCCTATATTTAGTATATATTTCGATTATTAAAAAATCGATGAATAAACATAGTTGCGTTCGTTGCGCGGAGGTCCCGTTGGCGCGCACGAAGAAAGGCGCCCGCCATTTTTTTGTCGGCTGCGCGCCCGCCGCGTTGCGCCTCCGAAATTGAGTTGTCCGGCTCGCGCGGCTCTCGCGGGTCCCGCGGGCCCTCGCCGCCGTCCGCTCCTTTTTTTCTGCTGACTTTTTGCAGTTCGCCGGCGGTCGCCGTAATCTCTTATATGTTTATTTATTTATTGGCCGCTCCCCGCGCGGGGCGCGCCGCCCACCCCGCCATGCACCTCCCACCACACCCCGCCGCGGAGCGTACTCGCTTCATCATACTGCGGACAGTCCATAGACACTACACCACAGCAGTGTAAGAGTTCCCGCAGAACAACTCATGGGACCCAAGCCAACCTCACGTGCTCCCGGTGCACCCTGCTAATCAACAAACGATGCTCTGGCTCCTACCAACCCTCATTGGGACAACATACCCCTATGAACGCCTACAAATGTGGACATTTTTAGGACAGGCCTATGACCAGCAATGGACGTCTATTCGCTGATGACGATGATGATGACGCTGCTGCTCCCATTGCAGCCTAGAAACAGCACTATACAAATATCACCGTGCTCCAGTTTGAAGATTGTCATAACGTCACATGTGCCATGGTGAGGACCACAATGTGGTGCTTGACATATTTTTCTAACGAGCACTGCATTATTATGGACAGGGGTAGCATTCACCATTAACTGTACTCCTGGCACAGTGTGCTATAAAAGAAAAGATCAATAATTTAGCAGCCTACGTAAGGCGAACTGTTTCCTGATGATGTTCAGCGCTTGAAAGTCATGTAGTCTCTAACAGCACACCTCATGCTGTTGTTTTTTGAAGATATACTTTGACTGTAGCTATCGCGACGGCGGATGTATCGATGTATTGTGAGCGTCTGGGTTTATGGTGTCATATTCTGGTGAATCTAGTTTCTGATGAATCTACTCAGGATTCGGAGACGGGCTATAGTAAGAGAACTGGTTCGGATCTGAGAAATATGGAGGCAAGAAACTTGGTGGGCTAAATCGATACATCTCTTAAATTCCAACTTGGTTTACTTTATAAGTAAAATATTACTAGGGAATCAACGTCTTCCGGTCACACGTCATTCGAATACTCTTCAATAGTAAGTTTTGCTTACTGGAACAAATTTTTACTTTATCCACACATAAGTAACTTATTTTATTGCTAATGTAAGCGTCTACATCTGGATGTAACGACAGATGCTTGGTTGTACCGCGAAGGTGGCAGGTAAGCATACAAGGCTGATGGTAACCAGTTATCATAGCCTGTAGCATTACCTCCGCGTTTGCTGTGTCTCACTCATCATCATAATCAGCCGATAAACGTCCACGGTTGGACATAGGCCTCCACCAAAGATTCCCACATCGATCGGTTCCGCGTTGCTCGTATCCAG